>JAYKKT010000037.1:1370000-1977500 GCA_036023115.1 Brasenia schreberi
AAAAAACTATATACATGTAATATAGCATATATATACATGTAAATATGTAATTGAAAAACTATATATATGGGCTGGCCCAACCCTGCCCACATTTTCCATGGCCCACTAGAGCCATGGCCAGGACCCAACCCATATTGACATCTCTAAAGGAAACTAGATTTCCGTGTATTCAAATATTTTAAAAAAGTAAAATACTCTTGTTGTTAGAGATGTTGAATTGGGTTTGGCCAGATCCAGAAAAAATGCAGAGCTGGGCCAAACATTTCTTGCCCATTTTGTGTGTGTGTATATATATATATATATATATACATATACATATATATATATACATATATATATACATATATATATATGTATATATGTATATATATATATATATGTATATGTATATACACACATATAAGAATTTAGCTGAGCTCAACGGCAAGGCACTTTGATGCCCTTGTTGCAGGCAGGAGTTCAATTCCTGGAGGGTGCACATCTTTGGACCCCCACTGTAACCAGAAAAAAAACTTAGTAGAATTTAGATTGTTATTGCTTTGAAATTCAAACATTGATTATTGTCATTTATTATTAAATGTCATTATTAGTATGCTAATGTTATTATTGCAAGTTGTGTCATGCTACAATCTGTATTATTGCATAATTTAGAGTTTTTAGGATTTTCTAGAATTTCTTATGATTTTCCATTTTTCTGATTCTTTCCAGTTTTTGGATTTTCGTGTAATTTTTGTGTTTTTTAATGCAAAACATACAATACGTACCATATCGTCTCCCTGGGGAAAATGGTACAGGATTCTTATTCTTTTTTACAAGATTGGAAATATCATCTTACAGAAAAGCTTAATTTTGACAAATATCTCTTGCATTTAACTTAAAAAAACTACAACGTGGCAGAATTAAGACTAGATAGGAATTCAACAATGAATTAAACGTCTCCAGCCTCACCACAGTAGAGTCAACTCCATTAGAGATCACTGTGTCAGCAAATGTTGCAGCAACGCTAGTAACAACAATTGACGCAAATGGAGGGAGGACAGAAACCTGATTCATGAATAATATATACATATATATATGTATATATGTATATATATATATGTATATGTATATATATATGTATATATATATATATAATATATAATGTAAAAATTTTAAGGATAGTGTAGTAGACATACAATAACATAGTAACCATATTATGATAGTGAAAATAGTGTTCAAAGAAGAGACTTTGAATATAGTTTAAGCTTATGCACCATGTGTAGACTAGAATATAGCATAAAGATGACTTGAGTTCGGGGCCTGACAGCACAGGTATTGCTTGAATCCAACCAAAGTCATGTCCTAATTCCTTAATAGGTGAACAGGATTCTTTGAAACATGAAGACATTCCTAGCACTAAAGAGTGTTTTTCCTTCAGCAATCTAAACAGCACTCGGTGGTATAAGTTCTTATCCATAAACCTTGCATGTTTAGTGATGAAGATGCACGTATGACAGTTGATTATCAACTAATGAGTATTTGTTTCCCTACCAATTAACTTGGCAACTTGGGAAAATAGCCTCTATTATCCATACATCAAGGTTCAAGCGTAAGATCCCTTCACTATATAACCAGTGTTGTCAATATCATTTAGTGCAGCTTAAAAGTATGCAACCAAGGGTGCCGCTTATTTACTAAGTCCCACATAATAAGTATGTAATAATTAATAATTAGAGAAAACTTTATTTTTGTATCCTATGGTTGACAAAATTGTCACCTCAATACCTATTTCTTTTACACTTAAGTAACTTATGGTTTGTGTTGTCAATAAGTAACACCTTTCGTTTTTCTCCAACCTAACATGCTTTGGTCAGTGTCATGTCATGCGTACCACATTAGCTCAAAACTGCTTAAATAACGTGGCACTGACATGTCACCACTTAAGTATGGCACATCAGAAAAAATGAGCGGCTTTTTCTATTTACAGGTAAGTGTGATAATGACACAAATTACATATCACTAAAATGTCACAAAGAAAACCATGGAATACTAAAACGACAATTAGGTTTTCCCTAACAACTAATTATAAAGATAAAACTAGTATCAGTTTAGTACAACTTGTGGATATAAATCAAATAAATATGATCTTCTCACACAAAATAACTAAATTCGATAACAACTAAAATAAAACTACAACTAAAATTTTGTAAAAAGTTACAATAGTTTATCCTATATTATCTATTTAAAGTAAAAAAATGCACCAAGCTAGAGATTCAGGGAAATATATACCAAGAAACAAGAGTTTGGACCTCCAACCACTTGCTCAACAATTATAATAGAAAACATCTACGCTTTTTTGAATCAAAGGATGTAAAAAAAATGGAATTCATACCAAAAGAGAAGAGTTTTTGGACATCGAGCTAATATAAATTCATTTTTTAAACCAAAAGAAAAAGCATCTTATCTATGCTTTTTGGACGTCCAACCACCTTTATTCATTCATTATATGAAATTGCAATGAAATTGAAATCAAAAGAGGAAACGAAATTGAAATCAAAAGAGGAAACATGTATGCCTTTTAGGCATCCGGCCACTTGGATTGATTTATATGTAGTTGTAATAAAATTGAAACCAAAAAAGAAAATATATATATGCTTTTTTGACATCCAGCCACCTATATTTATAGAATCATGTATCATCGTAACAGAATTAAAGGAAAAAGGAAAAACTTATGTTCTATTTTGGATATCCAGCCACCTATATTTGTTTAATATATTACATGTTCTAACTAAGAAGTTCCAACCCAAGGGGATCAAATTGAAGTACCATGATTAAGAAGCAGCACAATAGTATTTTCTTCTGAATTTTATCCGATCTTCCTAAGATTTAACACCATACCTAGAATCCAAAACAAAGAACAAGGCCACACTCAACAACATTTGAATCCAGGAGGACATAAAACATTGAGAACACGAGAAAAATCTATATGGCTGTTTGGCTAGGTAGTACATGTATTTCAAAGGTCAAAAGAAAATCTCATTGACTCAAATTACACAACAACAGTATAAAAGTACTTTAAGTTTTCAAATGTTTAAGATGAAGACTAGTTTGGTTGTCTAATAGAATAATTAGATGATCTACATCCAAGTTGACTGTCGTCCCACATATTCTAATTCTTGTTCTCTTTCTTCATGATCAATATCTTCCTCTTCGTCTTGAATTATTTCGTTTTCCTTTTCTTTTGACTTTTTTGATCTTTTACATATCCAAGTAGATGATCTTTGTGGTACACCAAGGGGTATAATTAGATATGGCCGGTTCAGAACCAGCCCATCAATTCAAACCGGAACCGAATTGCTTGGGAAACTGGCAGTAATTGGAACTGGCTCCGAAACCATAACTGGAACAAGGGACTCCCGGTTCGCTTACGGTTCATGATCTCCAAAACCAGCTGTTCCAAACTGCTGCTATATTTTAAATATATTTTTCAAAACCCTGTTCCGAAAAATAAAATTTGGAACAGATAGTTAGCTCAAGGGTAGGGTGCTCCCCACTGGTGTCTCTGGTGGGGAGTTCGACTCCCAAAGGCACTTGTATTTCAGAAAATAAAATTTGAAATTGGCACCAGCGGTTCCAAAACGGTTCGGTTCCAGTTCCAAAAAAAAGGAAACTAGATATGTCTAGGTATAACTGAACCTTCCTCTTCATGAACTCGGCATCCATTGACTACTCGTCATTGTTCTCAACTGTTTGAGAGAAAATTGGATCAAGCTCTTCTCCCTTTCTTTTCGTGCTTCGAACCTTTGGTTATTCATTGCATTACACAATGCCTTTTTTTCTTTATATGAGTCTATATAAAGAAATTAAGAGTTTGAAATAAAATGCATAACACAAAATCTAATAATTGAGAGTAAATAGTTTCACTTTGTTCTTTTTTATTACCATTTCAAATGTGTTGCGGCCGCATGGAGAAGCAATACATATAAGGCTTAATATTTGTATTGCAAAACTTTGGAGCTTGGGACCCATTATGGAAAGCTATCCACCTTTCAATTGTCATATATAAGTATAAAAGAATTCAATCAAATAAAATAGCAAATGGTATGCTAAGCACAAAGTATTTATTTCATTAATATTTTACTGATGTATATTCTTCTCTCTTCCATATAGCATCCATAACATTGTTGGATGCATTAGTTAATCCCAAAAATACTGTTCCTTGAAGATAATGAAACAAAAAGTTAATATTTCTTTTCAGACCAACCATCATATTGTTGTGCATCCATGTTTTTTTCCTGAACTTCCTAGAATTGTTTACAAATTCAAATATTTGTATCGTTTTTTCCCTCTTGTTAGATGCGCCTTATGACTTATCTCAAAGCCATATAGATCTCCCCCTCCATCTCCCTCTCTCTCTTTCTCTCCCTACAAAACGAAGGAACGGAACAAGGGTTATTCTCGACTCAAGCTGAACATGTAGTGCTGCTGCTGAGCTCGTTGAAGCCGAGTCTAAAAGAGGGACGGATTGGAGGAGTTGGCCCCAAGTTTGCTCACTTATTAGCTTATATAATTTTCACAAAACTCAAATTTATGGTTGTTTAAGTCAAACAGTTAGTAATCTGTTGAAATTCAATCTCGTGACCATTTCACTACACGCATACGTACCATCAGTAGGTAGTTGGAGCTAGCACAATTTGAAAATGGTGGGTCTTACTTTGAGGAATGTTGAGCCAAGCAAAAGTTTTCAATCAATCATGAGATTATCTGGGCAACAGCACAGACTACTTTTTCCCCCATACTGTTGATCCCCACAAGCTCCCTCATTGCATGCAACGACACGACCATTGTTGTTTCCTCCACCTCGATCCGCATACCCTTTAGTCACTAAGATGCCTTCCTCAATGATTTTCAAGCGTTTTGGAATCTGGGCATTCAGTCCGTAGCTTTTGTCCATCATCAGCTGCTTGCTTTATTGCTGAAAAGAGAAGATGGAAAAAGAGCTCACCTCCAATGGCCGCTGCAACGGCCAATTCACATTTCGATAAAGATCTGAAATAAGAATCTCTGAAACAAAGAAAGTGAAAAGAGAGGGACCCGAAGCATTGCTTGCCTTGAGTCATATGATAGAACTCAGTCCCTCTCCTGTACCTAAAAGCTATACTTCTTTTTTAATCAATTTATATCATGTAACTCGAGGCATGCAATGCTTCGGATAAATGTGCATTGCTAACCTGAAGTCTTTTACACATCTGACCAATCTAATCTAATCAGATACCGGTTGGGTCGGTCGAACAAATTGTCCAAAGAGACCTTGATGTTTGGACCTGACTAACACATGAGGCTATATATGGTTTATAAAATTGCATACGTTACTAATGTAATTGTAACAGTAGAAAGAAAGATGTTGAAATGAATATATGGGAATATGACAGATATATCCTGATATTATTAGAGAAAATGTTGATGTAACAAATGAGAAGACAAAGTAATTAGAATGTTCTTATTTTAAAAGAAATGGATATGAAGGCCTCAAAAGAGTTAAAGGAAATACAAACTACATTTTCGTTTTCCGGAGTTAAATGCTAATATTGCATGAGAAAATCACATCTAAGACTAAGAGTTGATTTGGTATTATATCATGAGATAATCACATCTAAGACGGCTGAAAAAGGCTTGGTATTGGTTGATTCGAGTTGGTTTTGAACCAAGTCACGATCAGGACCCAAAAGTTTTCAGTATAAAATTATACAGATTACTACTAATTCATAGTAGAAAACCCAACAAAGTTTGCACTGATTGTTGAAAACCTAACAGAATCCTCCTCATTTCATATCCGACAAAAGGCTTAGTTGTTGTTGTTGTGTTACTATTCATCCTAGGTGCTAATTGCATTCAGGTGTGAGTTCTTTTAGGTGAATCAAGTAAGACCCAAATCCCAAAGTGGAAACCAATCCTGAATTCACCTAAAGCCTTAAAGAGCCTAGTGACTCAAAATTCCTTACCTCACTGTGATCAGCAGCAGCACTGTGTACCATCGACTATGCTTAACTCGAACAAGGCGATAATTAACTTGTTTATACAATGAAAATGGTACTTGTTATTTATATAAATATGTGTGCGTGTTGCGTGCATGTGTGTCCATGTGGTGAAGCAAATTTGTGATGAGTTAGTTGTAAGCATATCAGCAGAACGAACCATGGCTGTTATTTTTTGTTCTTGTGAGAACCATTGAGTTCCTTGGATTTTCATACCCGGCCATGGTCAACCTCAGAGGGCAATTTATTTCCTGTCATTTATTTGTTTGTTCGTTTATTTATCTCATAAGAAAGTGGTCAAATACTACCACTATTTTATGAAATTTGTATTAAAGAAATGGTTAATTCTTCTGTGTGTGTTGACATGATGCTTTGGTGATGCCAAATTTCCTTCTTCTAGTCTCTAATACAAAAATAATATTAACCTGTAATTGATTTGTATATCTCGAGATATAATCTATATGTACTAGTTAACATCCTTACAGGTTGATTTCAATTGAGAGAGAGAGAGAGAGAGAGGAGGTTTGCTTAATTGGCACAGACTATGGATTGGTTACAATGTCAACGAGTCCAGCCAAGGTCCAGGTAAGTATCGGGTTCTTGACTGGTGTTAACACGACGCTGACGCATTGGATCTGTTTGGGCGACTGCTCCTAGCCCGTTAGAACCAAGTTATATTTGCTTTTCCTTTTATCATATCCGACTTTGTGAGATCGAATGAATGCTGGTTTCAGCTCTCTCCCTCTCCATGTATATATATATATATATATAGATATATAAATATATGGGCGGGTTATACATTGATCATATCAAAAGAAACCAATATTTGAAATTAAAAAGCAAAAAGTAAGTTAAACATGTTATTTAATTCAAAAGGTAATAATTGTCATTTATATATTGATTATATCCTTACAAATCTCAACCGTCTCACTAAACATATTGATGATTGAGATTAAAAAATAAAGAACCAAAAAATACTCTCATAAAAATTATAGGGTTATATTAACCACAAAGTAACTTTTTTTTATTTTGATTTCCGCCATTAATCTATTTGATCAGATCATTAAGGTTTTTAAGGATGAGCAACCTCTCTCTCTCTCTCTCTCTCTCTCTCTCTCTCTCTCTCTCTCTATATATATATATATATATATATATATATATATATATATATATACATATATATATATTTTAATTTATTTTATACACACAAATATAAAGAAAGAGTGAGGGAGAGAAAGGGAGTCCAAGGCGCCGCTATGATAACATGCAATGTCAAAAGGAGAATGATGTGCTCTCATGTACATCTCTACTAGCCTCTGTTATTCTATATGCATTCTGGCCTCTACATTTTATAAACGTTCAGACGTTCAAAAAAGGAAAACCAATGGAATCAAGTGAAAAATTTGCATATTTAGAACATAGCAGGGGTACCAACGGATCAGACTCAGCACGGATCACATGCGCACATACACACACAGCTATATATATATATATATATATATATATATATATATATATATATATATATAAGAGAGAGAGAGAGAGAGAGAGTTGAATACAAAGAAGATTATGATATAACATTATAACATAGTAAGAAGCAATATTTTAATCATCCTATTTTAGGAGACTGAGCCTTTATCGTCAACTTCAAAGCAGAATTCCAAAATCTGATTAACATCTTCCGAGTGACACGAGGTTGCTTCAAGGAAATTCAATCTTCTATTTGATTACTCTCTTTGAAATTAGCAAACATGAGTGTTGAAGTGTTTTTGATATCTTGAGCGACAACAATTGCATAAAAAGCCATGACGATTCTTTTGATACGAGCATGCCTTTGATTATTAATTGTGTGTTGACTCTCTCTCTCTATATACATACATATATATATATATATATATATATATATATATATATATACATATATATATATACATACATACATATATATACATACATATATATACATACACATATATATATACATACATACATATACATATATATATATATACATACATACATACATATATATATATACATACATACATATATATACATACATATATATACATACATACATATATATATACATACATATACATATATATACATACATACATATATATATATATATACACGAGCATGCCTTGTGATATATATCGTTGAATACACTCTAATGTACATCCCGGCTCACATGGTACTTGAGAACCTTGTTTGAGCAATATGACCAGATGGCTGTTTTTAAAATGGTCAAATTATTAAACAACGAGTTCGGATTAAGGGATGTCAACATATTGTCTTGATTTTACCAATCGTCAATATCTTAATTCATGTTGAAACCCTTGAGTTCTGAACCTCTGAAAAAACCTGCTTATGCTATGAAATTTGAAAACTTATCACAAGCAACATGTAGAAAACACTAATAAAATATTGGAAACGTAGCAGTTTTCATCTGGGAGGTTGTTGCCCAAGATCATATGCATATATAATCTGAAACATGCCACTTTTAATAATATTCTTTGGGTTCTTGGTCAAATTTGGCTTGATATTTCAACGGAATGAAGAATCTTTTGGTCAATATGAGATTCGAAACGATAGAAGAATAAAAATTATCAAGAGGTGTTGAGGCATAGAAAAGAGAGAAGGTTGAAGACAGGCGTCCCTAAACCTTTCAGCAAACATCTCGCTGACAAACTATGCAACTTCCCAAAACTTCCCTTAAAAGAAATAAAAGTTTAAACAAAACTACATGGGAAATAGCGCCTACAGGAGAGAGAGAGAGAGAGAGAGAGAGAGAGAGAGAGAGAGAGAGAGAGATCGATCCTTGACTCTGCACGTATGTAGTTTACTGATATCCCCACCACTTCAGCTGCTGAAGCTGAAGTTCGCATCCGCACACTGGTCTTCTATGATAAATTGAGGCTTAATCAAACAAAAATCAATTTGCATGCAAAGTTACAATTCTTTTCTGTATAGAGTGGTTTCAGGTGGATGAAAACCTGCCATTGAAGCTGGTTTTTTTCTTCTGCTTAACAAGTTTTAGGAGCCTTTCCATTCTCTTCTTTTGAATTGTGAATGCACTCTCGCTCTACTTCTCGAACGAAATACAAGAGAAAAAGCAGAAGCAGAATAGGCATGGATGCAACAAAACAATGTGTTGTCATAGTATATCTTTGAAATGAATAATTAGCATCTTATGTACCCGCATTTTCCAATCAGTATTGCGCTCAGGTACAAATGAAGGATGATCCATATACTAACCATCTATCAAGAATGATCGAGCAGTGAGTCCCTGAGTGGAGCTTTTTCTTCTTTTATCTAATCGTTGTCCAAAACATTCACAGAAGCACTAGAATCGAATGGAGTGGGCTTTAGAAATTTTAGAAGTTCAAAGTTTTCAAAATATATTACAAAAAGTTCAAAATCAAGACATCAAGGCCAATACCATGCAATTTGAAAGAAACATCCATATGAGCCATATTATAGATCGAACCAAAACAGTCACACCCAATCCTGAACCATGGCCTGGAGACAAGTTAGAAAAAGTTGCGAGCAGGTCGCATATCTTTGTGGAAATCCTCTGGTTGCCATGGATTGCAAACACACCTTAAGTGCTCACCGATGTGAATGATGCAGAAGCGAATTGTCACACACATTGCCTCCTAAAAAGAACAACTCTCTTTGAGTCTCATTTATCCTACTCACTGCTATTACATGACCTCATGCAAGACGCATGAGAATCGCTCTCTTTTAGAGATAGGCAAGTTAGGGACTTCCCTATCAAAAACCGGACAGTGTTACAACTACTCTTAACTCATACATCAATTGCCCATTTCCTATGCCAAACCCTTCTTGCCCCTTGCTTTCAGCAGTAAGAACACAAATTTGCTTTATTTTATCCTTTCGTCTTATCATTACTTTGTCTCATCTTAAAACAATTTGTCCCATCTTAAAAAAAGGCTGTGAAAAGGCGAGTTGAGATAACCCTTTGATATTTCTCTAACCCAATTCCCTGAGCAGCGTATGTTCTTAGTGGGCAGTTAAATGTATTTTTAAAGGACCCCAATAAAGTACCCAAACTGAGGCCAATCACACCCACCATTGCTTTCTCATGGTACTTGCTTTTCTCGATGTTAAGAGATGCTCAGAGTAACTTATGACATGGAATGGGACAGGATGACATATGCTACAAGAAGCCTCAAATTCATTGAGAATAACGTCTACTTTAGGATTATTCCCACAAAACAAACAATAGCAAGATGCTTCAAGTGAGATGCTTCAAGTGAGTGAGTGACAGATAGGCAATCATCAATTTCTAAAATAAGATGACAATAATTTAAGACGAACAGAGATGAAGAACCACAATAAATAAGGACACAAGTAGGCCGTCGACCTGCCAGAGTCTCATATATGAAAAAGAACAAGACTTCTCGAGTCTTGGAAAACAATTAATATTGCTATACCACGAGGAAAGAATGCGTGGTAGCTAATTGACAGGATACAGATTTATCCGTATGTTTGTGAATTGAAAAATTCAGGGGAGTACAAGCAAAAACTGCAACACCTTTTATGACAAGAGTGTATCGTGCTCTATATCAGCTTTTAAGATCAGAGACTAGCATAGTTGTTAGACTGTCCTTAATCTAGTTTGGCTCCAAGGGGAATTTTTTTATTGTACTATAGAATGAAGAGAGGAACATTGTACATCCAAAGCAGAATCGAGACGTCGGAGCGAATGATTTAGATCGTGCGGAGTTTTTACTCAACAGAAGCTGCCACAATGATAAAATTCTTGCATGATTGATTCATTTCATCTGATTGTTCGTAGCTCTTCGTATAGCTTCAAAATTTTCCAGAAACTTGTCTGCTACTTTGTCTCTGTGATTAGCTTGAGCAATACATTATTTACAACAAAGCTACAGGACATAAATCACCAATCGTGAATAAGTAGTAGGCAGAGCTCTTGGACCGATCCACTGGGTTCGAGTAAGATCTAAGCATGGGCAGGTTGTGACAGTGACCTTGCATGGTTGTGCTCACCCTCATAGGTGACAATAAGCATTGACGGGTCCTCCAAGCACCTCTCTACATGTTTCCTTGCAGGGCAGCCTCTCATGCTGCTACATTTATAATAGCCCCTGCACAAACAAAAATAACTAAAGTAAGCAAAAGCCAGTGGTTCCAAGATCAAGAAAGAGAAGATGAGGCCAGGCAGAGAAGAATGTCTTCAACTTGGTCCCTTTTGCATTGATTGCATTCTTTGCATAATTCATTTGATTCACAATAATGGCAACCAAGAAGAGTCGAGCATATCTATGTCCTAGTATGCAATGACTTAGCAATGTGGGATAATAAATATATATCGCAATATTTGAAGGAACAAGTTATCCATACTGTAAAAGCTCCAACCATGAGCAATCTAAAGTAGTGGTCAGCAAATTAAGCATCTTTCCTGATCAAAACTGTCATGCACAGAGTTAATTCACTAAACTAAAGGGAAATGCACATCAACTCAGACACTTTGGTAAGATCATGCATAAAAACACTTGCGTTGGTGCCCATATGCTTTACTAAGTGAAAACTCCTGAAACAAAAGTCAAGATACATTGAAAGAAACTCATCTGCTGAATGAGAAATACCAAACCTGATTTGCAACCAAACTTCAATACCAAACCAATTATATTCCATAGCTGAGAAATACTACATAATCATCTAAGCGTAGAAGGAAGAAATCTAGATCCATCTCTCCATACTGAACAATAAAATTCAGTGTCGATTGTAGAATGTGATATAAATTAAGGATTCTTTATAGAACGAGCCCAGGACTACAGCAGCTCCCCATTTTTCTCCTATTCTCTTCTTGTGCTGACCATTTATAGCATAATCCATCTATGCAAGCCAATAAATGGAGCCAAAATCGAATAACTTTGCCTATTGCTGATCACCAAAAAAGTAATAACACCACTAAATGAAGCGGAAGAACACAGAAGAACCAAATACCTAGGATGAGGTGAACCCTTGATTGGCTTCTGGCCGTACTTCCTCCATGAGTACTCATCAGGGGGAATGTCAGCAAGTTTATTACTTATAGCAGGCACCTTGATGGATCTCTTGATCCTCAATTTCCTGCACTCATGCATGCAATGAATCCATGGTTTAGTCATAGTAACCAAAACTCTGGGCTTCGAAACACCCAAAAAACTAAAGGAATTCAACATGACAAACCAATATAAAGAAAAGTCCACATAAATCCACACCTCCTTTTTGAACAGTGGCACCTTCCACTTGTTCCACATTTTCCACCATTGCCATCCTCTCCTTTCCCAGTACACTTTCTCTTCTGGTGATTGCTAATTCTATCCTGCGAGGAAGATGGACCAAGGAGTCGGAAGGCCTTTCCGTCCATATTGGCAAAGCTTCCATCCATGCTAAGGGATGACATGAAGGATCTGGTTGAGGACATGGTTGGTGTGCAACTAGAGTTATCAAACTTCAAGTTTATGCCGCTATTGCTTCTCCTATACATGAGATCGGCTTGAAGCTTCATCTGCTGAAGGAAATGGAAGTGTGCACTTGGTGGCTGTAAGTAAGGTGGCAAGTGGGTGGGCTCAGCAGGGTAGGGCCTGGGTGCAGCTGGGTCCAGGCCCAGCTTCGGGTTATCCATGCATATTTTGTACCTGAGTGAGGTCTGAATGCTGCCTTGCCTGAACCTTGCATGACCAGAGGCCTCGTTGTCAAGAAGAGACACCACCCTCTTGAACTTCGCTACAGCCTCACCAGTGACACCATACAATACAGTCTTCCATTCCACACTTTCTTGGGGCTGTGATAACAGGCCTATCAAATTGTGGCAGCATTCAATTGCTGCCTTGTTTGCCTCTTCCACCTCCTCCATGTTTTGTCCCAACACAACCAAAAACTTCGAAACCTTACAGATAATAATCACAGATGCCCAAGCATGGCATGGAGAATATTTTCAACAAACCCTAATTTTGCATCAATCACAGAGGCATCATTCTTCTCCTTTTCTTCTCAAACACCTGAAAACAAATAACTAGAGAAATCCACAGGTTGCATCTATCAGGAAGCTACTATTTCCTTTCTTCTTTCCTCGAACACCATACAACAAAGACAAGGAGAATACCAAGAAACTAGAGATTGCTACCAATCACAAAGACACCATTATCTACACTTCTCCAAAACATCCATCAAACACAAAGTGAACGCCAAAAGGCTAGAGATTTTGCATGAATCGCAGAGGAGCCATCTTGTACCTTTTACCTAACCAAAACTCGAAATAGAATCCCAAATTTAGAGAAGCTTAATGCAACATTTCTCAAAGGGAAACCATGGGGTAAAGAGGAAGAAATCCCCAAAATTCTCTAAAACAAGAAGTGGGCGCACCTTAAACGCAATCAAGAATCATAGAACTATGAGACCAACACATAAAATGTACATATCAGGATACCAATCTGCTTGTGCACTCCCGCCGACGTGAAAAAAACGAAAAAGAACAAAAAGTAAATAAAGGTAGATTTCCTCGGTAGGATTAAGAGAGATATTGGGTACCTTCCCAAAACCGAAATACGTGACAACAAAAAGCAAAGCCAAAGATTCGTGAGGCCAACTCCTACTCGACTAGGCCTTTAAAGGCATCATATTCTACTGGCGGAAACCCTAGGACGCCATGGACGACGAAGAGAGAGGGGGGGCTGACACAAGGAACGAATTGTCTTGAAATAAAACCCAAAAAACGCCCAGACTAATACAACAAAACAACAAGAGCAGCAGCAATAATAATACCAACAAGTGTGAGTGAGAGAGAGAGTGGTGCCGCACGCACCACACCTACTGTATCAACGAAATTGCAGACAAGGGGTTCCCACTGAGAAAGAGAGAGAGAGTAAAACTGAAATTGAAAAGGAAAAATAGTTGTGATGGCCACTCTCTTGAGTGGGTCTCCGAGTCGAAACCGTCGGTACCCTCATGACCGAACGGCACGATATCGTTCTCTTAACAGAAAAGGATTTTCAGAAAAGAAGGGAAAAGGAAAAGCACGAACAAAACTCGCGAGAGTGCCCCTCGTCCACGTCCCTTGCGTGGACCCCACGCATAGCACGCTTCCTCCTGGCTTTAGATGACGTGGCTTGCTCTACGCCGTTAATGGGGCCCGAATCGTAAGGTATCCGAGGCCCTTGTCCAATAACACACGGTCACGTGTAAAATAGAGTAGCTCCGGACGGACACGTCTATGAGAGGAACGAGGTGGTTTGACCGAAGGCCCTTTGCGGGGCCCACCATAGGGACGTAGGACGTGGGCCCCAGTGGCAAGGCGGGCCCCAGCGAGATCAGTGAGCGTTGACTTGAGCACTGAAGCTCTCCTTTGTCAATATTTTCGTCACGCACACATGGAGCAAATGACGAAAGTACCCTCATGCTTCTGGGAGAAAATTTAAGAGGTTAATTCTGCTGATGATTTTGGATTTGAATCGGGCAGACCATGGAGAAACCCGACTCATATAGCGGGGCACAAGATAAGGCAAAACAAACTCCAAAAGGGAGCCGATGAGCTTATTTCAATCCAAATTTTTGCATGCAAACTGAAACCTGAATCCACTGCATAATATGAGAGCTTATTTACATGCACACTGCATCTCTATACCTAAATAGATTGCTGTAAAGATTTTTTATTTTCCGAGGTGAATCCAGATCTGATTGTAAAAAGGTCTGATTTGAGATTCAGTAACGTCAGGACCTGACCCATTAACATCCCAATGGGTCTAGAACTGGACAAAATCCCACGCATTTGGATCTAAATTTGATCATCATTGAGTACCTAATTTTACATTTCACCTTGGACATTCCATATGATACTTTTACAGTATTTATAAGGAAAGATTGTATACATAATGAAGTTATCAGATACAAATTGAAAGTGGTACCAATAAATGATAAAATGAGAAAAAAGTCATTTAAAATGGTTTGGACATATAGAAAGATTGACTAAAAAGCTCCGCTAAAAAGGTATGAGAAACTAGGTTATAAAATATTAAAAGAGAAATAAAAATACCACAAAAGTAGTGGAAGGAAATAATAAAAATTGAACTAGCTTATATTGAGTTTAAGTGTCAGCATGACACAAGATCTATGAAAATAAAGAATCTATATAGCCAAAAAGGCTTATTTGTTGTTGCATCTTGACTAACTTTAATGGATTATGTTGGATTTCATAAACCAGTAGCAGAAATCGTGTGGCAAATTTGTGCCTGGTCATGTTAGTCTCATGTCATTTGGTTTTCATGTTAGAAGCAAGTCAACCCAGGGACAACCCAATTTCTTTTGTGTTACTTCAGGGGGAAACAAATGCTTTCAAGTGGGGTTTGCCCGTCGGGTGGTATAACTGCTGCAGTTTCATATTCATATTTGTGTTGTGTCATTTTGCATTTGTGTTAAAAGCAAATTAACCTGAACACAACCCGATTTTTTTCTCTTGTTGCTGTGGGTGGATCTGGACACTGATTTTCAAGGCAATTTGGGCTTTCATTCCATCTTTTAAAGGTTCTACAGTTCGTGAATGGCTAAACATCTAGTTGAGGTTTAAATAACAAAATTTTCATAACATATAGATTAGCTATGGGTATGGATACAAAGTTTCTAATATCCAATTTAGTTTAGTTGAACTTTTCTAAACGGGTTGGATTTAAAGCAAGCCTAACATATCAAACACATTGAGTTTAAGTGCCTTTTTTTGGTTTTATGATCTATTACTTATTCAGGTTGGAACTAGAAACTCCATGCACGATACGTGGGGTTTACTATCACAATTTGTTGCCAAACCTTGGTCCAATCCCAAGTTCCAACTATGTTCTAGGAGGTATTAATCTAAAACCTACCAAGACCAAACCCAAACCTAGGATATTCTTTACATGCTAGAACTAATAAGATTATACATGGCCGGTTTGAAACCAGTCTGATGGCGTAAATGCAACCGGGCAGGAACCGGGTGAAATCAGAACTGCAGAAACTGAACCAGGAATCCTGGATCATCTAGCTTGGTTTCGGTTCCACTTTCGAAACTTTTATTTTTTCTTTAAAATTTAAATGTTTTAAAAAAGTTAACAGTTTTCCTAAACTCAAACCAGAACCGCTCCAAAATAGGTGGTTTTCAAACCGTAATCAAAATTGGATTTGGGCCAGTTTGGTTACAACTCGGAACCGGCTATGTCTAGATAAAATCAGGTACCGGTTTGATGTTTGCCTCTCAAAGTTGGACTTGGACCTGCTTGCGTCAAATGCTGCTCCAAGTCGGGTAAAGATCTTGATGGATCGGATATCATGGGGCTGGAAATGTTAACTTGGACTTGTTTTGATAAACAATTTTCGGTACCGTAGCAAAGCAGTAAAATATCGGTATTGCCCTTTCCTTTTTCTCGAGTTAAATTTGTCACGAGCAGAGACTTGTTATTCGCAACTCGCCAGTAGGAGATAAATAAATAAATAAATAGTTGGCCTATCGTTAGGGCACTTTAGGCATCAAAAGAAAAAAGACGCTTTGCTGAATATTGAAAGATATGGGGGCTGAGTGTAATTTAGGCGAGTCTCCAGCCTCCGAAACTGTAAATGCCGTCAATCAGCGTCAAATCAATGATGGTTGATGACGCTTTCTCTTCTCGCCTGTTGCTTTTTATTAAAACAATTTTTTTATTCTTCTGCCGGTTTCTATAATTTGCTTCTGGGCTATCCTAGTTGTATTTTTCGTTTTATTTCTAAACAGGGGAAGAGTAAGCTAAATAAAATGTTAATTTTTTTAAAGCGAAAAAGAGTCTCAAATCTAAACATGTTCTGTTTTGATGGTTTCAAACTCTTGGTTTCCTTTTGAGTTTGGAACCGTAATATTTACAACAACAACAACTAACCCTTTTTTTATACTAGACGAAGTCGGCTACATGAATTCTTTGTTTCCATAGAGTCTTATCATGTCATGTTTTATTGTTTCTTTCCAACTCTTTTGTGGTCATCCTCTACCTCTTTTAATACTTTCAAAATCTAGTTTTTTTTTACCTTCTTAGAGGTTCTTCTTTTGATCTTATTTTATATGTTCAAACCATCTTAAACAATATTCTCTCATTTTATCCTCTATTAGTGTCACATATAATTTATTTCTAATAACCTCATTATGTATATGATCTTTTCTTGTATGACCACTCATCCATCTCAACATCTTTATTTATGTCATATACATCTTTTGTACATGTTGATGATTAATTACCCAACACTCAATATAATATTTACCTTTTAACTTTAATGGTATCTTTTTATCACAAAGAATATTTGATGCTCTTCTCCATTTTAATCAACGAGCATTAATTCTATGGGTAACATCTTCATCAATTCTTTCATCATTCTTAAAATTTAACCCTAGATATTTAAAATTTTCTTTGGAGGGATGCAAAGTGTACCAATTTTATTTTTATGTCCTTTGAAATAACTAAATGATCAAACTTACATTCCATATATTCTATCTTTGTTCTACTATGTCGAAAGCCTTTACTTATAATATTTCTTTCCATAGTTCCAATTTACTATTAACTTTTTCCTTAGACTCCTCTACTAACACAATGTCATGTGCGTTACACCAAGGTACTTCATCTTGAATATGTTTTGTTACCTCATCATTAAGAAGATAACCGCTGGTTATGGTTTAACAGATAAAACTGAAACCAAACATAGTGAACATGAGTTCCAGTTTCAGTTAGAACAGCTGAACCGATTAGAAACCGGTCATGTCTACACAAATCTTTGTCCTTTTGAAAATAATCTATCAGTCAACCATTAAAAAGAAATTCAAACAAGCCATAACCAGCCAACCACAAGGATAAGTCAATAACTATGAATTGTTTTGATATGGCTAGTTCTTGATAAGCCGGAATCATGACTCGACACTGAACAGGATTCATGCCGGTTCTAGTTACTGATTCTGGTTTTGACTTATTTGAATAAAAAACCAAATACAATAAAAGCTTTTTAATTTTAAAAAAGAAAAAAATGAGATTGAAACTAACGGTTTCAACAGCCGGTCTAGTTCTACGAAAAGAACCATAACGAGACTGGAGACCCCTTTCGAGTTTGGTTAACCAGTTTCCAATCATGGCCGGTTTCAAGACCAGTTTGGTTATTATTTAAACTGGCCGGCGGGTTCCAAACATGTCTACCATATGTGTATATACGTTGTATTCCTCGCCGCTCCACTTATTGGACAAAATTTGGTTTTTCTTTTCTACCCATTTGTACTCGAGTTTTTAAATTGTTTTCATCCATGCATCCATTACATCATTACATTGATATTCTGATACTTCAACATCTTTATCTCTTTTAAAGTATTTTTTATTAGACAGTGAATTATCAAAAAGCATCATTAATACGATATTACATACATAGCTATAGCCATAGAGGGTAGACATGGACGATTTCTAATGGAATCGAATCGAGCCATGAACCGACTGAACCTCTAATCGATGAAATCAAAACTAGGGAAGAGCCGGTTTGGTTCCGGTTTTACCTTTTATAAAACCGGAACCAACAGTTTCAAACTATCGGTTTCGATAAATTTTTAAAGGATTTTGTTAATGTTTAATTTTTTTAAATTTAACCGGTTCTAGGAACTGGTCCCGAGCTAGTTCAGTTTCCGTTTCTAGTTCGAAATAAAATAGATTTGAACTAAATCTTTAAATATATTGAGATCTTTGAGTAGATTTGAGTGATTGGATCCTACCTACAACTGACACTTATCACACATTTCTATTCATTATTTTTTGAGAACATGAGTATAGTAATATGTTCTTCATATTTTTTTTATGAAAAGCCATTCAATTTTTTTAATTTACACTCATGCCAATGTTCATTAGGAGGTTTAATCCATGAACAAAGAGCCTTACAATTATAATTCTATCATTTTATACAAGATCCCACATTAGTATTTACACGTAGATTTGTGATAAACTCATGAATATGGAAAAATTTATTAACTTCACTAATATTGTTAAAGGATGAGGAACAAAATGTTAAACTCTAAATCTCTGCAGTAAACAAATATAGGAAATTACCGCAAGTTCTAACACATACTATTCTTATTCTTGTGCAAGACAAGAGGCAAGTTGGAGTCGGGCATGGGTCTACGAGATGCATTCAACGTAAAAATGTTCTTTTGGGTTAACCTTATGGACACAAGCGCCAGGACTCATTGTGAAGATTGCAGTGCATTTGACTTCATCGCATGTAAATTTATCGAGATCTTATCAACCTAATACTTAATCCTTAACCCTGTTCAAGCCTTTTATCAAACTAAGAAGTTCGCAGCTGTCCTACTACTATCCTTTCTCAGGTAAGTTTAATTTTTAGAGTTTGATAGGATATTGATGATGTGTTTATGTTAACTGTTTACGGCCAAGCGCAACTATCCTCCTTTATTTGTTTCAAACTTGATGTAAGGTGAACCCTGATAGTCACACCGAGAGTTCTTATCAAATAACTTCATTCTTTACATTCTCTCCTCCCGGAGTACATACTCTTGGACCATTTTCGTCTCATCATCTTTAATGGACGATCCCAGTCCTTTAGGAGTATACATTCCCGGACCTCTCTCTCTCTCTCTCTATATATATATATATATATATATATATATATATATATATATATATATATATATATAATATGACATCTTAGCTACATAATGTATTTTAGTGCATCATCTTGCATATACATTTTTATCGTTCAATATTTAAGATGGATATTAGAAATTTGAATTAAATTTATGATTACACTTTTATTCTTATATTTAATACATATAAGTACATTAAATACAAAGTAATTCAAATTTTCACCTATTTAAAAGATTAAATAGTGAAAATGTTTTTATAAGATTATTCACCAAAATGTATTATACATTTAAGACTTTATATATATATATATATATATATGTTAGGACATGAATGATTGAGTTTAAAATTGAAAAGGAAAAAGTACATCATCTGCTTGGTACTTGATTTATATACGAAATTTACTTCCAGAATCAGATTCTCATGAATTGACAAGCATATAAAGTGACAAATGACCGGTTCCGGGTAAACCTTAGGCGATCGTTTCAAACCATTGGTTCTAGATGTTACAAAACTAGAAACTGGAACTGAACCAGAGCCAGGAATGTTTTGGTTAGTCCTAGACAGCTTGAAACTGAAAAAATATTAAAAAAAAGTTTGAACCTTTCAAAAGAAATAGAAAATTATGGAACCATCGGTTTGGTTGTATCTTGGTTCAGGTTTCATGAAAGGTAATAAGATTGAAACCAAACCAAGTGGTCCCTGGTTAGATTCTAGTTGGAACTGCCAAGCTTGTTCCAAACCGGCTACGTATTAGGATAAATTTGATTAAGTCGGATTTAGTAATGCTTAAATCTTAGTGTGAATCTGATAAAGTTAATTATACACGATTCCAAGATTACTGAAGCTCATAGCAAAGAAAGCCTAGGTAATGTAACTTGGTCCGCAAGTCACCGTGAGCAGTGACCGACTTTATTCATAGGTGTACCACCTCAACAATATATATATTATATATAAAATACAAATAGGAAAATCGGCTCATGTTAGTTGCCAGTAACATAATTTGAATTTTTTAAAGAATTTTTAAAATATACAAAAAGTAAAACAATGTTCAAGCATAAATGAACGACATCAGTAGTGGACACCACACCCAGTTGACACAGTAAATCAAGAGTCGGGTGGTTGACGTCAACATGAAGATTGCACATTTTACGTCCAGTCAATTTCATATAAACATATTCTTAATAGGAAAATATCCGAACAATACGAACGTAAAATTTCTTTCTTCTTGTTAAGAAAAGTGTGATAAAAGGTATAGTCTGATATCAACTGCTCCCTCAAGAAACTGCGCAGAGAAAAACCGCAGGAAAACCCATTTTGAAGCATATTCTCTCTCTCTCTCTGGTTCACTTGAATTTAACAAGTTGAGACTTAATTAGTGAACCTGGACTTGATGAACTCATCTGTTCTCAAACTGAGCCAGAAAGCCACACCTAACCAATCGGCGTGCATCGGTTAAGTTGGTTCGGTCGACTTCAACAGTTTCTTCAAACGCCCCTATCGGTGGCGTCGGAAAAAACTTTCACAAGAGATTGCTTATGCTCGGAAGCGACATGAAAGAGCAGATTGGCAAATCTTTGATCGAGCAAGCTGAACTTAGCGAGATAAACAGATAATGAGATGAACCACTAACGTTGCTTTCAAGTTAATGGAAGTCCACAGTCCTCACGCCACCACCTCTTTTCTTTGTCTTACTTTAGTAAGTGAACTACTTTGACTTTTGAAGATTGTCTTCCTGCTTGCCATATCAATTTTATTATACATTTCATAAAGATATTCACACATAGATACATTAACACGTAATAAATATATAACAATCCATCATGGGGCACCAAATATATGATGATGATGATGGCTTACAGTTTGGAATTATTATACATTTCATAAAGATATTCACACATAGATACATTAACACGTAATAAATATATAACAATCCATCATGGGGCACCAATATATGATGATGATGATGGATTACAGTTTGGAATCAACTTCATAATATATATATATATATATATATATATATATATATATATATATATATATAGAGAGAGAGAGAGAGAGAGAGAGAGAGAGAGAGAGAGAGAGAGAAATGGTATTCTTTAAGCAATAATTGAATTTAAACCAATTATGACATGGAAACTTGCCTATTGAAGAAAATACTTATTTAGATGGTCTATATTTCACGTCAAGCAAATTGGAAGTCTGTCATCACTTGTAATTTAAAACTGAATTGTCGAGCACATAAAAGAGTGGGGCAGGACGAGGAAGACATAAAAATAGTTAGATAAGACGGTTATCAACTAAGTCCCGTCGTGGCAAAGCTGAAGAAAACGTTCAAGTGGAAGATATTGAATGGCGTGATAATGGAGTACGATTGCAGTTCCTTTTGAATTGGTTTCAAGCAATAGAAAGAATTATTGATTAATACTACAAAAGAAAACTTATTTATTAGTAGAGATGAAGTTGAACCCAAGAAAACCACCGATTCAACATCCTCATTTGATTCTAGATCATGACCGGTCAAGAAGCGTCTTCATGGCCACTTAGGGAAGTCAATGCATGCTTCACGTTTCTCTCTCTCCCTCCCCCTTTCTCTCTCTCACACATATATATCTATCCATCTATACGCATTTATGTATGTGTATTTATATATGAGAGATCAATATATGTATCTATCTATCTATATGTGTATGTGTCTTTATACGTGAGAGAGAGACTCAAACATACTATAAGTAATTGAGTCCGTAGCGGATCTAGAAATCTTTTTGGGGTGAGACGAATAGCTCATAGTATTATCATGTCATTCATACAACCCTAGGGTGTAATATTCTCAACTTTTACCAAGGGAAGTTGGTGTGGTTTAATAGCCGACGGGTAGCATCTGATTATATGGTGAACTACAAGTATGGCCTCATCGTTATAGTTTTTTTCTTGTTTATTTTAAAATTTACGATTGAATCAGACATGGAGCTGAACCCAGTTCCAAATCGAGACATGTATTATCTGCTGAAACCCAAATCCCATTAGAGAAGCCTTGGTAAAATCCAAATCTATACCGGCCCAACCTTTTATGCCTTCAATCGATTTTGGTAAATAATTTTATTAGAATATATGATAACATTTTCTTTTCAAGAATTATACATATCTATTGTTGCTTGTGGAGGATGATGGGGCATGACAAGCCCCAAAGTCAATCAACTTTGTCTTCTGTCGGTTAATGCCTCACATCTGTACAATATAATTTCATACTTGAATAATTAATTATATACATCTTTAAATATTTCTAGTATTACATAAATGACTACTCTTTTCCTTTCTTTTAGGTCCTTCATATAACAAAGCACACATCCTAATCACAATCATTTAAACACATTCATCTGCACGGCTAAGATTGGCCACAATCCTGGCTATCTTCGCATCCAGCTCGATCGTTACCGTCCTTTATTGGATCCAAGTAAGGTTAGGTCTGGATCCAACTTGGGGAGGTTAAAACCTGACAGCAATCTGGGTCCAATAGGATCTGCCAAGAAAAATCACATCCACCTAACACATAAGTAACACGAACCTGGTACCTTTAAGAAAACATCAAAGCTTGGGTAGCATTCCACTTTCATACAAATGATAATAAACATTACCGAGATCCACATATTTATTGGATCATTACGGGTTGACTAAAATAATTAACATAACTATTCATTTGTCAGCAGAAGCTGCCCTTAATATATCTATTGACACTCCCAACTATTGATCCTCATTCATCTTTGGGAGATTAGTAAAACAATATATCTAAACGAAATTGGGTCAAGTCGAGTTCTTAGAAGTTTGATTGCCGTGTCGTAGGAAAGGTATAGATAGATTTATACCCTAGAACATCATTCGGTGTACGATCTTGTGGATCCTGGCCGTCAATCAGATGCAGCTTAGGTGTTGATGTGCCCTGATACTCTTGCACTAGTAGGAATCAGGTTTAGGTTCATTGGTGAGACTTCACAATTGTAATCACAGTACAGTAAAAATTAGGGTTCCTTTTTTAAATGGTTTTGAACTGTCAACAGTTAGGCTCGAATCCGGTTACAGCGCAAACATGAAGCCTTTGCGAGTGGCTTCACAACCGATTTCACAAATGATGCATTCCTACCAGGGTCGTAACTGGATTTATCAAGAACTATATCAATGTCAGACCCAGTTAGAAGATCCAAACACCAAATTTGATACTAAAAGGACAAAAATACACCTACATTTAGAGTCTCATTAAGGGAATTTATCATATGTATATATTTACACTTAGCTTATTAAGTTGGGTTTGATAGACTTTAAATAGTTTTGACTTTTCTTGTGTTGAAATGTGCTCTTTTAGTTGTGTCACCCAGTGTTTGGATTTCTACCTGTATATAAATAACTTAATATGAAGTAGATCTTTGATCTTATGGGATTATGCCAATCATTGAATTGTCAAATTTTCATGAAATTTGGCTACGTGGCATGGACGAGCATTATGTCAATATCAGACGAGTTATATGAGTTGTTACAATAGGTGATATTATTGATTGTGTCCAAATGTAGCTATTTCTATTGCATGCATTTAAATATCATCTTATGTAGGTTTTTATGGATATATGTATCGTAATAAGTTAGAGACGAGTTCCCTATTGAGTTAGGGCTCTTTTTTAAGAGATCTTACAAAGAATACGACTTTCGGCACATTTTATATGGCGAACAGAGTCTTGGACGAATTTCACTATAAAGATATGCCGGTTAACGTTCCTTTATTGGCTTGGTATCTCGTCTCCTATTATTCTGTCTTTCTTTTCCACACTCTATCGACTGTTCTTTGGCTTCTTCCTCGACACGAGAATCACTTCCGTATAAATTGGTTTCCTATCTGACCAAGAATGCATCAATTAGCGACCAATGGGTCAATCATCTTGTATTCTATTATCTCAATTAAGCTCCATGGTGATGAACCCCATTGAACCAAGGCACGAATCAAGTACATTGGGCCGAGCCCCTTAATCATCTCCAACGATAAGCAGGTCTAATAGGTAATTTCAAAGGTTTGATCGAACATGGAAAACCTCAACTACAACCAATGTGATAATCAATAATTTACATCCTAGAGGATATTACTGTAAAACAATGGGGATCTACAATTCAGATGATATCTTAAGTCATATTCTATAGTGCGTTTTCAGAATCTCATCTGACCAGCCATTTTTATGATGGAGTCGCTGTGGTTAATGTTAGCTTTCTATTGAAATTTTATACACAGTTCAGCAGCCATATTATCTTACTACGTCAATGTCGCGTCATATTCGACTTCTCTTTCATATCCGTATTCGTATCTGAATTGGAGTCCAATTAACCCCCCACACATTTAATGAAGTCCTAACCGCATCTCTATACATTGCCAGTTGGTGGCATCTGATTTGGATTTCCCATCAACTAGCAAGCTGAATTCGGTTTACATGTTTACCAGCTTGATGAAACAAAATACGTCCCTTGGATATAAATTCTCACATCATTCCAGGATCCTTTGGTTCTGGTTCCAGTTTTTGTGCAGTTTCATGAAATAAAGGTAGGATTTTAGAACTGGAATAAAACATCTTGGAATCGTCTCTTCCTAAAGTCAGTTTTGGTTCCAGCCGATTCCTGGGGTGAGTAGCTTGGATCCGCTTCAACCCATTAGGCCGGGTCCAAACCTGCCACCTCTATTGCCAGTCATTTTCATGAGCATGCTGTAAGAAGTGGCCATTCTTGGCAACCCCAGCACAGAAACGGCTGGACTCGCTATCCAGTCATTATCTCTGGACGGGATGCAGAAAGAATGGTCATAACCGCTACAAAAGTTGAAACCGTCGAACAATTTCCGAATGAAACGGTAACAGTCCAGATAAAGGGGCTCCATGAAAGGAAAGCTCAGTGGAAAAATCCGAGAAGGAATAGAGAGCAGCGCAAGCAAGAACATACATCGAAGTACACAAAATTCCTAAGAAAACCCCACTATAGACAGAGTTATAAGATGATTACCCAGGCTTTGTTTTAGGAAATACAGTTTTAACAGAGTTGATTATGGATTTTCTCGATCTTACATAGTTTTAATTACATGGTTGCACGACCCTAAAGTTCTTGAAAATTTTATCTTATGTGGGCTTCTGTGTGTAGATGAGGTGTTCCGAGTTTCAGGTCAATCGGAGAAGAAATGTAGAAATAAAAAATAAAGCATCAAACATATGTAGAGATGCTGAAAACAATTTTTCAGTGTTTACAACATACGTGATGCATTCATCCGAATATAAATGGCATAATCATGGCAAACTTAAAGTAAATTAATGAAGGAAAATGAAAGTAAATATATGTGTTAGCTTAAGCATAGAGGGTGTTAGGAGTTATAAGAGTTTTACAGAATATAGAGAGGTAGAGAATCAAGAAAGCAAACAAGTAGAGTGCATAAGTATGAAATGAAATTGACAGCATATCTACTTGTTATTACAACATGGGGGGAGACGAAGCTCCATTAATACAACCCCTTCCTTAAATTGAAAATCAAGAAGAGAATCAAGAACATTAATGAAACAGAAGTGCTCACTTACTAGCCCTCCAAGAGAAACCGGATACAATGAGGAGGTCGTCCCCTTCCTCTTCTACTTAAAGGATTATCACACTTATCTTGTAGAAAAAGTATGTAATTCAGTGGATTTAGAAGAGTTGACTGATAACTTGACTTATCAGCAAGCTATAAAACTCATCAGAAGCAACAGATTGGGGGAAAGCCATGGATGAGAAAATTGAATCTATTGATAAAAACCATGTCTGGGAATTAACTGATTTGCCAAAAGAAAGGAAAGTCATAGGCTATAAATGGGTTCTGAAAAAGAAATATAAGGGTGATGGTTCAATCGACAAGTTTAAACAGAGGTTGGTTGCAAAGGATTTTTCGCAAAAAGAGGGGATAGATTATGTTGAGACATATTCCTCAGTTGCGAAATTTGCATCCATAAGGATAATCTTGATAATATCTGTATATTATGATTTGAACTAACATCAGTTAGATGTAAAGACAAATTTTCTAAATGGAGATTTAGATGAAATCATATACATGCAGCAACCCAAAGGATATATAGTTGAAGGCCAAGAAGATAAAGTATATAGGTTTAGAAAATCTCTATATAGCCTGAAACAATTACCTCACCAATGGTATTTGACTTTTCAAAATGTCATTATAGAACTTGGGTTTGTGGCTAATGAACTTGATCACTGTGTATATGTCTGGAATAGTGGGAGTCACTTTGTCATCTTATCATTATATGTAGATGACATATTGTTGACTGGGAATGACAATGAGATGATTGTCAAAACCAAGTCATGGTTAAACTCAAGGTTCAAAATGAAGGATGTGGGGGAAGCATCTTATATCCTAGGTATAAAGATCTCTCGAGATAGAGAATCTAAACTCTTATGCCTAAGTCAAGAGAGAGATATTGACTATATTATCAAAAAGTTCAAAATGAGTGAATGCAAGTCTATTGTTACACCCATTGCAAAAGGAGTCAAACTAAGTAAGGCTAATTGTCCCGATGAAGGAGACGATAAATCTAACGTTCCTTATGCACAAGTTGTGAGTAGCTTGGTGTATGTTATGCTGTGTATAAGACCTGATATTAGCTTTTTTGTTGGTCTTTTGAGTAGATATCAAAGTAATCCTCGATGATAACATTAGATAGCTGTAAAAAGGATTTTAAGATATCTAAAAAGAATAAGAGACTTGAAACTGTGTTTTCAAGTAGATGAACTGAAAGTGGTAGGATACCCAGATGTTGACTTTGCTGGGAGCAAAGATGACAACAAATCTACCTCGGGATAAATATTCTTATTTGGATGTAGTGTCGTTTCTTGGGCATGTAAGAAACAGGGTTATATAGCATTGCATACACAGGAAGCTGAGTATGTATCTTGCTGTATGGCTGCAATGAGTGTTGTCTAGATAAGCCACTTCATACGAGATTTGATGTTAGAGATAGCCGACGAGCCAGTTGTCGTTTACTGTGATAACAGTGCAGCAATTACTCTTATTAAGAGTGGACCTGTCAAGAGCAAGCATATAATGGTTAAATACCACTATGTTCATGATATGGTTATGAAAAAGAAAATATCCATCTCATACATGCCAACAAATGACATGTTGGCAGACCCCTTGACTAAAGGCATAACAGAGGAGCTTTTATCAAAACATGTTGCGAACATGGGGTTTGAGATATGTTTGACAGTTGTGTAGGTAAATAACCACACAACGGGTAGTGATTTCAATTACAATCATGAAATGACATTACTAGGAAAACCTTGCAAAAGTGGGAGGAAAACCAGTATATCAGTTCACTTGGATCGAATGGCTAAGTGGGAGATGTAAGGAAAATGTGGCATCTGCTTTGGATTTCCCATCAACTCACAAGTTGAATTTGATTTACATGTTTACCAGCTTGATGAAAGAAAATACATCCCTTGGATATAAATTCTCTCATCATTCCAGGATCCTCTGGTTCTAGTTCCAGTTTTTGTAAAGCTTCATGAAACAAAGGTAGGATTTTAGAACTGGAATAAAACAACTTGGAACTGTCTCTTCTTAAATGTCAGTTTTGGTTCCAACCGCTTCAACCCATCAGGCCGGGTCCAAACCTGCCACCTCTATTGCCAACCATTTTCATGAGCATGCTATAAGGAAGTGGCCATTCTCGGCAACCCCAACACAGAAACGCCTGGACTGGCCATCCAACCGTTATCTGTGGATGGGATGCAGAAAGAATGGTCATAACGGCCACAAAAGTCGAAACCATCAGACAATTTCTAAATAAAACGGTAATAGTCCGGATAAAGGGGCTCCATGAGAGGAAAGCCTAGTAGAAAAATCCGAGAAGGAATAGAGCATGCGTTGCTCTATAAATAGAGAGTAGCGCAGGCAAGAACATACACCGAAGTACACAAAATTCCCAGGAAAACCTCACTAAGAGGAAACCTCGAAACAACATCACATACCTTTTTGTTGTGATTCTTCTGCTGCAGTGTACCTAGAAAGCAAGATAAGAAGAACCAGAGGTCGACAGAAGCAGGAAACCAGCAAGGAGTGGACCGAAAAATCCCACACATGCACCTGTACATGCCTTTCTTATTTGGAAATTAATTAATCAAAAATCAAATGCATATTAAAAATTCTTGATATGTGGGTGTCGGTTCCAAGAAGTACACAAGCAAGATAGAAGGAATTGGCATTTAACTCCCTCATGTAATGCATTTATTTCAGTTTCTGAGAGAATATGTAGATATAAAGAAAAACAACTAACCAGGCACTTTGTTGGTATCTTACTTAAGAACTCAAAGCTTTCAATTTTTGGCAAAGAACTTTGTTTGTGAAAAAAAATTCTCTGCTTTAATTAAAAGAAGAAGCTGGTGTGAAGAGATTTATTTCACATCGAATTCGTACTAAACATTAATGTCTACTTAAACAAGGAGCTTGTGTTTTGTGTTCTACTAGATCAGTTCGGGGTCTTAGAACCATTTGGCCTCAAGTTTATGAATAATAATCAATCAGATATCCCTCAAGTTTTTTTCTAGCTGTAATTCAATAGTCAGTAGAGATTTTATTAGACGCTACTCACAATGCATCCTAAGTTCATCACAATGCAAATTATTTTGATAAATCCAACTGCATGGATGGATTCATCATGATAAGTTTAATAGAATCAACCTTCGCTTAATGATCTTTAGAACAAATGATGAGGACATCGAAGATAAACTCCACCCAAACGGTGGCTATGTCGAAAGTCAAAAATCGGTTGAAGGCCCATGATCCGATCTAGGGCTAGAGCTCAACAATTCCAGATTTAGTGTATTTGTTTTGATGCTTAAGTAGATCCCTTAAAATTTGTATTGCGGTGTAGGGTTCGTGTTTTGAGTTTTAAAATGTACTTATTTCACCTTTTGTTCTATTGATTAAGTGGGAGGTAAATTGTTTAGTCAGGATTATACTGCATATAGTAGCATTTATTGTTATCTATTTGATTGGCTAAGTTGGGGGAGGCCTATTTCCAGCATAAATACCCATTATTCTTAATGAAAATGGATTTTGGATGGTTTGCATGAAAAAAAAGTTGTGAATTTCTTCTTCTCTTATTTGGCCATTTATTGTGGCAGATTTGAAGTTGGTTAGTACTTTTTGTCGTTCTTACTTGTCATCAAACCCATTTCTTGAGGTATCTCGTATCAAGGTGAAGCAAGTACAACAATAATGTCATTCAATATATTCGGTTTTTCTTTATCGTTGATTCTTGTAAATTGTAAAGAAACTCCACTAGAAGCATTGTATTTTTGCGACTTAAACAAGTTGGAAATAACACCTAGGAACTAACACTACATGGTTATCTTGCAATCTAAGGGAAATGAGTCTGATTTAATGGTCAACATGCTCATTAATGAGTATACTAATCTGTTGATATTGGTTTGGACGATCATTTATGAAATCTTTTTGAGTTTGATTTAACTTGCCCTGGACTTGGATTGTGTTACTGGTATATGTATATATACATATATTGTTCTTGAGATGTGGTTGGTTCAAGCTTGAGGCAAGAGCTTTTTTTTATCATTTTTTTGTTTTTTTTATCTTGTTGCAAAGAAAGAAGTGATTGTAAAGTAAACATGGGCACCCGATGCGCCCATCACAAAAACCCTGACAAAATTGTGTTTTACTGGCGGTCGAAACCATCGGAATTGAAAAGCATCACCGTTACCAACAATTACTGAGGGGCATGTCCATCATTAAATGGATTTCCGGGAGTTCTCCATCGAACTTAATGTTTTGTAGAACAAAAAAATTTGTTGTGTTTCTGCTCCTATTACATGTATTAAGGCTTCCAGCTCATTCACAAAGAACACTAGCTGCATTTTAGCAGCTTATTTCAAGATCTTTTTTTACCTTCAGTAATATTTTTCATAGGTGAGGTTGATGCTGAGGTTTGTGCAAATGAAGAAGTTTTTATGTCCAATATTAAATCTTCTATTCTAATAACTCTTTGGTCTGTGAAATCACTTAGATCCTCTTGCTGTTGTGAGCAAAATTCCTATGTCTACTTAATTCACTATGTTGAAAATTTGTGTGAAAGATTATGTACTTATGCTGTCTCTCTCTCTCTCTCTATATATATATATATGGTCTAGGTGTGTCTCGATACAACCTGTTTTTTATTAGGTCAGTTTTGAATGACCAATCCTAAACGGGTATCTATGCTGGAAAAGAGCACGGTTTATATCGACCAAGTTCGGCTCAGTTCTAAAATTGCCACGCTCATGCTATGATAGACTGTTTTGGTTCACACAGTTGGATTAATGTGTTTTGTTGTGGACCTGACCCAACTCATGTCTTTCAAAATTTGAGCAGGAGCAACTGCTTTGACCAAAACTAACCGTTAATGTACTTTGGACGCACTTTTCTATTAGATGAGGCTCCACACTTTCAATTAACCAGGACGCTCGACACAAGATAGTATCCGAGTAGGCTACACATTTGGATACACTTTCCTGTTGCTCTGCAGCTTTCCATTCCATTTTTGGCCAGGCTATGCATTTGGATGCACTTTTCTATCATGTGGGGTTCCGCCACTTTCCATTTTCGGCCAGGCTCCATTTTTCGGGACTCTTCTATCTCTAACGTTGGTAGGAAGTGGGCGCGCTTTCTCCTCTCCAAAGAAATTTTGATCCTCGCCTTGCACACATTGCGACCCTCTCTCTCTCTCCGTGTGTGTGTGCCCGGGTGAAGAGTAGCAAGACGTTGCCAATGAGAAGGCCACGGGATAGTGCTATCTCCGGTCTTCTCTCTCTAATTTCCCCTCCTCTTTCCCACATTTGAAATGGAAAGGGCAGATCCATTCCGATCTGATCTCCATTCCGCCGCCTCATTCTCTTCACGCTCTTAATTTAACGTGTATATTCTTCATGCTCTTCTTCTCTGTGCACCCTGCCACAGATCTCGCTGTCAGTCTTTTGGATCCGACTTCTTGTGTTGTACATTACTTCCAATGTTTGCGGCAACACTACTCTTAAAGTCTAGTTTTTGTATTTCGATGAATACTTTGTATTTATAAAAGTTGAGTGCGATGGATTTCTATGTTTGGTCGTTGTATTTATGCTTGATCGTTGTATTTAGCCGACCCCATGTAGTATTAGGAAAGGGCTTAGTTGTTGTTTGTGTGCTAAAAGTTATACGCAGTAAAAAGTTTGAAAAAAGAAGAGAAAAAGTTATGAAATAAAGAGAAAAAGGAAAAGAAAAGTGAAGTTTGATTGTTGCATATTTCCCCTTGGGTTCTTACCGATGCTTCAAAAGGGACTGAGTGTATATCTTTTTCTTGTACTTGGGATGTCATATTCAGTGTCTTAAGTCTGTTAATATTAGAGGAAAGATCTGTGCTCCCTTCAAGTTGAGGAGTTCTACCGTCTAGTGTCCATGGGTCTCTAGATAGTTATTTATGGTATTTTAAAAGTAAAAAATTCAATTGCTAATGTTGGTATTATCTTTTTTATCTATTAGTACTTTGATATTGAAGGTTCGGATTTCATTTGATGGGGTGACAAAAGTAGGTTTATTTTTTAAAATGTAGTTGTGATTTTAGAAAAACCACTATATGAGTCATTATCACCTACAAGCAATTGATGTTCATGTAGTTATTGCCCTAGTGCCTAGAGTTGGTCTTTTTAGTGTATCACACGGGTGCGAGATATGTTAAATTTCAAAAATATTTGGTGCAGGAACACAACTAAGGTATATAATATTATATATATAATATTCAAACTAGAGCAAGTGAGACATCAATTACACAACTTCATATTAAAGCAAACAAGTAAACAACTACTAATTTCATCATAATTGTAAACATAAGTCAAAGTCAAAAGAAAATCTTAATGTTTGATAAATAAAATGAATCGTATCTCAGAAATCATAAATCTTCACTATCAACTTAAGGGACTATAGGATTAGCGAGTTCCATATTAAGGGTATAGAAATCTTGACTATCATCTAAATCATATTCCTCTCGATTTGTATCCCAATATTTTGATGCTCTTTTACTGCAATTATATTCAAATAAATAACAATAAAAGATGAAATTAAATCACTATGATTAATAAAGAAGAAAATAATTTTGAAAACAATATTTTACTTAGTTATTTGTACTCGGCATTAAATCGTGAAACCAAATATCCTTTTCCTTTTCTTTTATCGGTCATCTTTAGGTTTGACTCAAACAAAAATCTAATTGAAAAATACAAACAATATTAACAACAATGTATATGCATTATAAACTGATGAATTCTAGGGTTACAAAAATTCTTGATTTTAGGCCAATAAATCTGAGATATATCATAAAAAAAACTGCAAATGTCCCTCATGCCTAGCATTTTGTAAAGATAAATAAACAATAAATTACATTTAAGTGCAGAAGAGCACCTTCCTAAGAGAGAAAGAAAGAGAAAAGAGTGGTTGCAAAGAGAGAGTAGGTGCACAAGCAAAATAATTCTTATAAGAACAAGAGTGAAGGGGATAGATAAAGGGAGAAAGATGCATTCATGAAACGAGATTCACAACAATGGAGAGAGAAGAGAAAAAGGGAGAGTGTGAATACCTACGTCGGAGTGAAGGCACACTAGAGGGCAGAGGAGGTGGTGGTGGTCGTCAAGGCATCGATGTGTGAGGGGTAGCGAAGAGAGCAAGTCATCACTATGAGGGCGATAAACAGTTTTTGGGTGCGGTTAATGCACCTAGCCCACCTTCTGGTCATGAGAACCCAGCTCCTTGTCCATGTTAACACAAATATTCGGTTACAGCAAGCACACGCATAAAAAAGAAAAAAAGAGCCCACCATGAACAAGGAATATACAAACTTAACTATTTGGTAAGCTTTTCGTCTCTTGATTTTTTTTGGTGCCACCAAACACGACTTCAATTGATATTCAACTCAGCCGACTGTGTTAAGACTTGGAATTCTAACAACTAATTTGAAAGCCCGTACGGAGTGTGAATAAGGTTTTGGCATGTTAGACTTAATCAAAAGCCATGACTCTTCCGCACACTCCAAATTGGACCTAGTCAAAGTCTCAACTTGTTTGACCTGGCAAGTTTTTGGCCAACTACAAATCACGATGTAATACGTCTAAGTCATGCAATAAGGTTTGGACTGGGTCCAAGTCCAACCTGCCGGCTTCCCTAATTTTTTCCTGACTCAAATGGCTTAATATACATATCTGGTAAAATGGGGTACGCCCCAGGTATTGAACTCATGACTTTAAACTTGTTCTTCGAACCCTTGGCCAGGTGACCTATCCCTTGGCAAATGGGTTGATAGCTTAGTAGTAATTTTGTAAAAGTGCTAGAAGTTGTTTTACATATTAACATACGAATTTAAGTATTTATGTTCGGTATGCTTTTATTCTACTTTCTTATAAAAGTGAATTGAAGGATGATGAGTTTCAACGACTCTTTCTTTTATGACATTTTTCAGAGGCACTTCCTTGTGAATAAAAGTATTTAATAAATAATAATTTATTTGTTTAAGTGTTACTCTTTTTCATTAATGCTTATGTTCATATCCATTCTCGTTGGGTACGATGGGGAGGCTGAAGCCATATGCATGACCCGCATATTGAACCCATGACGTTTAACTTCTAAATCAACCCCCTACCCAGGTGAGCTATGTCTCGTTGTGCTATCCACATCTTTTTACGTGTGAGGTGAATTTATAGTTAATCAAGTTATCTATCTCAACTTTATCTCCACCACTATTAGAAAAATGATTAAACCGTTTGCTCATGGTTGAATATATTTTAATTAAAGCATTAGATTTTGAAATCAAATTGGATCTAATTTCACACATTTCACCTTTGTAATCTTCTGGGCACCCGTGACTGACTTTTGCTGACCGCTATGAATGAACTTTGCTCACTCTTCCACCTGACCTGGGCGAGCAAACCACATAACAATAATAGGGATAAGATGGATTATGTCTCTAACTACACAATGAGTTATAACAAGACCTGGCAAGTTTCAGGCAAACCGGTCCCGGTGGTTCCAAATTGTTTGTTCTTTTTTCATCCAAAACGAAACTGGACCCATCTCATTTCACTTTTGCCGGTCTGGATCACTGGGTTTGGTCCTGGTTTTGGATCCACCGGTTATGGGTCCAACTTCATTTGAATTGCATATGAAATAAAGGTGGGATTTTGGAACCGAAACCAAAGTATAGCTTGAGTCCACTGGTTTCTTTTTGGTAACATGATCGGTACAGAACCATGACCAAACTGTGGGGTTCATCAGTTCGGGTCTGTTTAGCTCTTGAGGCAGTTTAGGTCGGGGTCGACCCGGCAGACCAGGGCCAAACAGAAAAATTCTACTTTTAGCTTTCATGAAATATGATATATTAGAAATCTCACTTTCAACCGGATAGGTTTCTACTCAATAACGTGAAAATAGTCAAGTTGAAAAGATCGCTTCATGATTGTCACATCGCCTTGACCTTGCTTAATTTCCGAGAGCACTTCACGTTGCAACCCGCAACAAGGATATGGCCACTCCTATCTCAGCCCGGAGAAGCTCCTCGCTAGCTATGGTAGGGTTTCGAAGGATGTAACACATCGATTCTTTTTTCGAACGTCAGATCACTGTTTTGCAGAGTCTCTCTCTCTACGCTGTGGTGAAGTGTGGATTTAAAACATCAGCAGAAACAGGAGACAACGAGGAGGATGACTCATTTGACCTTTTAGTCATACACGATGAGGACGACATAGCTGACAGCATGTGGCTGTGAGAATGAATAGTCTCATGGGTAAACATTTAATGGAGAAACACTAGGTGGGTCTATTGAGATTGTATTGCGTGCTGGAACAAAGCACCTCAGATGGATGCTTCAATGAGTCACTCCAGGTGGACTGGGTCTGTTGAGAGCGGTAGAGCGGTAGACCTTTGTATTCATAGGATTTCTATGGTTTCAGGTTATTGTAGTACCTCAGAATCTTCGGTCATATATCAGACTTCATAGAGATCTATTACAAGACTACGAAAAAAAAAACTAAGCTACACTAAAGAAACTATAATTAAAATTGAAAAAGCTAGAACTAGGATTGATTTCATCATTTTCTGTCTTCCTGCACTCTCTAGCCTCCTTTAAATAGTGGTTAAAGTGATTCTAGGGTAGTCTTTTTTCATCTTATCTCAATTGTTTTCTTTATGGTATTTTATTGCTTTTATTTTCCTATCACTCATTTTCATATGTTTTAATGGGTTGATCATGGAATCGATATGACCCTACATTACCTGCTATTCACCACTAATTCTTCCGCTCACATAGGTCCTTCAGGTTTCCTTAAAATCTTGTGTCAATACAATTTTTGTTGTTAACATGTTACTCATTACAAACTCATGTCCAAACCTATTTAAGAAATATCATACTATATTGATCTCAAGTCAAAAGTCATCAACTCAATCTCCAACCATCATTTTTCAAGAAAACTCGTTTACCATTAAAACGGTCCAACGGCTATAAAAGGAGAATGCACTCACCCTCTTCCCCTTTTCAAGCTATCTCTTTCATGAACTTCCCCATCCTTGTATGTCCTTGCTACCCTATCCACCATGAACTCCTCTAACTCTAATGCAATTCTTCTCTTAGTTGCTTTTTCCATTGAAAGCCAAAAAGAATTTCATGTTGCACCTCAAACCTTGACATGTGATGGATTCATAACCTCTCCATGTGTGAAGTTTATTCGTTTATGGCTGTTTGGCAACCAACTATGTATTGGTTGGCTTCATCACGTTCGAAGGCAAAAGTACCACTTATGGCTATGGCGGGGAATCCACAACCTTGTAATGTTGTTTGCTTTGACCATCAATTTCAATACTAAACTATTATTCTCATTTCTGGCATTTTGGGTCTTGCAACTTAATGGGTTCCAATTCTCATTTTGAATGATGTCCTGTTTAATACAAGGTTTCAGGGGAACTGGACTGTAATTTTTGGTGCTTGTATTTTCAAGTTCCATTGTACATTGAACATGGAACCTGTTGTTGGCTAGAGTTGTCGTTCCACAAGCCCAATTTGAGTCAAAAACTTCAATAATAGAGGGAGGTGGGCCACAAGAACAGGACCTAGGGGCTTTCGTGTTACTATCCTACCTTGCAGGAAAACCCAAGCATAAATATTACTTATGAATCAAACCTAGAACCATGATTACAAGCCCATGTAAGTATAAGCGTGTGCGGTTCTAGTATCAAGAGCCTGACACTACAAATCAAACATACCTGATAGATCTTTGATTTTTGAGCTATAATTGGTCTCCCTATCGATGGTATAGACCAAACCTTACTTGTTGCTTAAAGGTTTAATGTTCTCAGGTTCACTGTAACTTTTTATAGATGATTTTATTTGCAAGTACTTGAAAACAAGCTCCGCTTATGATAAAGAACCTCATTCATTTCTTTTGTCCCGTATTCAGGTGAGACAACCTTATAATATGGTCAACTAATTATGGTATTAGCATGTTATTGCAATCAATAGAACTTTACATATTACAACTTAATGACTATGGTAGGAACACAATTGCTATTATTAATGGTATATCAGAAGATTTATCCAATTGAAGCACCACATGTCTAACCAACATGGGGTTTTGCTTGGATGCACTCTTAAAAGAGAGTGAGAGGGAACCTCTATCATCGGAAGTTCTAAAAGAAAGATGAGAATGAAAGTCGATTTTAACGATGGAATCTTCTATGTATATTTAGATAATAAGGAGATTTTGATGTTATATATAATTGATAATTGTCTCCTTGATGTGTGACAAAATATTGTATTTTGCAAAGTTTTTCTATCACATGAACTCAAGGTCTGATACTTTTGCTACCTCGAAAAGGAATATGTGTCGGTAGGTGGTTCACCTATACATTGGTACTCGAAAACATCACATAGAAAGATGATTGCTATCTTTCCCTCAACTTGGGCTCTAATATCTTATATTAAAATAATTTTAGAAACATATTCATTTGGGTTATGTAATATTTTGTTTTGTGATGTATACATTTTGTCTTTGAGTTTATAACTGAAAACTTCAATTATAACTATTAATAATATCAATAGATTGTATTTATAGATGACTTGTCATTCTTGTTTTCCAATAATTTATTTATGTTTATGTATATCACGATACATATTAAACCTATATATACAAAATACTAGATTTGGTGTACCATGTATGAATGTGCACTAATGCACCAAATATGGACCGTTCGATTAAAAAAATTGGATTTCTTATATTTAAATTTAATAAAAGTACACATACATTTTTGCTTTTAAATTTTTAAAAAAGTTACTTTTTAAATTTTAAAAAATAGCTTAGGTGCACTATTCATCTTTGGTGCACTAAATCCCAATTTTTTTTATATATTGTGTGTGTTTAAGTTTTTTGAATGGGTTGTTTCACTGGTTCTAGATTTCTAAAGTCATGTTCATTCCAACCTAAAGTCCTAAAGTCGTATGTTCTTTTTCGTGCCACTATGCTATTAAGGTGTTCTGATACATGCTACTTTATAAAAAGGCAGAGCGGGTTCCAACCATGTATCATACCTATCGATCACATCAGATATAATTATATTATATTTTATAATACATATATTAATTTTTAATTTGTAACTGAAAACTTCAATTATAACTATTCATAATATCATTAAGATTTTTATTTCTCCAAAGACTTGCAATATTTGTTTTCTAATAATTTATTTATGTTTGTACACCTCAAGGTACGTATTGAACGACTAAATATGTAATTATATAACTATATAATACTTTGTTTAAGTGTATTATGATATTAAACATAATATAAGTCGTTTGAGTAGTTCTAGTAAAATGCTTTAGAATTGTAACCCAAAGTTGTGTCATTTGTTTCGTGTCACTGTGCTACCAAGGTATTTCCAACAGAGGGTGCTAAAAGAAAAAGGCACAGCAGGTCCCATCCATGCATTAGTCGGCTGACTGGTTTGGTTTTTATTCAAAACATTCATCACAAATTCACCTTTCAATCATTTCTTCAATAAATGAGTGTTGTTCGTCTTATTAATTTTAGTAATTATCAATTTCTTTTATCTGAATTCCCTGTTCATTCTCAGTTTCACAGCTTGATGCCAAAGGGGCATTCTATAAAAAAGATTACCAAAACTCGCTTATTTTGTACATTCTAATCGCTCGTTTTGTTCCTTCCAAGCATCTTTTTCATGACAGGAAGTCACTCTTTGTTCCTTTGTTCTCTTTGACTTCTTTCATTCATCTTTTGGTGCATGTCGTTTTCTATTTTCCATGTTGGGGACGAGATCTGATTGGCGTAATTTTGTCTCTAGTTTGATGCCAATTGCCAATTGGATAATTTCTTCCTCTTTGCTAGCTCAAAAACTTCTGTGATTTTTGTGTTTGTGGGAGGTAAAGGGAGCAAGTTTTTGGATCTCTAGAATTGTTTTCTCTAAACTAGATCATCATGCCTCGAATGGGAGGTCTTAATTCTCTCATAATTAGCCTTATATGCCAAAAAATTGTTTGCTTTTGGAGATTTAGTGACGACGGTATAATTTGTTGCTAAAGTTTTGTTTATGCTTTGACCTCTGTTGTTCTGATTTGATCGTATGGTTTTTGTCGTAGTTTCTTGACGGCTTGATTTATTTTGCTGTTTTGCATACCACAAGAAAAGAATCTGAAAGATAACTTGTAGGAGCCTCTTTTTTCGTAGTCGAATTTCATAAATAACTTTAAACAAAAATATGAACGATTTCATAAATAATCTCAAACCTATGGACACAATTTTTACACGTCCTTTCTTACCACGACCTCTATCACCTTTCTCATAACTTCTTTTTTCTAGTTCTCTATTCTCTATAACCAATACCTCTAACTATGAAGAAGCTAAGTGTCTCTTTGAACCTCTTCATTAAGAATAATAAGCTTTATATAATCTATAAATACAATACCATTATAAACAAAACTAGTCAAAGCAACACACATGTTTTTTCTAAAAATCAGGCAAAGTATTAAGTAATCAAAGTGTTAAATTTCATCATCAAATTTAACAACTATGTCAGACAAAGATCAAAACAATACTAAAATGATCAGAAATAGAAATACCTTATTTATACCTCAAACTAATAACATGCTTAAGCAAAAACAATTTATTATTTTCAGATTTTGAAGAATATAAGGTTTAACTTTTTTCATAATGTTCTTACTTGAGAATCATTAGCAATATAATTGAGGATATTATCATCTACCAATTATAGAATAAAACCACATATGATTTCATACTCAAAAGACCATTTTTCATCAATTTTATTTTCTAGTTTTTGAGTAGAAAAGACTGATAAATATAATTTCTTCACAAAAGTAAATCATTTATTTTCTCTCTCCACTTGTAGTAATTTGCACCATTCAAACTAGACTATGTTTGAGATCCATTATAATCAAAATAAGTAAACCTGACTTTGGTACCAATTGATGGGAAAAGAAGCTCAAAGATAACTTCGAAAGCTTGAAAACTCTTTTCTCACAGTTAAATGTAATAAATAATTTCAAACAAAAAAATATGCACGATCTCCAAATATGTGTCTGCAAAAAATTAACACATAAGAAATAAATAAATTTTATGTGAAAACTCCCTCAATGAGAGCGGTAATAACTCCATGGTCTAACAATTCACTATATAAAATATACGAGTACAATAAAATATCTCAAGAGAAGTAAGAAACAATCAAGAACTTAAAATAAATCTCAAACCTCCTCCCTTAACTATCGTGTAAATATAATTATTTATCAAAAGAAATTGCTTCGATTCGATTGTTTCAAGAAAAAAGGAAAAAGGATTTTTTATGTGCCGTTTGATTTTTATAAAACAAAATTCGTGAATAAAATAAACTTAAAGTAAAGAGGACACCACATTCAACAAATTACAACCTGCCACAGCCTTAAATGAATAGGAATAGCCATCCGATGCCACCGCCAGCTCTCTCTCTCTCTCTCTCTCACACACACACCTCCTCTACGAACAAATTGGGATCCTTGTTTGAAGTTTGACTTCTTTTATTGTCGAGATTCTAATTGCTCTGTTCTTTCATGCTATTCATAATCTCTCGTTTCATTTTCCAGAAATTAGTGCTGGTACAATATATTGGAGATCATTCGGATTCTTTGAGGCTAGGTAAGGTGATTTTTGAGTTTAAAGGCCGAATTCCTTTTGATTTTCGAAGGATCAAAGTCTCTTTTTCTTTGTGGTGGATATTAAGAAACTCTTTTTTTCTTGTTGAAATAGATGATTTGGGGAGGTTTGTGATACATGAACAATTTTGGGTGGTAATCCACTTGCTCTATGCTTGTGGGGGATCGCGTAATTCTGTCTTAAGTGCTACCCCTTCGCTTTCACCTGAGGCAAGAGAGACTGCTTTATTTGTTAGATGCGCAATCCTCCTTGTTTAGTTGATTAGATAATTCAGCCTTCGAGAGACAGATCGTTCCTATCAGAATGGGAACCAAAAGATTGCCGGGGAAACTACGACAAGATTTCCAAAGGCTTACTTCCGCATTGGCGTATGCAGTAAATGAGTGGTTGTTAATGCTTCTATTATTTATTAATGCATTTCTCTCCTATGGAACAACAAAAATTGCAAGTTTCTTCGGGTTGCAAATCCCCTGTTTGCTATGCTCGCGGCTTGACCACATCTTAGGGAACAAGACACCTGGTTTCTATAAAGAATTGATCTGTCATACTCACAAGTTGGAGATCTCCTCACTAGCATATTGTGGAATTCACAAAATGCTTGTGGACGTACATGCAATGTGCGAAGCCTGTCTTGTTTCGTTTGCAACTGAGAAGAAGTCAAACTCAGAAACATATAGGTTACTGGTTGGGAAACTCGGATTCAATTATGAAAGCTCTGCTGAAGACAGTGAGAAGTTCCATCTTGATACACCTAGTGGGCAATTACGGATTTGTTCGAACCATGATATGGATATCCATGTTGAAGAATCGCCAGAAGATGATTCAGACCATGTTCCTGCATCAGATACAAAGAGCATCAGATATTGTGCATGTTGTGGGGCACGTATTGGAAGTAGTCTTAATTCAAGTGGATTTCTCAGTCCCAATTCAATTGGAAATAAGGCAGGTGCATTTGAGATCTCTTCCTCTTGTTCGTTAGTGCGTGGTTATCTGGATTTGTTGAGTAACAAAAGTCAAAGGCACTCTGGTTCCTTAAGGATCGAGTCTCTAGGAAATCGCAGGCATGATCCTTTAGCTCATATAGGGTACTCAGAGCTCAATGTTACTTCTGATAGCGAGTCTGAAGTCCCTGTGTCAGATGAGGATGATGTGCATGCTGCTGTTCAAGAGGCATTTGTATATGAAAGTGAACCGTTTGCTTTCTCTTTAGAAAAGTCAGAATGCATGAAGACCAACTTGTGTTCCATTCCAGAAAGCCATATAGCCATCCAGCTAGAAAATCCATCTGAACCATCTGTTCCTAAAGTTGTGATGTCTGATGGGGAACCAGGATATGCGAAAGCTGATGATTCATCAAGAGGCTCTTCAAATAACATTTTAACTGCAGGGTCTGACAATAAGCAACAAAATGCTGTTGTACATGTGAACGTTATAGAAAGAAATGCTCATGAAGGTGTAACAACTTCAACACCGTCTGAGACTTTTCAGCAAGGCCTGGAAGAGCTCAACTCGCAGAAAGCGCCGGAATCACACCCCCATCCCTCAGCAGTAGAAACTTCGTTGTCGGGCAAAGTTGATCCAGTAGAATCAAGGGTTGCTGCCCCTTCTTTGGGGAATCTCAGGCTACGTGCCCGTCCATCCTCGGTTGATATATTTTTCACTCCACGTGCAGTTCTATCATCACGTAGGAGTAGTGATTATCCTTCAGAATCAATATTTTCTTCCACGATGCCCGATTTTTTCACTCCTCGTGCAGTCCCATCATCACGTAGGAGTCTGGAAGCTCGCCCCGGGTCGGTCTTTTCTCCCAGTATGCCAGAAATTTTCACTCCTCGTGCATTTCCATCATCAGCCAAGGGCATGGAAGCTCTTTCAGGAGCAATGTTTTCTTCCCAGCTACATGAATTTTTCACACCAAGAACAGTCCCATCATCAGCAAAGGCAATGGAAGCCTTTTCTCAGGCAGCTTATTCTTCAAGTATGTATGAATGATCTTCAAACTGTCTCGAAACTTGCGTTGCATATCTTCTGCTGTCTCTTGATAAATACACAGTCTCTGATTTTTCTATGTTACCGTTTCCATGCTGCAGGTGACATTGAGGCTGCTTTAACAGCTAGAGATCCCTCTGAAATGACATCGGATCCTGTGCTTGATATTATGGGAGCCACCAAGCCTGAAGGACTATCAAGATTGAAGTTGTTTAAACATTCTCCTCTAAGTAACCAGGTCGTTGAAGATCCAAGGGTTCTTGCGTCTGGTTCTTTGGATATAAATGATGCATACAACCTCGCTGTGGGTAGGGAAGTAGGTGCCGCAAGTGACTCGATTGCAGACATTAGCGGTAAAGAGTCTAGCAGAGTTCCTGAAGATCTTAAATTACTCTTAAGGCAGATGTCATCTTTGCGAGGAATGAATGATATAGCTATCAGCCCAAAAGTTCAACTTGGTGGTGATGATTTCAAGGTTGGTGATGTTGCTTCACCAAGTGCAATGCAGGCACTTCACAAGAAGCTCTCACTCGAAAGAAATGAGTCATTGGTGGAGTCTTTGGATGGAAGTCTGGTGAGTGAGGTTGAAGGTGAAAGTGCTGTTGACTGTCTGAAACGCCAGGTTGAATATGATAGGAAGGCCATGCATGCCTTGTATAAGGAACTTGAAGAGGAAAGAAATGCATCTGCTATAGCTGCAAATCAAGCAATGGCCATGATTACTAGGTTACAGGAGGAGAAGGCATTACTGCATATGGAGGCTTTACAGTACCAACGAATGATGGAGGAGCAAGCGGAGTATGACCAAGAAGCTCTGCAGGAGTCAAATGAACTCCTCGTTGCACGAGAGAAGGAAATACAAGATTTGGAGGCGGAGCTGGAGTCTTTCAGGAAAAAGTTTCATTGTGAGCCTATTGAGGAACCAATACAACACTCTGATCATGTGCATGACATGCTGGTTGGTGGGCCTGTAATTCATCATGATAAATTTGGACCTTCTGATTCTCCTGGAGATGAAAACTTTGAAGCGAGAGGTTTCCCATGTAAAGGAGGACTGAATCACAAAATTTTGCCAGCGCAAAACTGTTCCATTAATTTATCTACGACTACCAATGATGTGAGCATCATGAAGAACGATATTATTAAGGAATCTGATTGCACACAACTTGAAGATGAACAAAATTATCTTTTGAGATGTATGAAGAACTTAGAGAACAGACTTGATCAAATTAATCTGAAAGATGCAAACAGAGAAAAGGCAGAAACTGAAAGTAATCACATTGAACATGAGGAAGACTCTTCCCATTGCACCAATGGACGAAATGACTATCTTTTACCAAATGATGCTTGTGATAACGACCTTCAGAGAAGAAGAAATTATTTACGTACTATTGAAAATAAAATTCTACAACTGACTGAAAGGTTAGAGGCTCTTGAGTTGGACAAAAATTTTCTTGAGCACACAATTAATGCTCTCAGATTTGGGAGTGAAGGTCAGAACCTTGTCGAAGAAATAGCACAGCATCTGAGAGAAATGCGGAGTGTGTCATCTGTAGCAGGAGAGACACACTGTTGTTGATTCAGAACAGGCTATGAGTAAGTATTTGTCGAAAACTTTTATTATTTGTAGTAGGTGAATCATAATGGACTAGCAATTGAGTTGTGAAACTTCCATTCTAGATACCGACTATTACCTTTGCTGATGAGTGTTGCTTATATATTTTGATTGATGTTTTGTTGCAACTCCGATAACATTTTCTAATTCTCTGCTTGGCACGAGGGATTCATTTTCTAATTTCAAATGGTCTGTATTGTTTGTTAATCTTGTGTGTAGGTTCCTTCTGTTATTTGCATATGCTTCTTAGTTTTCCAAATTGTAGTATTTATGCTGCTACACTATTCGTTGAAAGTGCATGCATGTTGTGCACTTCATGTTTGCTGAAGTCTTCCACTTGCTTTCTCGGTTGCTTGAGTTTGTTAGTTGCGAGGAACCCATTTTTCTTCAGACAAGTTTATTGGCATTTTGACAATTTATGGTTGTTGAAGTCTTCCACTTGCTTTCTCGATAGCATCTCTTTCAAGGACTTTATGTTTAAATATATCTTCTTTCTCACTTTTGATGTTTCAACATTTAGTCCGAATAGCTCGATACACTCTTTTCTTCTTTGTCCATTTATTTATTTGTAAATCCATAACTAAAAGTCGATGTTGAGTGGTTAAGCTTTTTCCTGGAATTACCTTGCAATCTTTATAACAGGTTCTATCTTTTCTTCTACAAATAAAGTAATCAATTTGTGTTTGTGATAAAACACTCTTATAAGTAATTAAATGTTCATCTCATTTTTTAAAGATTGTATTGACTATAAAGAGATCAAATGCCATAGCAAAATTTAAAATCTCTCTATATTCCTCATTTATATCCCCAAAACCAAAATTTCTATGAATACCTTGATATCCTAATGCCTCTTTACGGACATGTCCATTTAAGTCTCCTCCTAAACAAATCATCTTCCTTTGTAAAATTCTTTAAATCACCTTATCTAACTCTTCCCAAAAAGTCGTCTTTATACTATCTTCAAGTCCTACTTGGGGTGCATAAGCACAAACTATATTTAAACCTCTACTCCTAACACTAATTTGAACGTCATGATTCGGTCACCATATTATTGTATGTCTACTATACTATCCTTTAAATCTTTATTTATGATAATACAACTCCTTCGAGCCTTTTCCTTACTTTAGTACCATAGTTTAAAACTTGTATCCTCAATCTCCTTTGTTTTTTCTCCAACCCACTTTGTCTCTTGTAAACATAGAATATGAATCTTTCTATGAATCATAATATCTACCACCTCCATTAGCTTACCGAATAATGTTATGATATTCTAAGAACCAATACGAATCTTATCATCTAGGACTAGCTTCCTTATCCCTGCATTCATCTATATTGAAAATGCGGAGACCCTCTCTATAATTTATTCACTACATTCGGACGACAATGTAGCGGGACTAACTTCTTTACCGACACCCGTCCATGATGTGGAAACCCTCTCTACAATTGATTTACTACATTCGGACGAAAATGTAGTGACCCTTGCTTACTTTTCATTGCATTCGGGCTCTGCAGTGCGTCGCTAGGCGGGGACGCCCCAAAGCAATGCTCATAATTTGTGTAATCTATGGTATAAAGGTTCGACAAAGTTTTACGTTGGCTGTCGGAAGCCTAACACAACCCTCCTCCTTTATCCGGGCTTGAGATCGACCACGCAAGGGTGATCCCTTACATGGGCGAAGTTACCCTGTATCATTTTTTAATACTAAAAAATAAAAATAAAAAACATAAAAATTAAAACAAATCCCAATAATTAGAAATAATTTATATAATACATAAGTTGGGTAAATATTCATCAATCACCATTCAATTTTTAATGTATAAAGCATTTAAGCAATACATCATTAGCAAAATTATAACTTTTATAATTGAAAAAAGAATTAGATATTGTAATCAGGATCAACTAAATAATCTTCATCTTCTCCTCCTTGTTCAAGATCATCACCACCTCAGCTTCAAGATCATGCTATTGTGCTTCTTCCAAATTAATCCATTGAATGTCTTCTTCAGTTAGGAGTGTATTTGCTTTATTATCTTCTATAATCCACTTCTCTAATATATTAAAAATATCTAAACTTATTGGATCAAATTGGTTTTCTTTCCTATTTAGCTTTTTTAATTGCTTGGAAGACAAATAAGTAAATAACATTAACAATTAAATAAAATGAAACATCGAATTGAATACTTAATTAGTAACTAATCCTTTATTACCTTTATCGGAGCTGCATATTGTGATGGATGAAAACTAGGTCACTGAGCCTCTTATGTTCCAACTTCTTACACTTTTTTGTGTGGATAAGTTAAAACACACTCTAATTTGTTTTACAACCAATTATACTGTAGGTTTGACTTAGAACTTTTATTGCAAAATCTCTCAGGTTTCGACAATGACTTCCAAACCTATTATACTAAACATATAATAGAAAAAGACCAACATTTTACCTGGGCGCATATTAGTACAGTTGTGAATGACTGCAGGCAAACCCATCAAGTGAAGAGCATTACCAGCAATTGTTTATTCCATCTATTATCAATAATATTTTACACGGGCATATAATCTCTCTTTTTTCATTAAAATTGCTTCTAACAACTTTTTTAACTCTACCTATGGCTTCATAAAGATAGCTGATAGATGGCTTCTCCTTGATGTCAGCAAATATCAAAATTTGGATTAAATGACATGTAATCCTTAATAGTGTAAGAGAGGAGTTCCAAAATGTACTCCTAAATATTGTCTCTGAAATCTCATTTAATTTTTTATTCTTTATATTTTGAAGCAACTTTTCAAATTGTTGTCACTCGTATGAGAAAAACATCATCTTTAAGGGTTGCTTCTGTTTAACAATGATTTGTATTGATAAAAAATTAATTGCAAACTGAGTATCAGTTGTATGAGGGAGTTCTACACCATCTGTATATCTCCTCATCATCCGTAATACAAAAGCATGGTTATAGATAAATTTTATGATATCTTAACAACACTCGGTTGCTGCCTTTACTTGATCCATCTCTCTAATATCCTCCAGAATGAGATATAGACAATGTGTTGCATATAGTGTCTAATAAATATCAACTAACTCCTTTAAAGTTGCTTTATAGTTAGTTGCATTATCTATAATTAATTGGACTACATTCTCTATCCCAATTTCAAATATCCTTATCAAACTCTTGCTTTAGTACTTTTGCAGTATGTCGCTCATCTGACATGTCTAGATCTCAAAAACATAAGTCCTTTAGGACAATAGATAAGAAGTTTAACAAAATCCTTTCTCGTCTATTTGTCTATCTATCTGCTGTACTATTTCAAAATATGTAATTCCTTTTTCAATTATTGAATGTTGAATAATGAATATGTACTAAATTTTTGCATTATATGAAATCTTTGCAATTATCATATTTTTCCTATTTTTTTTGTTTTTTTTTTTAATTTTTACTAATTTTTTAGTATTAAATTACGATACGGGGTGATACGATACGTATCTTATCGTAGACCAAAACGATACACGATATGATATGCATCGAGCAACATTGGTTGAACTTAGTGATAGCATCCCTTCTAATGCTAGGACATATGTTGATAGTAGTAGTTCTCGACTTACAACCAGAGAAAAAAAGTTGTTGAAGAGGTTGGAAGTGGTAAAAGAGGAAGTGTTAGAGGAAGATCTTATTATGACATAGAATCATTCTTTCTTCCTAGTACTACACCTAGTACTTAACTTGGAATTCGTGCTGCTATAACTTCAGAGCAATTGCATGAGAAGGCAGACCTTACAGTAGGGAGATTTTTTTATGATGCATGCATTCCATTTAATGCAATAAATTTTTTTTCTTTTTAAGTAACGATTGATGTTATTGCTAACATTGGTCTAGGGTATAAGATATTATCTTATCAAAAGTTAAGTGGAAAACTATTAGATAATACCATCCTTGAAGTCCAAGAGTATTGTTCCACTTTAAGAGAGTTATGGAAGTAGACGGGATGCACTATACATGACATCCTTAAAAAAAAATACAACTTTCATAACTAAAAAAAAATACATTTACACATTGTAATGCATTTGCTTCATTATCTTCTATAATCTACTTCTCTAATATATCAAAATTATCAAAACTTATTGGATCAAATTGGTTTTCTTTCCTATTTAACTTTTTAATTGCCTGTAAAAAATAAAGATAAGTAATTAGTAAATAACATTAAAAATTTAAGTAAAATAAAATATTGAATTGAATATTTACCAACCTGTTGTGTTTTTTGGTGTGGATGTGTTCAAATACACTCAAATTTCTTTCACAACCCGTTCACTAAAAGTTTGACTCAGAATTACTCCAAAATCTCTAAGGTACGGCCAATTACTTCCAAACCTATTTCACAAAACATATGATAGAAAAAGAAAAACATTAGGGACTTAATCTACAATAAATATAAGATTTAAGAAACTTAAATATTAAGATAAATAATTTATCTAGGCACATATTAGTGCGGTTGCGAATGGATACAGGCAAGCCCATTAAGTGAACCATTATTGTAGATCCGCATCTCTTGATGTATAACATCAGCTCTACTTTCATCAGGGACCAATCTATTTGTGCAATCAAGATACCTCGATTAACCTCACCGTCTCTTTTAAAGCTTGTAGAATACGTAAATGCTGAATTTAGGTAGTAAGTTGTTGCATGAATAGGCTGATGCAATTGTTTATTCCATCTATTATCAATAATATTTCACACAAGTACATAATCTCTCTCTTTTTTATTAAAATTTCTTTTAATAGCTTCTTTAACTCTATCTATGGCTTCATAAAGATAGCTGATAGATGACTTCTCCTTGATGTCAGCAAATATCAAAATTTGGACTAAAGGACATGTGATCCTTAATAGTCTAAGAAAGGAGTTTCAAAATGTACTCCTAAATATTATCCGTGAAATCTCATTCAATTTTTTATTCCTTCTATTTTTAGACAACTATGCAAACTATTGTCACTCATATGAGAAAAACATTCTCTTTAAGGATTGTTTTTGTTTAACAAAGCTTTGTATTGATAAGAAATTAATTGCAAGCCGAGTACAACTGTACGAGGGAGCTCTTCACTATCTGTATATCTCCTCATCATGCATAATACAAAAGCATAATTATAGATAAATTTTGTGATATTTTGACAACACTCATTGTCTTCTTTTACCTCATTCAATCTCTCCACTATCCTAATGAGATTTAGACAATGGGTTGCACATAGTGTCTAATAAAAAGTCACAAAAGTATAACTAACTCTTTTTTAGTTGCTTTATAGTTAGTTGTATTATCTATAATTAATTGGACTACATTCTCTAGCCCAACCTTAGATATCACCTTATCAAACTCTTGCATTAGGACCTCTGCAATTGACTCTCCTCTAACATGTCTAAGGATCTCAAAAACATAAGTCCTTTACGATAATAGAAAAGAAAGTTTAATAAAGTTCTTTTTCGTCTATCTGTCTGCGATAATAGTACATCGTGTCTCCTTATATGGCTCTCTTAAAGTGGAACAATACTCATGAACTTCAAGAACAGTCTTATCTATTAGTGTATCGAATCGTGAAGCTCCATGATACGATACATATCAGACTGTATCGTACGATACAATGCGATACGGATAACACTAAGTCCAACATCATCATTCTATTCCTCAAACATCTCTATATCATCCTTTTATTGTGTCTTCTCAACTATACTCTCAATCATTTGACATTATCATTTAATGACTTTTAGGATTTTTCTAACTTTATCCATGTAAGGAGAACCTCTTTTATAATCTCTACTAGGTGATGTTTCAAATGAGAAATTTCACTCACAATCTTCACTTCATAAACCACCAAAACACTCAAATAGAGTATCACCCATTTCACAAATACAACGAAAAGGATATTCACGCATTCCATAAGTTCATATATTGTCATTAAAAAACAAATAACACAAGAAAATATTAAATATAAAGAGAAATTTAAAAAAAAAAAAACTATACCACAATTACCAGAATATTGGTGTTGTCATTATCGCCATGATGATGGTGTTAGAGACCCTAGAGATAACTCACCCTAGGGCATATCGCACGATACAATATGTATTGTAGAGTACTACGATACGATATTTATTACACCATATTGTATGATATGATATGATACATATAACATTGGTATACACATCAAAAGTTTGAGGAGGAGTGATAAAATGTAATAGGGTTATATCAATAACATTGGTATCATATGGGTTTTTGTTTGTAATAGGGTCGTATCAATAGGATCAATAAGTTTTTGTTTCCACGATACGAGCGTATCGTATCGTATAGTATCGTATCATACTTTAATATTAAAATAATACAAAAATTAATTAAAAATCAATAAAAATCTGAAAAAAATAAAAAAAAATTCAGGAAAAATCTGGTAATTGATTTAAATTCATATAGTATAAGTTTAGTATAGATTGAGCATTCAACATTGAATAATTGCATCCAAATTTACATATTTTGAATCCAAAAAATGAAATACAGATTACAAACACGCTTACATTTTACAAATTGTAATCAGGATCATCAACTAAATAATCTTCATCTTCTCCTTGTTGCATATCCTCATCATCATCATCAACGATACCTTCTTCTTGGAAATCAAATTCTTCGTCTCCTTGATGTTGTTGTTTTGCTCATTCCAAATTAATCCAAGCAACGTCTTCTTTAGTTAGGAGGACATTTTCTTCAGTGTCTTCCATAACTCAATCTTCTAATATATCAAAATTATCCAAACTTATTGGATCGAACTGACTTTCTTCTCTATTTACTTTTTTTAATTGCCTACGACAAACAAAGATAAACAATTAGTAAATAATATTAACAATTGAAGTCTGAAGTTAAACTATATTGAATTGAAAATTTGAAAGTAATACAACATTACCTTTCACGAAGGTGCATGTTACAACGAATATAAACTAATCATTTAGTCTTTTGTGTTCCAACCTGTTGCGCTTCTTTGTATGGATGTGTTAAAAAACACTTCAATTTCTTTCACAACCTGTTGCACTACAGGTTTGACTTAAGACTCTCACTGCAAAATCTTTAAGGTTTGGACAATCAATTCCAAACCTGTTCCACCAAACATCTGTAGAAAAAGACAAACATTAGAGACATAATCCACAGTAATGTAAGATGAAACTTAAATATGAAAATAAACAATTTCTGGACGCATCGTAGTGCGGTTGCGAATTGCAACAGGCAAACCCATCAAGTAAAGAGCATTATCATATATCTCCATCTCTCGATGTATCGCATCTTCTATGCTCTCATCAGGGACTAATCTGTCAATACATTCAATGATTCCTCGATTAACCTCATCGTCTCTTTTGAAGGTTGCTGAGTACCTCAATGATGGGTTTAGAATGTAGGCTGCTGCATGAATAGGCTAATGCAATTGTTTATTCCATCTACTATCAATTATTTTTCATATGGGCACATAATCTCTCTTTTTTCTATTAAAGTTATTTTTTATCGCTTCTTTTGCCCTGTTCGGCTTCATAAAGGTAGCCCATAGATGGTTTCTCCTCGCTGTCAGCTAATCTCAAAACTTTTACTAAAAGAAAATTAATTTTCAATAATCTGACACATGCATTCTAAAATGAACTTCTAAAAACTGTTTCTTCAATCTCATTCAACTTTCTATTTCTTCTGTTTTAAGGCAACTCTACAAATTGTTGCCACTTATCTGAGGAGAACATTCTCTTCAAAGTTGCCTTCTATCTCACAATACTCTTTACAGATAAGAAGTTTTTTGTAAACCAAGTTGCAACTGTGCGAAGAAGCTCTGCACCTACTGTATATCTCCTCATCATACACAAAACAAATGCATGGTTGTAAATGAATTTTGTAATATCTTGGCAACACTCAGTTACTGCCTTTATTTCATCCATCTCACCAATGTCCTCGAGGATGAGATCTAAACAATGGGTTGGATATGGTGTCCAGTAGAAAGTCCCATAAATATCAGCTAACTCCTTCCCAGCTGCTTTGTAGTTAGCTGCATTATCTGTAATCAACTGGACTACATTCTCCACCCCAACCTCCTGTATAACCTTATCAAATTCCTGTTGTAGGATCTCTGTAGTGTGCCTCTCCTCTGACATATCTAGAGATCTCAAAAACATGAGTCCTTTAGGATAATATATAAGAAAGTTTAGCAATGTCCTTCCTCGCCTATCGGTCCATCCATCTGTCATGATAATGCATTCCGTTTCCTTCCATGACTGTCTCAAAGTTGAACAATATTGCTGCACTTCAATGACGGTCTAATATAATATATTCCCTCTTAACTTCTAATAAGAGGGCATCCCGTATCCTGGACCAATGTTAGCAATTGCATCTGCTATTGCTTGAAAATGAAAATTGTTTGCTGTATTAAATGGAATACATGCATCATAAAACCATCTTTCCACTGCAAGGTCTGTCTGATCATGCAGTTGTTCTGAAGCCATAGCAGCACGAATTCCAGGCTGAGCACTAGGTGTAGTAGAAGGAGAAAAGAACGAATGTATGATAGAAGAAGCTCTTCCTCTACTCCTTCCTGAACTTCCTCTTTTGCCACCTCCAAAGTCTTCAACTGTAACCCTCTTTCCCCTGCTAGGTGCTCGTGAACTGCTACTACCAATCTTTGTTCTAGCATCTGAAGGCAAACTATCAGTGAATCCAACTCCAGTGACAGTAGCATCATCAGCTTCTTCACACATCTGGAAATCATCCTTTTGTTGTCTCCTTTCCTGTATGCTCTCAATCATCTGCAAGCATTGCCATTTAATACCTTCTGGCACACTTCTAACTCTGCCTGTGCATGGAGCAACTTCTTTCCTAGTTCCTGCTAGGTGGTGTTTCAACCTTGAAATTCCACCACTAACCACTTTTTCACAAAATAAGTATCTAATCTTTAACCTGGAACCCTCAACTGGTATACCCCACTGCCATGCCGGATCATCAGACCGATAATGGGAGTCTCTACCACCCCTTCCTGCCATCTCAATGGAGTACTTTAATTCAAACAAAAACCTGAAAATAAAAGCACTTCGTAAATCCTCCAATCTTCAAATAACACTCAAATGGAGTATCTCCCACTTCATGAATGCAATAAAAATCGTATACACACACTTAATAACTTCATATTTTGTCATTCAAAAAAAAAATAAACGAAATAACACAAAAAACAACAAATAGAAAAGAAAAAAATAGAAAAAATATTAAAAATATACATAAATCCAAGTTTGGAGGCTTGCACAGATACCGTAGGGTACGATTTTAGAGCTTTGAACATCAAGGAGGCGAAAACCGGATCTTTGGGAGCGTGAGGAACCCAAGAGGAGAGAGGAAACCCGAAAAAAATCGCAGGTTTCGGTCGGCCGGGGACCCTTTATAAGGGTCTCAGGGCGTATACGATACGGGCGATACGCACCATATCGTGCGATATGGCCCGTATCGCACGATACGGTGCGATAAGTTGTTAATAACGATATACTTAGCTGTATCGTATCGTGGTGGCCCACGATACGGTGCGATACGGATAACACTGCCAGGGCTACTAAAGCGATCAGACCCACTAGAGGGCCCCAACGACTATTTTACTAGTCGTTGTCGATAACCAATAACTTAATGATGGTAGCTCATTCCTCTCTCTTTCTCTCTATAAATACTTACGTTGTATTCAATAAATGTTAAGCCTTGTATGGCTGATTGTGGATAGATTATGTGATAATTTCAATAAAATGAATTCAAGAATGTTATCTGTTTTCTAACACTAACGCACTTTGAGCTTTGTCCCCTTTCATGTGCTAAAAAAACCCAGTTGTGTTTTATGGACCATTTTGTTAGCCAAAATGAAGATGGTGAGATGGACATGTGGCTATACAAGGAAATTGTGTATAGATTATGTGATAATTTCAATAAAATGAATTCAAGAATTTTACCTGTTTTCTAACGCTAACACACTTTGAGCTTTGTCCCCTTTCACGTGCTAAAAAAACCCAGTTGTGTTTTATGGACCATTTTGTTAGCCAAAATGAAGATGGTGAGATGGACATTTGGCTATACAAGGAAATACTGTATCTGTAATGAGGCCATTAGATATATCTAGAGGATAAATAAAAAAGAGACATTCTTAAAGTGGTTTGGACATTTGGAGAGGTCGGCGCATGGAGTTTTTGAGAGGTGTGAGAAATTAGGCGGTGAGTACTTCAGAAGAGACAAAAAAATGCCTCTAAAGGCTTGGAATGAAATAGTAAATGTTTATCATATCTTTTCAGGGTTAAATTCTAATATGATATGTAGGTGACCCCACTTAGTCTAGTGAGGAGGCTTGGTTTTAGTTAGTGGGGGGGAAGGCATGGTTTCTATGGTCTCCCTTTTTGTATGTTCGTATGTATAAGTTACTATGAGAGAGGAACCCACATTCCCCCATCCGACTTAACTATTAAGTACCCATATACATAGATTAACTTGGTTCAAAACAATAATATTCTGGTTTAACATGTGCAAATCTAGCAAGTTCTTAGTTGCTTTGTCTGCAGGTCAAGCAAGATACAGTGACTAGGTAGCCTTGGTTAACTCATTCAACCATTGCATCCAAGCAGCACCAAGTTGCTCCAAAACTATTGTCTTCGTGCTTAATTGGCACCTTAGGTAGATACAACACTCAGTTGTTCATGAGAAGAAACCTTCGTTGACTTCAGAGGAAGGATTTACCGAACAAGTTTACTCCACTTCTAGAAGCCTAATTAAATCATCATATACTGATTAAAAAATTAGGGAAAAGTTTGGTAACCTCAACTCTTCCATTATAAATCTTTCAAATAACAGTCACCTTACATTAGAAAAGAAGGAATGGCTTGTTTTGTAATTTTAGAAGGAATGACTTGTTTTGTAAGGTTGACTACATAAGATATACAGAATACGTCTTTGCAGTCGTGTTGGCCCTCTTATCACATCATAGTTATCCTTCATTTAATGTGCATATGAGATTTCACTGCATTTACAGTTGACACCAAGAAGAAATTTCTGGTATCATTCTACTTATATTGTCTACATGGTTCAACGTGTTGGTGCAGGCATAGGCTCAAGATCTCAAGAAATGAATATCCAAGATGTAGGGCCAGCACAATGCAAAGGTTTTATGCTCGTTTTAGCGACTAGATCAATTCCAAAGTCAACGCAGCCTGAAGATTGCATGCTTTCCCGTCCCAATTTTGTATATACTTTTTAATTGTCCACAGGACCATTGCTTTGGTCTTAGATTGACTTTCCATTTTAATTGGAGAGAGTTGGCTTCTGCAGTTAATTTCAAGGGTTTGGAACGAGTGATCTTTCCTTTTTCTTTTTGTTCAATTATTAATCATGATTTATGTACAAGTCGGTGATTTCAGTGGATGGCCCTTCTAACTTGTATATTTATTAGATGTAATGATTTCTACTATTCTGTTGTGCACCTATTCCATTTGCATCTCTTTCTCTTTCTCCCTCCTGAAACGTTCGACGTCAAAGAGGTTTGGTTATTAAGGAAACACGGGTTTTAGTGCGTTCTACTTACTATTTTGAACCCAAGATCTTTTGGGTGCATAAACTCTTATCATTAGGAGCATCCAACCTCGTTTCCCCCTTTGCTTTTGTAGGCAGAGTCTACACCCTATGCTTGAATCTACTCATTGTCTGGTACCATGAAGACCTCGAAAGCACCTGCCAAGTCCAGGACAATTGAGATCTCCTTGTCCACGTAGCTCAAACAAGGAAGACTTCGGTCCGATTTGTCGAGATTCAGGATGGGCGATATTTCTTATATATTATTTGTGGCAGCTGAGCATATATGAAAATATTTCACCAATATTCTCTACCTCCTCATGTAAGCTTGCTTCTGCTATGAAGAAAAATTGTCATTCCTCAAGTTTGTCGCAAAGCATTTTCTTTTATATCCCATCGCATTTGTTTAGTTCTTACGACATGATTCCTCAAGATCGATTTCCATGTGATTCCTATGTTACTTCCTATCTCATTTCCACTTCCTTCCAGCTTGATCTCTATATCATGTCATTCAATTCTCATGGAGTTCCCTGTTACCACTTTTTCCCCACAATTCTTATTTTTCGAATTATTTTCGCCACACAATCTGATTCCTCTTCCTAGTTCCTAAACTGGCAACCTTGGTACCACTAAGAGGCTTTCTTTTCCCCCCATTAAATTGTGAAAGTTACTTGCAGAGAATTGCACTTGTGGAGACCACCAGCATATATGCGTACCTTATAAACTTCATATAATCTCCGTGTGTGTGTAAGAAAAGGGGAAACATGGGATTTGTTTTGTTCATTCAGGAAACACCCCGACGGCATGTATAATGGCCAAGGCTGCCTTCAACTAAGCAATGGCCACAAGGCTAAATAATGTATCTTGTAGCTAACAACCTGAAGTAGCAAATGTTGGAAAATCTATTGGTCATGCAATTAATGATTGTCTATGACAAGGGAAAAAGAGAATGGCATCTAGAATTCTTTTATTTTTTTAATTTTAAGATATCCTTTTAGTTCGTGCTGCTGATTTTGACATCTCACGCTTCTATCCGGCTCCTGAGTTATTTGGCATCGTCTGGGAAACCACCATGAGAGATCAAAGCACTTGCAACTGCCTTTACCAATTACGTATCCTTCAGCCTAGTGATTGGGCATCCTTGATTATAACAAAGTTCAAAATTTCGTCTATTTTTGGTGAAACAAAGTTCAGGCCGGTTCGGAGAACCGGTGGTTCTGGTTTTAATCCAGAACCGCTCAAACTAATTAATAAAATGTAACTGACTTAAGAATTTTAAATGAAGTTGATTTAAGGTTAGAAACACTTAAGGAAGAATAGAATACTAACCACAGTTGATCTACTTCATGAAATAAATTTTGATGAAGCTTGCTGTCATCTCAAGCCAAAAACCTTCAAAATTCTTCCTTTTCTTTTTCTATCTTCCAAAATATTTTAAATGTGAACTTATTTTTTGTAGAAACCAAGACAAAAGTTCTTACCTTATGTGCCTTAAAATTGACCTTTTGAAAATAAATTTTAAATACATATTTTCTTAGAAATATTTTGGGTGTTTACATGGTTAAGATGGAGAGGTGCATTAGGTATTCTTTGTGATAAAGAATATCATTAAAATTCAAAGATAAATATTATAGTTTAACAATTAGACCCACTATGTTGTATGGTTATGAGTGAATCATGGTCTTACCTTATATGCCTTGAAATTGGCCTTTCGAAAATAATTTTTAGATACATATTTTCTTAGAAATTTTTTGGATGTTTACGTGGTTAAAATGGAGAGGTTCATTAGGTATTCTATATGATAAGAAAATACCATTAAAATTAAAAGATAAATATTATAGAGCAACAATTAGACCCGCTATATTGTAGGGTTATCAATGTTGACAATTAATCATTAATATATACAAAAGATATTCATGACATAAATGAAGATGATGAGATGGATGAGTGATCACATCAAGAAATAAACAAATTAGGAGTGACATCAATCGATGACAAAATGAGTAACATCATTTAAGATTGTTTGAACATGTAGAAAGAGAAACTAGATTGTGAAAATGTTAAAAGAAGAAGAGGAAAACCACAAAAGGGTAAAAGAAGAAGAGGAAGACCTCAAAAGTAATAGAAAGAAATAATAAAGCATACTTTAGCTTATATTGAGTTAATAGTTAGTATAACATAACTCTATGAAAACAAAGAATCCAAGTAGCCGACCCCATCTAGTATGGAAAAAGGCATAGGTGTTGTTATTGTCGTGTGTGTTTGAAAATTGAAAGTAGTTGTAGGCAGAGTCCTCTTAATGAGGGTTGCAGGTGGTGAGTTGAGTTCCTAGGGTGTGTAAGGCTTCCCCCTCCCATCCTGAGCAAAATAAGAAAGTCACAACTTTTTCAGTTAACTTGTTCTATGTCACGATTGAGCAAGATGAGACTAGACTCGGTAGTACCCATTTCTCTTTCTCTCTCTCTCTCTCTCTCTCTCTCTCTCTCTCTCTCTCTCTCTCTCTCTCTCTCTCTCTTTATGTAAATATATATACCTTTAACAATGCAAACTCATGTATTCCTTTTTGTTTATAGGGGCATGATTATTATTTAGAAAGTTATAGGGCTATTTGGAAAGATAATAAAGGGAAAACTTAGAACACGTATCCTAAATGCAAAGGGAATATATGAATATGCATATTTAAGAGATAGCAGGATCCATTTTTTTATATAGGTTATTCTATCTGCATACGTCCGACACAGAATCTTTTTTGCTTTTAGGGAGCAAGAGTTTTATTTATAAAGTTATATAAGTGTTTAAAAATATAAAAAATACCTTAGTAAACTCATAACTCCTCCATAGCAATGGTGATGCATGAGAATGCATGTGTGAAAGGTTTTAGGATTTAGTTTCCTTATATGTATACATGTAAGAGAGTGTGTGTTACAAATCAAGCTCCAACAATCGCTAAAACCATACAGAAGTGACACACACATGCAACAACCAGGCTCATTTCTCTCATAATTGATTCTCTTAATTTAAGGTAAAGAAAAAGAAAAACAAATGTGGATTGTGACAAAGAATCTTGGAAAATACCCTCTACAATAAAGACCACCAACATCTTTATATGGTTTAGGGGCCAAAATACAAATAAGACCTAATTACATTAACATGAGCAATCAACTAATGAAAATGTGACAATGGACATGGACATGTGACAAAATGATACTAATTTAGATCTTAACTAATTTGAAACCAAATCCAAGTATACTACCTGAACTACTATCCAAATGATTCATACCAAACCAAATCCAAATCAAATTTGGGACCTCTGGGTCTTGAATCCATGTATCATATCAATCACCTGTTGACACTATCAACACCTGATCGCCATCCTATGATAATTCTCCCTCACTGAAGCTCGATCTCTTCTGTGAAAATGTGACATGTCATTGACATGCTTCACGCTTGAATATGAAACTCCATATGATCTCCTGCATGAACAAGCTCTCTCCAGCGATGCTCATGCCTCGCTCTACACTAGCAGTCACTGTCTCTCCTACTAACTATAAGGCAATTTCTCCTCTTTCCCTCATAGCCACATCAAGGGATACTACATAATACCATCTCCATATCGATCATACTCTCATACCGTGCAACTCATATGTCATACTTTTGAGTATCATCGGCTCATCAACTACGATCGGCACCATATGATCATCATGATGCCATGTCTGCTCAGTCTCAACTATCTTCTTTATAGGGCTATCCTCAATAGCTCCTTCCTTTGACAATAAGGCTGGTAAGTACATTATAATCACCTTTTGCAGAGTTCTCCTTACTCTCTCGATGCCTTTACTTGTGCCATAACCATATATTAACTCAAGCTAGGACTCACAAGTGATCATGATACCCTCAAGATATGGTGTCACTAGGAAAGTATAACCGAGGTAAATGTGATAGTTATCCAAGTGAAGCTAAGGATGCCACTCCAACCAACACACAACTGAACTGACCTGACAACTCTTGTCATCCTTTGTGCTTTGGAGTTCAAAGGTGGTGAGTCATATACTCAGGGTTTCTGGTACAAGTAGTCAACATATTGAATGCATAGCACCACCACTATCCACTAAAGCACACACTAGTGATCTCTATTTCACACTTCTACGTGCACAAGTCCCGAACAAGTGGTGTCTCAACCGTAATGCGTTCAACAAGTGGAAGGATGCAACTCCCACAAAGTCCTGAACACTCGGTTTATATTTATCTTGAATACTTGGTCTTGCTTAATCCTCGACCAGTAAGCGTTCAACTTCTCATGCTTAGGATAGTCCCTCATATGGTGCAGCCTCCCACAAGTATAACAACTAGGACCCTTACATGGGTCTACACCAACCCTTCGATCAACCGTCACGAGTCTCCGATCATAGTACGGGAGCTAAATCCTATCGAGTACTAACATTAGGCAAGGTATGACGACATCTATCCCTGTCCCACTAGATTTGATTTAATACTCGTATTGTCCTTACCTTTCTCCTCACTCCTTTAACGATGAAGAATTTTAGAGTTCATCTTACAAAATCCACCAATGACTCTGTGATCATCATAGTATGATATGCTGCTTACGCATCTCCATCTGCACTCCGAGTTGCAACTCATGCATGAACTGAAAGAGTTTGTCCTTCTTGGACATATCACAAATATCCAATAGAGGTCATACTAAATGATGAATATGCTCATGCACACTCCCGGTAAACCTAAATTACAAAACCTACTCATATACTTGCCAATTTGTGAAAATTGGTAAAAACTATCGATGCAACTCTTTGCACGGTTGTGGTTAGGTCAAAACAATCGGTCTGCCTTACTCATTTATGCCACTATGACTTCAGTTCACCAACAAGAAACAATGGAGCTACAATCAACCTCTTTTCATCATACACTTCAATAACCTCGAAGTATGTTTCAAGATCCTAAATAAACCTTGTTGTCTGAGCTCTATCAAAGGTCTTGGACTAAAGAACCTTGAGTCAGCAAGAAGTTGCAAGCTGGTCTCGAGAACTAGAGAGTTCAATAAAGTCCCGAGAACATCCAATCTAGCAACTAGGGAGTTCGTCGATGACTCAGCCTGGTCATTGCTTATACTGGGTGATGCCTATGTAGTGTTAGTGCATACTGTGTCTCCTCAAGTGACTCCAAGAGAGTAGTCAATACTTTCATATGCTCTTCGAGTGCAGCCACATGTCTCACATCTGAAGTAGTCCTCTAGTGGCCAAGCTGTGGAAGGCCTATCTAGCTGTGGGTCTGAACCATATGAAAAGGGAAAAAATGATTGGCAAGCTTAATTCAAGCCAAAAATGAGTTATGTATCAAAATCGAGATACCCAGGAAGACAAAATCCTAATTTGATCCTAAGAACAACACCACTGCAAAGGTCTCACCAAGTCCAATGGCGAACGGCAGTGTAGCGGCTCGTCGGCTGACAGAAAACGATGATTTTTCGGGTTGAACAACAAAGGGAAAATTATCGGATTATGGCGACAGGACAACGGATTCAAACGGTGGTGGCTGGCACACGCGGGTGTCAAGCGCTGACACAGGGAGGCAAACAACTACTGGACGACTAGAGTGGCGAATGGAAAAGGGAACGAGTCTCCCTGGTCACCAGTGAGACAAGGTCGTCCCTTTTTTATTTTCGGGTTGCTGGTTACCGGCTGATATCCAACGAACAAAGATTGACCACATGCACGTTAAATTGCATGAATGAGGCCATTGGCGATTTTGTTGTCTGTTGTCGTACTGTGGCTTGTGTCGGCCTCCTAGTTTTTATTCCGTCCACCTGTAAAGCTTTTGAAGGTACGCCTACAGCGGAAGATTAAAGGTACGTGGTTTTTCGTTTGAGGTTTCTAGGCAGCTGAGTTTTGCCTGAAAAGGCTGATATCCAACAGTTTTGAAAACCATATAAAAGAATTATCGAATAATATGTGATGGTGTTGCTCAATCGTGTGATATAATGGTACTAATATGAATCTCAATGGATGTGAAACCAAATCCAAACCCACTACTTAAACTATGGTTTAAATGACTCTCAATCGGTGTCTCGAGGTCCGAATCCATGCACCATGATTATATGTGGGGCGCCATCGACACCTGATTGACGTCTGATGACAGTGAAAGAGAGAAAGCGGGTTGAATTCGTGATAACATGAAAGAGGACGGACCTAAAGAACCCGTGGTGCGACACAATAGACACATGCGACACAATATAGACACATAAAGTAGGAATCTGCATTGGTATGGAAACTGTGTACATGGGTGCACCCGATGGCATGAAAACCTAGCACCTTGTGAAAACTTCATTTTGCATTCTCTTTCTGTTAGTTCGGTGAGAGTATATCTAGAAGGGATGTTCCATGGGAGTTCAGTTTATGAGGAAAGATTGTGAAGTTATTGATTATATGCCATTCTTTTTTCAAATATAGTAGAAATCTTTTTCCTGCTTTTGCCCGTAGAGTGGGCTTCTCTCGCTGAACCACGCATATCCTTGTGTTTCGAGTTCTTTCTTCTCTTCTCTTGACACTTTCTCTAAATTCATCATGTAGTTATGTGTGCGTTGCTTCTATTATCATACCTTTTTCGCTTTTCTTCAGCATATCTGTGCGTTCAAGTCTTCTCAATGTTGCAAATTCTCAAAGCTCTCTCTTGAGCCCCTTCTACAAACGAATGTCTTTAATTGACCAGATTTGTGGTAGGTGGCGGTTTCGCCAGCCACCCCTGCACTGTTCTCAGACCCGATTTGGGTTTGGGTTCGGGTCCGAGTCTTGGTTTGACGTAAAATACCACACTTCCAACATCAAGAAGAGGACGAAAGGTGAAGCATGCCTTCCATTTCTCAATTTAGTTATTTGGTCAAAACAAAAACCAAACTATACTTGAAAAAGAAAACATCTCTAAGCTTGAGGGCAGTACAAATAAAAAATTTAGGTTAGCCAAATAACCGAACCGACAAATGTCTGTATGACTCAACTTCGTTAGGTTCTGTTTTAGCTTTGATTTGTAAGATAAGTTCGATTTTTTTGGTTATTTTAGGTTGGTTCGATTAGTTAACCTAAGTTCACCCTTATTAGAACCACTGGTTCCTGTTTCATAGAAGGTAAAACTGAAACCGAATTGAGCCCCAATTCTGGGTCTTAACTGATTTCAGTTCTTAGAACAGTTTTGGCTCTCTTTAGAACCGTGGAGTCGGTTCCAAACTGACCATGTCTAAGTCCACCCTTGTGTAAACTATAATCCATCGTAACTCCTGATAAAAAATTAATTCAGGAAGGGTTGTATTAAGGTTTATGGTTTACTTACAACCAGGAATCGAAATTGTATTAAGGTTCAAAACATTCAGAATCGGGAAAAAATATAAAAAATTTAAAAACCGATGGTTTGAAATTGCTGGTTTGACAGAAGGTGAAACTGAAACTAAACCAGATGGTCCTCCATTCCAATTTCTAACCCGATTCAATTCTGATTGGAACCAAGGAACCGAACAAATCTGGGTAGCTGATAGCAACATGAAACTTTGTCTCATTTATAGATCTGTCTTATAAATTGAAGACAGAGAAACGCCAGTTATCTCCATAGCAAACTCACGCTCTCTCTTTTCATAGCTTCCGCTCTTGTTGTGTCCTCTCATCCAACAGTCCAAAACTCCGCTGCTGCCATCACCATCATCAATCAACAGTGTAAAACCATTTCTATCATCCGTACGGATGTGGGCATGGCCGTTAACAACCTCATGATCACGGATCACCTCCTCGATTCTCCCAGCCACATGATTAGTCTCTGCTACCCCTTCATGCCTGAACTGATCGTCACTGCTCATCCTGTCAACATGGAGTCCTCAAGGCCTGATTTGATGCCTATGCCAAAGGCCCCCTCATGCTTACCACTCTAGGCGACCTTCTCGACAGCGGTATCTTTAATTCATTTGAGAATTACTATTTGCACATCCTTTTAATTATACATACATCCTAAATTTCGAAAATACTAAAATTATTCTCAAATAATCTCTGTCTCTTTTCCACCCAATTCTAGATTTCTTCTCTCCTTACTCTTACAACCGGAATTTCTTTCATTTTCAATCATTATTGCTTTCTTGACAATGAGAGAACATAAGAATACTTTTACCAATTTCACTGGAAAAAAAATATGCAGTTGATTCTTGTATATTATTTTATGATATTTTGAAGGTTTGTGTTGGTTTTACTTATTTTCTTTATATTTTTATAATCTTTCACAGTTTTGGATCGAAAAAATGGCTCGTTGGATTTTCAAAAAGAAACATGATGCGATCGCGTTTCACCAAAGAGAGACGCAGTTTAGCTACATCTCTCTTAAAGGAATGACGCGACTGGGTTGTATCTCACTAAAATGTAAGATGTGCCTGAGTCACGTCTCGATCCAATGATAGATGTCATATTTCTAATGTTACATACGTATTCTAAAATGACAAACAACTCTAGCAAAAGAACTTACGATGGACTAGATTCGAAAAAGATGACGACTGTTGAAAATATTTGTTATACCACGGATAAGGAGGTTGAAATTGATTGTGGTATGTAGGGTGTTGTATTTTTTGATTGGTTGACCAATGAAGTAGAAGAGACATTTATTGATTGTACTCGTGTTTGTGACATTGAATGTGTTTAGCAGTCTAATGAGCTTATTGAATATGCAAGAAATATTGAAAAGAAGCAGAATATTGTTATTGTTATTCTTTGTTTGAAGAACAAAGGTTTAATAAGTAAGGTAGAGCTTGGAAATGAGTGACAAATATAATCGAGTAGAAATACTGAATAGAGTCCTGTATTTCGTATTTAAAGTTTAATGTTGAAGAATCGTATCGTAGTTTTAGTTCTTTATTGGAACCAATATTTGCATACTTGTTTGGTTCTCTATTCTAATAAAAGAACATAAGTGTAGACAAACCAAATATGTTTTATTGCTAAAACTATTTGTTTTTGCTGTTAGTATGTATCAAAGATATATTGCCAGATGTATAACAAAAAATCTAGATATATTGGTCTAACGCACAGTTATATAAGAGACCTTATCAAGAATAAGATAATTACCATTATCTATAGTAGATCAATGTTAAACCTTGCAAATTGTTTAACGAAAAATCCGACAAAGGATTTGGTGTATAAAGTATCAATCAGGATGGGTCACAAGTTTGTTGATAAAACCATCAATAATGAAAATCCAACTCATACTTGAGTAACATCAAGTCTTGAGTTCAATAGGCAAAAGTACATTATTAGTGTTGTTGCAAGTATTAACCATCTCAAGGAAAAGGTATTTGGTCCTATAAAAGTGATAAGGACAAGTTAAACTATGCTCTTAATAGACCCATAAAAGAAATATGTTAGAGTGCTCTCTTCGGAGGCACTTCTAATGGAGTCTACCTACGTGAGCGTAAAGTGGCGCCACTTCATGTAATCTCGAGCTTCAACTTTTAAAGCACTCATAAGAAAAGATGTTGGATACAAGGCTATTAAAGTGTTGACTTTAAATTGTGCCTTTATTGGTACATAAATTCTATATATAAGTTGTGCATGCTTATACAAATGGGATGGATGGTTCAAAGCTCGTGATGAATAGGTCGATTACTTGGTTGGTAGAAGGCATGAACAAAAAAAGTCGTAAGAAAAAAAGTGATACTGGGAGCATTTGTCCTATATGTGCAAATGGAATTCGGTAGAATTCTTGAGTATATCAATAAACTTAAAAAAAGTTAAGGGGGCCATTAAGGAACAAGAAAATGACATCGTGATTTGGGGTCTATCATTCCAATTCAAATGAGGCACAACTCACCTCTTATTAATTTAGGTTACCTATATTGAAGGTATAAGATTTCGAAGATGGTGTTTTTCAAAATTATTTTGAAAATGGTAGGAATTGTAGAAATATTTTTAAAATAACACATTCTTTTATGAAAGTCGGAATACCTAAGTTGACATAGTAATTGTTGATAGAAAACTAAAAAGAGGTGTCTATTGGCAGTTTCAAATAGAACATTCAAGACTAATTATGTGGTAGAATAGTCATGTCTCGTAGTTGCTAACATTTAGTATGAAACCATTATAGATTGGTTCTTTCACAAGCATGAAATAGTCATAGTCTAATATGAACCGGAGTTGAAAATTCTCCCACTCTCTTGTTGGGTTGATTTTATAGAAATCTGCAAGCGATCAAGGTCCTTTGCATCCGAAGAGTTAGAATATGAGGATGATGAAAAAGACAAAAGGATAATGCTCTTACATGCATTGATGATAGTTGCACACTAACCCTTTATTGCATTAGTGTTTAGGTGTTTGCTACTAGTGATTGTGGTTTATAAAAATTCTTAATCAAAATGTTCTAAAGTAAAACATTGATTTGGTGTAGGATTCGGAAAATGCCGATCTCGAGTTGAAAATCAAATTTGTCGATACACTAAACGAAGAACATAAAATTAAGTTTGTCAATATTTACATGCAGAAAAGCTATTTTCTCTCAACAAAGTTGATCTCTTCAAAAAGAGTCGATCTTCATTAAAAACCCAAAAACTCTAACATCAATCTCGAGCATTGTTTTGCCAATAAACTTAGATAGAAAACCCCAAGATCCTTGAAACCAATATTTGCTTCCCCTTTCGGTCAGTGCACAATATCCCATTGGATCCAATGCTATTTTCACCCCTCCCTTCTTTTGACCCGACCAAAAATTAAGCATCATACTGTGAAGGCCATTGATGACACTATTGAGGAGTCTAAAGAAAGACATGGAGTGTAAAAGGGTGGTTATAACGTATTGCTTTCATTAAAACCTCCTTACCTCCTGATGACAACATTTGTCTTTTTCAATGTTGGATCGTTTTCGTGACCACCTCTTTTATGAATGCAAACATCTGATGCTTGGATCTATAAAAGGACGAAGGAAGGCTTAAACGTCTGTCTTGTCTGCCAACATTGATATCGCTAAGACTTGAGCAAGGTTCCGTCAACGGTCGTGGGATGTATTTCGACTGAATAAGATGAGTTTTTGCACCCAGAGCTACAGTTCAACGGCAACATGCTGGTAGTGCGATCACTGTGGCAGGAGTTAAACTCCTGGTGGGTGCACGGCTTAAGCTTCCCCTTGTAACAAAAAGAAAAAAAAGATAGATGATTTTTCCGGTTAATGGATTGCTCACTGTAGATCTCATACAGATGCGGAATCTCTTTTAGAACATGTCACTGGGTAAATGAAGCCTTGGCAAATAAAATTGAATCAAATGCAGAAAAAGGATGTGAAAAGAGTGTGTCTAGCACATGAATTGCATAGGCTTTTTATTTCTCTTTCTCTCTACTATGTATAATAAGATGGGTCTTCTGAGCAAAATAAGGAGATAAAAGGACAACCCTGTCTCAAACCTTATGATGGAGAGAAGCATCTATTACACCCACCCCTGGATGATCACAGATTTGAAACTGTCGTGACGCACTGATGAATCATATTCAAATCAGTTGATGGGAAAAACCCATCTTTCGCATAATGAAAGATAGAAAAGGCCATTTGGCACGATCATGTGGAGCTTGTCTCTTATTCTTCATGTGATGTATGTATTCATGTGCACCCGTAGCAATTAGACGACCGTGAATGAAGGTAATTAATAAGGTGATTCATGCATCTCTCTAGTCTTAGCATAAGAATTCTAGCAATGACTTACAAAATCCATTACAAAGACTAATTAGTCTCGTTTGAGACATGGAGGTAGATTCCTACACTTAAGGAATCAAACATAATTATATGATACTTAACCTCCATAAAGAAACTCTAACCCCACTACAAATATCTCATTGAATGAGGGACCAGTGGTGCTGGAGGAACTTCGTCGAGAAACCATCATGTCCGGGAGCCGATCTCCCTTAATGGAGAACATTGCGTTCTTAACTTCCATGTTAATTACTCAACGCATCAAATGCCTGCTCATACCAGGTGTGACTTTGGATGGGAAATCCGATAACTCTAAAGATGGGCCAGACGGGTTGGTGGACATGAACAGGGATGCAAAGTATCTCGTGGCCACGTTTCCAATAGCGTCACGACCACTCCTCCTAACTCCACTAGAGTCTCCTATGATGCCCCATAGTCATCGGCGCCGTGCATGGAAGAATTTAGTGTTCTAATCTCCCCATCCCAGCCAATGCATTCTTGACTGATCTCTTACCAATAGCGGTCTTCTAGTTTAAGTGCATCGTCCAACTCCTCTAAAGTATTCATCCTTTCTCCATGTTGAGCTTCATCCGCATGATTTTCCATCTTAATTCGATGTACCTTAGCATCTGAAATCTGTGAACGTGTTTAACACCATCGCACTAATGCATGGTTGCCTTCAGTTTGATGAGAAACGGTGCATTGGTCGCCCCTGAACTTTTTGCAAAGCTGACAACTGTTCTCTATGTCCGAATTGATGCTTTGGCAGTGGGTTGCTGTGAAGTTTCCAGTAATAGCCGTCTGTGATCATATCCCAAATCGCCCAGGTGTTGGATGGCGGCTGATGGGGAGGCGGAGCACCAACATGATGCGAGTGGTTGGGCAAGTAACTCACTGATGATTAATCTTCGATAGCTCTTGCAGGGGTTTTTTATCACAAGGCCTGGGTCTGATCTGGAATTTGTCGCAAGCCGAAGACTCGTAATCAAATACCGGCCTCAGCGTGCAGTGAAGGTGAGCTGCTTGAACTGGGTCTGTGGTGACAGATCTCTTAACCCGACCTTGTAATAAACACCACCTTTGCACGAATTTTCTTGTGAACCTTATGTCTTTATCGGGATGTTGCGTTGTCTGCAGCGTCATGTTTCAAGTCGTTTGTGATGTGGCTACAAAGGTTGAACGTGTTTGTCTTTCATTGTTTCCCTCTTCCGCAATTTGATCAAGGTCGTGCAGTTCAAGAGCTCTCTCTCTCTCTCTCTCTCTCTCTCTCTCTCTCTCTCTCTCTCTCTCTCAAGCTGCTTTGGTGCTTTTTAACAAATTGGATCAACAGAAATTAGAAAAAGAATGTGTGAAATTGATAACGAACCAAAGTCGGTGTTCATTTGAAAGACGAGTACTGTTCACAATAACACAGTTTAATCTGTGGCATTTGCTTTCATTACATTCCGTAAGAGAAGAATCGGAACTTCTAAATGAAACAAAAGAGCAACCTACTAGAATAACTGAAACATTTGAAAAATGAACCATCAAAAGGAGAGAAAAAATGATGAACCTCCTAGTCGAACAAGCTGAACCCCATGTCATCATCACTTTCTTCCTTCGGCTCCTCCTGTTGAGAACACGTTGGTTTGGAATCAATTTGGCGATACAATAAAAGGCCGTATAGGAAATACAGAACATTTGTACGGTTTAGCTGAGAATTCACATATGATCGAGGTTTCTGCGCCATGTTTTGGTTTTGAAATTCCCGAGCCGGATAAAGGTTAAGGATGGGGAACAAAATCTAGCAGCCAACTAAATCAATAAAAAAAACCGCACCATCGTAAAGCAGCAAGACTTTAGCATCACGTCCACAAAGGATACAATGACCTCTCTAAGCCGACATGCATTTACCCCATGTATTACTCAAATGACGCAACAAAAACAATATGTTGTCAAACATAGTCATCGAATGACTAGCGATGGCTGAAATTGCACAGGTACTTAAATCAGATAAAACAATATATGGTTAAGCTAAAAAAGGAAATCAAAAAGTAGTATCATTAAGAAAAGAAGTATGCAGTTTTATCATTCCCCGCTTGTGGCAATTATTCACACCACTCCATGAAAAACAAAATCAAGAATAGATAACTTGGCCAAATTAATCAACAGCAGCATCCAAAGGAAAACAACTTAGGGCAATACGATGAAAAGCAAATCTGCCTCAACAAGAAATCTCGTGCATGAAAAAACAGGAGTGTTTGAAAACATAAAATAAAGGGCATAAGCTATTACCTTCTTTTCCTCAACAGCAGGAGCAGGGGCACCACCACTGCCTGCAGCACCACTGGCAGGTGCTGCAACAGCAACTGCTGCGCCACCCCCTCCTAAGGGAAAATTGTGGATCAAAGTTCAGATGAAATTCAAGTATAGAAATGGAATTTCCAAAAACAAATGAATGGTTTTATATTACCAGAACCAGCACTCAAGATGAGATCCTCAATGTTCCTCTTCTCCAAAAGCTTGGCAAAAAGACTTGGCCAATATGACTCAACAATGACATTGGCAGACTTCGCTAAAGTGGCAATGTTTTCAGCCTATTCAAAATTAACAAAAAAGTGAACAAATATCCTCATCAATTCACAAAGAAAAGTGATTGAAGTAGCAAATCCGTACTGTACTAAGGACTCCAAACGCAAACAAGCTCGTAAAATATAAAACACTATGAAACTACTCAACCAGAAAAGTATGAAAACCTAATAAGATCAATCACATTTCTTCCATGCAAGCAATTTTCAGAAACCACAATGGGAATGAATTGACTTCAGAGTGTCCCAATTTAATCAAGAAGCCCAAAGCAAGAAAATCTCAAGATCAATCTTACTTTTTGGCTATGGTCATGCAGACACTTCTAAATTCTATTAGGGTGTCACAATTGTGGGACACTATGACGCCAAATATTGGTACTTCTGGTCTGCCCCCTATATCCAACTAGACACTAACTAATTTAACATAGTAAAACATTTTTTGCTTTTAAACACTAATTTACGGTTTACCATTACTTTCTTTTGATTACAAAGGGAGGATAAAGCCTAACTCTCATGCACACACGCATGCACCCCTGGGAATTGAACTAACCACCACAGCATGGGAGTTATAGAACACTGCCAGTTGAGCTAATGCTCTGGGTTATCATTACTTTATTAGTGAATGATAACTAATGAAGACAGTTTTTATAGTTTTACTACATACCATCAATTACAGATTTATATAACATAATTATAGAACTCAGACAAACAAAAAAAAGCCCAGTCCATGAATTTTGAAATTGTGGCATCTCATAGACTCATACCCTCACCAATAAACTTTCACAAATCTTTCATACTTCCAAACTTCTTCTATGGATCGACAAGTAAGAAAATCTGAACTTGACATCAGAGACAAAGCTCTAATCATCTATTCAGCTTCAATCGATTAACTGACCTTAAAATAATTCTCCATCTCAATCAAGAGCCGCCCTAAAAATCAGTTATGCGTTCACAAAATATAGACGCATTTATATCACCTTAATAATACAATTTTTCTCAGAATACCATGACGATTGACGAGTACATCTGACATCCATCTCTAAAAGATCCCTTAATTCCTTTCACCAGACAAACCATTCACATCGGATTCCACGAAAGTAGCGCCAGATGAACCTTCATGAAATTGAAAATTTAGCAAATCTGACGCGCTTTTATTCGATCCTAAAAAGGACAAAATCTTCCCATCCCCGCAAACTAATCTGCAGGACAATGGGGAGAACACATTATCGCATCATCCACGAAACTTAAGATGACTACAACTATCGTACCGAGAAAGGATGCAGAAGCTTACCGCATCTTTTTCTCACATAGTAAATTTGCAAAGTCGTGCATGTTGTCATAAACCGAAAAAGAGTAAAAACAAGAACATTAAAAACTCCTAATAACAGAGCCTTCCGTTTCCACCACACGAATGGAGGCTAAAACACCCAAGAAGAAGATACTCCGGGAAGCCAAGCGAATGAAAATAAACCGAAAAGAGAATTTCCATGAAGACCCAACAACTACAAATGGAAAGAACTTTATTTCTAGGACTACGGGTTTACCGTGATGGGAATTCCATCGTCGTAAAGAATGAGAGACGCGTACGTGCAGCCGAGCTCTCCAGCCGACATTTCCCCTGAAATGTATAATCCGCAATCACAGCAAAAAGGAAAAGAGTCAGAGAGGAATCATCGGGCCTCACTCCGGCTAGAGAAAACGGTAAAAACACGCCGGTATATCACCTCTCTCTTCGTTTTCCCAGACCGACCCCAATCAGAAGAAGGCTCGTAGCTGCACCGATCTCAAAACTCTAATTCCCTCATTGCTTATATTGCTGTTAACAGAATCAAATATCGAGAACACCCACATTCTTTTTCACTTATGTCGTGAAAATCCTTCATTCAGCGCCAACACCTTACAAGTCAAAACGGATCGAGTCGTAATGAGCGTTCGGTCCATGGATAGATTCAAATAGACATGGCGGTTTCAACCGAGACCGAAGCGGCCCAGGAACCGGGTGAAACCAGAAGCAGAGAAACCGGACACAAAATCATAGATCATTCGGTTCGGTTTTGGTTCCACCTTACTACCAGTAAAGCAGGCCAAACAAGCATAGAACTGGAACTGATGACGTCAAACCGTCAGTTTCAAATTCTGTTAAAATTTAAATCTTTATTTTTTTACTGGTACCATGTAATTCCAAACTCAACACAGAACTGGTCCCAGGCCAATTCAGTTACGAAAACCAGAACTAACCATGTCTAAATTCAAACATTTCTTTACATTTCTACAATTCTTATCATTGCTAGACTCCACGGGTTTAAGGGAAAATTCGTGCACTAATTTTCATATTAAAATCTACCATGGTTAAAGAACTTTTTTTGTGGGGGAAGGACTGACTCGTTGGGAGTCAAACTTTCAGCTGACTCAACAGTAAATAGCGTTTTACCTTTAAGTTGCGCGTTACGCCTCAACATGTATCAATATATATATTATTAATGAGTGGTTTAAACCATCAGTTGTGGATCCGGTTTTGATTTCTAAAAATTATGAATCGTAATTGAGTCGGAAGATCTTTGGGTCCAGTTCAGTTCTAGTTCGAACCGTCAGACCGGTTCTGAACCGGCTATGTCTAAGTCTACAAGTTGTTTGAAAACTAAAATAGGTACTTATCCTTGTGTTAATGACAAAAATTAATAGGTACAATCAGGTAACCCAAAACACTCTCGTGTCGGGTCGTGTTATAGACAAATGTACATATCAACGTTTGTTACCGGAGGGCCGACAGACTCCTGCTGGACAATGGCCATCGGCACGGAACTCCAATGATGAAAGGGAACCCTTGTTGCCTCAGTTCGATTTCCTTTAACCTTCGATTTATGGCTCGAACCAACAGCGGATCTACATGAAGGTGTAGGGGGTGGTTGTCCTCTTTGAAAATTTGAAATTTTACAGTTAACTTATGTTTTACCTTAAGATTCATACTTCGTCCCCTAACCTGATGAAATATATATGTCGCCCCCTCCAACACTATTTTCTAGATCCACCTCGAACCACCGTTGGTCCAGCCAGTCCTCGTCCTCTTCGTGTTCTCACACGACCAACATGGTCGCTCTTGCGTGAGATGAGGTTCCCCGAAGGATCGATCGGTTAAGATCTTTCAAGTACTAACGCACACACGCATCCAATGGACTCAACAAACTTACGTGTAACTGTTCTGTCTGATTTTAATCACCATTTAAGAAGATTGTCAATTACGTTTATCTGCATATCATAAGTGACCTACGTGAAACAGCCGATATGTGTCAATATGCATATGTTGTATGGCATTTCAGAAAACAAAAAAAATTGAAAACAGAACAAATCTTAAGCATAACAACAGTAAGATGACATCGTTCATAAAAAAACTAACAATTTAATACTAACCAATCAAACCATGCACAACAACAAATTAAGAACCTTAAAGCTAATTATCAATTAAGCACGTACCAACCACAATATGCTTTACATAATAACATCATCATAGAAGAAATTTTAAAGTTTGAGACACAAATAAAAGCAAGTTCTAATTAATTTTTAAATTAATATAGTACATAATATAATAAGTTTATTCTAAAATCTCACAAAGCTCTCCTAGCATAAATTTCTTCCCTTTAGCTTTTGTTTCTACTTTTTGAATCATATGTCATATAGGGCGGCACCATATGACACCGGGGAGCAGCATTTTGACACATCCCATGAGATGCTACTTCAAGTGGATGGCTCCTTTTCCTTTTTTTTCTTTTTCTGTTTCAAGAGCAGGCCGAAGCCTAACACACACATGCACTCTTTGGGAGTGGAACTCCTCCCCAGCAGCAACGGCTCTAAGGCGTCCTGCCGTTGAGCGGGTAACTCCTTTTGTCATGAAAAAATTACAAAAAAATATTATTTCCTAGCTTTTCCTACTTAAAATGCACTGAAAACTAAAAAAAAGTCACAATCATTAAGAAATGTAATCAGAGCAAAATATTATGGAAAATCAATTGAATGCACTCAGCGAACCCTCAAATTCATGAAAGCTGTGATTTGGTACCATAGTTCTCAAAAAGATGTAGGAAAAACCTTGACACAAGTACTCCATTAGTGCTTAAAGTCCTTCAAACCGACTGCTCGAGTGAAAGTATGATAAATATCTAAAATCTCGATATGGCCCAAGTGCCCAACCCTGAAGTCGTGTCTTATAATGCAGGCCGATGTAGGGCTATGTATCATCAATATGCGGGTGTATTATGTCATATTGTACATCTACACAACATGCAACATTATGTATTGTAAAACATGCACAATATGAAAAAACCTTGATATATATATACTTGACCATTGTTTTTCATAGTTTTTTGGGGCATAATTGGATCATGCCCATGACTGATGTTAACATACCGATTTAAGATAAAAGGTGACCATACAATTTAGCGATAACATTTGGCATGTGATGGCATTTTCTTGATCTAAAGTTCAATATAATCTGAAGTTAAATATAGAATTTGGTGGCTAAATTGATTTAATTATCTATAAAATGTATGAAATGCAACTAAATTACAGAGTCGAGTATGTTAACAACAATTTACTAGAAATGTGGATGCAACACCATTTATGATTAGGATCCCTAATATTTGAATGTAATAGTACTAAAAAATACTTTTTTGAGGATTGATCATGTAGCTTACTTGTAGATCTGATTGTGATTTCGGTTGTGGTAGACAGAACCATACTTATTTGGACTTGACCCACCTTTCATTGTCAAACACCGACCACTTCATCCGAAATCCAAAAATCTATACATGTAGTGACACATAGAACCTCAAAGAGGAGACAAGCAAACCCCTTTTTGGGTTTGGTTCTGGTTTTGGTTTTGGAATAGCTTCAGTTTGTTTCGGCTTCATCCGATGTCTAACCTTGATCAAATTGGGGGGTTTGTGGGGCTCTTCGTTTCAATTATAGTTCCGGAGGCAGTTCGGGTATGCTTCAACCCATCTCTAAACCAGCCATCTCTACATGCGTTAAATTTTTTAAAATTATATCAATTATTTAAACCTGAATTTGACCATCAGATTTCGCCTCACTCCAAGAAATTTCCGTCGCTAATCTTTTAAGTCTTTGATAGTGTAGGTCCACTATTGCTACAATATATGTAAGTAAAAATAGATAAAGAAAAGGTTGATACCATTGAATCGGGAAAACTTCATAAAAGAACCCCATGGTATAAGTAGCTATTGATTTGTAGGGTACCTATTAATGTCATAAAATTAATTTGGTACCAATTTGTAGGTCCACTTCCCCTCATAATACTCTCTTGATTTTTAGGGTACCAATTATATCTCCCATTAATAAAAAAACAACTTTAGCTGATGTGTCGCTGACTTGTTGCAGGTTACTCATATTTTAAGTAGAGTCAACATAGACATTATAATATTAGAAAAATTACACTAAATGAATGTATTCAGTATTTTATTAAAAGCTATTGAATGAGCAACTAATATGGGTACAATCGGTATTGACGCAACGCAAGTATGAAACAATATGGATGATTAGGTTCAGATTTCAGATAAAGGGTGCTCACAGAAAGATAAGTGAGAAGTACGTGGATTTTTATTCTTCTTTACTTAAGAAGATGCATTGAAGGAATAATTCAAAGATAAGTGAATTAAGGTCAAGCTTATTATTTATTTTTTTCTTGTATATTAATGATTATAAATGTAATAATGTAAATTTATAGTTTTAAAAACCTAAGTTAAACGTGTTATGTATATATTATAATAGTTAAATTTTAAAGTCAATATGAGTATATGATTTTGTAACTTAGTTCATAATATGAGACATTAATATATATTTAATGGTTTGTTATTAAATAAAATAATGTACACAAGAACCATTGTTAGAACCGGAACCACCCAAAACCGGTATTTGAACCAGAATCATAACTTCTTTGGAACCAACCTTGGAACATGAACTGCTCGGAACCAACCATGGAACAAGAACTAGAATAAGGGTTCTTAAACCATAACCGAAAACGGCCTTAGGTCCATCACATTTTAACTAAACTGGAACCAATGGTCAGCAATCGGCCCCGTCTAATTTAAAAGACAAGTTACCCTCTCCACTTGAGTTAAATTTAGCAGCATAATATGATTCACCATTTTTTTTATTAATGTTAAAAACCATGGGTGCACCAAAAACTGAAAAAAGAAGAACATAAGTACTCGTCACATTTTCTGTACAATATGATACTATTCTAAAGGTTTTTCTCATTTTAAAGGAAAAAAAAAAAAGCACACATGACACCTTTTAGACTTGGAAGTAGAAATGTTCATGGGGCAGGGCAGGGCTCGGGATCAAAGTCCATGTCCCATCTCATTTCAAAATCTTGCCCTCATCAACATCCCCATTTTGTGTCTCCCATAGGTCCGCGCGGGGACCTGTTGGGGAAAGTGGGATGCTCAAATATATATTGGAGCCTAATTTTCATTTGCAATGAAAACCTAGTTTATACAAATTTATTCAAATTCAAACATATTATTATGAATGAATGTGTGAGGCAATGACCATGAGTTCAAAAATTCAGAAAAGAGGTGAGACTTTTTTCTTAATTTATCGTCTTGCATAGTTTATCTTATTTTCTTATGAGCCTAACTTTCTACAGCGAATGGGAGGAGTGGTCGGGGCAAGGTTCGTAGGACATGGACTTGTTATCCTCATCTTGATTTACTCCTCGAATCTATCATGTCCAGGTCTCTACGAGGAGCTAAATCAATGCATGAAACATTGAATAATAATCCTAAACTTTGACCATGTTAAGGGAATTACTATTCTTGTATCCTTTTAGTTCTTCACAAGGTCATAGCATTAAAACTCAATTAAATAACTATGAAGGATACTAGGTGTGAGATGAGAGGGTAGTCCTATAGATTTGGGTTAGCATCTCCCTTGCTGGAAGTGGGAAAGGTACGATATAGAGGGCGCTTTGAGGAAGGGGAAATTAGCGAGTGTGCAAGTACGTGAGAAACCAATTTCTAGGAGCATGAGAGCATCTAAGTTGATTCTTGGCAAACAACCCATGACTGGCGAAGTGGGCAAAAGTAGAAGTCAACACTTAACTTTTGCTATTTCAGATCATGTACCGATTGTAGGGGTCTTGAAATCGAGCCATAACCAACACAGACTCATCCACTCAAACCTTTTTGCTTCAAACACATAAGGATAAGGGATGACAAATGCAAGGATGTTAATAACCAAGTGAGTGAACTTCTCATCAAAGAGAAGATGCTCTAGGAACAAAGATATCAAGTTTTTTGTTATGAGAAGGAAATACAAATTCTAGATTTTCCACAGTCGGGTATCCACAAGATCTAAAAAAATAGGATCACAATTTTAAGGGATGATATGGGACACAATGTTACAAATTCTTGATATGAGTAAAGCTTATGACCATGTATAATGGGGTTTTATAGGGGCAATGATGAGGAAAATGAAGTTTCCAAATTGACAGATAACTCAGATCATGGTGTATCTCAATAGTATTATATTCAATTCTCATGAATGGATGTCCAACTATACCTTTTCGACCATAGAGAGGACTTCGGTAGGGGACCTCCTCTCGCCTTACCTTTTCCTACTATGCTTGAAATCCTTTTCCTCTTTAATCTACAAAGCAAATGAATAAAATATGGTTAAGGGTATAAAGGTCAACTGAACAACTCCTATGGTGTTTCACATTTTCTTTGTAGATGATAGTCTCTTCTTTAGTGAAGCTTTATCTTAAGATATGGAATCCCTTCTCAAGATCATAAAGGTTTATGGATGGGCGTTTGGGCAGGTAATTAACTTTGAGAAATCTACTATGTTATTCATTCTAAATACACATAGAGAAACTCAACATATCATCATAGATAGAGTTGGTATCCAATGGATGCAATTTTCGAAAAAGTATCTTGGACTACCTACTATGGTGGGAAGGTCTAAGAACCATTCAATTCAATACGTTAAAGACAGAATTTGAAAGAGGGTGCAAGGATAGAAGGAGAGACTATTCTAAATGGGAGGTGAAGAAATTCTCCTTAAAAGTGGAGGCAGTTGCATCCCAACTTATACAATGAGTTATTTCAAAATACCGTAAGGCTTGTGCAAAAGCCTCCAATAAATGATGATGAATTTTTGGTGGGAGATGGGGAAAATATATTGGTGCTCTTCGGAGAAACTATGTTGGCCAAAATGTATGGGAGGTTTAAGTTTAAAAGATCTCCAAACTTTTGACACTGTAATGCTTGCTAAACAAGGTTGGTGGATCCTAACTAACCCAAATAGCCTTATAACAAGGATTCTAGAAGCTAAATATTTCTCTAATACTCTTTTTATGTAAGCTAAGAGATATGAAAACCAATCTGAAGTATACTAAAAGGGAGGGAGGGAGCTATTGAAATAAGATATTATTCATGTAATAGAGAATGACTAGGATATAAGCATATGAGAGGATTATTGGATTCAGAGGATTGGCAATACATGATTGTAAGGACCAACACATGATAGGCGACACATATAAAAGTGGAACATCTAATTATAAATAGAAATGGAGAATGGCAATTAGAACAAAGAGCTTGTTGCAGAACTTTTTCTTCCATATGAGACCAGTTTAATGGGAGAGATTCCACTTAATCACTCAGTAGGCCCAATGCAGTGAACTAAATGTTAGATAAGAGAGGCTAGTTCTTAGTTAAAACTGCATACAAACTAGTATAGAATTCAAAGATTGAGGAATTCATAAAAAGTAAGAAAGTTAGATACGACAAGGTGAAATCTTTGCACTACAACTAACTGACTTTTATGAAAATCAATATGGAAGCTAGGGATCCCCCTTGGTAATTTTATTTGGAGAGCATACAGAGAAATCCTACCAACATAATCAAACTTAGAATGAAAAAAGGTAAAGGTGAGAAATGTTTGTTATATGTGTGGCAATACAATTGAAACTATTGACCATTTATTGTTGGACTATAATTTTACAAGGACAGTGTTCCCAATTGATATAGACTTACAACAGAATAGTTAGAAACAAATCGACAATAACCTGAACCAAGTATGTTCCTTCCTAATGTATGTAGATAATCAAAAGATAGAATTGGTATACATGTTATGGTATTACCCATGGCACCAAAGGAATCTAAGGTGCCTGGTGGGAATTTGTTAAGGTCACATGATGCTTATTATGAGGTTATAAGTGCTTTAGGAACCTACAAAGCATCTCAACAAGAGGTTAACCTTATTATACACACAATGGGTAGTAGGCCGTCATGGGAAAGGCCCAAGAATAATTTTTTCAAGGTCAATGTGGACTACGCATCAATGGAGGAATATGGCACGACAAGTATTGGAATGGTAATAAGAAATCACGGGTTACCTTTATTGTGGGAAATCTTCAACATGAATTTGTTATAATACATCCTTATGAAGGAGAACTTATAGCTATAAGAGAAGGATTACGGTTTACATGATATATGAGTTGCAAGAACCTTGTTTTGGAAAGTGACTTACAAACAACAATCCAAGTAATTGAGGATGGTGGGAGGACATATCCTATAAAGGCGAGATCCCATGAGATATGCCAATCTCTTTGATAGATTTGTTCCATCATTCATTCCAAGGCATGGTAATCAGGGTTTAGCTTCATATGCATGGTATCATGAAACATGTAACTGGTTTGAAGAAGCTTTAGGTTTTTTCTCTCATTTGCTTGTAATGGATTTGCACGTTGTTATAAAAAAACTATGAAGGGTTTTCCATTTGCCTAAGAAGTTCCCTCATAATAAATTGATTGAAGGAGATCCGGGGTTCTATACATATACTTGCCGTCCCTTGGCCCAAACAAAAGTAGTAGACTTGTCGGCCCAAGAGGACCCTTTCGGGATGATGATATGACCGAGAAAATCTAGATTTAGACTTGTATTTGATTTCGTGCCAGATCACTCAATTTGCAATTGAAACCAGATCAACATAAAATCCATATTTGATAGATAGGATTATCTACCATGAAGGCATCATCTTTTGTATTATGTACAATTTGATACTTTTTGATAGAAAATTTTTGTTGTTTACCAAACGAGGATATTGCCAAATTAGAAATTTTAATTTTCTCAAACGCTTCACCTATAAATAAACAAGTTGTGGCATTATAAATTAAATTTATGGTATTTTTATTTAGTTGTGTGTATGGGCTCTCTTTAGCAGTAGAATACTGAAGAACTTTTTTTTTTGGGTGAGGGCACTTGTATTTCGGATAAGGCACACTTGTATTCGAGGTCCCTCTCATAACTCTTATTCAAGCTCATGAACCTGAACCCCTAGGCTCAAGCAGAAGTATTTTCTCCATATTTCGAGCGAGGTGCATGTCTCACCTTGCCCTAAAGTGGATCGACCACTACCTTGTTGATGCTTGTGAGTTCTCAATATGACATAACCCAACATAAGAGATAACACAGAAACGCAGAAACCAAAGTGATAAAAATCAGGTAAGTGGTTCACAATATGGCATAACCCAACACGAACACAACTTGACACACAAAAGAGGTGGCAATACAGCACCCAACATAAAGACCCAATACCAACATGACCCGAAGAAAACCAACGTTGTGATCCAGCCAAAGTAACGTGGCATATTGTGTTCGGGCTCCCCATCTTGTCGTGCCATATTCCTCCATTGATGCGTAGTCCACATTGACCTACACGAGTGAGCAATATGGTGGAACATTTTACTTTTACCTCATTAAACATCATAACAACTAAGCTTTTTCTATACTAGATGGGATCAACTACATGATTTTTTGTTTTTGGAGAGCTCTATCACATGTCATGCTAACACTTAACTCAATACAAACATCAAACATTACTTTTCTAATAACTTCATCAAACATCACAATTACATTAAAATCAAAATATCACCATACAATGGTTTATATTGTATGATGTCATCAGCACCAATATAGCGTAAAGGTACAATACATATCGAATTAAACGGTGAAAACCATCAATAAAAAGGTCTTGCGTTGTTTTTTTGGGATAATACAGGAGAACGTGTTCGTAAGCCGACCAGAGAGAGAGACTCATGGTTGAACGTATGCCCTGCGTCCACGTCTGCTTTAGAGAGAAAAAATGGTTGTCAGACAAGAGGCGGCCATTTAAAAGTTGAACGTATTATTGTAGATAGAGATTCGTTGCATTATATTATAGCAAATAAATTTGAGGGAGGAGTCAGTCTTCTGATCTTGACCATATCCTGTGTAAGTATCATAAAAGCACAAGGCTCCCAGGGAAAGAGTCCCTCTTGCTGTGTCTAGTAGGAACATAGAGAGAGAGAGAATGCAGCAACATCTGATGCAGATGCAACCCATGATGGCGGCATACTCCACCAACAATGTGACTACTGATGTCATTCAAAGGGTATTACTTTCTCTCTCCACTCTCTCTCCCTCTCTGTGACTTTGTTTATGCTCGACTCTCCAAATAAGATGCTCCCGTTTTCTCGAATGGTTAGGTTTTGATGTGGATAAGATGAGAGGATTAGGGTTTTCGATGAGAGTTTTTCTTTTTCTTCACTGTGGTGTCGTAGTGCTTTAGGGTTTCGTTTTTTCCCATGGTTTAAGTTCTCTACGTTTCCGGGGTTCTTGTATTCGGAAAGGATTCAGGGGTTCTTGATGATGGTTTTAGTGGAGAAAAGGATGTTGAGGTGTATTCTTGCTGGGTCTATTAAATGTTTCTCAGTTTGGGAGAATAAAGTTTCTTTCTGAATGTTTGCCGTTATGTTTTTCATGGTTTTTGTGAATCTTGATGCCTCTTTTAGCTGATGTAGTTGTGAATGCTTTTTTTATGTGTTTTTGAAAATTGTTCTTGGTTACTTTTCCAAATCTCTGGAGGCCGCCTTTGTGATTCTGTTCTAATATAGATTATGTTGGAAATCCTAGTTCATGGTGATGGTGTTTGATACTCCTTCGATCAAGAAGAGGCTGGTAAATGCTATGGGATGAATGTTCCACCTTTGATCCCACCTTCCTAAAATCTTTAGCTTGTTCTTCTTCTCTTGCAATACATAACCATTTTTCATTTACATGTATCGTTAGCATCTAAACCTTCTTCTAAAGCTCAGAAAGATAAGCATTTGGATTTTGATCTCTCCAGGTATAGACCTCTTTGATTTGTGCACTTGTGGCGCTTTCCGACAATTTGTTTTTTGTGCTTGCACCAGTGTTGTCTGACGCCTATGGTATCGCGTATCGTTGGGCTCCACGATACGGGCGTATCATATCGTATCGAATCGTACTTTAATATTAAAAAACTATAAAAATTATTTAAAAAATCAATAAAATTAGTAAAAATCCGAAAAAAAATCAAGAAAATTCTGGAAAATTTTGGAAAAATCTGGTAATTGCTTTAAATTCATATAATGCAAAGTTTAGCACAAATTGAATATTTAATATTGAACAATTACATCCAAAATTATATATTTTGAATCAAAAAATGAAATACATTTATATTTTACATATTGTACATTTGTATCAGGATCATTAACTAAATAATCTTCATCTTCTCCTTGATGATGTTGTTGCACTTCAAATTAGTTCATGCAATGTCTTCTTCAGTTAGGACTTAGGAGTGCATTTTCTTCGTTATCTTCCATAATCCACTCATGTAATATATCAAAATTAACAAACTGCTATCTTTGTACATGTATTTGTCATATTTGCTAATTTTCATATGTGAGCAAAACAAAGAGCTCCATTTCTTTGATTATTGAGTCTATGACACCTCAATGTTCTGATATTATTACTTGATGATGTCCCCTTTTTCTCTTATTGGAGACTAGTTTTTTAACTAATGCATGAGCTTCATTTCTCACTTCAAGACTGAGTTAAGCCTCACACACATTGATCATGTTCAACTCAATGGAAGTCATGTAACGTGAACCCTAAAATAGTGAAGTTGTGAAATCCCTACTCAATGAATCGAGAGAACTAAATGTTTTTAATTGTTTACGATCTTATGAAATTAGAAACTGTTAGCAAAAATATACCTAAAAGTTGTAACAGAAAGGGAAATGATTTTGTCATAATTTTTTTTTATACATTATTCTTATTAAATAAATGAAATTATAAACCCAAATTATAAGCATATCGGAGGATGCCTTAAAGGGAAGTGAAGAGAGGGGGAGAGAGGGCAGAAACATGCAAAAAAAAATTTGAAAAAAAAAATTTTTGGACGTATCGCCCGTATCGTACGATACGGCACGATAACCTGTATCTTACGATACAGGTTACCATATCGTATCGTGGCTTCCCACGATACGGATAACACTGGCTTGCACTTCTTCATTTTCCAGTATCATGTCTTTCCTTATACTTGGAACGAACAAGTTTGTCTTGTCTCCTAAGGAAACCATTTGATGTTGAATATCACACGATGCAGCTTGTTATTCTGCTGTTCTTATGACGAGTGATTGTTTGACTTTAGTTATCAACCTCTATTTGACATGAACGACATTGTGAAGGTTGTTGCAAAATTTGTAATTTTGTACTGTTTGTCTTTCTTTTGCTATTATTGCTGATGTGTATGTAATAACTGTTTGAAACTTTTATGTTGATTAGTACTATCTCTCCACTACGAAGTATACTTGATACCTTGTAAAAGTTATGTACTGGATAGCTTTTTAGGAATAAAAACTGAGGTCCACTGGTGCAACTTTAGGGTATCTCTTTTTGTTCTTTTAAATGTGCATAGAATGTCTGTCTAATGTCTGGCTACATTGATCTATTCTTTGGTTATCTTTTTTTATGTACTGTGCATGATATCTATCTGAAACTCTGTCATCCTGCTGGCCGATGAAATTGATAATGTTCTTGTATTCATGGCTCTGAGCGTGTCTGGTTTGACTTTTATGTGCTTCTGTCTTGTTGTGTCTGGGATGGGTCATGTAATACTAGATTATTTGTATTGTATATCTTTTACCAAGATTTTGTGTACAATTATGCTATTTTTTACCAACTTCTTTTGTGTACATATGTGCTGCTTTAAGTTCTTTGACTTGTCCATTTTAAGCAAGTCTAACAGAAACAATAATTTAAAAAAGACAATGTTGTGATCTTTCTCTTTTCATTGTGTTAATGTTAGATATTTATATTCTAGTTCCTCATTGTATAGTTATTTATAATATAAGTGGTTTTAAGTGTCCATGAATTTCTGTACATTTTACATTCTCTGATAACAGCTCTACACTTTTATGCAATTATGAGCACACTACCACTGTACTTCTGTTCTATTCATGTTTCTGATTTTCCTTGTTCCTCTTTGCTATGCCAATTTTGGAGGTAGATGAAAAATAGATTATTCTGGGAAACTTCTTTTCCGCACTGTGATGTGACATGTGCCCTTCTATGCCTAGGTCATCAAGTTACTTCTGAGATGAGTGCTTGTGATGACCACAATGAGTTGTGAAATATAGAAAAGTACAGTTGTTAGACTTACATAAGGGCATTGAGAGTAAGGATTTTGGAGAGGTGTGGTGCATTACTACATTGCATATGTATTTCAATGGTTGTCTTGAATATTTCATCAGATTTTTCAAAAATATATATAGATAGGTGCCACTTTGGATTTTTCTAGAATTCTGTCACTTAGGTCCTTCTTCAGATTTTGATGTGGGTGCCTAGGCGCTTCCCTTTCCTTTTCAAATTTTTTGTCTCCTGTATGTGTGTATATACATTTTCATGGACTTATGTTCATGATATATATATATATATATATTCTCTTTTGTTATTTCAAAAATTTATTGTTTTCTCTTATATTCTTTTCCTTTTCGGGGTATTCACTAGGCTTTGTCTCTGCTTAAATTGTTTGAACGCATGACAGTTGTGTACCGTCCAGTGCTTAGGACAGCATTTTCTTTAATCCTATATCTCTGTTAGGGTTCAAGTTATCAAGTTATTATCACCTCACTGTGCCATTTGACTTATCAAGTTATTATAAATCTTTACGGGAGCTTCTTGATTGTTTTTTTATCTGTTGTTGAAAAAATGGCACATTGTAGGCCTTTAGTGAGGGTATTTCTGTATTATTGCAGAGGACAATATATGCCCTCTATTTGCATGCTGAGAATGAACTTTTATTTTGTTTCATGATGCTCGTTATTTCTTGCATAGAATTCTATTATGGGCCTGCAGCTTTGCTCTTGTAATTTCAATCGCATTTGTACTGCTGCTGACTGATGGCTTATGTTTTTATTGGCATGAAATTAGATGCTAATCTCATTGGTTCTATCATACAGCAGATGACTGTTCATGTGTGTGCTAACTTACACCCTAATGATTTCTATGTGCAGTATTTGGATGAGAACAAGACATTGATTCTGGCAATTCTTGATAACCAGAATCTAGGAAAGCTGAGTGAATGTGCACAGTAAGTGACATTCTATTATTTGAATATGGTATACCATGATGAATCAACTAGAGGGTATATAAATGTTTAATTTCCTAGTTGTTTTTCCAGACTATGTTACCCCATCCTGTTATTGAATTGCTACAAACATTCCACCAAAGATGTTCTGTCAATTTCTATTTTACTACTTTAAAAGGTAATATACATTTCGAAATAGAAGCTGTGGTTAAATAAATAGCGTTTTCCCTACTGATCTGTCATCCAGTGTCTTCTGTTGCTTTCCTCTTGTAGATTAAATTTCCTCCAGTTTTCCTTGTCAAGTCATAAAGTAGTCAATTTTTTTGTGGGAAGGAAAGTAGTGATAGTTGACATGGTAAAAAATGGACAGCATTCATATTTATGTCACAGAGGGGTTAGCTTTCTTATCTCAATTATTCTTGTTAAGATTTTCTTTTGCAAACGGGAAATCTCTACTAACATTTGATTCTTTTACGGTGAAAATTTCTCTCTAGATCTAAAAGCGTCTTCTTATTCGTTGCAGAAGAAATCCTGCTGTTCCTTTGTTCCTTCTTTACACATTCTGTTTTAAACACTTTCTATTGGTAACCCTATGCTATCCAAATTTTGGTGAGTGTCACAAAGACACTAAGAATTGTAGCAAAGTATTCCATGCAAGTGGCTTGTTTTTACCAGCAAGCTATCCCGTAAGTGTTGATAGGGCTTGACAACTGTTTTACCACACACATAGGAAACGACAATGCAATTCACAAATATTTCATAGTTTTGATAATTAATGCGTGTGAAGATAATACTGTTAATCACAGTAAGTGCGTTCATACCTGCCACAACTATGGAAAACCTGTTACTTTCCATTGTGCCTCCAAAAAACTGTGGTCCTTGATTGAGTAGGAAACATTGGAAACTTGTCAAAATGCTAAAGAAAGATATTCACTATCTTCTGGCTAAGGAACCTGTTTATTGCAAGGACTCTCACTCAGCACCATCAATTGCTTCTCAACATCTGCAATTTGAGAAATCTCGAGTCATTTCACTTTGGTGATCAGTGTTGTTGTGTTTTGGTTAGTCCTAATTTTAAAGAGCTGCAGAGTTTCAAATGGAATGTCAATCCTGTTAACACTATAGAAGCTTCTTTGCTTATTGAGATCCTTTGTTTCAAGCTCGACCTCCCTAAATGAGCAAGTCCTAGATGTTCACATAAAAAATCTAGAAGAATTTGTTTTCCACTAGGTAGCTTTCCTTTGGCAGCCTGCAAGAAACTGCGATCGATATTTTGAAACTTCTCAAAATGCGATGATAAAAAATGCTGGCTACCTTCATATTAGCAACCTGTTCATCACGAGGACTCCCTCAACCTTAATTGCTTCTCAACATCTTCAAGTAAAGAGAGTGTCAAGTCATCTCACTTTGATGGTCGATGTTCTTCTGATTTAGGAAGGTGATTTCAAATTTGCTCTGAGCGTTGCACAAGTTTCCCGTGTTGTGCAATTCTTGTTAGCACTTTAGATCATAAGACCCGTTGGTTTAACCTCCTATACAGATTAAAACAACGGGAGCAATAGGATGGGCACTGGGCAGTGATGCAATCATTACAGGTATCTCGTGCCACACACAGGACGATGTTTAGCTATTCATATGACCATGTCTCTGACGCTGTGTAGACTAGGAAGTGGTACTGCAAAAAGGTTCAATCTGCAGGGAAAATACAGGAAACTGTGCGTTTCTGTTAGAAATAGGAGGATCAGTATTTAGTATCTGTTTAATTGGTCAGGATACATGGGAATTGGAATGAAACAAAACTTCTTGTGAGTTCTGACTAAAGTTTCAAGTTCAAGTTTCTTTGGAGATTGTCAAAACACTATTTTATGGACAGTCGGCAAACAAAGGTTTCAAGAAGCTATCCGTGCAGTGTGTGTATATATTTCTATACTTTATAGTGATCCCTAGAATTCCGGGATAGTAAATTGCATGGTCACAGGAAGCTTATTTTGGGGTGAGAAGCGTGCCACTTCTCTATAAAGCAGGAAGCATGCTTTCCAAGTGCTTTCTCCACATGCATCTTTGTTGCTTCCCGTATCTGTCTTCTTTGCTTACCACTAGTTTTTTGCATGTGTCCCAGTCCGTCTCTGTAATCCTCCCCGCTCCCTCTCCCTGCATTCATGTCAGTCACAATGAAAGTTTTACGAAGGCTAATACTTGTCCATTTCTTGGTAAATGCGATTTTGCACACTCCTCTAAACTTCAACGTGGAATTGGGAATCTTAGCTTAACTATGAAAGTTCTGTCGTGTGCAATTCTTATGGAGATCTGCCATCTTCTCTTGGTTCCCTAGATGATATTGATGTTAAGATGTTGAAGAACGTTGCAGTCCTTTTTAATGAAAATCCAACCTTCAGTAGGAGAGATGAAGATTATTTAACATTTTGAATGATTTACCTACTGCACATTCAGTCATGTCTGAGTTTGATTAGCTGTTCTGGAGTTGCTTATTGATACTATCAAGACTGTTAAAGAGTTCCTGTATAATATTTGCTGATAATCATTAACATTATAAGCTACAGAAATTAGTATGAAATTACTTAAGATTCCGGAAGTCATGTTGCCTTCAATCTGTCTAATTTGTAGATGGATATCTGAACAATTAACAGGTTAAAATGCTGAATCATTACTGACCCATGTCTAGAGCACCTTCTCTTATGTGACCTCTTTACTGTCAAAAACTCTGACATTTATCATTGAAAATATGTTAAGATGTCCTCTTAATTTATCCGATCCATTGCCTTGTAAAATATATGCAGACATGACTCCTACACGTCTATCATACTACACAGGAAATTTCTTATAGAAGAACCTATAAGAATGTATGAAAAACTAAATTTGGAAAGTATTAAAAGAGGTAAAAGACGACCACAAAAGTGTTGGAAAGAAACATAAAGAATGAAATGGCACATGATAGGGCTCTGTGGAAACAAAAAATCCATGTAGCCGACCCCGTCTAGTATGGGAAAAGGCTTAGTTGTTGTTTGTTTGTTTGTTTTGTCACTTGGTGTTTTCTGTTCCCCTTATATATGAGGGGTTTGGTGGGTACTAATTATAGAGTAATGAATGAAAATCCCATCAGCTAACCCCTTGTACTCTGTTTCAAGATACCAAGCAAGGCTGCAGCAGAACCTAATGCACTTAGCTGCAATTGCTGATGCTCAACCACAACCACCAACCATGCATGGTCAGGTATAACATGTTCTAAGGCTTAGAAATCTAGGCGTTGCGTAGGCACTTGAAGCGAACATTTACTATCCGTCTTTCTTGGCAGTTTCCTCCCAATTCTCTCATGCAGCCCGGTGCCCATTACCTGCAACACCAGCAAGCTCAAGCATTGACCCCACAGCCACTAATGGGTGCTCGGTCACCCATGATGTATGCACCTCAGTCTCTCTCTGCGTTGCAGCAACAACAGCAACAGCAGGCCTTACACAGCCAGCTTGGCATGAGCTCTGCCGGAAACAATGGCCTTCATATGTTGCATGGTGAGTCCAATTTGGGTGGTCATGGACCAATCTCCGCCGGTGGATTCCCTGATTTTGGCCGCAGTGCTGGATCAGGAGAAGCAATTCAATCTGTTAGCAGGGCTGGTGCAGGTGTCGGGAAACAAGATATGACAGGAAGAGATATTCCCGGTTCAGGTTCCACTGACGGGCGAGTGGGCGCACCTGGTGGGCAGAGTGGAGATGGTACAGAGCCTTTGTATCTGAAAGGTTCTGAAGAGGAGGGCAACTGAGCTTGTGTCAGAAAGTTCTTGAGGCGTTATGATGCCCCACGGTTAACATGACTTTTAGAGAGTTCTGCAGGAGATTGCGTGTTTTGTGTGCTGAAAAAACTGCGTATGGTCTAGTTTCTGGCAGGATATAAGTCTGAATAGTCTGTCTGCTTGAGATAAGCTCGACTCTTACTGTTGTGCTCTGTAAATTTGTAGTTTCCTCCTGATGAAAGGGATGCTTTAATTGCGTAGCCTTCTTTTGCATTTTATGTCATGTCATAATATAATTGATCATATGTGAATTTCTGCGAGTAAATAGGCTGTTTTGAGGTCCTTAAATCCCCATGTTGGTTCCAGCATATAATCAACGGTTTTCTCTGCAGCATTAGGCCGAGTTGTTAATACACACACGTGTGTGTATAGACTTCTATGAGATTCACGTCCTACGTGGCAACTTGAAGAGTCAGTGTAGTATTTTTAATTGTATTTGTTGCCATTATTTTGGTTTTATATGAAAATCCATTTCAGATAATACAGATAACAGATACATTAGATGCAATGACAATCACCAATAGCTCTGGAAGGCCTCTTATTATCTTCGAGAGCTTTATTCACATGCTACTCCCTGACAAGCATATATTTATAGTCCTGTTGGTATGCGTCGGCCTTCACGCTTGAGTCCCATCTTTTGAAGGCTGGAAGTTCCAACCCATAGGAAAGTACAATTCAGTAAAATAATCTTCGAAGTTGTTATGCCTGACCCCCAAAGGGTTAATTCTTCGGCGAAACATTGTAGGGGCTCGATGAGCATTTTTCCGCTGACCTTGAGATCTATATAGATAGGGGAGAAACCCTGCTAACTACAATGACACTAACTCGATAATATGAAATAGAGTGATCAAGAAAAGGAAAAAAGAAAGAAATGGCCTGACTGGAGAAGGGGAGGAAGAAACACTCTCCCAATCAAGAAAATATTGCTTCAGGCTTGGAATATTGTAGCAAAAGCTTGCTGGGTCGTTTATTTTCTGATGTAGGTTTTATTGGGGGTACATTAAAGAATGCGTTTTCTGCTATTTGGGGAAATCACAAGGGTTTGGGGTTTAAGATCTTTGCAATAATGCTCTCAATTTTTCTTTGAGAAAGTAGGATTACTGAGAATTCTTATGGTCTCTCCATGGCTCTTCAAGAATTATGTAGTACATTTGATTCGACAGGAAGATGGTTTACGGCCAGATAGTGTTGATCTGATGTATATTTCAGTACGGGTTCATTTCTGAGGTATGCTGGAAAAATGACTGCGGATGGCGGAGAAAATGGGTGGAAATCTTGGGAAGGTTGAGGAAGAAGGGTCTAAGAGGGAAGAATCTCGACTAATTAAAGCTAGAAAGTATGGATGCAACAGAGATTTTAATGGGAGACTTCAATGCTATATTCTCTCAATACAAGAAAGGAGGGACAGAAAAATTAGTAAGGCCAATTGGTGCTTTTAGAGATTTCATAAATGAATGTATTGTTGCAGATTTTCAGGTGGAAGAAGAGCTTGAAGTATAATACGTTCAGGAAAACAAATTACTGCTATGCAAAGTCACGGACACATTAGCTGAAATGGGAAGATTCAAATACTAAATTTTCCATACGCGTTTGAAAAGTAGATGCAGAAGAAATAGAATATGGGGCTCGGGAGGCCAAAATGGTAGTTGACACAGAAAAGAAGATATCGCAGAGAATTACTTTCATGAGCTGCTCAAGTCTAGTGACCCGATGGATGCTACTGATTTATTTGCAGATTTCAGGCCAAAAGTGAACAGGAGGATGAACAGAAAATTGATTAGGCCCATCTTAAACGAAGAATAAAGAAGAGACATTATCAACAAAATCGGAAGCTGCCCCTGGTGAGGATGGGTTCTTAAAAAAGGCCCTTTCCAAAGTATCGTAGTAAATTTGGGCGTCACTCGAGCGGTTAAAAGCTTTTCCGCAGGAGCTAAGATTCATAAGAGTTTCAATAGCTTCTTATTTGTTTGATTCTTAAGGTCAATCATGTGGTTGATATGCAACAATTTAGACCTGTCAGTTTTCTGCTAAATATGGTACAAGATTATTACTAAGATAATTATGCACAGACTACAAAACATCATTAGGCGTTTGATTAGCCCGAAGTAGAGTGCTTTTATTCAAGGTAGATTGATCCTGGATAATATACTTGCAGAACATGAGTTTATGCACTATTTGAAGAACAAAAAGGGCTGAAAATTCTTTTGAAATGGTCCACAAACGTCTTTGAGAAATCCGGGAAATGCAGAACTGGTGCCTCCGTGATAGCTGACTTTAGGCTCTCTAATGCCTCTCCACACTTGGAAGTCCACTCCCACTAAGTGCCTTTCTTCAACAACTCAATGAGTGGTGTAGCTATTCTCGAAACGTTCCTCACAAACTTCTAATAGTTGTTAGCTAATCCTAGAAAACTACGTAGCTCACTCACTGATTTCGGTACCTCCCAATCTCTAATAGCACTCACCTTCGTAGGGTCCATATGGATCTCGCCACCACCAATGATGTGGCCTAGGAACGTGATAGTTTCCCTGGAGAACTCACATTTCTCCCTCTTCACGTATAAAGTGTGTTCTCTCAACCGCTGGAATACCTGGGAGAGATGTCTCACATGCTCCTCGAGGTTGTGACTGTAAATAACAATATCGTCAAGATAGACGACTACGAACTCATCGACAAACCCATGTAAAACCTCGTTTATCAAACGGCAAAATATCACTGGTGCGTTGGTTAGCCCAAACGACATCACCAAAAACTCATACGCCCCGTAGCACGTCACCATGGCCGTCTTTGCCTCATCCCCTAGAGCCACTCTAGCCTGCCAATACCCTGGTCTAAGGTCCAGTTTGGAGAACCACATTACTCCCCCTAACCGATCAAACAGGTCTGCTACCAATGGAATCAGGTAATGATCTTTCACCATTACTTTGTTTAAGGCCCGATAATCTACACACATATGGAGGGATCCGTCGACGTTCTTCTGGAATAACACAGGTGAGCCAAATGGAGACTTAGATGGTTGTACCATGCTTGCCTCAAGCAATTCCCCCAATTGCTTTCGAAGCTCCTCGAGCTTCGGCGGACTCATGCGGTACGCGGCCTGACTAGGCGCCTTCGCACCGGGCTCCAACATGATAGCGTGGTCTGTCGCGCGCCTCAGCCGCAGTTGCTTCAGTAGTTCTGGCGATATGACATTAGTGAATGCGTTCAATACGTGTTGTACTTCGGTGGGTATATCCTCCCCTCTCTCTGGCTGACTCTCCTCTTGGAGCACTGCCACCACCTTGGGGCAGCCTTTACGCAAGCCATCCTTGAGTTGCATAGTTGATAGATACAAGGCACCACAAGTCGGCTCTACCGGTGCCTTGCCGGGGTCACACTGCAGTACATACCCGGGTTGTCGTGGGTCCACACACACTAGACCTCCTACGTGAGGTGCTACCATCAAGTGTGCTGTGCAAACGAAATCATAACCCAACACCACCCCGAAGTCATCGATGGTGCTTACAATGAATGTCAAGGTTCCGGACCAACACCCAACTTGAATTCGGCAATCCTTGACTATCTCGGACACTCGGCTAGCTTGAGTATTCACTGTCTTAAGACGCTTCTCCGATGGCGTCAACTTCAACCCCAAAGCTCGTGCGGTAGTTGTGGAAATAATATAATGAGATGCTCCAGTATTGGCTAGAGCACGTGTCATGGCGTCACCTATGCACGCCTCTACGAACACAAGAGCGCTGCTCCTCACGCACGCACGCTGTGCCCAAGAGTTGGAAGGAAGCGACCTGTGCGCTGGTGCTAGCGCCTGTGCCCGCTGAATCATCTTCGGCAAGTAAAGCAACTAGTTTTGCCTTTTTAGGGCAAAATCTCATTAAGTGAGGACCCTCGCAAATGAAACACGTCCCTGATCCTTTCTCTTCCTTTTTCTGGCTATCCTTACCTTTCTTAGACTCACCCGAACCACTCTTTGTGCTTTCGGCTGACCTTATTTTTCTTCCATTTCTTGTTTTTTCTTTACCTGACTTCTCTTTTTCTTTCTTTTTCGGAGTTTCATTTCCTTTACTACCTTTCAAATCCATGAAACTCTCCACAGCCGTAATCGCCTCTAAAATGCTAGAGAGATTTCTCCTCAGAAGTTTGATTTGAGCCCAAGGTTGTAAACCTTGTTCAAAATAAAACATTTGGTCGACTTCACTCATGTCTCACACATCCAATAGCAAAGAGCTGAATTTTTTAACATATTCATGCAAAGTGCCGGTATGTTTGAGCTTGATAAGAAGCTCCCGTGTCCGATGATTGTAGTTCGTCGGTGTAAACTGAGTTCTCAACTCATTTCGAAACTCATCCCAAGTCAAAGGAATAAGATGAGATAAGATGAGACATTGTCAAGGTGTGCAGGAATAAGATACTCTCACAAGGAGACTTGCATTGTCACTCCCTACCATCCAAATCAAATAAGAGAAGGGACACACGAAGTGGATATCCATTTGTATGCATCCATTTTTTGAGATTTTTCAAGTTCTCCGATTCCTCCACCAACTCAGAGGCACTGGAGGATTTTCTTCTTCTTGCTGTGACACGGATGATTGGCTCAACAGAGAAAACAAGAGCACTGACATCATCTGTGGCTACCAAATGCTTGGAGATCATTATACTTCTTGAGTCAAGGTGATAAGTTATCAGAATTGAAGCCCAAATCCTTCATCCTTATGTCATGGGGATGTGAAAGAGAGATATCTATGAAAGATACATGACCTCCGTCTGTCACTAGAATCCGATTTTGACTCTTTCTCGTCTCCTACTCCCACAAGTCAGCTTTACTGCTTTCTCTTGCTCCATCTATAGAATACGACCAGGTGGTGCCTCCATAGTTGTTTACTAAATTTAGCATGCAAATGACTACTTGTGCAAGTAAAAACTGAGTATCATGCAAATATACTTTCATACCGCCCTTTTGTTTCTGAAAAGATAACAAATGACATCGGGAAGTTGCCAAAAAAGCCTTGGCGACTGGCCGGAGTTCACATCTTCAAGCCTTTTGTCAGTTGTATGTCCAAATAAATGTTGCCGACTTCTAGCAAATCGTCCGGTCCCAGAAATACAAAATTCCAGTCTATGCCCTAGAAAAATTCTTATATACGTGGAAATATTTTCAAAATAAAGCATTTTTTGATGAACATTGAGATTCCAAAAGAGAGAATCTAATGATCATGACTCTTCTAGTTTAGAAAAAAGTCGTTAAAGTCTGATTAATGCTCTCTAAGAGGTGCTTAAGTTGACATAGTAACTATTAATAAAGAGCATTTAAGTTGCTCTTGAATGAATAGCCATTATAGCTGAATTTAGAAAACTAAAAAGAGGTGTCTATTGATAGTTTCAAACAAAATATTTAAGACTAATTATGTGGTTGAATAACTATCTCTTGACTGTCAACATTCAATATAAAGTCATTACAAATTGGCATCCTTCACCAGCATAGACAATATAATCTAAACTTGAATTGAAAATTCTCTCCTCTTCAACCGATTTTTCTATACAAAATATGCTACAAAATATGCTTCTTGAAAACCTTTTAATATACTTTCCTTTAAGTGCGCAAAAGAAAGTGTTGCACCTTAACCATCTTGGCGCATTGATATTGCTAAAAACTTGACTACTTTTGTGCAAAGAGAGTCAAGGGTTTCTTATTGTATCTTACAGACAATTGTCGGTGTCCTTTGCATTTCGAGAGTTAAAAAATTGAGGGCGAAGAAAACCCTAAAGGATAGTGAATGCATTGAACAGAGTTGCATACCAACCCTATTATCGCAAGAGTATTGAGGTGCTAGCTAGTGGGGATTCTGGTTTGTATTTGTTCCGAAACAAACACCATTTTTCAATATTTTGCAGCAAATTCCTATTATCCTTTCTTGATATACAGAAGAAAATGCTGAATCAGAGCGGGATTCTAGAAACAACGATATCAAGGAGAAATTCAATTTGACGATACACTGCAAAGAAAGACCGATCCCATGCAGCATTATTCCATTTTACTGATTTTTTCCAGCAAAAAGCTGATTATCTACATGCTTTAGATTCACTGATTTGTCCAGTAAAAAGCCGATCTCTCCTGAAGAGCCAATCTTCGTTAAAGCCCCCATATACCAATAAAGTACTCCTACATGCCTTTTTCTAGTGCCATGGGGTGGCCGAGGCCAAATGAATGCCCTGTGTATGGAACTCATAGATCGTCAACTTGCGAGTACTCCCTAGGCCGGTGGGATTTTGCTGACTGTGCATTTGACTCGTGCATGCTTTGATTTGAAATGACCATATTTGACCTCATCTTTCTGTTGTTGAATGTCACAATTCAGCCATGTCTTTGACTGATATTCTTTGTAAAATGCTATCAAACGGAATCATCGAAAAATTTTGATCTTCAAATGAATCCAAGTTCAACAACCACACTCTTAGGTTGTTATTCGTATAACATACAAGTCAAAACATAACACAAGCTCGCTCTTGCTAGTGTATCACTGGAAATTTAAAATGATACAAGTCAAAAACTAGCTTAGCATATATATATATATATATATATATATATATATTAGTTCATACTTGGAAAACATTACACCACACAACGAGCTCACAAGTTGAAGGTCGTGAGTTCAATGCCAGGGGCTTGCATATGGCTTAGGCATAGTACTCAAAGTTAGACGAACAAATAAATAACGCCACACCTGCCCTGTTTGTGTGACTTTAAATCATGCAAGAGAAAATACCCTCTCATACCATATATACACTATTGAAATCATACATATCGAAGGACATCATATCTCATAGATAAAACAATATTTTGCCAAGTATGTTCTTCTTCGCTTGTAACATGTAGAAGCTGATAGATACCCTTTCTCTTTTCCTTTTTTTTTCTCCCTCATTTTCTTTGTTGTTCTTCCTGGATATGTGACGTGTATCGACCTGCAACCAGAAATCTCCTTACATGCATGCGTCTTGCAACAACAGATCCTTCAAAATTACAATCATAATGATTGAGAGATTCGTGGGTAGGATACAGGATGGAATGGATGACTTTTGTTGGGTACAATGCGGAGACTATATCCAAAGATGCCTGGGTATCAAATTCATGACCTGTAACTTATGAGCGAACCCCCTATTTGCATGAGCTTGGAGACCATAACCCCAATTATGGGAATATCGTCTAGTTTGCCGATGTTATCTCTATTTTATAGGCGTTCAATGATAATCAAGGTTGTTGGTGTTGATATAAAAAAACAACGGTATCGTCCAACAAATCAGCCACTCGACAAACACTGCCTGTAATGGGAGTTCACCTTCGCGTAGTGGTCCATACCACGAAAAGGATGAGAGTTATGGTTGATAGCTGACAGCCTATGTAAAACTGTGTTGCTATATTTCAGACGCTAATAAAATTGTACTAGGATGGCTGACCTCGCAAAGACTCCTCATGTTATACCCTCTAGATGATCCCACCTGGCATGAGAAAAGGCCTGGTTAAGATTATCAACTTCTCATAAGCTCTTACTAATATATACAAGTACTAAGTTATATAAAATTTGTCTAGATTAAAAGTTCAAAAAGGCAAGAGCAAAGGTGACTAAACACCACGCCTATTCTGGGAAGAAAATGCCTGATGAAATGAGGAGACCGAGAAGTTTAGTGTTGGAAAACCTACGTAGACTACAAAGAATGGACCGACCACGAAAAAGAACCGTGAGAACTAGTTTTTGCATCAAATTCTCTGTTCTGAAAATGGACAAATCGTGCTTGCAAACATATTTACTTTCTGATTAGTACATTGAAGAGAATCCTGTTCTGATCTCTGAAGTGTTTATGTTTTCCATATAGGGGACAAGCTGCTCATGGTCCAGTCCACGTCAGCTCGTAAGCTCTTTCTCAGTCCGGCATAGCAGTACGCCAACACCGTTGAGATTGGACAAGAGTGTTCAACTCAACGGGACTCGTGTAGGCTTCTATAGCTGATTATCTATGTTTTTATTGCGCTTTGTATTTATGTATATGCACGTAAATAAAGGTATGCTTGCCTCATGAATTGGATGGTTTCACCTTAGTAATCGAGAGTTTAATTTCACATATAGAATTTACAGACATCGAGCGGTGAGACAGTTTTTGCAATAACAGCTCAAGGTCCGCTCGCTTAAACCCTATACTTGGAGTCTAAATTATACTACATTTACACTGTCAAAAGATCCATCCTCTGCCAACAAGCTGCTCATCATATGCTCATTTAGATTCTAATATCTATGAGCTTGATCACAGAAGAGCTCGTGGTCAACATGAGCCGAGAACCAACGCTTCATGGCATACGGCTGACCGACAAATTCATAGCAAAACGGTGGAAACCTGAATATAGTGGTACTCCCACATGCAGTGCTCCACTGTCAAGTTTTTCACAAGCTAACAAATCTTTCCTATCACTGTTGGCTACTTGCAACAAGAAAAGGAATAAAAACAGAATTAACTCCATACAAATATGAACTTCCCATGTGAAGAATATCCTACATTGATATACCAACCCAGGACTGTTGCGACACATTATAAAACCCAGCATGCAACGATGGATCAGGATTATAGAAAAGCCTGGGGCATTACGATGCCCTAGGATAAGACCAATCTTAATTTGACCATATTCCAGTCTCTATTTTCATCTACTATTTTATTAATCCGGCCAATAGCCTTTCCAAAGTTTCAGCTGCAGAATAAGAATATTAGACTATTCATTTTAATCCCCATTTTACCAATATTTCCCACACTGAGAGGATCCGAGTGAGGAACCTGCAGTTACCAACTTTTTCCATCCCAAACAGCAGAGAGTGAAAGCAAAGCGCACAAAAGATAAATCTAAGACATGCGATTAGAAGCAAATTGAGAACCACTCCTTAGCAAAACGTTTCAGCAATCAGGATTACAGCGCACCTCGTATGAGACAACACCTTGGATACAATTATTAAGATCGAAGGCCATGCAGCTTCAGAAAAAGACAGAATCTAACAGACTTTAGCGGGCGTCGGCCGGTCTGTATAAGGAGTATCCGTTGAGCCCACTGCTACAGCCCAAGTTGGCATGGTCTGCAACAGGCATTTGAAAAAGAGACCCATCGACTTCAGAGTTTCTCAACAATGAGAGATCAGAAGGATCTGCAGGCCACCTCAGTTCACCTAGCTGGTTGGTGCACAAGACCCTTTCCGCCTGCCCATTGTGATGTGCCATAAATGAAGGAAGTGTCATATAGTCATGCTGAAGAACATTATCAGCATACCTCACCGACCTCTCGAAATGGCTTCTCACAGAAGTACTTGTGTCCATCATACCCATTGTACTCCCTCTGCCGAAGCTATGAATAGCTGGAAATGTAGATTGCCGATTGAAAATATGATTCCTTGGGTTCTTCAACATGCCACTCACCGTTGCTGCTTTCCCATTGCTATATTCCTCATCTAGTAGGTAATTGATAATATCAAGATGGGGGAAGTCATCCTGTGAGTCTGCATGACCTGCGGGACGCACACTACTCCAACCACGGAGGTCCAGGTTGAGGTCATCCCGCACATATGGTTCACAAAAGTAGCTGTTCCTACTATCCCGCATGCTGTGTTTGTTCATCCACAAGGAACTAGATTCCTCAGGAAGCAACTGCGGTTGATGTGGCTGGTTCAGTATGTCAGGCACCACGGTGCCAAAAGTGAATCCCTGACAGTTACTTGTTCCTGCAGAGTTTCCTGTCTTCCTTGTAGATATGCTTGGACATGGCAGCGATGTTGATACCCTTATGGGTGATAATACTGCTGTTGAAGACGATGAACATGACAACGACGATGAGGTAGCAGAAAATGACTGAGAATAGGGAGCTGGGTTCGCTCCTGAATAAGAGGAAGTGGTGTAACTCGGAATGCCCGAGACGCTTCTCGCCTTCTGGCTATTCATCATCGCATTTCTATATGACTGGTAAGTAACAGCAGCGCTTGTTGAAGTGGGTGACTGTTGCTCCGTGCACATCCCCAACCTTCCAGCTGCACTGACGGAGCGTACCAGTTGTGAAGATGGATGACTCATGGAGGTAACTGAAGAAGTTGGTTTAGAAGCAGCAAAAACTGGTGGGGTAGATGGTCTTAACAACGAAATGTTTGCATCAGATGCCTTCGCCTTCATTGAGGTGTTCTCATGATGATCAGTCGGGGTCTTACCATCAATAATGGACTTTTGGGTTTCACTCTCAAATGTGGATGGGAGGGACTGCGGTAATCTAGTTAGAAGTGACATTCCTTTTTCTGATGGAGAACTTGAAGTTGCTTGCTGAACAGGCACTAGTATTGCTGGAGAAACAACACCCGCTTCTCCAGTTGCTGAAGAACTCTTCGGACTTCTCATGATGGGAACAGGACTGGCAGGAGAGGATGAAACTTTGTCTGCTGGCTCAGACAACTTTGAAGGACTTTCAAGATCGACGTTCAGCTTTTTTTGTAGTGAAACAACTTCTTCTTGCTGAGACACATGCACAGAACCTCAAAGTCATGATAAGGTATGACTCAGTTTGGCTAACGCAAAATAAAATCTTAAGCCCCACAGCGGCAGGAATCAAAGTGCAGCATTGAGTATTCAAAGGAAAATGTTGCAAGAAACCATGACCACTTTTGCTGGATGCAGGGAACATACGGCTCAGACTTAATCGGGGGATGACGTTAAGTCTCCTTTTCCTTTAATTGGGGGATAGGCAAGCTCCTCCTATGAGAAGCTCAACTCAGGTCTTTAAGAATGACTATATTACTGAACGAGAATTGTGCCCCTAACAACTCAATTAGTCAATTCACTGTCCAGGGGGGAAAGGTAGTACCAAATGCAGACCAATTAGTTTAAATGAAATATAGCTACATTGAGCAACAGAACAGGATTAAATGTTAAACAAGTGCATGGTTAATACTAAGGAAGAAAGCTTCTACTTGTGACAGCACGTCAGGCAACTGCAATAACTCAAAGAGCATCAACATAATTACTTATTAAGATGTCAACATCATAGCTTTAATTTCTAATGATACAGCAAGATAAAAACACATGCAGCAGAATTTCAAACAAGATGAGGAGCGTAACCTTCTCAACCAGATGCTGCTCCAGCCATTGAATCCGATCCTTCAAGGTGAGGACAGAATCTGGTTCATGTCCAGTGCTTCCACATGTACTACTAGCATCATACACCAGACTAGTGTCTGGCACAGAGTCCAAAGATTGACTATCAGTATCATGGACTGAACTACTTTGGTCATGGTTTTCTTTGACCAGCTGTTTCTTCCCTCTGCGGGAATGAAAGAGAAGGGAACATAAGACTTAAAAGCAAATGCTACCAGAAAAAACTAGAAACTTCACATTTCAGCCAAACCACCTGCTTGGTGACATTTGGATGCCATAGCCAGGGTAAGAATGTCCTCTGTATGAGCCGTTCATCACAATGGAAGGAACAGAATCCGTAGAACATGTTGAGGAACTGTCATCCATTGCAGCTCCATTCTTTTTGTTGGTTTTCCCATTTTCTGCAGGTTGCATACTTATCCCAGAGCTAGTAGCTTCTGGAGGATGAATTTCTGATGTATCTGTGTCCCAATTGGTTGTGCTGGCATCCCCATATTCCACGTCTTCTTGTCGAGCTTCAATAGTATTTTCAACAGTATCTGACACATCAGAAACATCTCCTTCCTGTGCATCACATTTGCCAAGGATGGACTGTTCCTTGGCAGGGAATTCCTCAAGGGTCATTTCTTCCAAAAGTGTTTGGTGTTTATCCGGAACTGCTGTTCCAGATTTCTCATCCCTGACTTTATCCTTTTTGCGGTTGCTCCGTTTTTGTTTAGCCTGATTCAAGAATATGAATTCAGAAGGGACCTTTCACAATTGGGAAAAAATGCTTAATCCTAGACAAGAAAACTTTAGGATGAAATTCAACAAAAAAAATAAATTAACTTGCAGGGAACCATCTAAATCTAGTTGTGACCTGCTTTTTTCTATTCCGTTTCTCTTTGTCAGTTGTCCCACGCTTTGATTTGAGATAATTTTCAGCTTTCCATGCTGCCTCTTCCTCACGAATAAGTTCCTCTTGCCTCTTCAAAGCAACAGCCTCCTGGTAAGCAACTTCAATTCGGTTGCTACAAGGTAGATTGGAACACATACCATAATTAAAAGTAGTCAAGGCAAGAACACAGAATGATGGGCCTCAGGAAGCTAAATTTGATGGATAGCCTTCTAGCCACAAGCAAATAAAGTTATGTGTTACACTGTACTAATAGGGGTATCAAGTTAATGAGTCATACTATGAAATTATGAGAAAGAATTATCGAACAAACAGAGAACCAATTTGGATTTATGCCAGGCAAATCTACTATTGAAGCGATTCACCTTTTGAGAAGTCTTATGGAATATTTTAGAGCAAAAAAGAAAGACCTTCACATGATATTTATTGATCTAGAAAAAGCTTATGATAGAGTACCGAGGGAGGTTCTTTGGAGAACTTTGGAAAAAAGAGGTATCCCATTGACATATATTAACCTTATAAGAAACATGTATGATGGTGCAAAAACATGTGTGAGGACTCATGAAGCAACGACAGACTTCTTTGAAGTTAATATTGGGTTACATCAAGGATCAACTTTAAGTCCATACTTATTTATAATAGTAATGGATGAGTTAACAAAACATATTCAAGATGAAGTACCTTGGTGTATGTTATTTGCAGATGACATTGTATTAGTGGAGGAGTCTAAGGAAAAAGTTAATAGAAAATTGGAACTATGGAGAGACATTAGAAAGCAAAGGCCTCCGACTTAGTAGAACAAAGACAGAATATATGGAATGTAAGTTTGATCATTTGGCTACTTCAGAGGACATAGAAATTAAAATTGGCACACATTGCATTCCCCAAAAGGAAAGTTTTAAATACCTAGGGTCAATTTTTCAAAGTGATGGAAGAATTGATAGAGATGTTACACATAGAATTAATCCTGGTTGGTTAAAATGGAGAGGAGCATCATGTATTCTTTGTGATAAGAAGATACATTAAAATTAAAAGGTAAATATTATAGAGCAGCAATTAGGCCTGCCATGTTTTATGGTTCTGAGTGTTGGGCAATTAATCATCAACATGTACAAAAGATGTCTGTGACAGAAATGAAGATGTTGAGATGGATGAGTGGTTATACAAGAAAAGACCGTATACATAATGAGGTTATTAGAAGCAAATTAGGAGTGGCACCAATAGAGGATAAAATGAGAGAACATCGTTTACGATGGTTTGGACATATAGAAAGAAGATCAAAAGAAGAACTTGTAAGAAGGTTAGAAAAACTAAATTTGGAAAGTATTAAAAGAGGTAGAGGACGACCACAAAAGTATTGGAAAAAAACAATAAAGAATGATCTAGCTTATTGGGAGTTAACTGCTAACATGGCACACGATAGGGATCTGTGGAAACAAAGAATCCATGTAGCCGACCCCGTCTAGTATGGGAAAAGGCTTAGTTTGTTGTTGTTGTTGTTACACTGTACTAATAGATACCAATAAAAACAAGGAAACAGAAGACACCAGGCATGATCGGAAATAGCGATGCAATTTCTTCTAATAAGTGGCTTATGCTGTTTCGCCCCAACGGCTGGTCCTATATCGCAAGCTAAGATGCTACTGACATGAAAACTCAATTCAGGATTTTCCCTTTGTTTTATGTCTTCTAAAAGCTGCTAGACCTCCACAACAGGCAATATAAGTAATAAAGATAAAAGATCAGACAATGGTTATGTGAAACATAACCTCCTCAAGGATTCCTAAGTTCAGCCTTGGAACTGGAAGTTTATCAACAACCCATGCTTCACCAATCTAGTTCAGAATTTCTTCAAAGTTCATTAGGGTCTCTGCTCCTTATGGATTCAAAGGTTGTCAATGCTTGTTTTACGAAAAATGGCATTACTCACGTTCTTCACACACTTCTTTGATGTTACCAAGACATGGATTTTGCAGTGCAATGGTCCATGCTGGTAAAAAATGTCGCAATTTCAGTAGCAATGCCTTCAAGAATGTTTTTTGAAACATTCAAACGCAGCATGATAGTGACATCAACAGTTAAAGCAACAGAATGACACCCTTTGAACGTTGAAGGAGTTTACAGTGCACCTATTCATCGTATGCCTCTTTTACGTCATCAATGGGCCTGAAGTTGCAATCTAGTTTTTAGCCATAAAGATATTGAAAATCAAATCTTGGAATGGGTATAGCCACTTGGCAAAGTAGCGTACTGGATAATGAAATCACAAGAGGACCAATCTTACTGCCCAAATGATCAACTTCACTGCTTCTTATCTCGACAAGAAATCCTCAACTAGTCGTAGACCATACAGATTGCCTTCACACGTCTGTGCGCCATAGTAACTGCATCCTATTTGATGGACACACTAAAGATGCCAAAGAAAACCTTTACACGTTCCTTCTAGACATAAATTTCTGCAGTAAGACTTTTCCTTGCCACAGATAGGTTTCCTTTTGCAAAATATACAAGATAAACCACCATGATAACAGAAGTGTTTAGATTATTTATGAAACACCCCGCATAGAAGGATTATACCGTGGATGAAGTAGTTTGGCCTGGATGATCTTGAAGTTGTCTGACGCTATACACTTTATTTTGGCAACTCCCCTTAACAGACTGTAATTTTTTGTTTTCTTCAGCCACCTTTTCTATTAACCAAAGAAAAGCCAAGCCTTCTTTTATAATAAGTGGGATCAACTAGATAGATGTTAGTCTCCACTGTGCTCGATCTTGTCAATTCACATTCAAGTCCAGAGAAGCAATAAAATTTATAGTACTTTTGAGTTTTGAGACTGCTCTAACGCTTTTGAAGTTACATATAGTTTCTCACCTTTGAAACTCCATCTAGCAGCCTCCTCCAAAGGATCACATTAAGCGTGTTTTCATCTTATCTTCTAATGGTGTCGCACGCTTTTTTCCAAGAGCTTCATTACTAAACTGGTCTTCCATTGTGTTGTCATGCATCTGTCGTAACATCTTAATCTCTCTGCCACTGTTATATTCTCCACGTCAATTGTCAACTGCCCAAAACTGGGACACCACAAGACTGACAATCTTACCATATACCTGTCTATTTTAACAAACCTGCATTATTTTTGTTTGACATCTCTGCCAATTTTCTTATCTTGTTAGATTATTTACAATGGAAGATTGAACAAATTTTGTCTTTTGAGTCATTTAATGCTTTTGATTTGTTCAGATTACTTGAAATCCCTTCATTCTAAGGTTTCTACTCGAAATTCAAGTGTATTGTTAACTCCTTTGTTTCACCCTCGGTAGCAAGAGAATGGAGGAGAAACAGTTAAACACAATGCCATAAAAAAAACATGCACCAAACCACATCATCTTGTATGTTCTTCGTAAATCATCTTTAACCAAAATAAAGAGATAGACACTCTTAATGTAAGTTGGCATAAAGTTAAAGTAATCTACCTACTCGTGATGAAAATAAGAGTTTCTCCTTTCTTCTCCAAGTTCTCCATAGGACATTTCTTGCTACCAATATTATGTGGGTTCTCTAAACCAATCAACACCATGTGTCGATTCTTTCTCTTGGCACTGAAGTCCTTTTCTTCAGACATTTTAATATCTTAACCACTTCAATAATTGATCTCTTCACATAAATTTATATTGGTTATTTGCCGTACTAAATATTTGTCTTAACCATTTTTCAGTAACTTCTTATTATTTCTAGGTATGACTCTCGTTTTACGGTATGATTCATTAATGTCAAAACCCCTTTAGCAGAGAAAAGGAAGAACAAATTGGAGGAACTTTAAGCAGTTATTTAGCTAATGATCAGGAACTATATGATACAAAACTCTATACAAGGTAAGTAGCAACCAAAAGTAGCAAAGCCTCTGAAAGTGAGTATCTCTCTAAGCAATGAAGAAGATCTAATTAAGTAGCATTCATCACATTTCTGAGTGAACTAAATAAAAGGCAAAAAATTACTCAAATGGTGTGGAACAATGTAGAGTTGAATGCTTTATTATCAATATCATGTCAATGTTAAATGTAATAGGGGGGCCGTGACTGATTATGGGAATGGTACGGGCCACTAAAGCCCATTGCCATGTAGCCGTTGGGATCCCCCCAATGACTACTAGCCATAGGAACCCCCCCAACGGCTCTCTCTCTCCTTGGTGCTGGCCCCAACTAGCCATTCAGCTTCTTATCTCTCTCATTTCTTCTTTGGTGTAATTTTCCTTCTCCTTGCTCTATAAATAGAGCTCATCTATATGTGTTGTCCAGTACAACTTTTTGACTTGTGGCTTTAGTTCATTCTTGACTTAATTTGTATTCTTGACTCGAAACATCCATATTTGGATGTAATAGTATCTTGATGATTCGGTCAACACCTTGACAATTCGTGATCAAGCTGGTTTAATATTCATACATCAACAACTATTTACATGGCATCAAATCAAGAGCATTGGGAAGCATGCCAAGATTGGAAGGATCGTGATATTGCATAATTGACACTCCAAAGCTTGAGGTAACGTTAAAAATCTTGCTTGTTTATCAAAATAGAAGGTAAAGATAAGCCTTTTAAATGCATTCTTGACCCAAAATGCTATCCGAGTTGGGTTAAGAACCATGAAAAATATTTTTATCTAAAGATTATTGGGTTACATAGATGGGATGATTCAAGAACCAATATTTGATATTAAAAATTTAAACAATGATAATGTTTTTAAAGCCCAAGAAAAATACAAACAAGATTTGAAACAACAAACAACAACAACTACTAAGCCTTTTCCCATACTAGATGGGATCGGCTACATGGATTGAATTCTTTGTTTCCACATAGCCCTATCATGTGCCATGTTAGTCGTTAACTCACAATAAGCTAGATCATTCTTTATTGTTTCTTTCCAACACTTTTGTGGTCGTCCTCTACCTCTTTTAATACTTTTCATATTTAGTTTTTCATACCTTCTTACAAGTTTTTCTTTTGATCTTCTTTCTATATGTCCAAACCATCTTAAACGATATTCTCTCATTTTATCCTCTATTGGTGTCACTCCTAATTTGTTTCTAATAACCTCATTATGTATATGATCTTTTCTTGTATGACCACTCATCCATCTCAACATCTTCATTTCTGTCACAGAAATCTTTTGTACATGTTGATGATTAACTGCTCAACACTCAGAACCATAAAACATGATAGGTCTAATTGTTGTTCTATAATATTTACCTTCTAACTTTAATGCTATCTTCTTATCACAAAGAATACCGGATGCTCCTCTCCATTTTAACCAACCAGCATTAATTATATGCGTAATATCTCCATCAATTCTTCCATCACTCTGAAAAATTGACCCTAGGTATTTAAAACTTTCCTTTTCGAGGATGTAATGTGTGCCAATTTTAATTTATATGTCCTCTGAAATAACCAAATGATCAAACTTACATTCCATATATTATGTCTTTGTTCGACTAAGTCAGAGGCCTTTGCTTTCTATTAACTTAAAAAAAATGAATGTGAAAATAATGTGGATCATTTATCAAAATATGGATGAAAAACTTAGAAATCGAATTAATATGTTTGAAAATGCCTTTGAAACTTGGGAATATTTGAAAAATATTCATTTTAAAGATGACTTCGTTTTTCAAATAGATTTAATGGAAATGATGATAATACTTAAGCAAGGTAACTTAAGCATTAGAGAGTATCACAATGAGTTTTTCGAGTTGTAGACTCAACTTTCAGGTTTTAATAAATTTGAAAAACTTCAAACAATAGATGAATTTCAAGAATTCTTGGACAATTAATATTTTTTCTTATTTATGTGGGGATTAAGGGATGAATTTGAAAATATTATATCAAATTTAATTCATATAAAACCTAGATCAAAAGGAGATACATTTTTTGCCAATCTAGTTATGGAGGAAACTAAATTAAAAAACATGAGTGTTGGAAAAAAAGTCGTTCTTTATACTTTCAAGCCGGGAGCAAATATGAAGACATATAAGCCTCCTCATATCAAAAACTTTAAAGGACAAAAAGATGATTGATCAAGCAAAAAGCTCATGATATAATAGCTAAATAAGGACACAAAAATATCACTATTGTAAGGAATGTGGTCTCATCAAGACCACTTGTCCTCTTCTTCGAAAGAGATACGAAAACATTAGAGTCGTAGAAGACAAAGATGGAGGAGTCTTACCTTCAAATATCAAAGCCTAAATACAAGAAATGCTTAAAGAGAAGGCAAGCATTTCCATAAATGCTATCTCCACTTCTCAAGGTATGTCTTAGTTGTTAAACTCAGGTGCTTCTTTTCATATGATCCATAGTGAAAAATCTTTTAAAAAAATTCTCAAGATATCTTTGGGAAACATGTTTTTACGACTAATGGTACGAAACTTCAAATTGAAAATTTTAAAAATCTTGGAAAGGATGACTTCAAAATTAAAAATGTAAGTTTCATACCTAAACTAAATTTAAATATTCTCTCGATTACTCAGATTTGGGATAATGATTGTATAATCACTTTTTCATCCAAGCATTGTGTGGTACAAAAAGGTGATTGGTTAAGGTCATAGAGAAAGTAGACTATACAAAATGGATTGTTTAATTATGTTAAATTTTGAATTTTATAATATAGCTCATGATACTACTCTTTGGCATAAACGACTTAGACATTTGGATATGCATAGACTATATAATTTCTCGTTGTTAAAGAAAATTGGGGATCAAAATTTTGATTATAAAGAATGTGTTATAGGAAAAATGTATCATCTTCCTTTTAAGGAAATGAATTTTGTAACAAGCAAAGCATTTGAATTAATACATTCTGATGTTTGGGTCCTACTGTTATTTCCAAAGAAAAAGTGCAATATTATGTGATATTTGTATATGATTTTACTCTATTTACTTGGATATATTTATTAAAACATAAATCGGAGGTATTTGGTAAATTTTTATTTTTTCTAATATGATAAAGAATCAATTTGATTCCACCATTAAGATTGTTAGGTATGATTCTAGAGAAGAATATTTATCAAAATTTTTTGAAACTAATAGTATTTTACACCAAAACTCCACAACAAAATGGTTTGACAGAAAGAAAACATAGGCACATTATGAAAACTTGTTGAACACTTTTAACTGCTAGTAATGTTCCTAAGTTTTTATGGGCAAAAATCATTCTTAGTTTTGTATATCTTATCAATAGAATGCCTTCAACCCGTCTTGAAAATATTTCTTTTTTAAAAATTATATAATCTCTCTTCTTATTATGAAAGACTAAGGGGTTTTTTGTTGCAAATACTTTGTTTATACAGATAAAAATGATAAATTAACGTCTAGAGCTATTGAATGTGTTTTTCTTTGATATGGGATCGACAAAAAAGGATATAGATGTTTTGATCCTATTAATGATAAACTTTATGTTTCTAAAGAAGTAATTTTTTTTAAATGACTATTATTATAAATCTAGATCTTTTAAAAAAATGAAAAATCATTTTCGCAAAACTTTTTCAACCTAGAGGAAAATGAAAATGTTGATAGTCATTTAGAGGAGAATCTGGGTGATATTCATCATAATACAATTGATGTTTTAGATGACAATCTATTGTTGAACCTTTTCTATTACACTATACTAGGCAACTTAGAATCTCAAAACCTCTTGAACGATTTCTCTTATGAATCTTTTGAACCTCAACAAAAAAGTTTGATTGCAACCATTTTACAAGTAAAAGAACTCAATTTTTATCATCAAGCCAAGGGCATTCCGGAATGGGAGGATGCAATGCACGAAGAACTTAATACATTAAATAAAGCTCAAACTTGGTCCATTGTTCTCAAGCCCATGGATAAAAAAGTTATTGGATGTAAATGAGTTACAAAATCAAAACTCATATTAATGGTAATATTGAAAGATATAAGGCTAGATTGATAGCCAAGGGTTATATTCAAGAACATGAAATTGATTATGATGAAACTTTTGCTCATATTGCTAGGATAATGAACATTAGGATTCTCATAACTCTTAGTGCTATCCAAAATTGGGATATTTTTCAACTTAATGTTAAAAATGCCTTTTTGAACAGAAATCGAATAAAGATGTTTATATGACCCCTCCTCTTGGATTTAACATAACCCAGGATCATGTTCTTAAAAGAAAGTTGTGTATGGTTTGAAACAAGCCCCAAGGCTTGGTTTAATCGATTTGAAAATTTCATGCATTTGCATAACTTTGCATCTTGTTATACAGACACTGCCTTGTTTGTAAGAAAGTTTGATAAAGGTACTGTTATCTTACTCTTGTATGTGGATAATATGATGATCATTACTGGAAGTGATGTAGCAAGGATTGCACACGTTAAACATAATCTTTATCAAGAATTTGATATGAAAGATTTAGGTCTCCTTAATTATTTTTTGGGTATTGAAATTGTTAAAAACAATCGTGGATATTTTATGTCATAAACTAAGTTTGCAAATGATATAATTGAAAAATCTAGTATCAGTGACAATAAGCAAGTGGATAATCCTTAGGTCCTTAACACCAAATTAAGATCCACTGATGGAGAAAAATTAGTAGATCTGACTCCCTATAGACAACTAATATGTGCTCTTACCTACCTTACCATTACTCGTCCTGATATTTCTCATGTTCATACAGTTAGTCAGTTTCAACAAGAACCTACAACTGTTCATATGAGTGTTGTTATGAGAATTATTCGATATTTAAGAGGGTACTCAACTTCTTTCTCGTCATTTGATTTATTTATTTAGTGTATACTGATGCTAACTGGGGTAAAGATGTCAACAACAGGCATTCTACTACTGGTTTTTGTGTTTTTTTAGATGAATAACTTATCTCATGGAAGTGCAAGAAGCAACAAAAGATTTTTCTTTCCTCCACTAAAGCAGAATATCGTGTCATGGCTATTGTTGCTACAGAAATTTCCTGTATTACGACAGTCATGAAAGATATGGGCATCGTTCTACAACAACCGACCACCATGTTTTGCGATAATAAAAGTGTCATGTATATCGCCTCCAATAATACTTTCCATAAAAGAACAAAATACATCGAGATGGACTATCATTTTGTTCGTGAAGAATGTTTATAGAAGAAGATTAATTTGTGTTATGTCACCTAAGAAATGAGTTTGGTCAATTTCTTTACCAAATCTATGTCTGCTACTCGTTTTCATTTCTTATTAGATAAACTTTCGGTATATAAACCATAAATTTAAGGGGGTGTTAAATGTAATAGGATCACGGGCCACTAGGGCCCATGACTGATTATGGGAATGGCACGAGCCACTAGGGCCCATTGCCATGTAGCCATTGGGACCCCCAATGACTACTAGTTGTTGGTAGCCCCAACGTCTCTCTCTCTCCTTAGTGGTGGCCCCAACTAGCCGTTCACTTTCTTATCTCTCCTTAGTGTTGTCATTATACAACTTTTTGACTTATGGCTTTGGTTCATTCTTAACTTGATTTGTATTATTGACTTGAAACATCCATATTTGGATGTGTTCGTATCTTGACGATTCGGTAACACCTTGACAATTCATGATCAAACTGGTTCAATATTCATATATCAACAACTATTTAGAGTCAAGATAAGATTGAATAAACATGAGAAAAGGAAATCATTTTGAGCAATTTCTATTCAAATGATTCTCACTGGTTTCTAAAACTATACATGAAGCAAGACATGAGGATTGACACTCCTTACATAAGAGTACATGGTGATGATGTAGAAGATGTCGTTCTACCACTACTCATATTGTTCTATAAATCTTTCAACTGAATATCTTTCTCGCGACCTTTCAGTTTCTCTCTTTATAGGTTCAGGTGTCATCATAGTTCAGGTGTCATCATAAAAGTGCAACAATCTGGCTTGACCTCTGGCTCTTGTAGCTCCCAGCTTTCAGCATGTGACAAGTATACCTTCTCACATATAATTCCATAGCATGCTATGCTGAGAATGTGAGGATTCCAGGGCACTCAACCCAAATAAAGCAAAAGAACAACTCATTCTCCATCTCCAGCGCATTTCTTTCTACAGACTGGTATAAAAACTTCAAGGCCGTGTCTTACTTCAAAAGCTATATGCTTTCTAGTGCATTCTAGCATATCACTCCATCTTCTCATTTAAAATGACAAATCCTTAAGACAGACTTTTCAAGCTATAGATAGGCAAGCTGTTTTATATCGACATATGAAATGCAAACACGGTAGAACTATGAGATCACCTGTATATTTGAGTTACAACAAATATTTCTACAGTCCTCCGTCCAAGTTCAGTAAGTCGTCTTTCATCACGTTCAATTGAGTCTTTGTGGAAGTCCTCCCCGGAGGTCCCCTCCTAGGAACACACAGGCAACCACAACAGAACCGTGAAACTATTGGGTAAGTAAAAGAACTTATAAAAATGAAACAGATGAGACAATTCTACTTCAAAACTACAAGATCCAAGACTATGCACAAGAAAGGCAATCTTAGGAATTGATGGAGAACCATCAAAACTCCACCATTCTGAAGAATGCAAAAAAAACTCATAATTGAACACATCCAAAACGAATGGTTGTCTCAACTAAACGATTAAATCATAAGACACGTACACCATGGCAGGTATAACAGAAATCAGTTTTTGCCTAGATGTTTGACTTGTGAAAAAGAATTAAATCAGTTAGCAGAAATGGATACTTTTCTGGATATCCTAGAAAAGTGTTCTACTCAGACTCAAGTATCAGCAGAGATACAAGCAACACACTACCATGTTAAGAAAACCTAAAGTAGCACCATGACTACCTTTGTCCGATTCTGCGGACCTTTGTCATCCTTCATTGGAGGCAAAGGTTCAGCTACGGCCCTCTCTAGTAACTCCAAGACATCATCAGCTAACACAAACAGATCCTTTTCAACAAGAGCGATTGGAGGTGGCATGTCTTCCTGTTCTGCTAGTTTAGTTCTCGTTCTTTGGTTTGAACTCTGGTATTCAAGGGCCTTCAGACCACTGTATAGAGAATCCATAACTAGCGTGGAGGTGACTTCCTTCTCTATGAAGAATTGTTTCACAACAAGTTTCAATATCGTATCACTTTTCTCTCTTGACATGCGACGCCTGGAATTCTGGTCCATTGCTAACCAAAATGCACGAAAGCTGCAGAAGGCTCAACAGGAAACCGCTTAACACGTTATAGGTACCGAGAAAAATTAGAGGAAATAGGAACATCAAGATTGTCAAAGGCTCCATTTCAGAAAAGAACACAGAATACCTTGACCATCTTGTTTTATCCTCAATCAACTTCCCAAGCTTGCACCTCCTCTCCTCGACAAAGCGTCGGCAGATTCCCTCAACATTTGTTAAGTATACTCGAACAAGTTCTCGCCTATATTGACAATCAAGACAACGAAAAGGCCGATGTGCCTTCTCCCTGTAAACAGAACATGAAGAATTCCAGAGTTTCAGAAGATTAAAAGCCAGAAATGGCCAACAGATTTGATCCTAACAAGTATGATAATAATAACACTCAGCAAAATGACTTTAGAATAATGGTAAACGAAGGCGGAGTTTTCCAGTCATTAATCAAGATAATGCTTAGCTGATAAATGAATAATCTCCATAGACCAAAAAAATTAAAGGTAGACAAACAGCATCAAGAAAGGATGACAAAAGGGTCGGGATGCACTCATGAAAACTTAAAGATAGCTTATGCTTAAATTCCAACTTGAAGCTGCACGGATCTTACATATTCACTAGACATAAGGGTAACAAAGCACTGAGGTGAAAAGGTAAGCAAAGATATTCGAGATAAATGTGCAAGACTGCACACAACATTTGAAAAGAGATAGCAACCTGAAATAACATAACGAATAACTCCATTAAATATAGTGACTGCAAAACCTTTAAGATCAGTCGATTTTTCTCAACTAACTCACATCCATAGATCAGAAGCAGGTAGATCCTAGACATGAGCACTTAAGACATACACCATTTTCAGGTAACCTTACCCGTGTATCATTTGCATAAATCAGCCACACATGTAGACAAAACTAGTCAAAATGATTCAGAAGAGTACAAATAGTCCAGGTCAGCATTGTGTTAAAATGCAGAGAATCTGTTCTTTGTGAATGGGATTTGAAGTTTAAGGAATCATTTCTGTGGCTGATAACTGAACGCTTAATGAAAATACCAACAGAATTAACACTATTAGGCAAAGAAGAATGAACATAAGATTTTAAAGGTGAAATATACACTCATACACAGTATCAATAAGCTAATGTACTTACTGAAGGATTACATAATGAAGAATGTGAAGGACTAGTTAGCTGGGTATGACTTCGTATCCTACGTCCCAACTTGTGTCAACAGGCAAAGAGTCCCTTTTCCTAATTTTACCTCTGTTGGGAGAGAACATGACAGATCCAAGCATGTAAAGTATTTATGAGCTTCAATTCAAAGGTGTCTTTGTCATACTTTCCGTGGCTTCAAATGATACTCAGTGAACTAAATGTGGTTCAACAAGTAAAATCATACTTCTAGTAATCAATTTTTTATCATACTTTTGTGTAGCCTAAATAATAAATATGAAAAGTTGAAAACCTCTATTTCTTCTCATCTTCTTCCTCCTTTGGCATCTTTACATATTTTCCTTGTTCATTTTTTTCTCGCAGGACCAACAAATGATAAGGAAATCTCAGCAGAAATAACAATATTATGGTAAAAACAGGGGTATATTTTGGACAATGAGCTACAGGACTAAAGGCACACACTTTTTTATGTTGTTTTAAATTTCAGAAAAAGACTACATGGTGAGACAGAAGCAGCGACAATTGGGCTTTGGTAGGATTAGATAGCTACTAGGTTCATTCACAGGCTAAATACCTAAGTTTGTTCGTTCAAGAGAGAAGGCATTGCTCTCTAACAATCTTAAACAAAAGAACTCTTAAACTGCTTAAAGAATCAACTCCTGTTGCACAAGATCCTATATCATCTATACATCCTCCTAGCAGTTCTGCAGGAGACGTCACAAGTGCTTTGGCTTATGTAGATTCAAAACGATCCACTGCATTTATGGGACCCAAGCATGAAACAGATAGTACTACAGCAACATGAATAAGAGCGAAAATAGGCAGATAAGGGACCCTTATGCTACTCACTATAGCAAAATAAAATGTCTTGAAGTAACAAGAAAACAGCATACCTAATAACCTGAACCTGTGCCTTTATTACAAGCATGTCATTAACAATGAAACCATCAAATACTTTCGATAACTCCATGAACTTTTTCCAGCCCCAATCATGCTCTTTCTTCCAGAACCTATGCAAAGTATCTGCAAGGATCCCTTTTCATATGTTAGCTAAACAATTCGCCCACAGGCTTCAATCAGATAATACCAGAACTAATTTTAGCATACCAGAGTACTTAGATTTCTTTGGATCTTTATTCACCACGGCTATTGTAAACTGGGCAAAGTGACTCCATCCTTGACAGGAAAAGAACCCCAGAAAAGTGAGAAAACGTGAACCCATGGTTCATGTGGTACAAATAAGATAGACAACACAAAAAATTGTACAGCATCAGAATAATCACCTGGGAGAAGCTTTTCATGATTAGCAACACAGAGGAATAAAGAAAGATGGTTGCACACATCACAACCTTGGGGGTAGACTAGGATATACCTGTAAATATATGTTGAAAGTTACTACCTCAAGATGTTAAAATTCACGGGTTGACATCTTTCTTGGAAATAAATGATAACAGAGCAGCTGGTAATGAATGAAGTATGAAAATAGATACAAAAAAACACCAGAAAAGGAAAGTTTCTGAGAACAAGGTACAGAGAAGCCCTTACCATTTGTATCCACCAACCTCAAATGCATTACTTCGGAGTTCCCTTTTGTTTATTTGGGAAAAATTTTCGATCTTCCAAGTAAACTTCCCATATAAATTAGATGGTTTTGATCCTATGGAAGAAAAAGTCATCTCCAGTGACATATATTTCGCAACATCAACATGAAGTGAACTTAAGTAGACTTACAAGGGATAATAAACGAAATTGATTCTTATAAATCTTCAAACCCTGAACAACTATGTAATGCACATGACAACACAAAGATGGCAAATAAACTCTCAATCATTGCTAACGAAACTAAGAGTGGACCAAAATACTTCATAAACAGATGCTTGGTTTATTCAATATACAAAGTACAAACAGTACCATCTCTCCATCTGCTTCAATAGACTTATTTCAGCAAATAAACTACATGGAAGCTCGTGCAAATGACCTGTTTAATTTCAATGCCGTATGTCAATATATATACAATATGTCACATTTTCTTGTTCTTTATGAATGTCAATTTGGAACCCTTCTGATTTCTAATTCTAGTCTGCTTATCACTAACTGTTCCCATATACCTCTCAGGATCCGCTCCATACATTATACATGTAACATGCCTAAAAAAACCTGCCACTCTATATTGTCATATATGAGGTTTACATTATGAAAAACACCTCTCATAACGTTACAGTATCCTAGTTCAAGTCAGATAGATCAAAGTAAGCTACAGCAGATGACAACAGTGAAGACAAGGCAAACAGGTCTTGTTTTACGCAAACATAAGAATGGGAACTTCTCACTACCCAATTCACACATAGAACAAATAACAAACAAGAAAAACATATGTAGATCAACAAGAGATCACCATCCAAGAAGTGAGTATAGTAAATCAACTTTTTCAGGCTTACGAACAGATTGTATACTGAGAATTCGATAACAACGGACACCAGCAATATTAGTATAAGTTGTATAACCGTGCACAAACATAGGCTTTGAGGATAAGCTCAACCAGCAGCCAAAAGCTGTCTTCGCAGAACTTTTGATAGCAAACAACCAGCAGAATTATAATTATAAATGCTCGTCTTAATTAGATGAAGTCCAATACGAAACATTACCTCACAAAGCTTTATTAGTTTCATACAGTGAAACACACACACATACATACATATGTGTACGTATACAGCAATTTTCTCTGCACATGGACCGACAACAGAAATTTGGAGCCAAAACATGAAACATTTGAACAAAGTGAAACCAAGTAAAAATATTTGGTCTGGCGCCTGGATATTTCATAAATTCTAATTCAGAGCCTTTAGAATTCCAACAAGGAACAGATTCAAATCTGAACAGTCAAGATAACAATAAACATCAAGGTTTCCTAGACAGATGTACTGATTGACCAAACATGTCTGAAGAAAACAAACGATGACGATACTGTGAATCAGAAAAATAACCAAATAGCACGAAAACATAAATAGCAAGAAGGTATATATGGACACAAAACTAAGCATACCAAAATCGTCATCGTCGTCGGTATCCCAATACGGAGGAGATGTGGATGGCGTCCCGTTCTCCACCTGCTCACACGATCTCCATTCCGAGAGAGAGTCTCCCGACGGGCACCTCTGGCTAATCGAGATCGCATCCGAAGATCCACCCGCCCCGTTGTCATCACTAACAGAACCAGCCATTGCTCTCGATCCCCAAAACCCTTTTCCTTCACATCCAAAACCCACAAACCAACGTCAAATTCCCAAATTTCGTGCAACCCACTTTTTTAAACCTCGAAATCTTTAAGCCCACAAAAATTCTAGATTCTCCCCATCACATAATTCCCCATAAACCAAAAATCCTACCATGGGAAACCCCCTAATAACGAAGTTTGACCCCGACGAGAATTGGAAAAGAAGGAAGAACGGACGGATTCGGGATCTCGTACCTCTGATTGAAGATCAAAACTACGCGCCTCGATGCTAGATTCTTGGTTCGATTATTGATGGTGGCTGAAATAGAGGGGCGGAAGAGGGAAGCAGCAATAAGAGATATGGAGGGCTCGCTCCCTCTCTCTCTCTCTCTCTCTCTCTCTCTCTCTCTCTCTCTCTCTCTTTTATTGTGTTTTTTCTCTCTCTTGAAAACCCAACACAAAATTGGCAAGGGTTTGGGGTCATTTTATGGCCCACGTTATTTTGGGTCTAATAATATCATTTTAAAGTGTTTCAAGAGTGAATCTCACACCATGAAGTGTTGGTATCGGTGGGGCTAAGACCCATTCATTACAGGGACAGAGTTTAGGGATCGCAATCTATACCGCCCCACGGGTTCCCACCCCGTCTTGGGTTATCTAGGGAAAAGACCCGCCCAACATGGCACAAAAGACCCACAAACGGGGTGGTTATATAGGGGGTCGGGGTGTGTATATATATATATATATATATATATATATATATATATATATATATATTACTTCTAATTTAATAATATAAAATATTGTAGAGTATGATTTCATGTTTTATATAAGTTATATGATATTAACAAAACTTTCTTTTTAAAAAATATATTTCTATAGGTTGAAGTGGGATGGGGTGAGATGGATCTAATTGCAAGTTTTCAATGTAGGGCAGCTGCAGGTGGGGTATAAACCTAATGTGCCCTGCCCCATTGCCATCCCTGCCAGAGTTAACTGCTCATGTCATGAGCACACTTTGTTCATCAATCAAAATCTGCGTACAGCGTAGGTAACTTGAACTCCTCATCAACAAGCACATTCACACAATGGTTGGGTTTTCCGATTGAATTGAATAGTCCACTCCCAGTTATATCGCTTAATACTACTCAAGATCAATGGCGGTCCCAATATTTCTTTTCGGGTGAGGCTCCCTGTATTTCACATCCGCAAAACATTTCTATCTTCTTATATATAGTGGCGGATTCACTATTTTTTCAGATTTGAGCCTATCTGTATTAAACCAGTAGTGCAGTTCATCTTGGTTTAGCATGCACCAAGCTCATTCTTCTTCGGCTTAACTACATGAATATGGCCATTAGTTGCAATTTCAATGGGTTTGATGTGTTCAACATCCGACCCAATTTGTGTATGGTAAGTCTTTTCTCTTTGTGCACAACTTCAAATGTAGACATGTTTGCATCTATTTACTCAAATTTAATTATGTTATTACTCATACCCAGACTATTTCTTATGGGCGGTACAATAAAGCAGACAAGCTTTTGAATCCTTTGATCTTGCCAAGAGAAGTATTGAATAACCACTTATAGTGGCAGCGAAACAACGAAAAGTGGCAGCAATGTGGAGGTATACAAACTTGAATGATATCATTGGATCCATGAATCTGAACTACAATCTACTTTATAATCTTTTAACCAAGTATAGGGTCCATTTGGTACTTGGATTAGGGCATTCAAACATTTGGAGGGTCCATTTCCAGGCCCAATTTGGAGGTATTGGTATCAGGTCTGATCTGACCTACAATAGGCAATTTCACATAAAGTCCTCTAAGAAAAAGTGCAACCAGACAAGCCACATAATCTGTCACACCCTCTCGAGTCGTGACCATGACCCGGCCCGAGCCGATGCCACGTGGCCGCTTCTCACGCGGGCGTGATGGTGAGCAGTAACCAAATACAATACTAATTTAATGCAAACTCAAGAAATATCTAACTGAAATAAATATCCATATCGAAGTTTTAAACAACACGTCCAAAATGGTGCGGGGCCCACCTAACAATAACCCCGAATAAAAGACTTTCTAAATCATTTGATACTTATCATACCATCTAAAATAAAAATGCAACTCTATCAAACTCCTACTTTACTCCGTGTGCCTTCGAAGTGCTAGCTTGAGGATGAGCTGTAAAACAATAGGGTGAGCTTCTATACATAGCTCAGTAGGGAGGTTAAACATCTTTAAACAGAAAACATACTAAAAGCATGTATAATTCGTAACCATTTCATAGCAAAGCACATTTACCTTAAAATCATGATCTTAAATTCATACACACACATGCACACACATCATTAGTTTCGATAATTACAACCCATACTCTGTCTGCCCCAAAGGCCATGGGAGTCGTTCGGCCCTCCCTAACGTGACATCGGTAACCCCATCCATGACGATAACCACGCCGACTCTCACGACAGAGTGCCCGGGAACACACATTGTATTCGCCTCAAGCCGGATCGCCCGAGGGACCTGCAAGTCTCTAGAGACCCCACACAAACCACACAAGTATGACTCTTATATTCACACATCATTACATTTCTAAAACCAATTACAGTTCATCACATTCACAAATCATATACAGATCCACGAATATCCAAAATCAAACTCATATCCACACAATATTTAAACAACATTTAAATACCATGTTCATACAACACATGCATATCAAAACATGCTCTTTATCAAACAATGTCATAAACATGTTCTATTTGAAAAGCATATCAAATAACCCATAATTGAGAATAACATTTCACAAACATCAATAAAATAATTATCAATCATGCATATTTAAATCTATTTAAAACAGTAAAATCACTTCTAGCATGGTTCAGTAAAAGAATGCTTAACCTCCTACCTGAAGGAGCACTAAGATCCAGTCCTCAAGCTGCTGGGTCACTCTTATCACCGCCAAATCCTCCAAATTTAATCTCTACATAATTGTAAATAATTAAAATATTAAAATTTATTTAACTATAAGTCTAACGAAACAAATTGTATCTAAATTGGATCTCAAACCCCAATCTGGATCCGTTTAAGCTATCCGAGATCCAAATCGATACCCAATTCCATATCTGATCCAAATGAGTGACACAATAGGTAGCTTGTGTCATTGTGTCCATAGAGAACCTTTAACTACTGACACGGGTCGTGTTTTTACCCTAAAAACCCATTTCAAGACACGACCCAAACTTGACCCGTTTCCGACACGGAACCTGTTTCTTAACACGCGACATGAGGACACGACACGAATCAGTGTCTTCATGACATTTCACACACGACACATCGTGCCCGTCACGACATGACACGGAAATGAGAGACACGCCTAAAAGGGCCAATTTCCTTCTTCTTTTTTCCAGCATCGATTTCGTTGGTTTTCGGTGATGATTAAGGCCGACGATGGTCCTCAACCGATCGCTTGCCCTTCTTCTTTCAACCTAATCCATCAATGGTCGCCGGGGTGTCATTCTTGCCGAAAAATCCATCACAAACAGGAACTCAGATTTGAGAAATTTTTTATGAATTTACGCTTGTTTTGAGCCGATTTTTGCGTATTAAGGCTTGTTTTCGAAGGTTTAGCATGAAACAAACAAAAGCCTATGATCTAACTCCGTTTTTGTAACTAAAAATGAGAAATTTGACAAAAATAAAAATGAGACTTTTTTTACCGGATTCCGACGGCTCTTCACGTTTTTCGGCTTGCTCGTGTGACTGCTCCCGAATCTCCTCCCCTGTAGGTTGCCCCTGCTCTGCCCTTATATAACCTGGCCAGGCTGGTAACCGGCCACTAATGGCCGTTACCATCCTTGGCCAGCCAAGGGAAACACGCACCAAGCGTTGTGCAGTAACGCTCACGCAGGCGTTACTGCACAGCCTGGTTGTGCGTTACTGCACAACCGCTACATAATCTCATATGGGTAAAATAATAAAATTTATCTTCTATAATAAAGAAATATGCACATCTTATTGGATGGATCATGGGTCAGTCCGAGTTCGGTAAGACTCATCGTGAATTACAACTAGATCTATTTTCTAACAAACAGCTACAAGTCAAACCAAATAGTTCATCCAGATCATTCTTCTTTTTTATTAAAATTCGTATCGTATCATATATTGCATAAATCGATATAGGTTTGGTGTTGGAGCCATACTTTGGTAAAACCTAGAAGTTTAGAGTGTGAAACCACCTGAAACCGGCAAAAAATTGTAAATTTTTGAAAAAAAAAATTCCGAAACCTGCGGTTTGGAGTCACCAGTTCCAGTTTCTGGCCGATTGTAGAACTGAATCCAAACTGTGTCATTCACGGTTACATGCCTCGTCCTGGATCCAGTTTCACTGATTCAGGTTTCAGCTGGTTTTGGCCCGGTCCGGTTCTGATTGGAAGCGCTGGGCAGGTTCCAAACCGGCCATGTCTAATTACATTTGATTGCCTCCAGATCACTTTGAGGGGCCAGACAGACTTCAAAATAGATATATTCAGTTTAAGAGGCCAAATAAGAATGCACTTATTAAAATTAAGGTTGATTTATGTTAAACGCTATAATACGGACCCAAAGTAGGGTTCAAATCCCCGCCCAATATCTTATGTAGTATATCTATTTTTCTTTTCTTTTTACTTTTAATAGTTGAGAAGGCAACTATATCATTTCAATATAAACTTCTAAATTGCTTTGTAAGTGACGTTAGGACTAAAATGAAAAGTGTATATCTAATACCTATATATATATATATATGTATGTTCAAACAAAAATGGAAACGAAAATGAAAATGAATCGAAACATGGGAGGCACCAGAAATTAGAAGAGAAATATCATTTGATTGCTTTTCCACACCCTCGTTTTCATGGTTTAGGCTGAAAAACTTAGGATTTAGGGAAACAATATATATATATATATATATATATATATATATATATATATATATATATATATATATATATATATATATATATATATATATATATATATATATATATATATATATATATATATATGACACATGAAAATAGAAGCATCTAAATGTCAAGGATAAGTTTAATATCTAATTGCATTAAACTGATAAATATAAAAACCGCAGATACTTTTAAGCATCATTGTACCCCTCTCTTTGCCAGAAAACAGAAACGCCGATTCTTCAGTTGATAGATTGAAAATGTGTGTGAGAGAGAGGTTTGACTCTCCGGTTTAACAAAGACTAGCAAAAGTGATGCTAAGGTTTTGGATTGAAAGAGAGGGTTTGACCGTTGGACTTCTCTTTTCAGTTTTAAAAAGAAAACGTTTCTCAGAAATAGAAAACTTCAGCAAATGTTTCTCAGAAACAGGAAACCCTAATGAAACGTTTCCTTAACATTTCCTTGGAGCTTCTGGTTTCCGATACATAATAAAAACGGAAACGTCCCCTAAAAGAGGTTTCCATGCTTTTATCTAGATAGAGAAAGAGAGAGAAGCCGGTGCTAACTCCAAGCTAGTTCCATCAACGATAGCATCGGGTTTTACAAGTCAGGTTTAATTTAAAGAAAAATCAGATATGTACGACGGCTTGGAAGGGGCCAGCTTAGAGCTCACTACTGCATTCACACACACACACGCACATATATAATATATATATATGTATATATACATAGAGAGAGATTCTCTATTTCTCTCATCATCTCATTCCTTGTTAGCTTCCGTCAGTCCTTCGGCTGCTTCTTCTAAAATAAGCAGCCTCGCTCGTGGAGCAATCAGGCCGAATTGGCTGCTTATTCTCCTATGGTTTTGAAGTTCTAACTAATCCTTTAATTGTAAAAGTCCTACAACTCTTGGTAGTTCCTCGGAAATACCAGATTTCCTCATCAACCGACTTCATCAAGAAAGATAAGTTTCTCAAGTCAACTCGTTGATAGCGAGATCTCAGATCAACTCATTATTCTCGTGGTATATCGAAATATGGAAGATGATGCCAGGGATCTCCTTATCTGTTAATCAAGGTTCAACCAAACTGAAAGTTCATCGAACAGCTAGCTAACTCGCTCTCTTTCCTGGTCTTAGATGAAGCATGGTCTTTGCTATTTAGAACATGGACTAATTCCATCTTAATGAAAATCAGTTAACAATTAGAGTTTTGAAGGCATCACAATGTTGTGTGTTCTTATTTGTAGACCGAAGGATACATTGGACACGACGAGCAATAGCTCACCTGGCTAGGAGGTTGACTCACAAGTTGTAGGTCATGAATTTGTTTCAGCCTCTCCATTTCATCCGCATAAAAGAATATGACGCATTGTTAAGTACCATATCATGTGCATCAAAACTCCCTATATGCCCAAAACAAAGTCAATAAGTTAATTCATTTATTACCCTATTTTCAAGTTTAACCACCTAATTTGAGGCAATATACATGCTATACAATAAGGCCATGTGAAAAGGTATCCCTGGAAATCTATGCAAATAGTATGAGGTCAATATGGAAATCAATGTTTTAATGCAATTCTTGGGGTCTTATTAGTTTGGCCCAGTGGCAGACCCATGAAACCTTTTTGAGGTGAGGCACACTTGTACTTCAAGTGAGGCACATAGGCACATTTGTATTTAACGTCCACAAAACAATTATATTTCTTATATGCAGTGATGGATCCAGGAATTTTTTAGATTTTGGGCCTCACCTTAAAGTGGGTCTGCCACTGGTTTGACCCAACCCCAAGCAACCATGAAATGGATGTATTTGCATCTAGAGTCGCAAAGTTAAATGAGCGATTCATTGTTTGGTTCATCTCAATTCTTGAACATGTCTGGTTCATCTGAGGTGACCTATACAGGCTTTTGTAGTTGATCACATCCATGGTAGCTAAATTTCTACATGTTAGAGAATCGCTGACCCAATTGGTTAGATGGCAAATATAGATGTTGAAGGATTAGTTTTACAGTAAAGATTGAGCTGAATAGCTGCTATTTGTTAACAAGTTCTTTTCTTCTTAATGAAATCATAAAAAGAAGTTTAAGGTATTTTTTAGTATAATAGACAGTGTGCTATAGATGTTTAAGTTTACGGGGGTGTTAGTGTTGGAACCGAAGACGAATAGCGGAACAATGAAAACCAGAGAGCTTCACAAGATTGAATTGCCCGGCACAGCTTGGTTCATGGAGGTTTTTCACAATTGGTAATCTTTTTGTAGAAAGAGACGCGAGAGAGTTCTCTCTCATGTATTTTTTCCTTCTTGGGGCTTTCTGTTTCCAGTACGTGATAAACGGCTCCATGATTTACTCCTTTCTCTTTTCGTAAATCCATTTTACGACTAAAAAAACACATCCCATAAAATCAAGAAAGAAGACCTTCTTTTTCATATTTCATCACAACAAAATTTTGAGGCTAAATGTGGCCACTATTATGCATGATAATTTAAGTTCTAACCGTTTCTTTCTTTCTCATTTTGTTTAGATAAGTTGAGTTTAGGAAGACCCCAACTAATGAAACTAGAAAAATGTTGATTCCAATCCAAGCGACTAATCGGATAGTTTATTTTTCATGTTCCTTCCAGCCACATACTAAGCAAAGGGGAAAAAATTGACTATACAAATTGTACAAAAAAATTAATACCACGGCCGTGTAACAATGGCTAAAGGGGGTATTGGTTAATAGGGACACACGGACCGGACATGGATCTGGTGTCCGACATAGATCTGGATCTGGGTCGGGTTTGCACATTTTGAGAAATAAGATCCATCTAACTACACTAAATGGATCCATATCTCTTAATTGGATTCGGACATAACCAAAACGTATCCAGATTTGGTTTTTGGGGCATTTTGGACCACTTGAATCCAATTTCGATGCGATTTGAACAGTTGTGTTTGTAATCGAATATAGAGTATCAATATTATATTATATTTTTATCATAATTTAGGTATTAAATCAAGGTGATTTGAAGAGTGATATCAACTTCGCGATTATCTCATTCTCATGCTTCAAATTCTTTTATTTGACAAAAATATGCATGCAATTTTGCACGTTTGGACAAACAAAGGTGAAGGAAACATGTTACGGATAGACGAACTCCTAATGCTAAATCTGAACTGAGAACATCTTATAGAACTTAGGTTTATGTAGAAGTTGCAAGAATATTTGCCAAATTGATCATTGTAAGATTAACAATCTTATTCAATAACTAAAACCTAGAAACGAATAGATGCAGAGCGTTAGCTCATCTGGCAGGGCTCACTAACTCCCACAAGGCATGTGGTGGTTTCAATTTACGGGGCGTGCAAGCGTGTGTTAGACTTCTGCCACTTGTTAAAAAAAGAAAACAGTACTGAATAGTTCGATCTCTCATAACCATTGCACATCCGATCAAAGATTAGATTTGAATTCGATGTCCATTTTCTGCATCAGAATCGGAACTCAAAGCTGAAACTAATGTAAATCTGAATACAGTTATGATATTTAGATATAATATACAACAAGATTATACAAATGAATAACATTCATATTGAGCTTTGTGACCAAACCAAAAACTTGATACAGTTATGTAAGATTCAATTAAGTCAGATTCAGTAGCCTAAGGTCGACTGAAGTTGGATCTGTTTATGTTAAAACCCGAGGATTGGCTTCGCTTGTTCCTCAAAGTTCGATTCTTAAATGCACTGTAATGATGGTTGCGATATCAGCCGGGTTTTTATCCCTTCAAATTATATAATAGGTCGGCTAATTCAAAAGTATATGGCTTAAGGAAAGAATGTAAACAAGACGTAGTAGTAAATATGAGGTGAATGTGGAAATGTTGATGAAGGAATGGAGTTTGAGTTAGATTGGGTCACAAGATGAAGAGTAATTTAGAGAGTATCTAGTTGACAACACACGATATGAGAGTGACGCATGAGAGGGTATGGACGTTTGTGGTTAGGTAATGAGAAGGAAGAGAAGAGGCATGAATAAAAGAAGTGAACGTTGTTGGAACAAACGGTAGGGCTACATACAGATAATATGCAATAAATATTAACAAGTTCACATCAACCAAAACCAAATATCAAGAGGAAACTATAAGCAAACAACGTACAAGATCAAGCAAACAAAAGAAAATCAGTAAACTATTCATCTAATTGAGTCATCTCACGCACTTACTTGAGAGAAATCAATGCCTCACTATCATGCATGCATGGGTATCACATCTTTTCCATTTATGTTTGCTATGCTAATGAGAATAAAATGAGAAATTTCCTTTGTTTTGGCATGGGCTATGTTACTGTCAAGTGAGTATGCTTCTTCCATGCTAGTGAAATCGCGTTAGTGCCTTCGGTTTATAGTTTCTACTTGAATGCATAATAAGGCATACTCGCTCCACACTAACCCAGCCACCCTTCTCATGCCTACTAATCTACACCAACCATATATCTCCCCTCACCTCCCAGTCAAAAGGAAAAAGAAAGGCGGGACCATGTACCTCAACTCTATCCGCCTTCGACCATACTTGTGTCATTGGCTAATAGGATAGCTTAAATCTTTTTTGTATAGAAAGAATACTGAAGACTAAAGACAATTCCTGAGCCTAACCCAACCCAACCCGACCCGACCTGACGCATGCATGTGTGGCCTTCCATACCCTATCCAAACTCTTTGAACTAAGGTTCAAGAGTATAAAAATATATGTGAGATTCTTTCCACCATCAATATGATAGTAGAGAATGCCTAATGGTATTCACATATACAAGCCATGAACTAAATACACTTAAGGTTACATGGGCTTGGTTAGGCTCAACAACCATTAATGACATCATTATGTCCAAGAGTGAAAGTGTTGGTATGTGTCAAGAGATAAGAACTAGAAATGGTTTAGAGAAGAGAGACATAATGACGGAAATAGGACATATTGGGAGTGTAAACACCAAAAAATTTCTTTTAGAATTTAAATTCTTAACAAAATAGTTTTTAGACGATTAATTTGAAAATACAAGAATAGTGACTTAGAACCCTTAAGTTTATGAAAATTAGAACTTAGGCAAAAATATAAATTGGAATCAAGCGAATTCAAGATGAAGCCATGTCAGACCGAGTAGACCCATATTCGAAGAAACACGACTGTCAATCCAAGATCGAGGCCCAAAACCATTATATTTGGATGTCACTGTAAATTCGTGTTGATGATCGAAGGTTGATGCTCGCGATGTAACTCCAACAAATCGTCAAGATTCCAAAGTCATCCAAGTATGGATGCCGAACTTCAAATATAGCAATCAAGAGAGCGGAAGCAAACCAAATACAAGTCAAAAAGTTGTACAATGACAACATGCTTTATTCATAGTGTGATAGAATATTTATAGAGGTTACAATATGTACATTGAGCATCAAAGAAGAGAGAACAACAACTAGTGTTGGCTGGCCAACACTAGCCGTTGGGCTTCCAATGGCTATGGCCAGGGTCCTAGTGGCCCTAGCACTGGTCCACATCAAGTGAGTGTTGCACGAGCCCTAATGGCCCGTGCCACCCTGTTACATTAACCCCTCCCCTCAAACTGGCAATGTATATACCGATAGTTTGTCCAATAAAAACTGAAAATGAGTGGCCGAGAGAGACTTGATGAATAAATCAGCTAACTGCATCTTTGAAGTGATATAACACAGAATTATCTTCTTATTTAGACATTCTTCACGAATAAAATGGCAGTCCATTTCAATGTGCTTCGCCCTTTCATAGAAGGTGTTATTTGATGAAATATACATGGCGCTTTTGTTGTCACAGTACATAGTTGCAGGATGTGACAAAGTAACTCCTATGTCCCCAAGAATAGCTGTAATCCAAGAAATCTCCATTGCAGCTGTAGCCATGACTCGATATTCAGCTTTAGTAGATGAGAGTGATACTTTCTGTTGCTTCTTGCACTTCCAAGAGATAAGGGATTCACCTAGAAAAACACAAAAACCAGTCATAGAGTGTCTATTGTTGACATCTCTACCCCAATCAGCATCCGTATATATAGATAAATCAAAAGATGAAGAATAAGTTAAGAAAACCCCCTTGTTAGAAGTATTTCTAACATATCTAATGATGCATAAAACAACACTCATATGAACAGAAGTTGGTGCTCACTGAAATTGACTAGCTGTATGAACTGCATGAGAAATATCTGGTTTGGTAATAGTAAGATAGGTAAGAGCATCGAGTTATCGGTACGGGGTGGGATCAAGTAATTTCTCACCATCAGTGGATCTTAACTTGGTACCTAGAACTTCTAGTATGTCTACTATTTTGTTATCTGTGAGGCCAGACTTTTCAACAATATCAGTTGCAAATTTTGTTTGAGACATAAAATACCCACAATGGTTTTTAATAATTTCAATGCCTAAGAAGTAATTAAGAAGTCATAAGTCTTTCATGTCGAATTCTTGATGAAGATTACATTTAACCTCTTTAATCCCTACTTCATTACTCCCTGTGATGATCATATCATCCACATAAAAAGTAAAATAACAATACCTAATTCAGTTTTGTGTACAAATAAGACAGCGTTAGTATAACAAGTTGTAAAATTATGCAAATGCATGAATTTTTCAAATCGGTCAAACCAAGCCTTAGAAGCTTGTTTCAAACCATACAAGGCTTTTCGCAACTTAAGAGTATGGCCATGAAGAACATTAAAACCAAGGGAAGGACCATATAAACTTCTTCATTCAAATAACCATTCAGAAAAGCATTTTTAACTTCAAGTTGATATATATTTCATTTTCTAATGGCACTAAGAGTTATGAGAATTCTAATTATGGTCATCCTAGCAACGGGGGCAAATGTCTCGTCACAGTGAATTCCATATTCTTGGGCATAATCCTTTGCAACCAATCTAGTTGTATATCTCTCAATGTGACCATTGCTATGGGTTTTGATTTTGTAGATCCATCAATATCCAATAACCTTCTTATCCTTTGGTATAGGTGTAATTATCCATGTTTGAGCTTTGTCTAGAGCTTTGAGTTCATCCTTCATAGCATCTTCCCATTCTGAAATACCTTTAGCTTGATGATAAAACCTGAGTTCCTTAACCTAACGAAAAGTAGCAATCAAGTTTTTCCGTTGGGGTTCAAAAGATTTATAGGAAACAAAATGTATCATCAGGTTTTGGATGTGTATCAATAGGTTCTCTAAGGCATCGTGTATAATATAAAGAAAAGGGTTCAACAATGGTTTGGGAATCAATAGTTTTATTCAGAGCATCACTATTTTCAAGAGAATTGTCCTGATGATCTACTGAGTCACAATCATCGTCTTCTTCTAGATCAAAGAAATCTTGAGATATATAAGATTTAGGATTTTCTAAGGATTTAGACTCAATGGGATCAAAGCATCATTCTCAAAAAATTTTACATCCTTAGAAACATACAACTTGTCTTCAATGGGATCAAAGCACCTATAACCCTTCTTGTCTATGCCATAACCAAGAAATACACATTCAATAGCCCTAGGAGATAATTTATCATTTTTATCTATATACACAAAACATCTATATCCAAAAACTCTAAGTCTTTTATAATATGGAGAAATATTATACAATTTTTCAAAAGCTGAAATATTTTCAAGATTGGATGATGACATTCTATTTATAAGATAAATTGCAGTAAGTGTAGCTTCTGCCATAAAAATTTAGGAACCTTATTAGCAATCATCATAATTCGACATGTTTCAATAATATGTTTATGTTTTCTTTCAACTATTTGTTTTGTTGGGGGGTTTTAGTGCATGACTTTTGATGAAAAATTCTATTTGATTAAAAAAAAAAATTCAAATTCATTTGACATGTATTTTCTTCCTGAATCCGATCTAAAAATCTTAATGGTGGCTCCAAATTGATTTTTAATCATGTTGTAAAATATTACAAATTTTTCAAACACTTCGGATTTATGTTTTAAGAGGTATATCTAGGTAAAACGAGTAAAATCATCTACAAATATCACAGTCTTGAACTTCTCCCTTAGAAACAACAAGCACGGGGCCCCAAAAATCCGAATGTATTAAATCAAAAGCTTTGTTTGGTACATAGTTTCTTTCTCCAAAAGGCAGATGATGCATTTTTTCAAAAATACACTCTTTATATTCAAACTTTTGCTCTCTAATTTTTTCATCAAGGAAATGTTACATAATTTTAGTAAGTCTAAGTGTCTAAGTCTTTTATGCCAAAGAGTAGCATCTTTGACTACATTACAAAACTCAAAATTTGGCAGAACAAGATAGTCTATTTTGTATAGTCTACTTTTTCTATGACCTTACCAATCACCTTCCTTGATAGGTGATCCTACACCACACAATGTTTGGATGAGAAAGTGACTATACAATTATTATCACATATTTGAGCAACTGAAAGTAATTTCAAGTTAAGTTTAGGTATAAAGCTTACATTTTGAATTTTAAAATTTTCCTTTCCAAAATTTCTTATTTTTTTAATTTGAAGTTTTGTACCATCGGCCGTAAACACATGTTTTCCAATGGTTTCACGAGATTCAATCAAGAAATTTTCACTATGAGTCATATGAAAAGATGCACCCGAATCTAAAAACTAAGACATACCTTGAGAGGTGGATAAAGTATTCCCGAAAATGCTTGTCTTTTCTTTGAACATTTCTTCTATATATGCCTTAATATTATTGGGCAAGACTCCTCCTTCTTCTACGGCTCTCACATTTCCAAACTTCTTTCGAAGAAGAGGACAAGTGGTTTTGATATGCCCATTTTCCTAGCAATAGTGACAAATGGTATCCTTGTTAGGCCACGATCTCACGAGCTTCTTTGATGTGCCTTTAGTATTTTCACATGTGGAGGCTTGTAAGTCTTCAAGTTAGCTCTCAGTTTGGATGCAGCAAGAACTTCTTCTTTCGCGACATTCATATTCTTCAATCTTGTTTCTTCAATAACAAGATCGGTAAAAAAAGAGTCTCCTCTAGGTCTAGGTTTTCTATGAATTAAGTTTGATCTAATGTTTTCGAATTCATCTCTTAACCTACGCATAAACAAAAAGAAATATTGATTGTCTAAAAATTCTTGAAATTTATCTACTTTGTGAAGATTTCTAAATTTATCAAAGCCTTTTAGTTGGGTCAATAGTTCCGAAAACTCATTACGGTAATCTCTAATGCTTAAATTTCCTTATTTAATCATTATCATCCTTTCCATCAAATCAATTTGAAACACAAAATCATCTTAAGAATGAAGTTTCTTTAAATATTCCTAAGTTTCAAATACATTTTTGAAAGCACTAATTCTATTTCTAAGTTTGTCATCCACATTTTGACAAATAATCCATGTAATTTTTGCATTCATTTTTTCCCATACTTTCAAGTCTTGCTTATATTTTTCATGAGCTTTAATAATCTCATAATCCTTCAAACCATCAATAATCAAAATCGGTTCTTTTATGGTTCCATCAATGTAATCCCAAAAATCTTTTGACAAAAAATATTTTTTCATGGTCCTAACCCAACTTTGATAACATTTTGGGTCAAGGATACATCTAAACTTCTCATTTTTACTCTCCATTTCATGCAAAATCAAAAGATTTGGACTAACCTCAAGTTTGATATATTTTCTTAAAATGTGTGCTCATGGCACGCTTCTCAATACACTTGATTTCTTCAATCCGAGGCTTTGATACAATGTAAATTCGTGTTGATGCTCACGATGCAACTCTAACAAATCGCCAAGATTCCAAAGTCATTCAAGAGAGCGGAAGCAAACCAAATACAAGTCAAAAAGCTGTACAATGACAACATGCTTTATTCATAGTGTGACAAAATATTTATAGAGGTTACAATATGTACATTGAGCATCAAAGAAGAGAAAGCAACAACTAGTGCTGGCTGGCGAGCACTAGCCGTTGGGCTTCCAACGTCTATGGTCAGAGCCCTAGTGGCCCTGGTCCACATCAAGTGGGTGCTGCACGGGCCCTAATGGCCCATGCCACCCTGTTACATTAACAGTCACATATCCAATGGCGAACCTACTTTGTCGAGTGGGGGGGGGGGCACCTCCAAGAAATGTTGAAAATTTTGACTTGATGCTTGTTATTTTTTGAAAAATTGAAAATCATATTGAAGTGTGAGTGAAGCTTTAATGCCTGAATTGAGTTGTCTCTAGCACCAAGTTGTTATAACCCAATGATGGCCTTCACTTGGTCCTCAAAATTCATTTTCAAAATGCATTATGAAGTGGTTGTGATGTATGTTAGGTTTCAATCCCTTTAAATTTTATAATAGGTCAACTAGTTTAAATATTTACACAACTAAGTTTTTTTTATATACTAGATAGAATTGGCTATATGGGTTCTTTGTTTCTATAGGGCTTGATCGTGTGTTGTGAAAATGATTAACTCAACATAAGCTAGATCATTCTTTATTGTTTTCTTCTAACACTTTTGTGGTCATCTTTGTTTAATATATTCACACTCTAGTTTCTCACCACCTTTTTACTTGAGCTTTCTTTGGTCGCCTTTTCATATGTTCAAACTATCTTAAATGATTTCTTCTCATTTTATCAACTATTGGTGTCACTCCCAATTTGTTTATGATAACCTCATTCCTTGTAATGGTAGACCTAAGATTTTTTTTTGGGTAAGGTGTACTTGCATTTCGGGTGAGGTGCACTTGTATTTGACATCCACAAAATACTTTTATTTCCCTATAGACAATGGCAAACTTAGGAATTTTTCATATTTTGAGTTGCCTCAACTCGCCCTAAAATAGGTTCACAACTGCTTCCATGTATGACCATACATCTATTTCAACATCTTTATTTCTCTCATGACCATCTTTTGTATATATTTGATTATTAATTACCCAACACTTGTAACCATATAACATAGTGAGTTTAATTGTTACTCTATAACATTTACCTTTTAATTTAATCAAATCTTCTTGTCATATAAAATACCTTGTAGGATTTCATGGAAAAACAAAAACAAAAGATTCACACGAACATGTTTAGAATTTGGGGGTCGACTCCTCTAATCGCAGTCGCAACCTCTCTTGTTTTCTTATTCATCATATTACCCTAATAACAAACTTTTGTTTTCTTATTCATCATATTACCCTAATAACAAACTTAGGACTTTATATACACACAAATCTAACTTAAATGACTGAAACACCTATAATTAGTGACTATTCCTACCCGATTCTCATTGGATCAGATTCTGATCCATTGGGATCTAAACTACTTAAAACATAAACTCAAATACAGAAATGTAACTTATGTAGAAACATAAATTAATCTTGATCTCCAACATGCCCCCTCAAATTGAGTCTTGAAGACTTAAAACACCCAACTTTACAAGAGTTTTCTTTAACCCATTAACAGAAACTACTTTTGTGAGAATATCTGCCAATTGATCTCCCGAACGAACATGGATGAGGTTGATGTGCCCGGTCAGGATCTTTCTTTCTAATAAAATGATGACTATCTCAATATGTTTGGTCCTCTCATGGAACACTGGATTGGATGCTATGTGCAAAGCAGCAATTGTCACATATGAGTGTCATTTTCATAACCTCACCAAATTGAAGTTCTTTGAGGAGTTGTTTCAGCAAATGAGTTCACAATTGACTGAGATATAGCTCATTAGTATTCTGCTTCAGCACTAGATCTTGCAACTACATTTTGCTTCTTACTTTTCGTAATAGTAACATATATCAGTTTTCCCACTAATCTCTGATATTTGCCAACATCTTCATATGGTTCAGCCGAATCATTGTTATTTTCCTTCGGGATTTCAATGGGAGTAGAACATATTCGATAATCCTCTATTTTAGTTTCTTTCAGTAAGTCTAAAATGTATTTTCTTTGACTTAAAAATAGACAATTTTTACATTGAATCACTCCAATTACCAATAAGTAGTGTAATCTGTCGAAGTCCTTCAAGTCAAATAATGCACTTAGTTGCATTTTCAGAATAACTATGCCTTCTCTATCGTCACTTGTAATGATGATATCATTAACATATACTAATAGTAAAATGGTTTTCTTACCTTGGTTGATAAAAAATGTATGATCACTAACACACCTTTTGAAACCCAAACTCACAACACCATCACTGAATTTCTCAAACCATACTTGTGGAGATTGTTTTAAATCATAAATTGATTTCTTTAGTTTGCATGCATTGTTTGGCTTTTGTCCGTGAACATACCTAGGTGGCAGGTCCATGTAAATATCTTCCATAAGGTCTTCTTGAAGAAACATATTATTCACATCCAATTGTCATAAGTCCCATCCTTTATTGACGGTCACACTTAAGATAATTCTAGTGGTGTTTATTTTTGCCACTGGTGCAAAGGTTTCTGTATAGTCAATGCCATATGATTGACTGTAACCCTTAGCCACTAATCTCGCTTTGTATCTTTTTATACTTTCATTAGCCTTGTACTTTACTGAATATACCCATTTGCATCCCATTGTTTTCCTCTCTCGTGGTAAATCTACAAGTTCTCATGTTTTATTTCTTACTAATGTTGCAATTTCTTCTTTCATTGCTGCCTTCCACTCTAAATGTCGCTCTGCCTTTTCAAATATTTTGAGAATATAAGTGTTATCTACATTCATCACAAACAACTGATACTCTTTGGGATAATTAATATATGACACCATCTTCTATAATGAATATTTTGCAATTTCACATTTTTCTTTTCAAAGTACAATAGGTAAGTCATCTTGTTCCATATCAGAATTTTGAGAAGTTACGTGAGGAAGAGTCAAATCTGATTCAGGGTGAGAATTTTGATTCACAGTAGTAGACTGATGCAAGAGAAAGATCTTTCTTTCACCTCTAGTATAAATTTGTCATTCCTTTTCTTGAGAAGGATGCATCACCACTTCTTTTCTTTTAGGCTCTAGTTGATTTTCAATCGGTGTAAGTGGTATCACATTAGGTGAATAAACATATGATAATTGCACTTCTTGCTTGCTTTAAAATGGTGTATCTTCATGAAACGTAACATCCATCGTAACATATGACCTTTTTGTAGGATCATAACATTTATACCCCTTTTGAATAGTAGAATATCCCAAGAAAATACATTTAACATCTCTAACATCTAATTTATCTCTCACACCATAATATATATAAACAAAGCAAGTACACCCAAACACTTTTAGAAGCAAATGAAACTGTTTTTGTGAAAGACATAGATAATAAAATGGGGTATTACCATTGAGAACCCTGCTTGGCATACGGTTTATAAGATACACAACTGTTAGGACTACTTCACTCTAAAAAAATTTTGGAACATCATAACCAAGTAAAAGAGTTCTAGCAACCTCTAGGATATGTCTATTTTTCCTTTCAGAAACATCATTTTGTTGTGGGGAATAGAAACATGAGGTTTGATGTAAAATACCACGATCTAAGAAATATGAATGGAGTGAATGAAACATAAATTCACCTCCATTATCACTGCGAAATTTTTTAATGTTGTGTTGAAATTGAGTGTGTATAAATTGATAATATATGGGAAGAATATCTTTCACCTCCTTTGTGGTATTCATGAGATATATCATGGTAAACCTTGTACAATCGTCAATGAAGAAAATAAAATACTTATGACCATGTAATGAAGTCGTGGAACAGGGGGCCCAAACATTAGAGTGAACAATCTCAAATGGTTGTGATGATTTTTCTTCATTTAAAGGAAATGAAATACGATGATGTTTAACCTTCTGGTAGGTTTCACAGTTCAAATTTAAGTCATTATAATGAGTAAATTAAGGTAATAACATCCTAATCTTAGATAAAGGTAAATGTCCTAATCTCTAGTGCCATAAAGGTAACTCCCCCTTTTGTTTTTCTGTAATTATTGTAGACTGCAATGCTGCTCTTTTGACTTTCTCGTAGAAATAGAGACCTTTCTGCATACTACCCTTACCAAAGATCCTCCCCATCTTCAGTTCATGGAAGAAACATACAGTAAAATAAAAAGTTAACCGACATTTTAAATCTTCTGTCATAGCAAATATTGATAATAAATTGACTGAAATATTTGGAACATGCAAGACATTTTTTAATATGCCGAAAGGTGTAGTGATACTCCATTTTCCAACAATCGGTGTGTGTGATCTATCAGCTAACCTAATATTAATTTTTTCTTCAGTCAACTCATAGTCATCAGAGAAATCTCTCCTATTGACCATATGATCTATGACACCCGAATCAATAATTATATCCTGGAATGAGACATAAATACATTACCCTTGATGATAAAAGAGAATGAGTATGCCATTGTAGCTTGAGAATCAACATTAGATGAAGTAGAAGGAGTTTGTGAATCGATCAAATGAGCCTTAAGTATCTCAATCTCTTTCTTCATGTCAGCCAATGAAGTTCCACTATTTTCTGTATTCTGTTTGTCACTTTGGTCACTGATAAAGTAGGCTTTATTAGGCCTATTTTGGTAGTAAGTAGGTTTGCCAATTAATTCTCAGCATGTCTCCTTAGTATGTCGAGATTTTCCATAGTGATAACAAGTTAATTTGTCTTTCTCTTCTGAAGAAAGTGAAGTTCTACCTCTGCCACGTCCATATCCTCCCCTTCCACGAGAGAATTAAGGATTAGAAGTGTTCCCTCTCACAAATAGAAATGTTTCAGAACTAATCTTGGTTTCCTACTGTAGATGTTTCCGATCTTCTTCTTGAGGTAAAAGAGATTATACTGTGCTTAAGGAAGGAAGTTCTTCTCTACTAAGAATATTGTTTTTCACAACTTCATATTCCGAAGAGATGCCCCACAACAAATCAAACACTTTCCGTTCTTCAAATTCTTCATTGTGTTCTTGTATACAATTTTGACATTTTGTCTTATAGTAGACCTGTAACTCTTCCCATAGACCTCTAAGTTTTACATAATATTCGTTTATTGATCTTCCTCCTTATCTACATTTCTGAGCCTTCTTAATAATATCATATTTTTTAGTTATATTCTTCCTTTGAGCATAGGCATCTTGAACTACTAGCCAAATATCCTTTGTTGACTCTAAGAACATAAATGTATTGCCAATTGAGGGTACCATTGATTGTATAAGCCATGCACTAACCAATGCATTTTTCCTACGACATCGAAAATAGAGTGGGTCCATTGTAGGAGGTTGGGGGATATCGCCAGTTAGGTAATCCCATCGCCCCCTTGTCATTACAGCTACTTCAATGGATCTGGCTCATTTAAGATAGTTCTTGCCATCTAGCTTTAGGTTTGTGATTTCAAATACCTCACCCTTATCTGAGGAATTATTTTCACAACTATCTCCCATCTTATTCTTTTCCATTGTAATCAAATATACCCTCTTCCTTAAGGTATATTTTGTCTTCCTCTTCTTTACTTTAGACGACAACTGTTGCTGAAATAATCGATTACAACAGAAATAATGTGTACCAAATATAAGATGGAAAGAGGACAATATGTTATCCAACTTCTGTTCTGTTCTTAAACCAGCGAAAAAGTCTGAAATAATTGATTGCAAACGAAATAATCTGTGTCACGTTCTGTTCTTAAACCAATGAATTGTGTCAATTCAGTTTGAGACAATGTTAATCAATGCAGCCATGCTAGGATTGTCACTTAATACAACAGAAATTGTTATGGTTCAATATTTGATAAAACCTAATTCCCAGATTTTTCACCATATTTAGAAAAATGCTAGAATCACAAGTGCTCTTGCTATCCACATTTTGGATTCTTCATCAGCAAAGCCACGTCAACTGAAGTTGTTCAGAAGTCGTCGATCACCATTCATCTGCTACTGATCCTACGCAGAATTTCTTCCCTATCTGTCGAGTCTGCTGGGTCACGATATTCCCATAAACAAGCTTTGATACCATGTAGGATTTCATGGAAAAACATAAATGAAAGATTCACACGAACATGTTTAGAATTTGGGGGTCGACTCCTCTAATGGCAGGTGCAACCTCCCTTGTTTTCTTATTCATCATATTACCCTAATAACAAACTTAGGGCTTTATATACACACAAATCTAACTTAAATGACTGAAATACCCCTAATTAGTGACTAATCTTACCCGATTCCCAATGGATAAGATTATGATCCATTGGGATCCAAACTACTTAAAACATAAACTCAAATACTGAAATGTAACTTATGCAGAAATATAAACTAATCTTGATCTCCAACAACCTAATGCACCTCTCCATTTTAACAAACCTACGTTAATTCTATGTGTAACAAAAGTCTTATGTTATCAATAGTAGACAATGGGGAGTTAGCGCTCAAGCCAATATAGTGGTAGTGGGGATATATCGGAGATATAATGGTACACTAATATTAAAAATTATCTAATCCTAAAAATAACAAGAAATATATATCCAACATTTGCATAAATACAAATCATGCTAAACCACATTTTATACCAACAAAAATAATTGTATACTAACAAAGGTATTTCCAAATGAAAGCATAAACAAAGCATCACAATTTACAAAACAAGGAATCAAACATATAACTCGTGACAACAAAATGTTGAGGATTAATCATCAGTAAAAGCAAACCATCATGAACTATTCTTACTGGAATTACCTCTTGAAAGACATACAATGGTAATTAATGACAGGAGAACATGAAGCAACAATCATATGGTTCATACTTAGTAGGATACATTTAATGGAACATTATTTGTAGTAAACAAAATGGAGCAAGCAAGAACACCAATAATTTCAGTTTCTTTAAAAAGGCTTATGAAAAGCTAAGAGCAAGCAAATAAAACTGATTGTACCAAAACAAGAAAGTCATAGAGAATAGAGAGAAAAGAAGCATGAAGCATGAAGCATGAGGCATGAAGCAATGAAGAACTAATTGCAAGAGATATAAGAAAGAGAAAAAGAAATAGATAATGCAGAACTAATGAAAAGCGGAAGAAAAATAGAAAATAGAACAAATAATAAAAAAATAATGTAGAATAAAGAAGCATGAAATGTAGAATAAGTAGGAAAATGAAATAAATAAAGAGAAAATAGAGAAGGCAAAAAAAGGAAAAACAAAATCTCTAAAAAACATGCGAACAAAGATACAATGCATGATGTTTAGATTCCAACTTCTTAAGAATGCCCAAGCAACCCTATAGAGAAAATAAAAAATAAAGAAAATAAAAGAGAAAGAAAGATAAAGGAGAAAAATAAAAGACAACAAAAGGGAGAAGAAACAAGAGCAAAGATTGATGAAAAATAAGAAGAAACTCATTGTTCTCATTGCTCGAGGACATTATTGTCACGGGAGGTCTGTCGTCATTGCCAACATGAGTAGAGGGTTCCCGCAGAGAGAGGGTCTCTAGGTTTGCACGACTTGGGTTGACCCACTATCTGCTATACTTGACATAGCCTTAATTGGTAGTGGCTCTATTACGGGTTTTTTGTAAGCTATTAAATATAAGGTGTTACAACAACCTCCGAATGATAAATATGCTATAGTGCGCTATTAACTATTTATGTAATATTTCCATCAATTTTTCTATCACTCTAAAAAATTGACTCTAGGTATTTAAAACTTTCCTTATGAGAGATGTAATATATGTTAATCTTAATTTTTATGTCATTTGAAGTAATAAAATGATCAAACCAACATTTGATTTCTATCTTTATTCTACTAAGTCATAAACCTTTTCTAATATTTCTCTCTATAGTTTTAATTTTTTGTTTAGACTCATCAACTAACACAATATCATCTACAAATGACATACACTAATGTACTTCATCTTCAATATGCTTTGCTAACTCGTTAATAACCAAGGTAAATAAATACAAACTTAAAGCATTTATGTAACCCAATATTAACTTCAACAAAATCTTAAGTCCTTCATGAGTTTCACATATGTGTGTGTACTATCATACATATCTCTTATAAGAATGATTTATGCCAATGACATACCTCTCTTTTTAATGGTTCTATAAAGAATATTTTTAAGCATCTTATCATAATATTTTCTAAAATTAATAAATACCTTATTATAAATTACTTTAAATGTTTATATGTCTTAATAAAAGAATATAAATGAGATGTAACAAAAGACATGAGCTGACATGTGAAAATGTTGACAAAGGAATGGAGTATGAGTGACACTAGTTCACACAGTGAAGAAGTAACTAAGTGAATAGGTAGTTTATGACAAATGATATGGAAGTGAGGTATGGATGTTTAGATTAGGTAGTGAGAAGAAAGAGATAAGGCACGAACCAAGGAAGTGAACACGGCATGAGAGTGAGAAAATTAGAGAGATGTATGAAGGTGCTAGTATATGGCAAGAGATAAGAGAGATATGGTCTAACAGAAGATAGAGAAAACATTCGAGAAAATAAAAATTAGAGATTGAGAGAAATATGGAGGTAACAGTTCAGGAAAGACAGAATCTATCTATCTGACCAATTCTAGCTAAGGCGTGAAAGGTACCCACTCTAAGAGAGAGATCTTACCTACAACTTTAGGGGACAGCCTGTTCTATCTGGAAACCTTATAGAGGAGGAGCCAAAGGTCAAGTTTTTATTCACCAAGCATACATCTTACACCTTGAGTATATGGGGGTATTAGGGGTGCGCATCAGTCGGTTCCGTCCAATAACCAAACCGAACTGAAATAACCGAAACCGTTTTTTTTTTTCAATTTGAAAAATGAACCCAAACCAATTTATGTAGGTATCCGAACCAAACCAAACTATTTTGGTTCTGTTATTCGGTTTACCTGAATTCTCTCTTACTCTCTATATATAGGTATGTATACGTATATGTATATACATATGTATATAAAAATATATACAATATATATACACTATATGTATTATATATATATAGGTATGTGTATGTATGCATATATGCCCTTGAATCCACAGGTACCCACGGAGGACCAAGAAACGACCCGACCTTGTGGGTCTGTAACAGTAACAATAGTATTGTTGAAACTCGCTCACCTGGCTAGGGAAAGGCAACTAACCTCAGTCAGATCTTTCTTTTGGTATAATAGGGAGGCTGAAGCCAGATGCACGCTCCAGGTATCGAACTCATGACCTTTAACTTGTGAGACAATCCCCTAGCCATGTGAGTTATTGCTCGATGTACACAAGACAATCGCTTTAGAACTCATCTCATGTAGATAATTAGAAACACGAAGCACACAAACAGGGAGGGTCCAGAGATTAAAATGAATCATCGATTACATATATAAAGCATAATATATTTACTTAAATAAACTCATTACAGTTTGTCCCAGAACTGGACTGCAACAAGGACCAAAAACAGATCTAAGGTAGTATGATCTACACGCAGAGAGAGAGCCCCCTCAAGTTACAAGCACCAAATATACACACAAAACAGATAATGGCAGTGGCTACAGTCATAGGTATCATTAACAGAACTACAATACATTCATATTCAAACTAAAATAATCTTGAAGTCATGAATGCAGCAGGTTTCTGCTCTTGGTAGAAAAGGAGAACCACGGGCATCTAGAAGTCTATACCTTATAGGATTGCTGCCCAGCCTCTTAAGAGATTGCCAGCATAGACCCTTGACCTGAAAACTGTGTAGTTCTTCTAGAAGCCAGCACACTTTATTAATTAAGCAGCTCCTTTCTGGCCCTTGTATTCCCACAACAAGGTCTCAACCCCACTTGAAGACTTTAAGTGATTCATGCAATGAGGCTTTGCAATGCAGACCTTATCAGTTGAACTTGAATTTGGCATTTACCTTTCCTGTTGGACCCGGTCCACTGCTCCTCTTGCACTTGATTATCTCAATCTTTAATTTCATATCCAACCAAAATCCCCTCCATTCTATAGCCATTTTCAAATGATACCTCTGTACCAAAAACATGCAGGATGTCATAATCATATCGAAAGCATTTTTTCAAACCAATGCTGCTCTGTTATTCTGTATATCCAAGAGAGATCTCTACATTACTGTTAACTTGATAGATCGTCGACCCCTGTATCTAGCAATAGGCCTCCATTAACGGCAATCTACATCACCATAGAAGGATACGAAGCTCAGTTCTGCAATCCATATGAATCCATGTTGACAATCTTTAAGGTAACCTTTCAAATCATTCACATACGTGCTTAAGCATCAGGATCACGTTCCCATCAGCAATTTGAATCAATACCAGCTTACTTTTCCCATCATAGAAAATCGAGGCACAAAGTACTACGTCATGTAATAGACTTTCTCACTGAACTTTCAACAAAGCTAAACAGGACCAAAAACAGGGTCTGATTTGGACGACACCCAAAAGCTAAACTTGGTTTTGGGAGAAAAACAGATCGATAGGCCAAAATGAGGCTCTGAAAGGTGCTCGGATCACACCTAAACAGGTTACCAGAAAATCAGGTTATAACAAAACAGATAATAAGAAATAAACATGGCTCTGTTCTTCAATCTTTCTACAGAATCACTTCAATTCTGGCACTGTTCTTCACATTCATACTCAGAACCACATATCACCAAACCATGGTTGTCAGCATTTCGAACTGCTGCCCGATCCATTTCCCTCTGAATCGCTTCTCTCTTCAACCTTTCCCTTTCAGCCCATTCACGGTGCCCTTCATCCAACATCTCCACAAACTTATCTCTTATCTCATGTAAAGGATCCTTATCAATCAATTCACTCTTCCTGTATGCCTCCCTCAGCATGGCTGTCTTGATACCCTCTTTGAGTGACATGTAAAAGATTCCTGAGTGCTTTCCCAAGATCGGGACGGGCACTCTTAGAAGCAAAGAAAGAGATAAAAGCTCATGGAAAACACCAACCGTCCTCTTTTCCATCTCCGGCGACGCTTGATCCAAATGGGTTGCATCAGAATAAGGGGATATATAAGGGAGCTCCATCCAGTCCATCAACCACTCCCTCATCTCCTTCAGAAAGAATCCGGGAGCAGCCGGACGTCGAAAGCCGGCCGCATTCGAATTCCCGTCAGCCTCGATTCTTCCTCCGCTCTCAATTCAATCACAGACTTCGCAAACTCTGGATTCCAGGAAACCAACTCAAGAAAAGATTTGCCTTCGCCCGGGAAACCCACCAATTTGAAGTATTCGGGATACTTCGGAATCAAATTGCATAATATATCATCTAGAAAACCGAACTCCCTCTTCACATGAAAGAGTTTATCGGCGCTAATCACTTTGTGGTTCGACATCATGAGCAATTTGCACAACTTTACGACCACTAAAGGCTCGTTTTCGGCTCTGATCCTCTTCTCCTCGTCGAGAAACCAGCAAAACCGACCTCCAAAGCGAAGAAAGGGAACGATCTCGGATTTGGGCTTGAAATCACATGAAATTTGAGTCGCAGTCGTTCCCGTCTCTTCTCCAAATAGCGAAGAGGGATGACTTGGCCGGGTTCGTTGAGCACCTCTTTCACGACCCTCGTGCAGAGCCGCCACCGTTTATCCTTCTCGATCGCATCGTCCAAATGGGTGTCCTTGCGCCAGACCACCTTGAGGCTGGAGATGAGGCGGCATTGATCAAATCGCGATTGGGAATTTGGGTTTTCTTTGTTTTTGTGATCTCGTTGGATTTTGCAGGAGGGAATCGTAGGAGTTGGCGAGTGTTGAAAGAAGACAGAATGGAAACGCTAAGGAGAGTCGGACGCTCATATGAGGGTTGCTCTCCAGAGGCAATTTCGCCTTTGGGGTGTGTCGTGTCAAGTGGTCTTCGTGGCCACAGAAAGTAATTACAGACCTTTGGGTTGAGTTCGTCCCGGAGGTTCCATACTGTGTCTGAAATTACCTGCAATTTCTTCTCCATGGTTTTCCGGGTTCATATTTTTTAAATATTGGTCAAACAGGAGGGACTCGGTTTTTCTCGTGTCACTATGAGAGGACACAAAACACGAAATTGTTCTGTTGAGGTTGAAATCACCACCCGACTAGGGAAGCTCGGATGAGGCTTCTCGGTTCACTTATAAATGAGCTTTCATGTTTCTTCCAGTGTGGTTGTTAGTGAAGCCATGGTTATATATCTCGAGGCCAAGTGTTACAAACTTTTGACAACTACTAGTCGTCCTTAGATATGGGCTTCACTTATTTATGGCTTTGAGCTCAAGTGACTCTTTTGGTTACAAACACATACGTGCATGCATGCCCCGAGAATCGAACTCACCATCAGTGACATGAGAGTCACAAGCCCTTCCAGTGTGCTAATGCTCTGCGCGCTGCCCTTAAGTGACTCTCTTAGGGGTTTATAGGTGGAGTGTAACACGTAATTAAAAATAAATTTAAACCTTACTTCTCTACCAGGTTAGGTATGCAAAATGCCGTGCGAAATTCAAACATTGGAGAAGTTGGCATCTGAAAATTGTTTAAAAATAATGAAAACAATGAAAAGTGTATTGTCAAGTAATTAATCTAGGTAATTAGTGAAATTGAGATGTGGTTTTTTTGGTTTTAATCAAAACATTTAAAAGAACTCGAGAAAGTATAAGATGTGTATGTTTGAGATGATGTTACGGGAGCTTTCACCTAATGCAAAGGGCTCGGGCTTTGAGACGGGCACTATTATCAGGTTCACAAGTTGATGCCCACCATAGGCGATGGGGTGAGAGTCGTAGACTTCGACTTCAAAAATCGAAATCTCCATTACATCCATAAAAAATATGTATAAGATGAGACTTATTATTAGCAATGTGATCAACTTGGTGGGAATTTATTTCTCATGGCCATTTTGGCATATAAATTGTTATGCCCTGGCCAAAGAACCTAGTTAAGTTACTTGGTCAAGCAAGACAACAAGTTCGAGAAGGGCCTTTGAGCCTAACCATGAGCTTGAACCACTCAAATAAAGCACTCACAAGCCAAAATGAAGTTTCAGAGGTCAATCCAAGAAGAGGTGAAAGTGTTGTATGAACTCCCAAAATTACGAAAGTTTTTGAAAACAAGGGGTACCAATTTAGGCCCACCAAGTTGGTAATGAAAGGATGATGATCGAGGCGAAAGTCGGTGAAACAACAATTCATTCACAACCTGAGACATGGAGATTAAACCACCAATAAGAAGGATCCACACCAATTTTAACCAATTGGAAGAGGCAAGTCTCAAGTTAAAGAATATGGACCAACGGTGAATAGATACATGGAAGAGGAAGATGGGATGCATAACAAGAGATGATTAAGGGCTCATGTTAATTCTTTGGAGACCAAGAACACATAAATGGATCTAATTGTTTGCCATAATGAAGGGTTAATATTAATTTCTTAGGGCCCAATCATAAATGAGTGCCCACATTGGTAGGCCATGTCTATGAATACCCCATAGGGCTGAGCATGATTCGGGTATAATAGAATAACCGAACTGAACCGAACCAAAATTTCTATTTCGGTTTGGTTCTAGTGAAATTTGGTTTATATGTTTGGCTCTTTTTTCAAGGTTTGAAAACCGAATAACCGAATATAATACAGATGTATGTACATATATAAATATAAAATATATGTATATATATATATATATATATATATATATATATATATATATATATATATATATATATATATATATATATATATATATATGCATATACACATATACATATATATGGTGTATATGTTTGGTTCTAGTGAAATTCGGTTTATATGTTTGGTTCTGTTTTCAAGGTTTGAAAACTGAATAACCGAATATAATACATATGTATGTACATATATAAATATAAATATATATGTATATGTTTATATGTATATGCATATGCATATATATATATATATATATATATTATATTTACATGTATATGCATATACATATATATGGTGTATATATATATATATATGTGTGTGTGTGTGTGTATGTTATATATGTACATATGCATATACATGTATGTATATAATATATACTGACTCATATTTATAAAATGATAAATAGAATATGACAAAACCTATATCAAGAATTGGTTCACGTAGAAATAGCCGTATTAGTTCATGTAAGAGTGGGTGTTGAACACCAATAGGAGTTATTCATGTTCAGCCTCACAAGCTAAAACCAAGCCTTTCCCTGCATTAGGTCAGTCAGCTATATCGGATTCTTAATTGCCATTGAACTCAATGTTGTCTCATATTAGCATTTAAATCCAAAAAAATTTAAGTAAAAAGTTCTACAACCCATGATAAAAGATCTGACTGAGGTTTACCGTAGCCGTTTTCCACCTAATGCAACCTCCTCCTTTCTGGGCTTGGGACCGGCAATGGAGAAGATTCTCATTCAGGATTGACTCTAGTAAGACTGTCGTGGTTATATTTGTTATTCTGAAAAAGTTGCCATTGTTGTTGGTTGTTAACTCAGTCTCTAATATCGTTGAGGTTGATTTTTCTTTTCAAAGATATCAGATAAATCTTGCATGCTACTTGAACTCAAGACGGGATATGTCACTGTTAAGCTGGAAAGGCATAGTTCAAATGTGAAATCTTTGTAGAACTTCCAGTTTTTGTTTTATTCTGCCTACAAAGTTTAGTAAGAACAAAAGGATAACCAAATCTTAATATGAGACAGCACTGACATCATATGTTCTCTAGCGAGCAGATGGGGTTATTCTTTGTTTCCGTAGAGCTCGATTACATGCCATGCTAACAGTTCGTAAGCTAGATCATTGTTTATTGTTTCACTTTTGTAGTTATTTTCTCTCTTTTAACATTTTCACCATCTAGTTTATCGTACCTTCTTCATCTTTCCATACGTTCAAACCATCTTAACTAAATTTATCTCATTTTATCGTCTATTGGTATCACTCTCAATTTATTTTTAATAGCCTCATTATATATACATTTTTTTGGCCATATACCTATCTCAACACCTTCATTTCTATCACGAACATTTTTTGTACATGATAATTAAAACTCAAACTTTGGATGACTGTGAGCTTGTTATAGTTGGATGTCATGAGATCCAACTATAACAAGTTCAGTCCAACTGCCACACCCTTTCTTTCCTCCTGGACCACAGATACAATTCTTGGTTTTTCTTAAGATAAACAATTATCGAATAATTTGGTCACTTATTTTTGTTGGTTTAGACGGATGCTTTGTTTTATGGCAGTCGAAATAAGTACTTTTTCTACTAATGCTGCACCATCACCATCATACTAACACGATGGCTGAATGACAGATCCATATTAACCTCCTAATTCCAAAGCAATAATTCAAATAGCAGACATTGTCTGTTAGCCGGTCGGCAGACAGGTTGACGCAGTAAATGCCGGGAGAGTTCACTGCGCAAGCAAAAAATTCTCTTGTATGTTAGGTTCTTTTTGAAAAATTTAATGAGGATTTACTTACGCTTACTAAATCATCAAATTAATGATCTGACTGATTTTCCAATTTATCAAAGCAACTGCAAGCAATCACATTCTGCTACTAGCAGCAGAATAGTGAGTAACAAGAGTCTTTGGTTTTCTGTTGGAAGGTGCCACAGTGCGGCCCTTCTGATACTTTATATAATTCATTGTCTGCCGTAGGGGTCTTCCTGCCCCATCTTGGTAATCCATTAAAAAAAAGCACCTCCAAGCAATGCCTTATGTGTCAATGGATTGGAATACATTAGATGAAGGGTTGAGACCAGACTTGCTAGTTATGTGAATGCTAGAGTTTGCAGGGGAAGGTGTCGGAAAGATTTGTAGAGAAAAAAGAATAAGGGAAGAAGGAGAGGGTGATCGTGCACGGTTATACTCAGACCAGTTATGTAGGAAGATTTTGTAATGTTTTTTTTTACAAATCTCTCTATATCCAATATATTCTTTGTACAATATTTACAGACGATTTTTTCTTCCTCTTTTTCACGTCTGAGCTTTATGCTATAAGCCATTTTGTGTATGTAATATTCTTGGTTTAATTCCTGAAACGTTACTGTTTTTATTCTTATGTAATGTTTTATAGCCTGAAAATGACAATTTTTCATTATATCTTCCACTTGGCCATTCGAGCCAAGTATCCTTACATATTGATTTTTGCCTCCCACTTTTGTAGGGTATTTTCAAGTTATGTCATATATGATTGTCATTTCAATCATTACCCATTTTATGGTTTTTTACCTACACAACATTCAAACATATCTCAAACCTATGTTTGAAACATGTTTTGAGAAAAGATCTTTTGTTATACCTTTAGTTAAGGGGTCTGCCAATATATCATTTGTTGGCATATATAAGATGGATATTTTCTTTCTCATAACCATATCATGAACATAGTGGTATTTAACCATTATATGCTTACGTTTAGAGTTATCAACTCCACTCTTAATCAGAGTAATTGCTGCATTGTTATTATAATAAATGACAACTAGCTTGTTGGCTATATCCAGCTTCAAATCATATATGAAACGACTTATCCAAACGATATTAGTTGCAGCCATACAACAAGCTACATACTCATCTTCTTTTGTATGCAATGCTAAGCAACTCTATTTCTTTCATGCCCAAGAAACAACTGCACCTCCAAATAAGAATATTTGTTCTAAGATTGATTTGCTGTCATCTTTACTCCCAGCAAAGTCAACATTTGAGTATCCTACCACCTTTAGTTCATTTGCTTGAAAACATAATCTCAAGTCTTTTGTTCTCTTAAGATATCTTAGAATCTTTTTAATAGCTATCCAATGTTGCCATCCAGAATTATTTTGAGATCTATTCACAAGATCAATAGCGAAGTTGATAACAGGTCTTATACATAACATAACATACATCAAGCTACCCACAACTCGTGCATAAGGAATGTTAGGCTTATCGTCTCTTTCAGTAGGATCCCTGCTCTCTATGGGTTCGACAGATGATTGATCTAGATCTACTAGATTACCAATATTTTCCTCATTATTCTTAAGGATGTCATTCTTTGTATCTTCTAGGAATTCAACATCCCTGCTCTCTGTGAGTCCATGGTCCTTGTGATAAAATTGGTATCCCTTAGATCCTTTTGGATATCCAATAAATATATATCTTAAGGACTGACTACCTAACTTATCTCTAGAGTGATCAAGGATATTTACATGAGCGATAGTTCCCCACCTCCTAAGATGACATAGGTTTGGTGTTCTACCAAACCACATCTCATATGGTGTACATAATACAGCTTTACATGATACTCTATTTAGAATATACACAATTGTACTTACTGTTTCTCTCCAAAATATCCTTGGTAGAGATGCATTTATTACCATAGACCTTATTATATTGAGTAAGATCCTGTTATATCTTTCTGCAACACTATTTTGTTGAGTTGTTTTAGGCATTGTATTTTGCTTTGAAATAAAAATTCTAGAATTCTGTAGAGGTATACTCACCACCTCTATCTGATCTCAAGACTATGATTATATGTCCCAATTGGTTCTCAACTTCCTGCTTATATTCTTTAAATGCTTTAAGTACCTCAGATTTATGTGTTAAGCAATATACATATGTATATCTCAAGTAATCATCGATAAATGTTATGAAATATACCTTTCCATGATAAGATCTTACCCTTCTTTCTAATATTTTTAACCTAAAACAAAATTATTTACCACGTCTGTGGATTTTACTGTATCAAATTTCAAGAGTACCACTAGTATTGTTTATTGAAAGAATATTAGCCTTCCACTCCCACGAAGCAAGCTTGTGCACATTTTCACTGAAGAAACATGTTGTCACATGCTTCCATATCAAGCTTAGAGGTGTTTCCCAATACCATGATGGTGTACTTGATATGGTTTGTTTATTATTCACATGTTTGATCAAGTGCGAATGACATAAAATATGCTTTAAGTGTGAAGTTTGCTGCATTGCTAATAGTTCATTGTTGAAGAGGGCCACTGAGAACAAGCTTTTCACCATGTAGATTCATGGACAAGAGAGTCCATAATATTATTTCCCTACGTAGCATGAATATATAATTCTCTCAAGTACCTGAAAAGATGTGCAGTATAAGTTTACGGTAGTGGTGCATACCGTGTGGTTGTGTGTGTGTGTGTTGTAGACATGAAAATTTTCATTCTGAAGTTTATAAAAACTTGAAATGAAACTTTCCTATCTACGCTTGCATGAGCGTGCCAACTAGTTTGAAACTAGCAAATATTTTGAAAATTTTAGACTTCTGAGCGATTGTATGCAAGTAGGATCCTTTCACTAAGGGTCAGTGTTGAGCGCCTAGGAATTTTATTTTTACAACAAATACCACTCTCTTTCACATGAACAAGTGTTTTTGAAAGAATTGTTGAACTTGTGTACTTTTGATTCAATACTCGGAATATACAAGCTGCTGGAAACAGAGAATTCTATTTTCAGAGCTGTTTTCTAAAAGGGATTTGAAGGTGTCACAGACCTCCAAACATTCTACACATTTTACCAGATGAAGCTGGTAGTATGGAGAGACTGTAGCCATTTTCAAATCGACATTCATAATAGTATTGAATCAGAAACAAATAGTTGACTCAGACCAACTCACTGACTCGAAACAGTTCTGTTTTAGAAATACAGAAACTCAAAGATGAGTCAGTATCTTTCTGCTCAGAACTCCAATTCTAATTATTTTGATGTTGTTGGAAAGCTATGGATGTTAGCTTTCCAATGCATCAAAAATCAATTAGATTGGACAAATGTGGACTGAGATATGAGACTTTTACCCAACCTCTATTTCAGGAAATCCGACTGTACAGACAGTGGTACCAAAATTTAGTCATTCTTAATCTACTTTTATTACATGGCTTTGCAACCCTAAAATCTTGTAAATTTTATACATCGTGTCCAAAGGTGTGTGGAACAAGTGTGCCAAATTTTGAGCTAATCGGAGCAAGCATCACAGAACTAAAATTACGGAAACAGACATATACAAAGATGCAGAAATCTGGTTTTCTGTTTTATGAATATAGTGATGCAAAACTCACACGACTTTAAAGTGCAACAACCCTCAAAGCAAATTTTGTTGGAATGTAAATGAATGAAAAGTGCTTTATAACTTAGGCATAGAGGGGATTAGAAGTATAGAGGGTATATACCATATAGGAAGGAAGAAGCATTAAAGCAAACACTTAGCGTGCATGTGGGTGTATGGTGTTTCATCCACGGAATTAAATTTGCAGCAAAGCTAGATTATTACAACTTGGGGGGAAATGAAACTCCATTAATACAACCCCATTTAATGAATTGAATGGAAGAGAAACAAAATTTAGATTGAGTAAGAAAGGTCTTACATGAGTTTTGGAGTATGAAGGACCGGGTTTCAACGATGAAGCCGGCCTTCCTCTTGATTGCCTTCTTTCTCAACTCCCCCAAGTTCTCACCTAGCTCCCTCTCCTTCCCACACTAGAGGACGTCCCTCTTTGCTGAAAATTCCTGCTCCTAGTCTAGCACACACCACCCAAGGTCTAGAGCTTCTCTCTCCATTCTTTCCAATGTCCAAAAGATATGGAACCCGCCTCCCCTCTTGGCCCTTTTTATAGGCCAAGGGGAGCTTGTTCTAGGGTTTTCTTGTGGGGCGGGTTGGAGCAAGTGTTTTGTGGTTTTGACCCGCTCCAAACCAGCTCCTTATGGTCTTCCTTGAGTCGACATAGGCCAGCCCTTGGGGGCTAGTCATGGTGTAGCCGAGCCAGCCTTGTTTAAAGGTCTAGGTGCACATGGCTCACCTTTACCAATCGGCTATGTCATGATATGGTCAGCCATGCTCTTTTAACTATGTTTCATCTAGCTTCATCTTGCATTTGATTTTGTATGGGGCAGGTAGACTCCCTTCTTGGTTTGGTTCTAATCAACTCGCCTTGTTCTTGGGCTCATGCTTCATGTCATTGGTCGGCCCCTGCTCTTGGCTTGTCTTGATGTGATGAGCTCTTGGTGATGCTTTGCTCCACATATTCCGAACATAATTCGCTTGATAAGTTTGGCTTTATCCCGGTCATGTATTTGAATTGCCTTGACACGACCCATCTGGAAGAGCTGTGTTCGATCCATACTTCCAGGCTTGGATTGGATCTCATCCGCTTCGAACTTCAGAGGCTTTTTCAACTTGAATTTAAAACCTTAAAGTATTTTCCCCGAATGTTTAAACTTTAAAATCTGGGGTGTTTTTGAATTTAAAGGTTCATAAAGGTTTGAAACTGGTTTTTGGAAATTCAGGACTTTTTGAAAATATTTGAAAATTTCGAGTGTTTACAGATGCCCCTCTTTGGCATTAATCCAACTGTGTTTGGATAATGTCAAAGAAAAAAACACCCTTTTACTTTTCTTTCCGAACCTTTCTCAAGAGCATGTTTCATCTGAGTGCCTAATTTTTTTTTAAAATAAGTAAGAGGGTATTTGGAGCCAAAGGGGACTCAATCTGCTATGACCTTGATCCTAATGGCGATCATGTACTTAATGATTTGACATGCATGCATGGGCCTGTGTGAGGGACATGAGTGACATGTACACGATGATTCTTTTAGAGACTCTTAACATGCAAGGATCGAACTTGGGAGGCTTGTGAAGGTCGACCGCCCCCAGTGAGTATGGCCCTTATGTGGCTTGATGTTTTCGGGTTTTTACAACTTTTCAAAAGAAAGGAGAAATCCTTTTAGCTTCAATCACCAGGATTTTTAGCTTCTTGTGTTTTTCTTTACTGGAGTCATAATACCTACTACTTGGTAGAGGTTTTTATAGGAAAACTAGGAAACATTGCAAAACTCTCCTACTTACACAACAAAGTCTAATTCTCAAACAAAATAAGATTCAAATGAATAAATCTTATTCCTACTTTAGGATTTTCCTAGATAAAACCTTTCTCCACTAGGATAAGTCATAGGGATAGGGAAAGAATTACCACGGTCCCTTCTGAAGCGTCCCGTGGTTTAAGGCCACGAAGTGAAAAATTTGTTCTTTTCGAGTTTTTGGCAAATTTTCTCTTTTTTCATAGCGGGCTTCCCTTTTTCTTTTTGGAGGATTTTTCTTTTGCTTTCCCTCCTTTTTCAATCAAAGAACTCTTTTTCTGCTTTGCTTTTTCTTTTCTTTTGAAGACGAGCTTTTGGAAGGATATCCTCTTTTTCTATTTTGCCAAATTTTCCTTTTTGGGAAGGAGCAGTGAAATGGGGAGAGACTTATCCTAATGGTTTACTCGATTCATCTAAGATCACCCTATTTTGAAATAGCATATACCACTTGGAAATATTTTGCTATCTTGAATAAGGCTCGATTTTGTAAGATGGAATTTTTTGAAATGCAGCCCATAAATTTTGAAAACTCTACCTTTCATAAGGCCTTAATTGGCCATAATTATAATTAATTGATAGTTAACCAAGTAGGTTTAGACAACTCTTTTGACTTGAGCACAAAAGCCAGTGGGCGTAACCCTTCAATACGCACCCACGACACGTTAACCTTCAAGTAGTAACATGCCCAAGGCTCATCTATCATTTTAATATAATTCACCTTAAGTATTTTTCATCATCAATCATAACAGGGGCATAGTTCAATCAGGTAGTCTTTAGGATAAAGACACACTCATGGCATGTTGCTCTTCAAATAGTGACGCGTCATGTGTATGTTTATCCCTTAAGTGCATCTAATCATTGGTCGCTGGTTTCTTCTTCTGTCAAAAATGCTCATTGTCACCGACGATTAGAGCTTCATTTTCTATTAATTTTTCGTGAGATTTATGTTTAGATTGAGATAGAGATCAATTTTTTGCTAGATTTATGTTTAGATTGAGATAGAGATTGAGAATAAAAGAGAAAGAAGTGTGAAAGAGATCAACAAAAATATCAAAAACACTATTTATAAAGTAAAAAAAGAGTTGAAGAGGGTAGTATTTATGGAGAAATCAAACGATTGAGAGACAATGACATTAAAAGAGATTGCTGGAAAAAAATTTTGAGAAAGGTTGTTAGAAATATAGGAGAAGAAAGCCAACACGGATCATTGGGAGGAGAAGAAAATGGTGAGGAAGAAGGAGAAACCGGTGAGAAAGAAGAGAGGAGAGAGAATCTACAACAAGAGTAATTTCAAGTTTTCTTTGAAAAATGGATGTATGTTTAATAAAAAGAGTATGAATAACAAAGTATTTTGACATGGGAACTTGGGGTCAGCTTGCTCCAACGTGATCACATTAAGCTTGCCAATGGGGCATGTACGGGTTTGGATTCTCTTTTTCGTGGGGGTAGGTATGGGATAAAAACATATATATATATATATATATATATATATATATATATATATATAAACCAGATTTTGTTGACGTTTGATGTATTCATCCATTACTTTTCGATGACATAAGTATAATTTAAAGAATTTAAGAGTTTTAAAGAAGAATGAAAGATAATATTATTATATTCATTTCCTCAAAAAGCAATATTATATATATATATATATATATGTATATGTATATATATATATATATATATGTATATATATATATATATATATATATATATATGTATATATATATACATATATATATATATATATATATATATATATGTATATATATATTTATACATTGGAGACGGATCATGTCAATATTGTCATCCTTACTTAGGAACCTGCACGGCCTAAGAATCTTGAACCAAAATTGTGGACCCATACCCAAACACTTGGGCCACGTTTTGGGGGAAAAGATTGAATGGGCCGGACTTGGTTGGCTCTTGGAGATTTTGGAACCAATCTAATCGGATCTCATGTAATTGGTTCCGAGGAACAAATTTTCGATACTGAATCCAACTAAAGTAATTCATCAGGTTGTATTCTCATAGTGTGCATGTATGACCTCTTGCATAGTCGAGGACAATGAACTAGAGTGCCATGCATATTCTCAAAAACTAACCATAGATTGTATGCCAAAATCCATCAAAAAGCATAAACATACTACTTATATATATATATGTCTATGTATGTATTATATATATATGCATTTATTATATATGTATATACACATATATTTTTTGAGCATGGAGGCATTTTTTTATATCCTTTTAAACGATTTATCAGAAAATAAGCAAACAGTCTATTTCAAGGTTTTTGAGCATGGAGTTCTTTTCTATGGTTATTGTGCGTGTGAGAGAAGGAGAAGAAGAGGGCTGAGGTGATTAACAGGTTGAAAGTTTAAGTTTCATTTCTTTATGTTGATGCGGAAAAATATATAAGGGTACGTGGCAAAAGTTGAGACACTTTTGATGACAACACTTTTTGAGTTCATATAGTGAGGATCTCTTTCGCACGTATGCGATATTAACGTGAACTTTGCAGTTGCAATGTTCAGATTATGCTAATTTAAATGCAACACAAGTTTGAGAATTTCATTGATATCCTTTTTTTTTGGTGATATTCCTAAGCCCTTGTTCATGTTTAATGATATCGTTTGTTACATATTCTTGAAAGTTTGCAAGAAATAGCCCTTATTCATTTATTTTTTGGCAATATCTATTTTATCTGTTGATCAGATTGTAAAAGAAAAAAGACAGACAATTTTCAAATCCACATGTATTTGGACGACTTATTGGACAAATGCAAAAGTTAGACTGTTACAAGATTTTAAGCATAAAGATTACATCCATGACAAAGAAAACGTGGAACTGACATGGCATACGCATAGACATGTTCAGTTCTGAATTGCCTGGAACTTAGAATCAGAACCAAACCCCCTTCGGGACTGGTTTCAGTTCTAGTTTCTGAACTGTTGTGTTCAGTTTTTGGACTTGAAACCGTCTATGCGTATGCCAGAACCAAACCCAATTCGGGACTGGTTTCAGTTCTAGTTTCTGAACTGTTGTTTTCAGTTTTTGAACTTGAAACCAGAACCGAACTGTCCCGACAAATGATGCATCCCTCTAGGAGTCGAACTCCCCACCAACTGCAATGGTAAGGAGCATATTATCGTTGAGCCACTGATTAGTTTGTGAATGAGTGTTGAGAAAAATATATACAATTTAATAAGCAGTGGTTTGAAACTAGTGGTTCTGGTTTTGGGTCGGTTTTCAAATACCATGAACCGTAAACAAACCGTGGGGTTGTTGGTTCCAATTCAAACAGTCTAACCTGTTCTGAACTGGCCATGTCTACTCCCTTAGGCACTTATATGAAAAACTTATTATAAGTACTCTGAGGTTTGAGTAATTTGCACATTAGTACCTTATCGTTTGGAAATCATTATTCCATAACCCTTAGGGATCTAAAAACCGAAACGCCATTTCCGATATGGCTAACAGAAAAACTTGCCTTAGGGACTGACATGGCAAACACATCTGCATCAACTTTAGGGTAATTCACTATAATATCAAATTTATAATTTAAATTCGCAGCAGCTTAGCATAAATCATATTTACTACTGAATTGACATTAATACATATATAACATACTAATGCTCTAAATATAAAAAGCTACATGGTACTAAACTTTTGCAATCATAATCAAGGCCCGTATGGGTTAGTATATAAAGATAAACTTTTTAAATCACTACATAATCTTTAGCTTAGTCGTATGACAAGCACTCATTACACATATCATTGGTTCAAGAACAAGCATTCACATGTTTACGAAAATAATATCCATTAAATGAATAATATTAAGTAAAATACTTAAATTAAAAACAATACTAAATTAATAGCATTCATTTAATATAAAGTAGCATTTACATTAATAATACTACTAAATAATATTAAGAATATAGATAATCAAAACATTATTAGTAAAATTAAAATCATAATTCATAATTATTATTAATTCAAATAATATATTTTGATTAGTTAATGAATATTTATAGTTAAATATTATTATTTTAATTAACACTTTAATTTAGTGTTCAATCTAATAATATAGTTAATTTAGAAAATAAGTAATAACATAATTATATGTTTTTATTAAATTTAAAACATTTTACCAATTATTTAGTAAACATTATTTAAAATAACATTTTCTAATTAACTATCATAGTTTTTAATCAATAAATTCTTTTTTACATGTACGCTAGTGTATATGATAAATTGCCACATAAGCAGCAAGCAAGTGGTCGAAGTAACAATATTGATGATTTTACTCAAACTAATTGAGTGCCAAGACCTAAGAGTACTCGAGTGATGATCTCCAAACCTCACGACCTAAACTTTAAGGTACTTATAAAAAGTTATATATATAAAAATTGTGTGTGTTGATTGTTCGATCAAAGAACACGAACGAATTAGATTCAAAAAGTAAAACGTGAGAATATAATCTCTCTCTCTCTCTCTCTCTCTCTCTCTCTATATATATATATATATATCAATTATGAGATTGCAGATAAATAGTTGAGAGTTCATGTCTCATCACTAACCAGCTTTTGAACAAAATCAGTTCTCCAAACGTGCAGTGCTATATACTAATTCCATAATGCATTTTGAAAAAACGATGCTTCTAGCCACAAGAAGTGGCTAGTCTTTAACGTGATCCACTAGTTTGCGATATTTTATTACTACTCTTTTACTTCAAATTCCTAACCAAATGCCCTTGTTTAATAGGTTTGGTCTCCGATATAACATATTGCACATTAAATTCATTTGCACTTAACCAACGATTGGTTGATTCAAGTGCTCCAACACTTGTTCTCCTTCAGCAAGATTTCGACTTCAAATCTTGTTAATGGAGAAAACCCTTTGCCCCCATTGTGGGCTGACCTGGCTTGAACAGGATTAGTCGGGGTCCTTGTCGCATCTAGGTACGGAGGTTTAGACCTAAAAGAGAAATATATCACACATAATATAATTGAAACTCATGGTCAAAATCTGTAAGTTCTATGTACGTTCTCAATTTGAATAGCATTACATCATGTATTCGTACTTGTTATTTCTCAATAGGATTCATATGAGTCTCTCTCTCTCTCTCTCTCTCTCTCTCTCTCTCTCTCTCTCTCTCTCTCTCTGTCTGTCTGTCTGTCTGTCTGTGTGTGTATTAGCAGGTGGCTTTTACTCGATCCGTTTGAAACTCAATGAACACCCATAATGAAAAATATTGAGCCTACAACAATAAGCATAATTGAGTTCACTATTGTACGATGATCAAGTACCATGCATATTTAATATAAGTCATCTTCTCATTATAATTTGATATATTGAATGATACACGTTTTTGACAAATTGGCTCATAAGTATCTATTAGTGTACATAACGCGTACTTTTTCCTGTTCTTTTGATGATTAACATATTATCAATAGATATGTATGTACATAAGTAAATTTCATGCATATGATATCTAATTGTCCTACTTATAAATTAAAATATAGCACCTTCATTTTTAAATGTATATTGTGTCTCTTCTACTTTTGGATTTTTAGGTTTTTTGTTCACTATTTCAAGGTTTATATACTAAGCATGTACCGTTTTCTAATGAATTTCACATTAAATAATACAGCAGATACTGTACTTTTTATTCATTCTATTTCGTGTATATTTCTCATTTTAATATAGTTGCTTTACATAGACCGTTGTGAAAATATTCTAAACATAAAGTACTTGATGCATATTGTTCGCGAGAATGTCTTCCCCTGGGGAATTTCTTGTACATGTCTTAGTTAGATGTTTCAACAACATGGAAGAATCGTTGGAAACATCATAAATAGAATTAATTCAAGTTGGTGAAAGGCAGTAGAAGTGCTAACAATTACAGTAGTGCCTCAAATTGCTTTCTAAATCTTTGCTTTCTGAGGATGATAGTTAATGTACTAAATGCAAAGTAATTCACATCTCCATTGTTATCTCAAATATTAAATAATAGAAATGTTTATGTAAGATTATGCACCAAAAAACTATATAGCTAAGACTATATATATGTATGTGCGTGTATGCCCTTATGGCTAAATGAGTGTGAAACCATTCCAGTCTTTTTTGCAATCTATTCGTTTTGGAGGACAAAAAGAATGACGTAAAGATGTATTTTGCAGACTGGTTGAACGATAATGAAGAAATGGGAATGGAGTTTGGGTGTGTTGCTTTGAAGGGGCGGAGGCCAGAAATGGACACTGTCGTCACTGCGCCCAACTGTATGCCAGGATCACATTTCTTTGGTGTCTATGATGGCCATGGTGGTGCTCAGGTGTATACATTATTTACTTACCACAATAAAATATTTGTGACTCATAATAAATCTGAAACTGGATCTATAATTGGATTCATAATATCATGTGTTGGCGATATAATTCAAGCCCAATTGGATCTTTAATTTCTAGAGATACTTTGAAAAGTGAGTAGAGTAACATATGATATCCATAAAGCTTTTTTTCAAAAGTATTAAAGCTTCAAATGTACACAAGAACAATTTTCAAAGCAGCTGTCCCAAAACTTTGAATACTTTTGTTAGTCAGCCTACCCTTTTGTTCCCCTTTATGTTTTCCTTGTTTTAACGCCCCCCAACCAACACCCCCCACACACATAAATATATATAGAGAGAGAGGGAGTCAAATGTATTTTTATTTGATACATAATCTTGCACTAATATCTTCATCATCGATATCAAAGGAGATTTAAATCAAATGTACCATTGTACCTATGAATTTGTATTTAAATATGAAATGATTTCGGTCTCTACCATCGATCTCAAAGATAGATGTTTATGCAAGATTATACACTAAACACTATTATGCAACTAAGACATACTCTCTCTCTCTCTCTCTCTCTCTCTCTCTCTCTCTCTCTTTATATATATATATATATATATATTAGTGATTGGATCTTGCCCACCACTAATCGACCTATGTTTTTCTAGAATATGAGTATAATAACATTCTTATTTATTTTTTTTCTTAACATTTTTTAAATTATACTTATGTCACAAAAAATAATGGGTTGGCCCAGGTTATAGGATCCGGTTATAAGAGAGACTCAATCCAATCTATCACCGACTCTATCACTAATGTCTTACCATTGCTTTTCGGTGGCATGAGTATAATAAGATTGCTCTTTATTATTTTTTAAATATCCTTACAACCTCCGAAATTACACTACTATAATAAGCATGATATGGTTTTCTTATATATAGTAAGAGCATTGCTAACACAATACTCGGATCTCAAAATATACATTCTTGTATCATTCATGTTGAACTAGTGGTATCTGACTACTTTGTGTTTGATTACGCCACTTCTGAACCAATTCGTGTCCGTTCTTGCTAGCTTTCCAACTATTGCCGGGACCGGTTGCATCTCGCAATGCTAGAGGAATTGGAGAAATCAATGGGTCTTGATCCAAGGTCACCGGGATCCGTGGATCCAAATTCTAATTTGGGGTCGGTCGAGGCGTGGAAGGAAGCGTCAACCAACTGCTTCACCAAAATTGACAAGGAGATAGAACGCCTTGGGGGAATTGAGATGGAGACCATAGGATCAACAGCTGTGATTGGCATAGTCTCATCATCACATATAGTTGTTGCAAACTGTGGTGACTCTAGGGCAGTGCTTTGCAGAGGAAGGAAATCCATCTCGCTCTCGGTCTATCACAAAGTAAGCATTTGATAAACATCTCTCTCCCCCTTTCACACACACATATAAAGAGAGATTGGTGTACGCATACACCCATCCATGTTCAACACTTAAAAGATTTCTACTATTAGATCGGCGTGTGAATACCGTGTTATTTTTCACTTTTTAAATTCAAATATTTTCATGCTGATCAAATAAGAGAAATCTTTCAATAGGTTTGATCATAGATAGGTGTGCACATATACCAATTGCTCTCTCTCTCTTTATATATATATATGTGTGTGTGTGTGTGTGTGTGTGTCTTAACACAAGAAATGATTGGTGAAATTAAGGATATTCTTCTTCTAACACAGCAGTATTGATTAACAGCCTGATAGAGAAGATGAAATGACAAGGATAGGGGCAGCAGGAGGAAAGGTCATACGTTGGGATGGAGTTCGAGTCTTTGGAGTGCTTTCCATGTCAAGGGCCATCGGTACATATGACTCTTCTTTTTTAGTTATCTTTCTTTCTCTGCATTGAGAGTAAGTCTGATGTACCAGGTACTGAATTAATTGAAATAACATATCTTCGTCCTCGTCTCTCTCTCTCTCTCTCTCTCTCTCTCTCTCTCTCTCTCTCTCTCTCTCTCTCTCTCTCTCTCTCTATCTATCTATCTATATATATATATATATATATATATATATATATATATATATATATATATATATATACTTGCATACATAATATCTACCTTTATATATAAATAAATTAAAGAGAGGTTATTACCCAATTCCCACAGCTTCAAGAATAGTTAAATTTGATTGATGGATCCATCTTGATCCAACTTGAGAGCTTCTTACTCTTGAGTGCTACCATAATGTCCATCAGTAATTTTCATCACAATCTGATGCAATTTATAGTGGATATACTAGAACAAACTCTCCTGAACAAACGACAACTGAGGGATAGATTACCTTTGAGAACTATCTTTTCTACGGCCAGCTAAAGAATGCTTTGCATGCAGAAGCTCTGTCTAATGGTGGTATTAAGTGCACTAACAAAAAAGCAGTTGATCTTTGGTTGAAGGCAAATACCTGTTGTTTCCGCAATGCTGCTATGATCTCTTAACGCAATTCATTGTGCTCACATGGCCTACAGGCGATGCATATCTGAAGCCATGGATCATTCCGGTGCCGGAAGTTGCACTTACCAAACGAATCGATGAAGATGAGTGCCTCATCATTGCAAGTGATGGTCTGTGGGATGTAGTTAACAATTATGAGGCTTGTGAAGTGGCTCGCCGATGTCTCCGGCGATGCCGGTCTAAACATGGCAATAGAGGAAGAGGCAAAGGCAAGACGCCGGCGGTGAATGTGGCGGCAGAGTACCTGTCTAGGCTCCCTCTGCACAGAGGCAGCAAGGATAACATCAGTGTCATAGTTGTGGACCTGAATCATAGTCCAGGAAATGAACATAAACTGTAAATACTAATAATTAGTGATCAAAGAGTTGATCACATGTTATTCGAAAAGAAAAAAGGAAGATCAGTGATAAGGAAGAAACTGAGAGATTAACAATGTCTCATATATCAATAAAACTTCTTGGTAACCTCAACCAAAGCCTTTTCCGCGTTAAGAAGTGATAGCAATCAACCGGAAGTGATGAAAGAACAACGGGTTGACCTATTTTTTATGTGAACATGAGCTTGAACACGAAATTGCTGGCAATCACAACCATGACATAGAAACCCAACGTGTATATGACCAACAAAAAAAGTTTTCATGTTCCCCCAATGTGACACAAAAGATCAAGTTGAATCTTGTTGACTAACATCGACATGAAATGACAAGACATGAAGATGACCCAGAACACGGCATTGCAGCACCTATTATCGACACGAAGAAGACCAAACACATCGTGCAGAGTTGAACAGTAAAGTGTGACTGAGGTATTGATATTCGCGGTGAGTTCCAAACCGTGTGCATCACATAGCGCAGAAAATAAGCCCCCTCTAGCCAAAGAATCCATGGATCATGGTCCTCTCAGAGAAAGGTGGTCTAATTCCGCGCGCGCACATACACACACATTTAATTAGCTTTAAAATAAATCAACTCATCTGTAGTATGTTCTTCCTCACAAAATCTAACTTATGTAATTATTTTAGTTTTTCATTCTATTTTAAAACTAATAACAAAAACCAAATTGGAATCGGAACTAAACCAGACCAAAACTGGAACCTAAACTGCTACCAAGAAGACGAGGAAGCTGACCTGGAAAACCGTGAAACTGGGCCTGGCCATGGACTCGAAACAGTGTAACCGAAACAGAACCAAAACCAAATGGGTCCCGGCTTATATACCCAGAACTCGCCATGTCTAGTTGGATCCCCACTCTTGTAGCACATGGATCCAGCTCCCTAAGGAGGTGTTTGATGACAAAGCTTGGTATTATGGAGCTGAAACTAGAGTATCAGTCTTTTCGTAATCAAATGCAGACCTTGACGTGTAATAAAGAATGAGATTGTACGACTCTTTTTTTACTCGACCCCGTAGGGGTGGGCCATTGAAATAGAAATTTCAGTTCCAGCTTCGCAATCAAACAACCCCTAATGAGGGCTACAGTCTCCCAAGTGGATAATATGGGTCTCCCCTTTCTTACATCTACATCCACATATCCACATATATGAAGGCGAGGGAATTTTGGCGACTTATTTATTCTTAGGTAGGGGACCCACCATGACATGGTTAGTTTCAAGTTAATTAAATCAATAGGCTTTCATTTCTTTAGATACCCTGGTGCCGAGGGTCCTTCCAAGCGTGTTTGCAGGCACTGAGGCACGCAGAACCGAACCACCTAAAGTGTCACCGCTTGCGTATTATGGTGCTGTCTTCATCATCAGGTTCCTTTAACAAGTGAAAAAATTAGATGCTATTATCTTATCCCCCTTCAAGAAACCACTTAATGTAGTATATAAAGAAACAGCCTTATTCTGCATAATTAATTTAGATTGGATTAAGAGTTGAAATCTAACTGTTGATGAGATAATGATACTTACTGCCTACCATTAACACAGTATCCCGAGTCCTAAAGATCTTAAAAGGGAAGGAATCAGAGACACCAGAGTAAGCCACTTATGCTTAATTTCTAGCTTCATCTATTCCTTGTAAGTACAACAACAACAACAACTAAGCCTTAACTATACTAGACGGCGTAGGCTACATGAATTCTTTGTTTCCACAGATTCCTATAACTTGTCATGTTAGCAGTTAACTCACAATAAGCTAGATCATTCTTTATTGTTTCTTTTCAACACTTTTGTTGTCATCCTTTACCTTTTTTAATACTTTCAAAATCTAATTTTTCATACCTTCTCACATGTTCTTCTTTTCATCTTCTTTCTATATGTCCAAACCACCTTAAATGATATTATCTGATTTTATCCTCTATTGATGCCACACATAATTTATTTCTAATAACCTCATTATGTATACGGTCTTTTCTTGTATGACCACTCATCCATCTCAACATCATCATTTCTGTTACAAATATCTTTTGTACATGTTGATGATTAACTGTCAAACACTCAAAACCATAAAACATGGCAGATCTAATTGTAGCTCTATAATATTTTCCTTTTTAACTTTAATGATATCTTCTTATCACAAAGAAAACTTGATGCTCCTCCAAACAGCATTAATTCTATGCGTAACATCTCCATCAATTCTTCTATCACTATGAAAAATTGACCCTACGTTTTTTTCATTAAATAATCTTGTGAGCAAAGTGATTCCTGTTTCTCCTATGATTTTTCAAACTTCTATAAAAATATTGTCTGGTCCTACCGATTTACCACCCTTCATATGTTTAAGTGTCTCTTTGACTTCATTCTTTTCAATACGTCAGTAGAAATTGTGGTTTATATACTTTTCTGATTTAGCTAATTGTCCAAGCTAATACTAACATTTTTATTTTCATTAAAAAACTTATAAAAATAGTTTTTCCATCTATTTCTTTTATCATCATTTGTCACCATAATTTTTCATCCTCGTCTTTAATGCATCTAACAAAATTAAGATATTTAGTTTTCTTATTTCTAGTTCTAGCTATCCTAAAAATATCTCTTTCACCCTCTTTTGAGTTGAGTTTTTTTATATAAATCCTCCCAAATTTTAGTTTTTACTTCATTGACGCCTTTTTTCATTTCCTTCTTTGCTTTTTTATAAGCCTCTAAAATTTTACTAGTTTTCTTAGCATAATGTAATTTATAACATGTCCTCTTTGCCTTAATTTTATTTTGTACTACTTCACTCTACCACCAAGCTTCTTTTTGTACCAGTACACCTCCCTTATATTTTCCTAACACATCTTTCACCACTTTCCTAATATGTATAGCCATATTGTTCCACATATCACAAGGTGTACCAACATAATTCCAAGCATCTCCTTAAAGGACTTTCTATTTAAATATATCTTCTTTCTCGCTTTTGAGGCTCCACCATTTAGTCTGAATAGCTCGATGCAATCTTTTCTTCTTTGTTCATTTTTTTATTTGTAAATCCATAACTAAAAGTCAATGTTGGGTGGTTAAGCTTTCTCTTGGAATTACCTTGCAATCTTTACAACACGCTGTATCTTTTTTTCTACAAGTAAAGTAATCAATTTGTGTTTATGATAAATCACTCTTATAAGTAATTAAATGTTCATCTTGTTTTTTGAAGATTGTATTGACTATAAAGAGATCAAATGCCATAGCAAAATTTAAAATCTCCCTACCTTCCTCATTTATATCTCCAAAACCAAAGTTTTCATGAATACCTTGATATCCTAATGCCTCTTTACCAACATATTCATTTAAGTTTCCTCCTAAACAAATCATCTCCCTTTATGGAATTCTTTGAATCGCCTTATCTAACTCTTCCCAAAAAGTCGTCTTTATACTATCTTCTAGTCCTACTTGGAGTGCGTAAGCACAAACTATATTCAAAACCTCTGCTCCTAACACTAATTTCAACATCATGATTCGGTCACCATATCGTTGTATGTCTACTACACTATCCTTTAAATCTTTATTTATGATAATACCAACTCCGTTTTGAGCCTTTTCCTTATTTAAATACTATAATTTAAAACATGTATCCTCAATCTCTTTTTCTTTTTCTCCAACCCACTTTGTCTCTTGTAAACATAAAATATGAATCTTTCTCCGAATCATAGTATCTACCACCTCCATTAGCTTACCGAATAATGTTCTGATATTCGAAGAACCAATACGAATCTTATTATCTAGGACTAACTTCCTTACCCCTTGCATCTGTCCATATTGAAAATGTGGAGACCCTCTTTGTAATTTATTAACTACATTCGGGCGGCAATGTAGCGGGACTAACTTCTTTATCCATACCCGTTCATGATATGCGAACGCTCTCTATAATTGATTCACTACATCCGAGCGAAAATGTAGTAGCCCTTGCTTACTTTTCATTGCATTCGGGTTGTACAATACGTCGCTAGGCGTAAACCCCCAAAGCAATGCTCATAATTATATAATTCATGGTATAAAAATCTGACAAAGTTTTACATTGACTGTCAGAAGCCCAACACAACCCTCCTCTTTTATTCGGGCTTGGGACTGGCCATGCAAGGGTGATCCCTTACATGGGTGGAGTTCGAATATAACATCCACCAAATGACCAAAATATTTGTAATACTTTGGTGGTAGGATGGCGGTGATGGAAGTCGCATGAGACATAGAGAATTCAATATTGTAATTAGCATATTGGTGCTCATATCGTGTAGGGCACCGATACGCTATAATCGTACCGTATTATACGATATGGTATATTAAAATATTGAATAAAAAAAATTAAAAACTTGTAACAAATTATAAAAAATCATAAAAAAATTATGTTGTATCGTAACATACTGTATTGTACGATATAAAGTGTATCGTACCATACAAAGTGTACCCTATCATAGTGTATTGTAATCGTATGATATGTTATGATTTGAGTGCGATTAATGTATTGCGATACATGTACATGAAACTAGTGTTATTCATATCGCACCATATACATATCGTATCGTGGAGTTTCACGATACGATATAGTATCACCCAACCAAGAGTATCGTACCGTATCGTGCGATACAATACCACATCTCACAATACGGCACCGCATCGTAGATATCCTTTTAGCCGAACAAAAATTCACAAAAACACGGGTTTTTGGCTTCTTTTCAAGGTTCCCTCTGGTGACTCTCTCCCTCCTTAGTGTTGAAGGCTCCAAAAAAAGTGTTCTACAGTGTTTGTGCAAAGCTCCCAACCCAGATTGTGGTATATTTTTTGCATTTTTCAGAATTTTTTCTTTGTATTTATTGTGTTTTGGTGGTATTTGCATTTTTTTTAAAATAACAAAATATAAAGTGCATGGATATGATTTTTATTGCATTCGCGAAGTGGGAGACACTATATTTGATTGTTATGTGAAGATTGGGGATTTATGAAGTACTTTATTTTCAGGTTTTTTATTGGATTGAAGTATTCAATTGAGATGGAAGGAAGGGGTGTTAGGGACTTCCAATCTCAATCCGATGATTCAGCATGGCAATAGGGTATGACAGTTGAAGAAAATAAATTTAAGATAAAATGTTTGTTTTGTGAAAAAGTGGTTAGTGGTGGAATTTCAAGATTGAAACATCACCTAGGAGGGACTAAGAAAAAAGTTGCTCCTTACATGAGAAGAATTAGAAAATTATAAGAAGAAATTAAATGACAATGTCTACAGAAAATTGAGAGCATACAAGAGAGGAGACAACAAAAGAATGATTTAGAGATGTTGGAGGAAGAGGATGATGATGTTATTGGATTGAGTGATAGTATTTCTTCTAATGATAGAACATAGGTTGATAGTAATAGTTCTTGATCATCAATCAGGAGAAAGAGGGTTATTAAAGATTTTGCAAGTAGAAGTGCTAGAAGAGAAAGGAATAGAGGAAGAACTTCTGGCATACAGTCATTTTTTCCTCCTATCACTACACATGGTGCTCAACTTAGAATTTGTGTTGCTATGGCTTCAGAACAACTATATGAGCAGGCGGACCTTATAGTGGGCAGAGGGTTTTATAATGCATGAATTTCATTTAATACAACAACAACTAAGCATTTTCCCATACTAGATGGGGTCGACTACATAGCTTCTTTGTTTCCATAGAGCCCTATCATGTGCCATGTTAGCAGTTAACTCACAATAAGCTAGATCATTCTTTGTTGTTTCTTTCCAACACTTTTGCGGTCATCCTCTACCTCTTTTAATACTTTCAAAATCTAATTTTTCATACCTTCTTACAAGTTCTTCTTATGATCTTCTTTCTATATGTCCAAACCATCTTAAACGATATTCTCTCATTTTATCATCTACTGGTGTCACTCCTAATTTATTTCTAATAACCTCATTATGTATACGATCTTTTTTTGTATGACCACTCATCCATCAATTATGAATTTTATCCTCTATTGGTGTCACTCCTAATTATTCTCTCATTATGAATTTCATTTAATGTAGCAAACAATTTTCATTTTCAAGCAATGACAAATGCAATTGCTAATATTGGTCTAGGGTATAAGATGCCCTCTTATCAAAAGTTGAGAGAAAAGTTATTACATAAGACTATCCATGAAGTACAAGAATATGGTTTGAAACAAGCCCCCAAGGCTTGGTTTGATCGCTTTGAAAAATTCAAGCACTTACATCACTTTGTTTCTTGTTATACTGATACTGCATTCTTTATAAGAAAATCTGACATAGGCATTGTTATCTTACTCTTGTATGTGGATGATATAATCATCACTTATGAATTGTAAAGGTTAAACGTAATCTTTATTATAAATTTGATATGAAAGACCTTGGTCTTCTTAGTTTTTTTTTAGATATCGAGATTCTTAGAAACAAGCATGGATATTTTATGTCCCAAACCTCCAAATGAAATAATTAAAGAATTATTCGATATGTAAGGAGTTCTACAAACAATGGGTACTCTTAACTTCTTAATCCTTTGATTTATATATAAGTTCATATAGATATCCTCAGTAAGATCTCGTTAGAGAAAAGCATTTTTCACATCCAACTGCCATAAGTGGTACAAAGGTTTCTGTATAGTCAATCTCATAGGATTGGCTATAACCTTTAGCCACCAACCAGGCTTTATATCTTTCTATATTCTTATATGCTCTATACTTGATAGTATACATCCATTTGCAGCCAATGGTTTTCCTTTCTTTGGAACATAAGCCTTGTCTCCATTCATCACAAACAACTGATATTCTTTTAGATAATTAGAATAGGATATCATTTTATGAATAGGATATTTCACTCATTCGCTTTTTCCTTTCGAATAGCAATAGGTAAATCATTTGAAATACTATATCATGCATAAGAGCAGAATGAGCAAGAATATACCGAGACATCAGTAAGCAACTTACTTTAGCCTTGGACTGTCCTACATGCCTTTTATGGAATAGAAACTGTCTATTCAGATTACTAACCTCGATTGTATCCATATCAATATGGAGAACAAGACATCTATGAGAAAGGTGAAGTCTCAAGTAAAGAACATAAGATTGATGAAAATAATGATAGTGAGTTTAGATGTCCAAGCTAGCCACTTCATTGAATCAATGCTTCTAGCATTTATAACTCAATCCTTTAAAAATGTTCATGTTGTTTGTGAAAACTATTCAACAATCAGCACATACACACAGAGGACAACGGGTTATGTAACTTCCACCTGCCCATGACACCAATGTTGGAAAATTTTATTGGAAACATCACAACAAGTAGATCTATCCCCAAAGGGGAAGAGTTAGGGCACTTTGCAAATGGTGACCTCTTCTAGGGAGCAGGGGGATTCACATCATCCATGTCCATGGTGTTCACTTTTGGGATCACCGCATGTAGATGTATTTGCTTCTAACATCATTCAGGGGAGAGCTAGTCTTGGTAGAAATTAAGATATCCCGATTGAAGTGACCACAATTGTATTGGACCAGACTTCACCTGCATGCAGGGGGTAACTGTCGCCCGCATGCCCAAACACTAGGCAACCGCACAGGTGTTTCTGTACTGTGCCTCACTGCATGTAGGAAAACAAGGGAGAGGAGCCTTGATGAGCTTCTTTTCATGTGTGCAAGTGATCTAAATTTACCTTGGTTAAGTATGAGCTAACGAAGCATATTGAAGATGAAGTACCTTGACATATTATTTGTAGATGATATTACGGTGATAGATGAGTCAAGAGGAGTTAATAAGAAACCAATATTGTACCGAGAAACATTGGAAACAAAGGGTTTTCGACTTAGTAGAATGGAGACAAAATTTGGGAGTGTAAGTTTGGTAACTTGGATTAAGTAAATGATTCAAAATCAAAATCTTCATCTTCATCTCCTTGATGATATTGTTGCGCTCCTTCCAAATTAATCCATACAATGTCTTCTTTTAGTTAAGAGTGCATTTTCTTCGTTATATTCCATAATCTACTCCTCTAATATATCAAAATTATCCAAACTTATTGGATCAAATTGACTTTCTTCTCTATTTAACTTTTTAATTGCCTATAATAAAGAAAGATAAATAATTAGTAAATAACATTAACTATTGAAGTCAAACAAAATATTGAATTCAATCTTTAAATAGTAACTAATACAAGATTACCTTTGGCGAAACCACATGTTACAACAAATGAAAACTAAGTCAATGAGTCACTTATGTTCCAACTTGTTGTGCTGTTTTGTATGGATGTTTTCAAAGACACTCCAATTTCTTTCACAACCCATTGCACTATAGGTTTGACTCAGAACTCTTACTGCAAAATCTCTAAGGTTTAGGCAATTACTTTCAAACCTATTCCACCAAACATTTGTAAAAAAACACAAACATCAGGGACTTAATCCACAATAAATATAAGATTTAAGAAACTTAAATACGAAGATAAATAATTTACTTGAGCGCATATTAGTTCGGTTGTGAATTGCTACATGCAAACCCATCAAGTGAAGAGCATTATCATAGATCTCCATCTCTCGATGTATAACATCTGCTCTACTCTCATCAAAGACTAATCTATCTATACAATCAATGATGCCTCGATTAACCTCACTATCCCTTATAAAGCTTGCTAAGTATCTGAATGCTAGGTTTAGGTAATATGTTATTGTATAAATATGTTAATGCAATTGTTTGTTCCATCAATTATCTATAATGTTTCACACGAGCACATAATTCCTCTTTCTTCGATTGAAATTACTTCTCATAGCTTCTTTTGCTCTATCCATGTCTTCATAAAGGTAGCTCATAAATGGTTTTCCCTCACTATCAACCAATCTCAAAACCTTCACTAAAGTACATGTAATCCTCAATAATCTAACACATGAATTCCAAAATGTACTCATGAAGACTGTCTCTAAAATCTTATTTAACTTTTTGTTTCTTCTATTTTGAGGCAACTGTACAAATTGTTGTCATTTATTTAAGGAGAACATTCTCTTTAATTCTTGCTTTTCTCACAATGCTCTATACAAATAAGAAATTAGTTGCAAACCGTATGGTAGTTGTACGAAGAAGCTTTGCACTATTTGTATATTTCCTCACCATACACAATACAAAGACATGGTTGTAGATAAATTTGGTGATATCTTGGCAACACTCAATTGTTGCCTTTATCTCATCAATCTCACAAATATCCTCAAAGATGATATCTAAACAATGGATTGCGCATGGTGTCCAATAGAAAGTCTCATAAGTATATGCTAACTCATTCCCAGCTGCTTTATAGTTAGCTGCATTATGTGTAATAAATTGGACTACATTCTCTAGCCCAACCTCGCATATCACCTTATCAAACTCTTGCCTTAAAATCTTTGTAATATACATCTCCTCTGACATGGCTTGAGATCTCAAAAATATTAGTCCTTTAGGATAGTAGAAAAGAAAGTTTAATAAAGTCCTTCCTCGCCTATCTATCCATCCGTTTGCCATGATAGTGCATTCTATCTCCTTTCATGACTCTCTCAAAATTGAACAATATTCTTCCACTTAAAGGACAATATTATCTAATCACTTTCCTCTCAACTTCTGATAAGAGGGCATCTTGTATCATGGACGAACATTAGCAATTAAATTTGTCATTGCTTGAAAATGAAAACTGTTTGTTTCATTAAATGGAATACATGCATCATGAGACCATTTGCTCACTAGAAGGTATGCCTACTCAAGCAGTTGTTCTGAAGCCATAGCAGTACAAATTTCAAGTTGAGTATCATGTGTACTGCTAGGAGGAAAAAATGAATGTATGTTATAATAAACTCTTCCTGTACTCCTTCCTCTTCTACCACTTTCACTTGCAAAATCTTTAACAACCCTATTTTCCCTGATTGATGGTCGAGAGCTACTACTATCAACCTCTATTCTACCATCTGAAGGAATACTATCAACCAATCCAATAACATCATCATCCTCTTCCTTAAACATCCCTAAATCATCATTCCGTTGTCTTCTCTCATGTATGCTATCAATCATCTGAAACATTGTCATTTAATGGCTTCTATCAAGCTTCTAACTATGCTCGCATAAGGAGCAACTTCTTTCCTAGTCATTACTAGGTGGTATTTCAATAATGAAATTTTACCACTAACTACCTTCTCACAAAACAAACATTTAATCTTTAATCTATTTCCCTCAACTGTTGTACCCCACTATCATGTCGGATCATCATACCAAGATTACAAGTCCCTAACACCCCTTCCTACCATCTCAATTGAGCACTTTAATTCAATAAAAAACCTGAAAAATAAAAGCACTTCATAAATCCTCAATCTTCACTTAACACTCAAATAGAGTGTCTCCCACTTTACGAATGCAATAAAAATCATATCCATGCATTTCATAACTTCATATTTTGTCGTTCAAAAAAAGAAAAACACAAATAACACCAAGAAACAATAAATATAAAGAAAAAATTTCCAAAAAATACAAAAGTTATACCACAATCCGAGTTGGAAGCCTTGCACGGATGTCGTAGAACACTTTTTTTTTTAGCTTTGAACACGAACGAGGGGGAGAGCCACTGGAGAATGCCTTGGGGAGTAGTGAAGAGAGGCAAACAGATGCCAAAAACCCGCAAAACTATGGGTTTCTGTTCAGCCAAGGACCCTTTAAAAGGGTCCCTGACCATATCGCCCCATATCGTACGATACGTGTCGTATCGCACAATATTCACTATTGGAAAATACAATGGCGTGTATCATGGCACGATACGATATTTATCGTACGATACGGTGCAATATAGATAACACTGGCTCCCAAGTGTTTTGTGCAACAAAAAGATACCTGCAAAGTTAAAAGGTAAATATTATAAAGCATCAATTAGACCAAAAATGATTATGGTATTGAGTGTTGAGTAGTCAATCATAAATTCGTACAAAAAATGTTAGTGGTAAAAATGAAGATATAGAGGTGGATTTCCATCCATACTAGGAAAGACCCAATATCTAATGAGGTTATTAGAGAAAAAGTTCAGTTAGCACCGATAGAAGATAAGAGAGACATGCATAAGATGGTTTGGATATACAAAGGGGCGACCAAACAATGCTATGGAGAAAAGGTGTGAGAAACTAGACAATGAATACAGTATGGCACAAGATCAAGCTCTATGGCAAGAATCCATTAGCCGAACCCACTTAGTGTGCGAAAAAACTTGATTTTTGTTCTTGTTCAACTTTAGAAAGAACATGGACAATAGAACACCTTCTGGTAGCGCTGACGAGAAAATAAATAAATACTTTGATGTTAAATTGACCTACATCAACTATCAACATTAAGCCCACACCTCTTTACATTGGTCATATATAAACTAAAGAAGTATAACATTTAAGGGAAAGTGTCTTAGTGCATGTTAATTGTAGATGACATTATACTGGTGAATAAGAAAGAAATTTGAACTCTAGAAAGAAGCTCTAGTCTAAAAGAAAAGAACTTTTGACTTTGTACAACAAAAATGAAATATATGGGATGCAAGTTCGTATTATGGCCAACAAAGATGATATCAAAAATAAAACTGAAAACATGTTGCATCGCACAAGAAATATAAGTTTGAACAGTTAGGATCACATAGATTGAATAGGACAGGGAGGTGCATAAAATCTTCTCTACAACAAACAAGGTTATAACTTGTCTGTGACAAAAACATACACCTCAATTTGAAAGCTACATATTATAAAACAACAAGATCAGCAATGCTTTTTCGCATTGAGTGTGGGATAGTCATCCATAGGGATAACAAAAATGCTTACATGAAGATTTCAGGTGGATGCATTGCCCTCCCTATAAAGAAAAATCGAACTTGTGATGTGATTGTCAGGACAAAAGAGTTCATGTGACATTTATATGAAGAGAAGATAAAATGGGAGAGGCATGCTTAAGATGGTCTGACCAACCATAAAGGTGGCAAAATGGAGCTCCAGCTAGGTATGAAAAAATAGATGATCAAGACTCCGAAATAGGCAAAGGAAGGGCTTGAAATTTTTGGAAAACTGTAAATAACATCTTGATTGTCTGAAGTTAAAAATGTGAATAAAACACAAGATCCAGTACAATGGGATGATAAAGGATCCACGTAGCTGACCCACTTAGTGTAGGTTGGTTTTGGTTTCAACTTTCATTTATATTCTTCCTTTTTCAAAGCTCTCATTTTCCCTTATGGTTGGGTTGTTGCATTTGTTCTGTTTCATCTCATAACATATTGCATCCTCTCAACACTTCTAGAATCCAGTTTCCATCTCTCATCTAGTATCCATTCTGTATCTTGGAAACAACAGGGCATGTAGTATCCATTGAACTCTTTATATCCTTTTTCTTTTCACTTCAATAGAGTAGTAACTACAAGTATCTAAACATAAAACCACAAATAAAAGAGAAAGAGGGTTGCGCGGTCTACATGGAATGCCACTTTATGAGGCAAAAAAATGAACAAACAAACATAAAGTCTAAAAAGCGCAAAACCAACAATTTAAAAGTAGAAACTCAAGAAACAGTTTTACTTCGGTGTTAACAAAGAAAAGAGACAACTTTGACTCTGCACTCTGGGCTCCGTTCCGAAAACTTCCTATCAGGTTAACCTCAACAAAAACACAACGAGCCTTGATAAAATCGTAGTGTTGTTAATTCGAATAATCACAGCAAAATGACATCTCAAACGATCAAACACCAGTGAATAAACCCAGAAAATGGGAAAGCATAATGATCACGGAAACAGCACAGTTCAAATTACAGGATACAACTATAATATCAAAAGCGGACCAAATGGAAAAAGCAACACCCACCCAAATAAAATTAGAAGGAAAGGAAAAACTCACAATATGAATATCTCGAAACCCAGAGAGAGCTTTCATACGATATTGTAAAATAAATACATTAAACAATATAGAAAAAACTTACAAGACCTTGCAGATTGGAGGCATTCCTCCAATCTGCCCCATGATAAACCTGCGGCTGCCACTGCTGTCGTTCAGCCTTTTTCCTCTTATTAAGACTTAACCCTAATGACTCCTACTTATACCCTATCTAACTTGAATTCCTAAACTACCTCCTATTACTACTAATTACTACTAAAGCGACATAACACACTAAATACACTTACATAACGTGAAATAACAATAACCTAACATACTCTTACATCTAACATTACATTCTTTAACTAGCGTTTTGAGAAGCTCGCACCCGATCCCTCCAGCACCCACCATCAAAACTTTTGCTCCCTTCAAAACAGAACCCGAAAGAAACAACTCAAGAAACAGAAAAAAAAATCAAATTAAACACTGCCAGCAAGAAGAACAACGACCCGGAAAGGAAAAGAAGGGGAAATGAACCACCTTGATTGCTTCTAACTGCCACTCATGCGCCATTGGGGAAACCGATAACTGATACAAGCTTAAGGTTTCACACACACACACACACAGCGGCAAGAGAATTTCGGTTTGCAAATTTCACTTTCTGCCTCCCGCAGACCAGCCCAATAGGTTCGTTGCGTCGAAGCCCTTGATTGGTTGTCCTTTGTTCCAACAGAATTGACCCAAATGCCCTTTAGACGTTGACACGCATGAAGCTTCCGTTCGCCATCGAGACACGAAGTTTTTTTGCAAAGTTAGCAATTTGTTTGATTGGTGGTGTCAGGACTCAGTCTGGCAAAATCGTGAATGGTATAAATACTTTTTTTGCGAGATAGGAAAGTAAAATGAGTGAAAGCATATGCTTGAGTTTTCGTGCAAAAGCTTCACGACAAAGTCTTTTGGATTAAATTGGACCTATAAAAATCGTTTGTTTCCTATTACATTTTAACCTCTTCAAACTTAATTAAATCATACTAAAAGTTTGTCTAGTATAAAATTAAATTTAAGAGATAATAATGATTTGGTAAAGAAATCTAAAAGTTAAAGTTTTGAATGCAAATAGCACAGAGTAAGTTTTTCTTCGAACATTCCTCTCTAACAAAGTAATAATCAATCTCGATATCTTTGATTCTTTAATGAAAAGTATTTTTAGATGCTATGTACATGATATTTTTGTTATTACAAAACATAATTGAGGGTTGTTCAATAATAACTCTCATACCACCAATGAAATCTCAATGGCAACAGTTATCATTAACAATATTCTACTTCAGTGAAAAGCAAAGGCATCTTCACTTACTTTTTGCATCTCTATGAGATCAGAGACTCACCTAATAATACACAAAAAATGGTAGTGGAGTGTCGATTGTTGACATCTTCACCTCAATCAACATCAGTCAAGTCAAGATAAGATGAAGTTAAAAACACTCTTTATCCACAAAGCGCTTAATGTATCTGATGATTCTCATAATCGTACTCATATGAGCACTAGTACGAGGTTGTTGAAACTCACTAGTAGTGTGAACAACTTGTGATATATCGGGGCGAGTGATAGAGAGATAAGTCAATGTCTCTATCAACTGCATATATAGTGTTGGATCTTCCAGTTTCTCTCCTCTTGATCTCAATTTTGTTCCAAATAATTATGATGTATTTACTTTCTTCTCTTCAGTTAGTCCTCACATGTTAACAATATCACTTGCAAATTTTGTTTGAGATAAAATATTTTCTATTACTATGTATAATTTCAATTTTCAAAAATAACTAAGCAATGTGAGATCTTTCATTTCAAATTCTTCATGAAGATTTCTTTTAACTAAACGTGACATTCAACTACTCCTTCAAAAATATAATTCTTATAATAATGAAAGAAGGAGATAATATAGTTTAATATGTAAACCAAATATTAGTAATAATTAAGAATTTCGCTATAGCAAAACTAGTCTTTTCTAAACCAATATAGATATCCACTATCTTAAATAGTCTGACCTCCTTTCTGGAATATGGTGACCACAACCGTCAAACTTGAGTATGATTTTACCCTTTCAGAGCTCTCTCTGAAACTAACAATTAAACAAGAACATAACATATGAAAAAAAAAAAAAAATGTTAGTTGATCGAATGATTTAAGGTATAGGTCCAAAGTCAACCACAATAAAACAAAATTAAATAAAAAGTTTGGCAAACAGAAAAAGAAGGGAAAGCATTTTTCAAGAAATCGTAAGAATTCACTTTTTGAGTTAAGTGCTTCAATTGTGAGAATATGAGACTACAAACAAGACTATCGCAACAAGAGAAATAATGGTGGAACACCCAACATTGCAGCCCAACAGAGAAACATGACATAATATGTGTCATTTCTAAGTGCCTATACTTGGATTGCACTATGACTAATTGGTGGATTGATTCTAAAGTGACTCGCATATCATGAAAAGCAAAGAGAGATAGCAATGGACCTGATGGAATACAAACCAAGGAAACATCATGTCTATATGATAAATAATTCATTCGCTGATATTCTAGGGTTAGGTATTTTAGGATTTTTGTGTATTGATTGTGCCTTCTTTTGGGTGCAATTTTGTGTTGGTATCTACCGTGGTACAAAAAAAGTTTACGGTCAAGTTTGTCCTTAGAAAAGTCACTTTGGGAAACATGGTAGGATAGTGTTTTCTAGTTTCTTTCATTCTGAGCATGATTTATTTAAATTAAACATTAATGATAAGCTAAGTTTTTCTTCTACTTATATCGATTATATATTTTTTTATGTGAATATATGACATAAATGCTTAAGGCATATAAGTTTGAATAAGATGAAAAATTAATCAACTTTGACTTATTCTTTGAGTTTTAAGAAAACACTTTAATAAGTATGAAGCCTATATGAAAAGAAAAATGACTAGAAAATCTTTTTTTAAAGATATAATTAGGACAACAACTCCATTAGAAATCATTCACAGAGATATATTTGGTCAATTTAGGGTAAGATCTTATCATGAGAAGTTTATTTTATAATCTTTGTTGATAATTATTCGAGATATGCATATTTATATCTCTTAACACATAAATCTGAGACATTTGAAATATTTAAAAAATATAAGCAGGAAGTTAAAAAACCAATTAGGATAGACAATCAAAGTTTTAAAATTGGACAGGGATAGAGAATATACCTTCACAAAATTTCTTCAATATTGTAAAGACTTGGTATCTCTAAACAAAATATCATGCCTAAGACACTTCAACAAAATGTTGTAGGAGAAAGATATAACAAGAACTTGTTGAATATAACTAAATCCATGTTAATAGATAATTCTCCTCCAAGAGTATTTTGGAGAGGAGTGACTACAACCATATATATATTAAATAGAGTATCTTATAAGGTTGTATTATCTACACCATATGAGATCTGGTTTGGTAGAAATCAAACCTTAGTTATCTCAGGAATTGAGGATTTGTCACACATGTTCATATCCTTTAGTAGGTCATTGAGATATATTTTGATTGGATATTGTAAAGGTTGTATGGGATATAGATTTATAATAAGGAACATGATTTAATAAAGAGTAGGGATGTTGAATTTTTATAAGATTCTAAGAATGATATCCTTGAAAATGATAATAATGACCTAGTGAATCTAGATCCATCACTATTTAAACCTACGGATTTCAATCCAAATAACCTTCCTAAGCAAACTAAAACTTTAAGTAGACATAAAAGACCTAACGTTACACCATCTTACTTAAAAGATTATCACACTTACCTTGTAGAGGAATTGTATAATTCAGTAGATTTAGATGAGTTGACAAATAACATGATGTATCAAAAGGCTATTAATTCATTTAAATCAACCGATTGGGAAAACATAATGGATGAGAAAATTGAATTTATTAAGAAAAATCAAGTTTGGAAATTGACTGATTTATCAAGAGGAAAGAAAGTCATAGGCTGTAATAGATCCTTAAAACAAAATATAAAGTTAATAAAATAATTGACAAATTTAAAATGAGGTTGATTGCAAAGGATTTTCACAAAAGGAGGGGATAAATTATGTAGAGGAAGTCATTTATATGCAACAGCCAGAAGGGTATGTTATTTATGATCAGGAAAATAAAGTATATAAGTTAAAAAAATCCTTATATGACATTAAACAATTACCTCGATAGTGGTATTTGACTTTTCAAAATATCATTTTTGAACTTAAGTTTGTAACTAATGAACTTGACTATTGTATATATGTTTGGAACAATGAGTCACTTTATATGTATATGACATATTGCAGACTGAAAATTATAATGAGATGATTGTTAAAACCAAATCATGGTTAAACTCTAAGTTTGAAATAAAGGATATGAGAGATGCATTCTATATTCTTGGTATAAAGATTTCTCGTGATAGAAAGTCTAGACTTTTATGTTTGAGTGAAGAGATATATTGATTATATCTTCAAAAAATTTAGAATGAGTGATTGCAAACCTGTAAATATACATGTTGTTAAAGGGTAAAACTAAGTAAGACTTATTATTTCGGTGAGGGAGAAAACAAGTCTAATGTTCCTTATCTATAAGTTGTGGGTAACTTGATATATGCTATATTATGTATAAAACTGGATATCAATTTTATTGTTGGTCTTGTGAGTAGTAAATATCAAATTAATTCTTATTAGTAGCATTGAATAGTTGTGAAAAGAATTTTGAGATATCTTAAAAAAACAAAGACCTAAAACTCTACTTTTAAGTAAATAAACTAAAAGTGGTAGGATATTTAGATGCTAACTTTGTTGGGAGTAAAGATGACAAGTCAATCTCTAATCATATTTTTATTTGGAGGTGGTATTGGGTTTTGGGCTTGCAAGAAACAAGATTATGTAGTGTTGCATACACAAGAAGTTGAGTGTGTTGCTTGCGGTATGACTATAATAAATGTCATCTAGATAAGCCACTTCATACGTTATTTAAAGCTGGATATAACCAATAAACAAGTTATCATTTATTGTGACAACATTGTAACAATTACTCTTATTAAGAATGGAGCTGATAGCTCCAAAAGCAAGTATATAATAGTTAAATATCAATATGTTCATGATATGCTTAAGAGGAATGAGATATTTATATCTTATATGTCAATAAATGATATGTTGGTTGACCCATTGACAAAAGGTATCTAAGAAGATATTGATATGCCTAAAGTTTCATTTTAAAAGCACACTATGGTGAATGTTACGAAGGAAAAATTATTTATTACGAAAAGCTGCATAACTTATATAAGTTGCAATTCACTTACAACTAAAAATGGTACAACTTGAAAAATCACAGAATAGTGAGAGAAAACCACTGTATCATAAATTGGTTCATGGCCAAATAAGAGATGTGATTTATTCTATAACCCCTTGATGCAAATATAACATATATTGGGAATTTCAGAGAAGAATTCTTTGATTTTTCAAGATGCTCTTTTTGAAAAGATAAACATGTTGTAACAAAAATCATTTTGCTTTTACAAAGGTTTAATGTACATCTCAAAGATAAACACAAAAATAGCTTTAAGGGAAAACCCACAGAGAAAAACACGAGAAATAAAAAGCCAAAGTATATAAATAAGTTTATGCTTGTTTATCAAACAACAACAAAAAAACACAAAAGTTGAAAAGTCTTTCCTGCTGAGAACCCTTTAAGGGTAACTGTGCATCTTCAATTTCTTATCTTCTCCTTCTTCTCCCTCTTCTGCTGCAATTAGGTTGCTACGTGTGGCTTTCTCTCACAAATTTTTTGTTTGAATTCAACACGGGACTAAAGCATTTGAAAAGAAAATGCATGCCTAATTTTTTCTTTTTCACGGCACGGCTCAGTTTTTGAACTCATGACCCTTAAGCAAAGTTGTACTTCTTTGTTGTTCATAATCATTAAAAAACTATATATATATATATATCACATATATATGTACCCAGAAAAGAAAAACGAAGAAATCTGTTTTTTGTTTTATCAAATGAAGTGCTATTCGAGTTGGCATGAGAATGTAAGTTATGTGCAATGCATCATGAAGTATTTTCCAAAATATTTACATTTTAAGTTCATGGGAATTTGCCCGTTTCCTTACTGCACCAGGAGGATTTTGGCATGGTATTTTTCTCGCTATTTTGTTATAAACATCATACAATTATCCCCAAGAGATAGAGTCAATAAATTTGGAGCAAGAGAATGAGCTTATCATGAAGTTTATGTGCAATGCAGAACATGAGTGATTGGTTTTGTGTTAAGCTCAGGCTTGTGGCTCGTTCAGTAAAAATGGCATAAGTTTATACAGTCAAAGATTGACAAGTTCGCGTACCAGACTTACGGATTCAAACGGATGGGTTACATTAAAACATTGCCGGTTCAAAACCAGCCCAGCAGTTACAACTGGAACTAGCTGTAGCCGAAACTGGGGACCACCTGGTTCAGTTCTGGTTCCACCATTCATGAAACAGGAACTGGCTGTTCCAAACTGAGGGTTGTAGACTTTTTTAGTTTTTCTTTGAAATTTAATTTTTTAAATATTTTTACCAGTTACGTGTGGTTTAGAACTCAAAAAGAACTGCCCCAAAAGCGGCGGTTCCGAGACCGACCACATGCCGACTGGGTTATAGTTTCAGTCAAAACTGGAACTGGCTATGTCTAGGTTACACGACTTTACTAGATCCATCCACTACCCTCATAATCAAGAGACTGAAACTGGCCATCTCTAGGTTACACGACTTTACTAAATCCATCCACTACCCTCATAATCAAGAGAACTGGATTAGGTAACGGGCTCAAGGGCAGACACGAAAGGCCAAAGCCATAATAGTGCAAAAGAAAATACAGTAATAGAATCTGATTAATCTTGGTATGGTTTTGGATACAGAATGTAACTAATCCCGGGTTTTGTGTTAGATTGGATCCTATTGACATCCCTTTATTTCTATATACGCATATGTTTGTGTACGAGTTCCCTTGTAGAGCTCGCAACTTTGGGACCGACGAAAATCTACCTGAAAAATCCATATCCAGGACTGGACTTGGGCAAACCAGGTAGGACCCGGGTTGGCTGAAAAGAAATCAGAAAGGTCAGCCCCAAACACGAAGCCATCTTTCTTTGGTATTATCTTTTGTGTACATGAAGAAAGAATTTTCTCGGTGTGTTTGTATGTCGGGATTTTCATGCTGCGACTTGCTTTGCCGGACCTAGCATTTCTTGAACTTATTAAGCTCACACTTTAGCTGATTTTATCAGTGTGCATTTGGAGAAATTAGCTCAATGCATATCACAGGTAAGCTCGACTTAGTCGAGGAATTATACAAGACCACTTTCACATCGACGCGATACAGCTCGCTTTTGTGCATTCGAAATTTCAGACACATGAAGCCGCAAATGAGAGCAAGCTGAAGTTTCAGATGAGACTCGGGGATGTTAGTGCTCACTGGACTGAACAAGGGCAACACGCCTGGCACATCCAAGAAATATCCTTTTATCATTTTCTCAAAATTGAAATCAAGCTACAATGCAAAACCGAGAAAGCACTAATGAGCCGCCTACTAGCTTATGTAGCCTTGTGAACAAGCCTCTAGCAACATCCCTATTCGTTCCAGGACATTAACACCTCATGAGGTACACAGGACTCCCTGCCCCCTTTAGAGCTTTAAATTTCACCTCTCTAACTGAATAATTTGGTGGCTTTTTGTTAGTATCTTCCTACATTCGTGACATGAAATCCAATTTTCGCCATGCAAATCAAGTAGATGCAGCGTTACAGAACGTCTTCAAAAGACCTTACACAGATATGCTTTTCATGAGAAAGACACACCTAATTCAAGTGCCGGTCAATAATCAGGTGATGACTTAACATTGTCTTATTACACTCAAGACCATGCACAGAACAGGTTCGTCTAGCAATTTCAGTTGGAAAGGGCCTTCGCTTCCATATGAACAGCATTTGGCAAGAAACAGTATGTCCATTTTAATGGCTTCACCGAACATAACCTTTTTCTCCAACTAACAAGCTGAGTTGGATGAGACTTACCAGGCGCGCAGGTAATGTACACAGCTCATGACCTAAAGGCTTGATCCGCTGGGCAGGTAAACCACCTCTCTTCACCTATGCTCGTAATCACGGGACAGGTAAAATCCCTCATGCTGCACCCTCTCCCTAGTCGATTCATGACTCATTTATCAATAATCAAGTTCGAGTCAAGTTGATATGAGCTAAACTCAGATTCTGAATTAAAGTGGCTCGGTTGTGCACTCCTAATGCATCTTAAACGATCTTTTGTAGACTTCATGAAAGGAGGAGGGTGAGAAAACATATGCAAACAAAACAAGAGATGTTTAATGGCGCAACTAGCTATATTAGGATAGACTCTCTTGCCTTCTCTTACTCCCCTTCATGCCTCTATTTTAGACCCAAACAGTATCAGACTTGAGAAGAAGTACATTCCATTAGCTTCCAGTTCCAGATTGCATGTCAATGTCCAGCTTGAGCTTCCCTTGACACAAGCCAGAAAATGCTGAAACTCATTCCAGCAAGTGTTTTTAGTTTCCTCTATTGTAAGAGTGACAAAAGATGAACCTAAAAGCCTCTTGAAGACACGTGCATAATATAAACTACCATTGAGGCTGTAAATAGCTAGGATTCCAGAATCGTGTATATTTAGGGCAGGGATTGTGTGACCACTTATAAGCTGGGCTTCGGACTTCTGGGATTAACAAGACTCAGAAGCTAGAATAAGCTAACACGAGTCCTTGCATATCTGTAGTGCAAGTGTTGTCCCATCTCTGGTGGTATGCACAACCCAGCAAAAAATGGCGAAGGAAAAAGAATCTTGACATAGACATTGTAAAGGAAAAAATTATGCATAATCCTTGCATTTAGATGTGGAGAAATGTGGAATCTCTTTAAGCAACACGAAGACAACTACAAGATTGTGGTCAAAGAATATAATCCAGTGACAGATAGCACATACCTAAATTTATCATAGTGGGTTGTAAGTTCGTTTTGACGAATGCACACATCAAGAGACTTCAATATATATAGAATCTCTGAATCTAAATTCAATATGATATCAATAACAAAAAGGGGGCACAAATAAACTACAAGAGAGCTCTTCAAACCTTTTCCCTTTACTGATTGGGAAAGCATAAAGAATTTAAAACTTCAGAAATTCTGCAATAGGACTTGGAGAAAAACAAAACCTTCCTGATGCACTCAAGTTACAAGATACTGCCCAGCACCAAAAACCAAGGTTTGGATTCTTTGGAAGGATGGAGTTCAAGAAAAGGTAGAGACGTCAAAAACGCTTAAGAAATAGGTAATAACACAAGAAAACAACTTTGTTGTGTAAATAGTTTAACAAAAAAGGGCAGGAGTCGAAAAGATTAACTAGGGACTAGCTTCACATCTAATAGAAGTGCGGACTGCAAAGCTGCTGATATCAATCGTCTAATAGGAAGGGTACTTAGTTATCATGTGGTATCTAGGAACCAAGAAACAGGGGATTTCAGCAAGGCTTGGCTATGATGGTATGACCTAGATAATAATGCATCTATGGTCCTACGCATGCTTATCACTGGATGGAAGTTCATGGGCGACCCCAGGGCCATTCATTGGACCAGCCAAGGAGGAAGTACTGGGTTAGAAAGCCCAGACAAACCTAAGATTGCAGAAAGGAAAGAAGCCTAATAAAGTGCAAGATGTGCCCCATGAGATGACCCAACTCGATGCCTAAATCTAGGTATGAATTTATTTCCCCCCCGTACATTCATTCTATTTCTACATCTTTGTGTGATGTAATCCCAGAACTTTGAAAAGGAAGTACAGGGTATGAGACGAACAAGATTCACATCACACTATCTTTAAGCACATGAACATGTGATACACTTGACATGGGAAGTGAACCATATTTAATCTTGCTTTCAGCAAATTCAAGATAAATCAGGAGACTGAATAATCCTAGGACAAGAGTATCAAATGACCAATACAATACAATGCTGAGTTCATAAACAAACGGTGCTTGTTCTCCATTAGTCCTCCATGACCGTATTCTCCTTGACTACATTGTCAAGTGACATGACAGAATGGTTCTTCTTCAAAGCTCAAAAACATTTCTCCCGTTCCCAGCACACTGCAGGTCTGCAAATTGAAATGGAAGGCTTCAAAGAGACAATAACCATGTCAGTACTGTGCTTGGACGCCATCAAGGGTCAATATTGGGTCACAAACAAGTATCCCAAACAAACACAAATCAAGTTCTCCAAAAGGTGCCAATCATGATGATTTAATGACAATATTAAGATTCACAGACCATCAGATTCCACTCGAAACCCAAATCACGGGGGAGAGAGTGGCAAGAATGAAATTTACATCTGCATATCCATCCAAACCAGATAACATATACTACATAGTTTGAATGCAAGAACTCGTGCTTTATTCATTAAGAATACACCGCGTATTTGTTGGAAATGAAGAAAACGAGCTAACTTTTCTCTTATCGGAGTAGCTCATGTAACATGTAAGAGATTCAAAAATGCTGATTCCGGAATATGTATAACTTCTCAGCAACAACAAGTAATGAGCCAACTCATTTTTCATTAGAAGAAATCATTTAACACGTAAAGGAATTTAGGTTTTGTTATTCGCAATCACTTATGAACAAGAAACAAACTTCTCTTCATTCCATTACAACATTCGCCCCAACTGCCTTCATCTTCTCGATAATCTTCTCGGCCTCTTCCTTCAGAACCCCTTTCTTTAACAGCGTGGGCGTTTTCTCCACCAAATCCTTGGCTTCCTTCAGACCCAGGTCGGTGAACGTCCTCACCTCCTTGATGATCTTGATTTTCGAAGCTGCGTCGAAGCTCTCCAACTTCAGATCAAATGCCGTCTTCTCCGCCTTCATCTCCTCTGCCTTCAGTGCACCGGGACGGCCGCTGGAGGCCATGCCGCCGAACCCCATCCCCGGCATCATCACGCTCATTATCGGCATTTCCTCAACGCCGAATTTCTTCCTCAAAATATCCGTAAGATCTGCTACTTCCATCAAAGTAAGTCCAACAACTTCATCGACGATCTCAGATACCTTTCCACTAACTTCTCTAGAGATCGTTCCCGAATCCGATCCCAATGATTCTTGAACAGAGCTAGAAATCCTTCGAGAGATCAACCTCCCATCGCAGAAACCCGGATTTGTCGACCAACCAAAACTGGAAGAAAGACTGTAAAGCGTAATCGGTGAAGCAATCCATGGTGAATAGTGCGATTTTTCCGACGGATTGTGAGAAAAAACAGCCGAATCGTAACATTTTCCGTTCTGATCGTGTAAATCACGATTTTGTGTGATCTCCAATCGTAAACGAGAAGCCGAGAAAAGGGAAGAGCGATTGGAGCGAAATCCTAAGAAGAGAGGGGATCGATTGGAAGATGAAGGGGAGGAGAGATCGGACGTCTGGAAAGAAGTAGGAGTGCTTCCCGATTGATGGACGAGGAAATTAGGTTTCCTTGTCTGGAAGGAAGAGGGACGCCACCTCTTCATGGTAGTAGAGACTTCACTTGTCTGTGATTCAATGGCGGGTTTAAAACCTAATTTTGTAACCAGAACCTGAAACAGTTTGGGGGTTTAAGGAGAGGCACTTCACAATGGGTGGGAGGCAATTCCATACCCGACAGAACCCGACCCGAAATTCTGAGCTTGGGTAGGTGTTTAAGCACCCCGAAACCCTGACCTCATTAATACCCAAACTGCCTCTCTCTCTCTCCCCCCGACCATTTACCTTTTATCTTTCAACTTTCTCCACCTCGCTCTTTACTTCTCACACTTTCCTAACTCACTCTTACGAGCTAAGTAACATGATGTTCATCCAAGGTGTGTTCAAAGTGAAATCTCTCTCTCTCCTCTTACTCACCTGTTTCGACTTGTGTCCCAAGTGTGTTCACTTATGGTGTGTTTAATTGGTATCATCAACCCCCTAGTACTAAAATTGAAGGCTTAGACCCAACACGACCTTGTAACTATAGTTATGAGAAACCACACTTGCATGTTTAATTTGCAAGTAATATTGGCACTTGAGTTTCTTTGCCAGACAGTAGAACAACAACAACTAAGTCTTTATATTAGATGGGATGGGGTCGACTACATGGATTCTTTGATTTCACATAGCCCTATCATGTGTCATGTTGCAGGTAACTCAACATAAGCTAGAACATTCTTTATTTTTTCTTTCCAACACTTTTGGGGTCGTCCTCTACCTCTTTTAATACTTTCAAAATCTAGTTTTGCATACCTTCTTACAAGCGTTTCTTTTGATTTTCTTTCTATATCTAAACCATATTAAACGATGTTCTCTCATTTTATCATCTATTGGTATCACTCCTAATTTATTTCTAATAACCTAGTTATGTATACAGTCTTTCTTTGTATGACCATTCATCAATCTCAACAACTTCATTTCTGTCACATACATCTTTTGTACATGTTGATGATTAACTACCCAACACTTAGAAGCATAAAACATGGAAGGTCTAATTGTTGCTATATAATATTTACCTTTTAACTTTAATGGTATCTTCTTATCACAAAGAATACCAGATGCTCCTCTCCATTTTATTTTAACCAACTTGCATTAATTCTATGCATAACAACTCCATCAATTCTTCCATCACCCTAAAAAATTGACCTTAGGTATTTAAAATTTTCCTTTTACGAGATGCACTATGTGCCAATCTTAATTTCTATGTCATCTAAAGTAACCAAATGATCAAACTTACATTCCATATATTCTATCTTTGTTCTACTAAGTCAGAAGCCTTTACTTTCTAATGTTTCTCTCCATAGTTCTAATTTTCTATTAACTTTTTTCTTCGATTCCTCAACTAACACAATGCCATATGCAAATAACATAAACCACTTCATTTTGAATATGTTTTGTTAACTCATCAATCACTATTATAAATAAGTATGGACTTAAAGTTGATCCTTGATGTAATCCAATATTAACTTCAAAGAAATCTGTCATTCCTTTATGAGTCCTCACACATGTTTTTGCACTATCGTACATGTCTCTTATAAGGTTTATGTATGTCAATGGGATACCTCTTTTTTTCAAGGTTCTTTAAAGAACATCCCTTGGTACCATATGATAAGTTTTTTCTAGATCAATAAATATCATGTGAAGGTCTTTCTTGTTTACTCTAAAATGTTCCACAAGACATCTGAAAAGGTGAGTCACTTCAATAGTAGATTTGCTTAGCATGAATCTAAATTGGTTCCCTGTTATACTTGATATTAATCTTAACCTATGTTTGATAATTCTTTCCCATAATTTCATATATGGCTCATTAAATTGATACCTCAATAATTCGTATAATTCTAAATGTCTCTCTTGTTCTTGTATATGGGTATAAGTGTACTCGCTCTCCATTCCATGAGCATCTTTTGGTTTCTCCATATTTCATTAAATAGTCTTCTAAGTCAAGTGATTTTTGTCTCTCCTACAATTTTCCAAACTTTTATAGGAATATTTTTTCGTCCTACATATTTACCTCCTTTCATATGTTTAAGAGCCTCTTTGACTTCATTCTTTTGAATACGTCGGTAAAAATTGTGGTTTATATACTTTTCTGATTTGGATAACTCTCCTAAGATAATACTAATATCTTTATTTTTATTAAAAACTTATAAAAATAGTTTTTCATCTAATTTTTATATTATCATTTGCCACTAGAATTTTTTTATCCTCGTCTTTGATGTATCTAACAAAATTAAAATCCTTAGTTTTTTTATCTCTAGTCCTAACTATCCTTGTTATGATAATAGTTTGTTAAAAAAGGTGATAGGGATAAAGTATGACTTAGATGTAATAGAAGTGATGAATATAAAAGTAAGAAAGTAGTTGATGTTGAAAGTAAGCATTGGATTGGTAAGAAGAAAGTAAAATGCTCGTTTTTACTTCAATGAGTTGATGAAGCCAATGAATCTTTGAGATTGACAATGAGTTGTTAGATGCATAATCATCTTATTAGTTTATATCTAGAAGTGCATGCATTTACATGCAACTTAACCAACATTGAGTTCAATTTAACAAAAGAGATAATAAAAAGTTATTATGAACTCAAATCCTAGCATATGTTGATACAATTGAAGTTGAGTGGTAACTTAAAGCTTAGCATCGTAAAGCACATTTATAAGACGAGAATAACAATAAAGCAAAAGAAAATAAGTGATCGAATGATTTTTGAGCAACTTTTGCATCAAATAATCATCATAAGCATAACACATGGCATCATAAGATACCATATACAGACTATGTGAGTGGTATTATATTTGTAAATCTTACTTTAACTTAGATTGAGATATGTCTATAGATTTAGTGTGAAAATACAATGTGGTGAATGTTGTGAAGGAAAAACATATTTATTATAAAAAATTGCATAACTGATATAAGTTTCAGTTCACTTATAACTAGAAATGGTACAACTTAGAAAACCACAAAATAATGGGAGAAAACCAATGTATGATAAATTTGTTTAAGTGGCAAAATGGGAGATGTGAGTTATCGTGTGGCCCCTTGAGGCAAAGATAATGTGCATCGAGAAATTCGGAGAAGAAAGGCCCTCTTTGAGATTTTTTTGAGATGCTCTTTTTGAAAAGCTAAATACGTTTTAACAAAACTCGTTTTGCTTTTACAAAAGTTTAACATACATCCCCACCCTAACTTAGCATATTTATTATATAAACAATACATTACAAAATATATTGAAGAACATATTATTCAAGTGATGAGAAAAAAATGGAATTGATATGCGCACAACCCTTTTACTATACACACTCCAATTTTGTTGCTTTTTCCAAAATGCCCTTAGGCATTTTCAATAATTATAAAAATGCCTTTTCAGCAGAAAATCGTGAACCAACTTCTAGCTCCCATTTTCCTTCATTCTTTTGGCTATACTTTTCAGTAGAAAATCTATAGCCATTTTTACCAAAAAAATGAATTGAAATATGTCGAAATGATGGATTTGAGAAGAACCGATAAGAGAGGGAAGGAAGAAGAGTTTTTTCGATTTCTTTAGCCAATTCGAAGTAAATTCACCAATTTATTAGGGTATGTTATTGATTTTGTATTGTATCATTTTTCATTCATTTAATTGAATTTTTCATGCTATTAGGTGCCGAAAAAAACAAAGTCTTTCCAGCATCACACGAGTTAGAGACGAGCCTCATGCGTATATCCCACTTTGAGTGAGGCACTTGATACCCATCTCCTACTTAGTGTGAGACATAAATAATTTTTTCTATACCGACATGGCATATAGGATACGAGTACAAGGTCGTAATGTCACCACTTTATTTAAGAGATGCAACACAGTGTCGTATGAAAGATGCTCTCATAGATGACAACGAGAAGAAGAAGTTGTCTCTTTACGTTATGAGGATGATACATCAACCTTAAATAGTGAGATCAATATTGCAAATAATGAGGATGAGGGGTATCCTAATATATCGAGATTACTCTCGAGCTTTGAAGATCACATTGCATATAAGATCTGAGAGGAATATGTACTTTAAAACTTTAGTATAAATTTATGTAAATATTCTCTATACACATACTGATATCAATATTTTATATTCTAATGTATTATGTAAATATATATTTACAAGCAATATGAAAAGTGATAACAACTTATACATATTACACTGTGGGTAGAGACTAGTAAGTGAAGAGGATGGATGTTAGGCCTAGAAATTGGGTTGAGCTTGCATACCATAGTGGATTGATTGGACATGAAGACTTATTATACGAGGTGATAGATCATATATTGCTAACTGCTTTTATCGAGCATTGGCAAGCATACACAAACAACTTTCACATGCCATAGGGTAAGATGATGTCTACGGGATACTTGGTCTTCCAATAGAGGACCAACTCGTTTTATTGACACAAAAGATGATGATTAGAAGTAGAGAAATTTTAAGTGATATGTTGGGAATGGGCATCGATGAAGTTGTATGTGAGATTAAGTATCGGGTTGTTAAGTTTGAGGTGTTTCGAACTAATGTTTCAAGAAGGAGAGCAAGTAATAAAAATAATACCTTATGTTATTTGTTGTATCAGTTAGAGTGCATGTTGTATCAGGATAAGTCTACAGATATGGTACCCATAACACTTGTGAATCTGTTAACACATGATTGTAGGAGGGTTGGTAATTATGGATGGGGTGCAACTGCATTAGCATATTTGTATAGATAACTAGGAAATGCATCCCGGATAGAAGTACAATAATATAGTAGATATACTTTTTTGCTTTAGGTAATAATATTTACTATTATTGCTTGTGTTATTTATAATTCAAATTTTTTTATTTAAAAATTAATAAGTTATATGTTTTAATTATAGACATAGATTTATGAGTACTTCACAGCTTTCAGAGTTGCTATGTGACAAAAATGGTAGGATAGAAAACCATGAGTAGGCCGATAGATGAGTAGTGTGTTACAAACAATCTCTTGTTAATCAACTTACTCAATATTATAAGCAATTAGATTTGATGATGATATATCAAGTATTTTGAATGTTATATATTCTTACGTACTATTTTGTGAAATACAGATTGACTAATAACTATATAGTTCTATAAAATACATAGATTGTAATACATATCAATTATAGCGATATCACGAATGCAATCAATGCATAAATATTGTGGAGCCTTATATACCAGTGTTATGGGTCACGTAGCAACAATAAGACCCTCTATTGCAAAGAGATCTACGAAGCTACACATATAGGGAATAATATGAGTCATGTGATGCAACCTCAAAAGCTCAATGCTAATATTATTTTGAGCTTGACTATTTTGGAGTCCCAACACTATACTCATACAAGTGTGATGAGGTTATACATGGAGTGATACATTTAGAATATTCATCGATTTATTTTACAAGTATCTTGCAGTCAGTTATATCTTGCTCAACCTACTCCAACTAGGCAACATGATACATCATTCTATATATAGGTAAATGAATAATTATATTTCTATTAGAGTATTTTTCCCTGTAACCCCACATACTAACTTTTCTCCACTTAATTTCTTATATCAGCATATGAGTGTGATAGGTGAGACACTTACAATAACTTTAGTATATTTAGACCATGTGCTATGACCATTCGCAGGTGATCATATGTTGCTAACTCTCATAGAGACATATAAGCAATGTAATGAACGAATTCACTAGTTACACTTGATGATGATGATGGTGACTATCAGTGATATTTTTTATTTGGACTCTTTATAGGATGCTATTTTGTAAATTTGAAACATTGTATATGTAAACAATGATTGTAATGAAAGAAATTTGAATTTTTTGCAACATACATGATTGCAATAAAATATCATACTCTATCTATTAATATAATACATAATATCTATTTAAATCTCAAAATCATTTAATTACATATACAAATAGATAATAGTTGACACTTAGTCATCGTCCTCAATATCGTGTACAATATCATCTCTTAGTTCTCTCAATTGTATGTATAACTCGATACATACTTGAAACATAGCTAGCGAACTCTCAATACTTTCATCTGGATAACACACTATCATGTTGGAAATATATGAGGCATCGAAGAGCCATTAACCATTTACATATGCGAAAAAATATAAACAAAATAAATGATTAATGTCTACTTAAATTTACGAACTGTTACCATATCATAATGAAATATATATAATGCTCACCGCTAGAAATGGTCGTGCAATATGATTACAACACATCTACCACACATCCCTTACAATAGACTGCTAAGTGTTTGACACTAGTGAGAGAAATATCGTCGACTCTATCATAGAGAAGAGTACTAATGTCACATTCTATTGAGTAGCGATAACTAAACCCATATCTGGCATGAACAAAATCCAATACTAACTAGGTTATGACCCATCTCTCATGTATGCAATATGTCAAATAACAACATTAATATCATCATTCTTTACCAAAACCTTTGCATATATATGACGCCTACATGTCACCTCTTTTAAGCACTTTCTACGAGCTTCATGTCACACCACTCCTCCTCTTTCCTACAAGTGTACCAATGACTTTGTATTGCAAATTTCATCTCTAATAACATTTATCCAAACATTTATGAAGATACCCATAAATTGTGGTATTTTTGTCTCATAACTTAGTTCAAAGTTAAGTTGTGTGAAAATATTTTTCTCAATGGTAGAGAGAGAGGATCACAAGAGGATCAACCTATCCCAAGAGATGCATCACATCCTCAACTATATATACGCCCATGCTTTTCTCGGCGCGAGACAATCTTGCATGCATGCTCTCAAGCTAACAAGTCCCGTCTCGTAGATTGGTTAAATGATCTCATTTTAGAACAATAAATTGGTGGTTCATATAGGATAGTATACTCATTACTCAATTTCTTATCTAATATCTTAACAAATTTCCTACATTCTAGATGATTCCATAACTTTCTTCAAATGGTCTCCATAGAGGTCCATGCATCCGCTCCTACTTGATCGATAATAAATGTGGTATCTTCTTCCATGTCTAACTTGTTTTAAAATAGATCAATAGTTGGTTATATGCCGTCTCCATAAGAAGTGTGTCACATATGTAAAAATTATTTGAATGATATTCACTAAAGGCAGATCACGATTACTGTAGATAACACGTAAAATTTTGTTTAGAGTGCATAATTCTCTCACACACTTCAACACCCAAACATAATTCTCTTCCTTTTCCGTATTCATAAAAGCGAAGGCTATAAAGAAGTTCTTAAAGATTGATGTGGACCCGACAACCTCAAGAAAAAATATTTTATACCTGAAAAAAATATGAAAAATATACAACTGTTAATAACAACAATATAGGGTAAACATTACTACACAATACTAAGACACATGTTTTCTTATATGTTGTCAAATTCTAATACCTATAAAAATTCATGAAGTAGGTGCACGAAACAAGGATACACAAATACAATATTACTTATAGTATCCATATGAAGGACTTTACCATGTCATGTATGATAATGATTAATGTCTAGATCATGTAGTAGTTGTTGTAAAACACTTTGAGAATCATAATCTTCCTTCTTGATTTTCATCCTTACATTTTAAATATGTTTTGCCGTACTCACATTTTGTACGTCCACCTACTTTACATGCGTCAGAATATGCTTTGTTTTGCAGTGCATTATTTTCATTGCGATAATGCCCTTATTCTATTTCTCACTCTTCTTGTGTGTATAGTTAACACTTACATACCTTAGTCATAGTGACTTATGTTCGATTATCACATTATATCTATAAGAAGTAGAGGCTAGTGAGAGTTTTTTAGAGCGAAAGAGACAAACGGCCTCTTAGATTGAGTGAAAGAGACATGGCTGGATGTTATTATAAGAGATATAGAAGAGCGAGCGAGCGAGCGAGAGAGGGAGAGAGATCTAGCTAGGAGGTTGGTCAGACAATTAAATCTGAGAGAGAAAACAATTAAATCTGAGAGAGAAAGGGAGAGGATACTTCGAGAAAAATCACCCACAACAATTGGTGGTAGAGACTTGCATGTTCACTATGCAAAATGAGAAAGATAAGGGATGGTTAAAAAGTGAAATTGGTGGTTCAAAACCACCAAAAACAATTTTAGAAAACCACTTGTTTTATCAAATCGGGTGGTTAAACACCGTCATATTTGATATTAAAATAGCAGGAAATTTATGAAAACCAATTCCAACAGTTCATGTACCATACATAATTTGATGATCATCTGGAACATTTATCTCTGATAGATTTCAACAATTTTTACTTTTAATTCGACAATCGAACTGTAGAAAAAGTTTATTGGAATATAAGGTCACTCGCAATAGCTTTATCCACTCTCGTCTTGACACAATGTATACAAGACTCGCGTCAGTTCAATAATAAAGTTGCTGAGAAAAATTACATTTGAATCTATTAAAACAATAGGAAATTAAGGAAATAGTGAGCCTTCTCTTTACGATCCCAGTATCCCCATATCTTACATGCCAAGATCAAACAGCTCATGGGCAACACTTTCAAAGTTCTATATTAAAACACTCAAGCTAACACGACCACAGTGACATTGAAGACTAGCATGTAAACATAATCTCACTAACACAAAGTTCGTGTGAACTCGGGTTTCGTTGATGGAATACGAAAAGTGCAAAACCTTAGGTAGGGGTGTAATCAACCGAGTCAAAAAAGCTAGCATAGGCAAGCTTACCTAGACTCACATTGGCATGAACTTGACCTCCATTGACTCTGATATTGATGCTAAAACATATTTGGGCAATTCAAACTTGAAGCTCAATTGGAGTTTCAACGAGTTCAATTAGGTCAAGCTCAGTTAAGCTCATGAGTGAGATTGAACTTGAGCTGGAAGTTGAGTCCCGACCAATAAAAACTCCATCAATTGGCAGGATAAACAACTATATAAGGGCTTTTTGATACTGCACTTGATCTTAGCAAAAAAGGCTGGAAAAGTGTGTGCTTTCCCCTTGATGTGTTTAATCAATTTTTGTAGTGCTATACTCCTTTTAATTCTCTTCTCCCTATCAATACATGATATATATAGAGAGAGAGAAATTAGTTCATGCAAACATCCATCCATGCTCCAACAATCTCAAAGATCTCAACCATTGGATCGGTGAGATCGATGGTTGAAATTTAAATTTCAAAAACAAAACAGTACCTTGGTACTTTTTGTATGGCCTAATACTATTTTTTTTGCTTTAAAGATCTTTACAGTTATCTTAAATATCGAAAGTCAAGATCTTTAAGAAGATTAGAGCATCAATGAGTGTGTAGATGAATTATGCTCTCTCTTTATATACACACATATATGTATGTATGTATAAAACTGGTATGTACTAGCAACTTAAGTGTTAACAAATCTCAACCATGATCTTTGATGATAGATTGTTGAAATTTAAAAAGCAAAAGTATCCCATGTGAATAAAATGTACCTATAAAAAGTACATATACATTTTTTGCTTTTATATTTAAATTTCAACCATCTATCATAAAAAAAATGAATGATTGAGATTTGTTTGGATTTGATACCAACTAAGTGTGCTACTATATACTAGTTCCTCTCTCTCTCTCTCTCTCTCTCTCTCTCTCTCTCTCTCTCTATATATATATATATATATATATATATATATATATATATATATATATATATATATATGTATGTATATATATACACTGATATATAATAGCATGTTTAGGTTCTAGCAAATTTAAATAAATTTCAACCAACCAACTTTAATGATGGATGATTTAAATTTGAAATAAAAAAATCAAAAGTGTTTATATGAATAAAGTACACATATACATTTTACTTTTTAGATTTAAATTTTAATCATCCATCATCTAAGATGGACAATTGAGATTTGTTTGGATTTACTGGCACATAAGTATGCTAACATGTACTTGTTCCTCTCTCTCTCTCTCTCTCTATAAAGTTCTTTTTTATTTGGGAGCCAACTTGAGTTGAGTATTCGTGAGCTCTAGTTATCGTCAAATTGATCTCGAATAGCTCTTGAGCAGCTCAGCTCACGTTCACCCCTGACCTTTACTATGCAATTAGCAATTAACAAATGTTTGTCGTTTATTGAATTTTACGAACTCTATTCCCACATTTGTGGAAACTTGTAAATAGTTGGCACTTCTGGTTACTGCCTAAAGAATTATTTAGGCTTGTTCTTTATTTATCTTCTCTAGGAAGAAGACGATCCTTTTTTGCTTTTCAATTTGTTCTATGTCCATACGGAAAGAAAGAACAGAAATAGATTCACCCCTCTTAAAAATTAAAGGCATCTTGTAGAGTTATAGTATGTCTGAAATTCTGGTTTGTCTATAGCATCCTTTCTTTACATAGATGAAACTTGAGCTCTTGCACGCACTCACACACACACACATACAGAAGCAACCCTCTTTGGAAAATTTCCTAACAAAGCCTTCTCACATGGCACCCAGAGCGTCAGCTCAATAGCAGGGCGTTTTAGCATTGTTACTGGTGGGAGTTCGAGTCCCAAAAGGTATGTGTTAGGCTTCGGCCTCCTCTAACCGAAGAAAAAAAGCCTCCTCATATGAGCAAATTATTTAGGTGAAAGCTATAAGACGATATCTTAAGAGGGCTTAGCTTAGTAGAAAGGTCCTCTGGCTGCAAGGTAGGGACTACGCATTTGGAACTGGCCAGTCATTCCAACCGAAATCGAACCACGCCAAAAACCGGTTGGAACTAGAACCGGTCAAACCAGAACCAAACTTGAAACTAGAGTTCACCTAGTTTGGTTATGATTTTATCGACAGTTCCAAACCGTTGGTTTCTATATTTTTAATTTTAAAATCTCAATTTTTTAAGATTTTTTTCTGGTTCCAGGAGGTTTCAGACTTAGAAAGCCAGAACCAACGGTTTGGAACCATTTATCCAGAACCGGCTATGTATGGTTTGGGACAGTGAGGGGCTTGATCTATCTCGTTGTTTGGAAAAATTATCAGAAAAGGTGATGCACCAACGTGGAAAATCAAGAAAAATATATTTTAAACAAAAAATAATGCAAAACAATGTTGCCGCTGCTCTTCGTCCTTGCACAGGCTGATGAGCGTTAAAAGCAGGCCACTCTTAGTCTTCATGAAAAAGGAGAATATCTTTTTCCCAAGAGATCAAATTGTAGCAGTGTTTGTTTTGCCGGATAACTCCGGACAAAAAGTGATGGGACAACCCATCCTCCTTGTCCAGACATCTTTTCCTTATGAATCTCTCAAGCAAACACCAGAGTATGTGCTAGCTTTGATTTCAACATAATTTGTACTCTTTAAGCGTCTGAAGTTTCTACTTGCATAACAGTTCCTCAGTATCAGCCATGAGTGCCTTCCGAAGACAGTATCAGCCATTACTGAATCGAACTTAATCGAATTTGAATTAGCCTTTGACGGTACTGAATCCAAATCCAAAATGAAAAGGATTAGATTAGGTATTTAGAATCCAAACACAGAACTGTTTCTACTGTGCAAGTTGAACTGAAAAAAAAAAATCTTTGTGCTTGTTTTCATAGAAACGTTTGCAACTTGGTTTTGTGGCAGTAAAATTGAATAGCCTCTTGGTGGCGTCAATGCCACCATAAGATCATAAGTACTGAATCTGAATGCGACCTTCTGTCGATGACGACCCAATTTAATTGTATGATTGCAACTGCTTTATACCCTAAATATGAGTAACTACATTTGAATCTGCATTGCCTTCAGTTTTTTATCTAACCTATTCAACATCCTTCTTATCCTCTTTGATGATTCAGTTTAGTTCATTTTTTCAGTTAAAAAATATTTTTGTTTTGCAGATGATCCTCGTTTGATGATGATTTAAAGTAAACGTCCTGATTGGAAAATCTTTTCAGACTGTCATGCAGAAGGTAGCAACAAAACATTAGGCACTATCTGATAAGGCAGGGACTGTTCTGTAAAGTACTGATGTCTTTTGCATTGTTCTGTAAAAAGCTTTCGGATTCACCCTTCTCAATGGCTGAACTTACAGCTATCCAGAGCCTACTTCATGTAAAATCTTGCCAATTTTAAGTGTACCCATTAGTTTTATTGTTGATCCACACACACACAGAGACACCCACGCACACAAACACAGATTGCCCTTTTGATCTTGGCAGATTGTGACTGAATAACTAGAACTCTTATACCGTTGGTTTAAAATGGTGGAATACTCTCCTATACACCACATACACAGACACAACGCAGAGTCAGACACACACACACAGTGAGAGCGGGGGAAGAGGGGTTACCAATTGGCCTGTGACACTTACATGGTCCTGGCAGACGAAGAAGAGTAAATAGAACTTCCAGACGATGGGTTTCAATGGCAGAATATTCTTAACATGGCATAACTATTAAACGAATAGAAAACAGGATAAGGGACTTCCCGTACAACATAAGGATAATGTTCCCGGTGTACTCCAAAGAATTGACAAAAAACTATCGGTTTACTGATTGATGCATAAATGTACTCCAAAGAATTGATTAACAACTATCGCTTTATTGATTGGTTTATTCATTCTGCCCATGAATATCTTATCTCGTCGGCGCTAATAATATCCCCAAGCAATGACTTTCCACCTTCAGGACAAAGACACAAATTCGATCCAATTTCAGCATAAAAACTTGGGCCATCTGGGTTCAATAAAGGAATGAGTTTTCGAGTATGTTGCAGCTACTATGGGTATCTCAGATAACAGCACCTGCACCATGTTGAAGGAATGAGTTTTTTATGAAATTGAATGCTCCAATTTCATGGATGCATGAGCATTCAGTTCATAAAAACCTCCTGGCGGATGCCATCTATCTTCCTCTGTTTCCCTTCTTTTTCTCTGGCAAGTACTAGAAATGCAGGCTTATGGATTCTTGAAATACTGCTATACACATCTCTACCACTTCACTTTTCTGTCTCTCTGGTTCTTGTATATGATTCTATTGCAGCATAACCATATTCCATTACAGAAAATCTCTATGGCTTCCGTATCTCTTGACTCCCAAACCCAGCTCATCTTCTGCTATAGTTCGACTGTCACCATCATCTGTCTGCGGACCTAGGGGTGAAATCAACCACATCTTTTGAGACCACACACAATCTTCCATAGCTTTATCCACAGTGTGATGTTTCCTTGTTGATAGGTACTAAACTTGGGCTCTCCTCTGGCTGACCCTTTAATCATATGATAGGCCCTCTTCATCATATAGATTTCATTGTCTGTTAAAACCTCCGATAAAACTGATTTGCCGTGTTATTTTATGGGAGTGGAATCGAGTTAGCTCCTTAACTTCGAAAAGGAGGAATCTCTTATCAATTCTAAATTCTAGCCTCCATCGTCTTGGTTGAGCAGAAAACGAACACATGCTTTCAGCTCCAAAATCTTGATTGGGCTCCATACTCTTATGTCTAGCTTGATTAGGTAAGGTAGTCATCCATCTTCTCACACTTGAATAGAGGTACTGTCTCCGACCCTCCATACTCCTCCCTTGTATAAAGCCCACCGGCCCATATGCTTCTCCAAGTAGAGTTTGGATTATAGCCGAGCTTAGTATTGAGTCTACTTGAAGTCCATCAAGTATTTTGCCTTCAAACGCACTTTCAATGAATTGGAAGATTGTCATCCTCCAAATCTGCTTCGTAAGGAGCGCCATACTAAAGGCTTCTAAACTCCAAAAGCCCAAGCCACCACTTGCCTTGGAATCACGTAGGATGGACCGTTTTAGTAAACGTACCTTCAGCTCTGTTTGCACTGCCCCACGAAAGTTGCATATCATTACTTCCAACATGTTTGCATAAGACGTGGTAGTTGGAAGTAACCCATAATACATGTTCGTATTGCTTGAGTAACACCCTTTATTTCTTTTTCAGCTCTTGAAAGGCATTTTTCCTTCCATCTTTTGAGCTTCTTTTACACACATTTGCTCGAACAAAGTCAAAAACTTGCTTCTTTGATCTAGTTATATTTGGACTAAAAGACACTTTCCGTTCCACTCTTCAAGCTTCTTTTACACACATTATCTAACAAAGTCGAAAACTTGTTTGATCTACCTATGTTTTAAATGTCTCTCCACCGCATTAATTTTCAAGCCGTTTTGGATTTTCATTTGTCTAATACTAAGCACATTTTGACCGAAGGAGAATTGTTGTCCAAGTTTGTCTGTTGTCCGGAAGCTTTCTGGTAGATGGTGATAATCTCTCTTATTGCCATTGCTTTTCCCCATGTAGCTTGTGCAATGTTTGAAAATGTTAGCGTGTAATGTTTTCTTTTAAATACGTGTGCAAGTGCATGCCTGTGCTATTAATTTATTAAACCTGCTCTTTAGAATATGCTTGTTTTTTATCTTATGCATAAAATTGCGTATAGAGGATGATTAAAAAGTCATGATATTATTGCATCATCTTGACAGTGTAATGTATAGGAGAAGATGAACAGCTTCATTTAGATATAGATCTTTGATATCAAGTCTAATAAAGATACCTTATATTATCGATATTGTCGATTGTTTAGAGCATGATGATAAAATTGACCCATTACAGTATCATGATGATGATGAAGTAGATCCTGATCCTACACAGAGTGATGGGCAATGAATTTACTGATATTCCGGAGTTACTTCATAGTTTTCTAGGTCATATTGCTTATTATTTATAAAATATGGTAAGATCAATTAACGATAATAAACTTAAACTTTATTTGAATTATTCATATAAAATTAAAAAAATAGTTCTAAGGATCATTTGAACTAACTATATAAATGTAAATACATAGTTTCATAAAAGTGGTGATTGCATATACACAATATGATGTTTTGAGAGGCCGGACCTAAAGAAGAGATTGCGATGTTACGGTAGTCACTTGGATTGATATCATACAATAGAGTGAGTTGTGGGAGATAGGAGCTTTATAATATGATATAATAGACCATGCCTTGGTCACTTCTTTATCAAACATTGGCAATAGAGATAAATAGCTTCTATATGTCATGATGTGAGATAATTGTCATACTGTACGATGTTTATAAAATTCTTAAGTTTTAGATGGACAGATAGCTTGTCTCTTTTAGGCTAAGAAAGATATTTTATTTAATTATATAGAGACGAGTGTTCATCAAGTAATGCAATAAATTAAGTTTGAGATATTTTTAATCGAGTATTGCGCAAAGAGATTGGCACCCAAAAAGGGGTACACCATATATCAAGACAAGTCCAAAGACAATATTAGTTACAATCATATAATTATTAGCTCACAATGTTTGGGCATTGTGTAAGTACACTCAGAGTGAAATAACATTAGCTTATCTATATAGTTAGTTGAGAAAAACTTCTCATAGCAAGGCATAACAACTTAGTAGTCATATTACTCTACTTTAGATAACAATTCACTATTATGTTTATTTAAGTTAATGTAAATTATTTCCATAATACAATAAATAAAGATTGTAGTATATTGTATTGTAGGCATAGATTCATGAGTATTTTCTAATCTCTAAAGTTAATTTGAGATTCATTGAGCTTATGAACAATCATAAGTATCCAAATAGATAAAAATGTGAGTCATAGGCATTCTCCTACTGTTTAACTTGCTTATTGTTGTCGGTAGTTAGGTTTTATGACCACATATCAAGTACATGGTCATAAACATTATTAAAAATTTATTTAATACATAATTATTTAACAAAGTCAATGAGGTTATATATTTGCCAATAATATATTTCTTTTATGCAATACAGATTTTATGGTAGCCATACTCTTTTAAGAACTACTTTAGCAACAACATTCTAAGATTTTGCAGTACCATAGATGTATATGTTGTTTAGACACTATAGAACCATATATGCTTGATTACATTATTTGACAGTTTGATCATCGATGAATGATCCCAGCTGCTCCACTTAAGCCTTCTTCTGTATATAGGCTCGAGAAGCCGAATGCATATAAAGTACAATCTAACTTAAGCGATAGTACTTGGGAGACACAACGTTCATATTGCTTTTGATTCTAGTACTTGTCATTTAAGCATCATCTCCACAACTAGTATATAGATTAGTATATTGCTTGGATGCATCATTTTTTGTGAGAGATTTGATCATCAGTACTCTTCATCCTCCTATAAAGACACCAAGAAGCATCAATCTTGATACAGGTAAAGTAATAATATTTATTTATTTATTTATGATTGTCTATATTATAGTTTGTTTATGCATTTTTCAATGATTAAAATAACCTTATTGTTTTCAATTATTGTTTGTAGTGTCTTATGTCATATGTAATATAGTGACACCTGTGAAACGACCTTAGAATGTTTACCATATCCTTTGTCGATGTATCCTATTATCATGGAGATACTTGAGGAGTGTTGCCAGCAAGTATATAGCTTGATAATGTCAGATCATCCAATGGTTGTAACACCCAAAATTTTCTTGGGAAAGTATGTTCTTAAAAATTGTTTTCAAAAAGTTAATTTCAAGGCACATGGGGTGAGACTCTAAGTCTTGACTTTTATAAAAAAATAGAGTTCACATAAAAGAAGAACAAAGATAGAATTTTGATGGCTTCTAGCTTGGGATGATAAAATAGACTTCACCGCAAATTTATTTCATAAAGTGAGTCGGTATCCTTCCCCTCCTTAGGTGTTTCTAACCTTAAAATAACTTTGTTTAAAATTTCTAGTTCATTTACATCCATTTTTACCTAAAAAAATCCTATTGAGTCCAAATCAAAATCTACTTTTATTTTATTTATTCATCAGATTTTATTAAAGAAAAATTATTTATATTGGACATTAAATACAGAGTAGTTTTTATATTGCATAAAAATTTTGGAATTTACATACCCATATAAATGTATAAACATTTAGATCACCAAATGAGGCTTTATTTTTAAAAATAGTGTTTTCAATGCATATATGTCTATATATATATATATATATATATATATATATATATATATATATATATATATGTGTGTGTGTGTGTGTGTGTGTGTGTGTGTGTGTGTGTGTGTGTGTAAGGGGGTAGGTTTTCATAAAGGCTTTATATTTTGAATATTATTGGACATATAAATGTACAAGGAAAGTCAACATAAATTTATACACATTTAGAGCACCAAATGAGGCTTTATTTTTAAAAATAGTATTTTCCATGCATATATGTGTGTGTAAGGGGTAGGTTTTCATAAAGGCTTTATATTTTGAGTATTATTGGACATACAAATGTACAAGGAAAGTTAACATTCATGGAAGATACTTGTCACGCTCTTTTTTTACTCTTATCACTACTATTTTGCCAAAAAGTTATATATTTATGTTTATTTCAAAATCAAGGTGAAAGAGAGAGTCTGTATTCAAAGAACTTGTTATTCATTTATGTGTGTAAGACACGAAAATTCCCACTCCTGGCTTTTGGGGCCTAGAATGAACCTTTTCGAGTTTACGTCACTTTAAGGGTGTGCCAGCTAGCTTATTCAAACTAGCGAAGATTTTTAGAAATATCTGACTTTTTGGCGACTGTGGACAAGCGGGATCTTTTCGCTTAAAACCTTCTTGAACCGGCATTCAAGGGTTGGTTTAAACGCTTAGAAAACTTCGTTTTCAAACAAACATGAACTTTTGAAAGAAAAGCAAGTATTTCGACGATTGTATGCCTAAATTGCAGTTTTTATTACGAGGGTTGTACACTTTTAAAGTCTTTTGAGTTTTAAGCTATTTAGGCAGGATGTGTGTGCTTCAAGTGGCCTAGATTTAGCGAGTTTTGAGCGTAGGTTCGGGGTTTCCTCTTTGAAAAGGTGCAAATGCAAGGATGCACGAATACTTTTCGGGTTTGATATGATGAGGTGAGCGAAGCTCAAATTGAAAGCAACTCACACACACAACTTAATGTAAATACCCGAATGAAAGTGCAACTCACGCAACTGAAGGGAAATACCCGAACTTGAAAGCAACTCACACGACTTGAATGTAAATTACAGAATTAAAATATACTTATATCTTAAGAGCGGAAAGGCTCAATGCATGCGTGTGTAGTGTGGAATTTAAATGACAAACTCACACGACATGAATTGAACTTTGCCGAAATTGAAATATAGATATATGATAAGAGCGGAAAGGCTCAATGCACACGTGTGTGTAGTGTGGAATTTAAATGACAAACTCACATGACATAAATTGAACCACCTGAAAATGTAATTACGTACACAACTTGGAATGTAAAACTCACGCAGCTTGAAAGTATATAGATACACTATATCTTATGAGCAACAAAGGCCCAAAATGTGCGTGAGAGTGTAGAGCAAGTGCTCAAGTACTTGTGTGTGTATGTGTGGAAGCTTAAATGACAAACTCACACAACTTGAATGTAACAACCCAAATTAATTTGCAACTCACACGGCTTTTACTAAAGTCTTTGGAGTAAGAGCGAAAGCTCAATGTGTGTGCAATAGTGTGCAATTAAGAGCGGAAAGGCTCGAGTGCATGTGGGTGTTTTGTGTACATTTAAGAGCAATATGGCTCAAGTGTACGTGTGTGGCTTGTGTATCAAGCACCAATATTACATTTCGGGGGGAGACTACGCTCCATTATTACAACCCCGTATCGAATTGAATTGAAATTTAAAGGAGTAAAGTAAAAACCAAATTTAAACACTTACAAGTGGTCGACTTCTCCTCTTGATGTGCTTGAATCCGTCCACCTTGGCAGCCAATCGATAGGTCTCCCTAGATGGGGTTGGACGTGAGAGTTTAGGCTTTAGAGGGTGCTTGAGGAAACCGGGTGTTTAGGCCTTGGAAGGGCTTAGTTTGGCCAAGTGCTAGGGTTGGCTAAGGTAGGATACGGCTGGAGTGGGGCTGGTCCTAATCGGTCCTAAGGGACACGGGTGCAGTTGGGCTAAGGCACAGTAAGGTGCTAGGCACCTGGTGTAACAGGGCGCCACAGGGGGATGTCGGTGCACTGGGCGTGCGGGACAGGCGCTAGGACGCAACAGGGCGCTAGGGATGCCGCGAGGTTCAGCGGGGCACGCAGGTGGTCACGGTTGGGACTAAAGATGGCGCTAGGGAAGGGTTTGGGTGCTGGCTGCACTCGGTTAGGATTAGGTTAGGTCTAGCTCAAAGGGAATCGGTTTGGGTTAGATTTAGGGTGGTCCATGGAATGTTGGTTTAGAGAAGTTTGGGTCGGTTTAGGTGAAAGTGGTTTGGTTTAGGCTAGTTTAGGGTGAGGTTTAGTATGGTAGGTTAGATGGTTTAGGCTAGATTAGGGTGGGTTTAGGGGGGTAGGTTAGATGGTTTAGGCTAGATTAGGGTGGGTTTAGGGAGACCTACCTCTTGGAGCCGATCCACCGCGCATAGCCCATGCCTCCACTTCGGTTGCAGTCACTCCTTCACGTTAGTGCAGCCCTTGGCTAAGTCTAGGTTCATACAAGCTTGAACCCACACCCTTGATCAAGCCCACATGGCTATAGCCCACCACTCACTCTCTCTCTCTTCCCAAGCCTCTCTTCAATTTCACGTGAACCTCTTTTGGGGACCCCCTCACCTCTATTTATAGGCAAATGAGGTGGTTCTTGGGTATGGATCTTGGAATCTGGATCCGATCCAAATACTATTTGGGTCTGGATCTCGGATATTTAAGATTCAGATCCAATCCAAACACTATTTGGATCTGGATATGGATATTTAGGTCCAGATCCAATCCAAATTTTCTTTTCTTCAGTCCTCCTTGGCGTTTCGAGATGGACGGTTTGTGCGGGCCCTAGCTTCATCAACGCTTCGTCTTGTGCTAGGTTTTCCCTAATTTTGTCGTCTGAATTCCTTCTCACCTTTCTAAACTTCGTTTTGCACGGTTTTTGATATTTATGGCTTGGATTTCTACTGATTTGGTTGATGCTCTTGGCTTGATGTTTGATGCTCTAGGCTTGAAGTTTGCTCCTAGCCCGGGCTCTTTTTTCGCCATTTAATCCTGCTTTCTAGCAGGCTGGGCTAACTTTCGGGCTTTGAACCTGCTTTTGGTCAGGCTTCACCTGTTGGATTTTGGGCTTTTTCAAAATTGGGACTTGGCCCATATTTGAGAAAGTTCCAATTTGAACGGGGTTTAAACCAAAAATTTAAAGCCTTTGCAACTCTTGGGTTTTTGAGAATTCCAGAATTTGGTTTTGAAATGAATTTTCAAACCAGGTGTTTGTTTTTGAAATTCGTTTGATTTTGGGGTGTTTACAGATGCCCCTCTTTGGCATTATCCAGATGCCCCTCAATGGCGAAGAAGACAACACCCCTGTTTGATTTCTCCTTGGATTCATCCTCGAGAATATGGGATCATCCCAGTTTTGAGAAAAACGTTTTCTTTGTGCCCAGTTAGAGGGGATTTTCGCCAAAGGGGACTTTACCTAAGGTGGTGCTAGTCCTAAATGGGGATTGTGTAAGTGTCCATGCGTGCACCTATGAATGAATGGCATGGAATGACATGCTAGGTAGTATGGTTTCCTAGAGACTTAATGGAATGGTCGAACTTGGGAGTCTTATGAAGACCTGCTGCACCAAGTGAGTTGGTCTTATGTTGCTCGATGTTCGAGGTTTTCTAAATTTGTTTTGAGAGAGGAAAACTCATTTTAGCTTCAATCCTAAGGATTTCAGCTTTTCGTGTTTTTCTTTACTTGAGTCTTAACACTCGCTAATCTAGCGGAGGTTTTATAAGAAAATCAAGCCATATTTCAAAATTCCTACGCCTTACTTAGACGTCTAACTCTCAAACAAGATGAGATTCAAGTAAGAAAATGCTATTTTTACTTTAGGATTCCTTGAAATGAACCTTTCTTTACTTGGGATAAGTCACAGGAATGGGGAAAGAGTTACCACGGTCCCTTCTGAAGTGTCCCGTGGTTTGAGGCAAAGAGGCAGAAAACTGCTCTTTTTGATCTCTTGGCTTTTTTTCTGTTTTTCATAGAGGGTCTCCCTTTGAGAGTATTTTTTCTTTGTTCCCTCTTTTCCATAGAAGAAATGAATTTTCTTTTTGGATTCAACTTTCTTTTGGGAAGAGATGTTTCGTAGGGATTTCCCTTTTTGCTTTTCGGCCAAGTTTTCCTTTTGGGGAAGAGAAGAGAAGAGGGGAAGGACTTATCCCAAGGATCTACTCAATTCATCCTAGATCAACCTATTTAGAAATAGCACGTATTACTTGCAAGTATCTTGCTATTTTGAACTAGGCCCTCTTTTGTAAGAAGAAGAATTTTGAAATGTAACCCCTTTGTTTTTGAAAACTCCGCTTTTTCACAAGCATCGATTCTCTTATTCAGGGTTGCACGATCTACCTTGATCCTCACTCACGAAGTTTCAAAGGAGATTTCCTCAAAATATTTTCGTAATAGGACTTAGCTTAGACCCTACGCATGGTATTTTTTCAAATATTGGGCATTCATAGGATCAGCTAAATTTCTACCCTCAATATCGACTAACCAGTATGCATTGTTCGTGGTGGTTCCACGTACAACATAAGGACCATCCCACTTGGGCCGCCACTTTCCAAGTGGATGTGGGCCACAATATTAGATGATTTTTAGCACAAGGTCTCCCACTTTGAAGTGGCGAGTCTTCATATGCTTCTCATAATGTCGGGCTACCCTTTGCCGGTATGCATGTGCATGATCCATGGCAAGGAGCCTTCTCTCATCTAATAAATCAAGCTTGGTCATTCTAGCAAGCTGTAGCGTCTCTAGGGGAAGGTCGAGTGCAAGTGATGTATGAAATGAATGCAGTTTGGTATGAATGGAGAGAATGGCGTTTGTGCCATAGACCAACTCAAATGGCGTGGCATTTGTGGGAGTTCGGATGGAAGTCCTATAAGCCCATAAGGCTTCATCCAACTTCTCATGCCACATCCTACTCTTCTCTAAAGTCTTCCCAATAATGCTTATGAGAGTTTTATTGGTGGCTTTGGCTTGGCCATTGCCTTGAGGGTAGTAGGGCGATGAGAAGTGGTGAGTTATACCATACGTGTTACATAACTTTACCATTCTCTCATTTTTGAAGGGGGTGTCATTATCAGACACTAGGTCTTTTGGAACCCCAAATCGAGCCAAGATATTTTTTCTAATGAACGCCACTACATGTTGCCCCTGGACATTAGTCAGGGAGGTAGCTTCAACCCATTTGGAAAAGTATTCAGTGGCTGCTAAGATAAACCAATGCCCGTTGATTGCATTTGGAAAAATTGGTCCTATGATGTCAAACGCCCACATAGAGAATGGCCATGGGCTGACCACGGAATGCAATGTGGATGACGGGATATGAATGGCGTGTCCATGCACTTGACATGGGTGACACTTCCTAACATGGTCATGGCAATCCTGCTTTAAAGTGGACAAAAAATAACCAGCTCTAAGTATTTTCATTGCCATCATATTGGCATTTACATGCCCTCCACATTCTCCATCATGGAATTCATGCATTACCATCCTAGCCTCCTCAAGGTCGACACACCTCAATAAGATGCCAGTAAAACTCTTTTTATAAAGAATCCCTCCCAAAATCAGATATTGGGTTGAAATATTTCGAATAAAGGATTTGTCTTTAGACGAAGCAAATTTTAAAAATCCTTTGTTTTCTAAGAAATCTTTAATATCTTGAAACCAGGGTTTTTCAGTAGAAGTTGTGTTGTTTTGGCAAATCTCAAAATCATGTGTGGATGGAGTGGGTGAGTGCCATATTTCTAAGGATCGAGTCCCCAAGGTGGGATCGACCCTTAAGGCTGAGCCCAAGGATGAGAGGGCATCGGCTATGCCATTATCCTCTCTTCCTACGTGTGTGAGTGTACACGATTTAAACGACTCGACCAGCTTGGTGGCCAATTCATGGTATGGAAGAAGTTTTTCATTTTTTACTTGCCAAATCTTTAACACTTGGTTTATGACAAGTAAAGAATCTCCAAAGACTTCAATGCATGATGCCCCTAGAGTTTTCAAAATTTTCAAGCCTTGTATGAGTGCTTCATACTCAGCTATATTGTTGGAACATTCGAAATCTAGGCGAATGGTGATGGGTATTTCTCCCTTTTCAGGGGATATGAGGATGATTCCTGCCCCAGACCCTCTTTGGTTTTGTACCCCATCGAAGTGCATCTTCCACACTTGGTTTTCACTTGAGCAATTTGATAAAATATGATTTTGAAATTGGTTTTGAAAGATGCCTTTGTCGGGTATTTTATCAAGTGTGGGATATGAATCCTCTAAGGGGAAATCGACCACATAGTCGGCTAGGGCTTGCCCCTTGATGGAGGTTTGATGGTGGAATTTCAGGTCATACTCCATCAAGAGGAGCTGCCATTTACCCAGCCTACCTGTGAGGATAGGTTTTTCAAACAAATGCTTGATTGGATCAAGCCTAGACACTATCTAGATCTCATGATCTAGGAAATAATGTCGAAATTTCTGGCAGGCCCATACCAAGGCCAAGCACGTCTTCTCCATGGCTTGATAGTTTCTTTTATAAGCCAATAGAGTTTTCGAAATATAGTAGATGGCATACTCTTTATGGGTATTATCCTCATATTGAGCTAATAAGGTACCCAAAGCATTCGCATGCACAGAAATATAAAGTAAAAGAGGTTTTCCTTGCTTTGGAGGGTTTAAAACAGGAGGATTAACCAAATACGCTTTTAATCTTTTGAAAGCTTTTTGGCAATCATCGTCCCACATAAATTTCACCCCTTTTCTTAAAAGTTTGTTGAAAGGTTCACATCTTGTAGCGAGGTTTGAAATGAACCTTCTAATTGATTGGAGGCGACCTTGAAGGCTTTGGATTTGAGTTAAATTGGAGGGTGAAGGCATATCTATGATGGCTCGACACTTAGAGGGGTCAACTTCAATGCCCCTTTGGCTTACCATAAAACCTAAAAGCTTGTCGGATTCTACTCCGAAGATGCACTTTTGAGGGTTTAGTTTTACTTTATAAAGCCTCAATCTTTCGAAAACTTTTTGCAAAGATTCGATGTGTGTATCTTGGGTTTTTTATTTCACCAAGAGATCATCCACATACACCTCTAAGAGCTCATGAATTTGATCATGAAAGATCGTAGTCATGGCTCTTTGGTATGTGGCACCGGCGTTTTTCAAACCAAAGGGCATGACTGTATAGCAGTACGTGCCTCAGGGTGTGGTAAAAGCAGTTTTAGCCTGGTCTCCTGGGGCTAATTTGATTTGATTGTAACCCGAGTAGCCATCCATAAAGGAAAACATTTTATGATTTGCAGTGGTATCGACTATCAAATCAATGTTCGGCAAAGGGAAGTTATCCTTTGGCGTGACTTTGTTCAAATTCCTGAAATCAATCCATATTCGAATTTTCCCATTGGATTTTCGAACTACAACAATGTTGGAAAGCCAATCAGAATACGCAATGGGTTTTATAAAACTAGCTTTAAGCAGATCTTCTAAACCCTCTTTCACTTGCGAATGGATATTCGAATGAATCTTCCTAAGCTTTTGTTTTATGGGTTTTGAATCTAGATCTAGGGGAAGACAATGCTCTACCACTTTCGGGTCTATACCTCGCATGTCTTCGTAAGTCCATGCAAACACATCGATATAGGTTTTCAAGAATGCAATGAAAGATGTTTTTTCATGCTCATGCAAACATGCGCCTATCTTAATGTGTTTGGATTTTGACTCATTCCCTAGGTTGATCTCTATGAAATCCCCTCCTACGGAATTCGAAGGTTTTTCAAAATTGAGGATTTTGTTAAACTCGGGAAGCTCGGAGATTTGATCCTCCTTAGGGAGAAAGGGATCCTCCTCCGTGCTTTGATCATTCTTGAGAACTCTAAATCCTAGAGAATTTGAAGTGGATGCATGATTTTTCAAATTGTTTTTGTATTTTGAGAATTTATAATTTTTTTGGATTTTGGTTTAAGGAGGGATCTTCCATCATACCTACAAAGAAGACACCATGAATTAGTCTCTAAACAAGATGTTTAAATCATAGGTTTTGGTTTTGGCAGGTTCCAGGGCACCCTTGACTCAGGTGGTCACAGGTGGTGGTTCTGGTGATATGCTTGAAGTATAGCCTATCCCATATCGGCTTGGGTTTGCACTTGGCACTATGGGCTCGAGGCAACCTTTGTTTTGGGTCCCTAGGCTTTGGTAGGGCATGTAACCCATGTTTAATAGCATGTTCCAAGGCTTTTTCATTTTTGCAAATTCTTTGTACAAGGGATGGCCTTGGAACTTGCTATCGTCCATGTCATGCTTAAATGGTTTCTTATCTAGGGGATTTGGAAATAGTCGACACTCCTAGGATGGTTATGGTTTTGGGTGGGCAAGCCTTGGGTTGCCCTTTGATATACATGACCTTCCTAGGCTTTTCGAGGACGAGCTTGGGTGTCTCGACCAAGGGCTTTCCAAGGTTATCCTCATAGGCTTGGTGACCTGATAAGCAAGGGAAATTTTGGATTCTCTGAAGTTGAGGACGGTTTTCACCTAGAATTACCACAATATGGTCTTCGTAGGGGATTTTCACACACTTATGGAAGGTGGACGGCACAACTCGAAGGCTATGTATCTAGGGTCTTCCAAGCAGTAGGTTGTAATGGGGGTGTATATCTAAGACATGGAACACCCCTATGTGGGCTATGCCCCCCGTTTTCATGGGTAACTCTACGGCTCCCAGCGGTCTAGATGCATTCCCATCGTATCCAGTGATTACGATGGAGCTTGGGTTCACGAAAGTCAAGGTAACTCCGATTTGATACGCCACGTGGAGCAGAAGGATGTTGAGACCTCCTCCCCCATCAACTAAGCATTTGTTGAGAGGATAGTAATTCAATACTATCTCGATATGCAAAGCTTGGTTGTGGGTTTCATACGGTCTTTCTATCTCATCTTTCGAGAACACGATGGGCGTTTTTGCACATATAGGCGTCACTTGAATTGATAAGGACTCTGGGGTTATACTTGAGTTAACTTTGGTTCTCTCTAAGATTTTTTCTAAAACTAGTCTATGCCTAGGTGAGGTTTGTATCAGCTCTAGGATGGACATGTTGATTGGGATATTAGAAAGATGATTTTCAAAATCATATAAGGTTAAAACATTTTTTCTTTGTCTATTTTGTGTGAAACCTTAGGAATGCATGCTTTTGAAGGGCCAAGGATACTGACCACTTTTTTAGCATTTTTTTCTAAGTGTTGGGGTTAATAGATCCTCCCGGACCTGGTCACTTCCCCTACACTTTGCCTAAGGCTCGTGCCTATTGTGGCTTTATTTGAGTGCCTTAGAGCACCTCGAATTTCTAGAATGGCTCTAACCGGGGGCGGGACTCTAAGCGTTCCCCGGATTACTACTTGGGCATTTTTCTTACAAATGATGAGATATGATGCACAAATAGAAAAGCCAGAATATGATGGATGCACTAAACTTTTCAAAATTGAGAAAGCACATGCCTCTTTTCCCTTCCCACTAGTGCTTGCATGATTGGGGAAGGGTTCTTTGAATTTGGCTTGGGCAGACTCTGGTTCCTAAGTGACCTGGAGCCGACCCTGCTCTATCAAGTTCTCGATTTTTTTGAGAAGGGAGAAACATTGGTTTGTATCATGGCCCTTGAGCCGATGATACTTGCAAAAACGATTTAAAAACCTCCCTTTGGAAGTGGTTCCCTCGGGAATTTCGGGGAGTGTGATAAACCCTTGGGCAAGAAGGAGGTCAAGGACCTCTGAAACAGGTTGCCCCAATGGGGTATACTCCCATTTTTCAAAAGTTTTTTGCAACTTTTTTTCATTTTTTGGTTTAAACTCTTTTGAAGTGCTCGCCGGGCTTGGATCCACTCGGACGTTTGCAACTTTTTGGGGTTTTGCCCCTTTGTCCATAGTGGGTAACACGTAAGTTCCAGGTTTTTCCAAACGTGATTTTTGCAAAATGTTTTCTTTCCATAGGTGATCATGGACTCCCTTTCTCAGATTTGTTTCAAAGAGGGAGGCTTTCTTGATCAACTTATGGAAAGTCGATATTTCGTGCAAAGAGAGAAGAGTTTTCAATTCATTTTTATAATTGTCGAGGATGAGCATTACTGCGCATCCTTCAGAAATCGGCTCTCTTACTTGCCCGAGGAGGGACCTCCAACGAATGATGAATGCGTGTATATCCTTGTTCGCAGCTTGCTTTGTATCCCTCAAAGTGTTTAAAGTCGGCGTTACTTCTACATTATGCGAAAATCTTTGCATAAAGTAGTTCGCTAACTCTTCAAAAGTCGCGAACTGGCTTAAATCATAAGAAGCAAGCTATTTTGATGCAGTACCTTTGAGGGAAAGGAGAAACCAATATATCCACTTCGTCGAGTCCTTTTTCTTTTTGTGGGCTCGACGGGAAAAGTGTTGCAGGTGAGATCTCGGATCCCTCGTGCCGTCATACCGATGAAAGTTCGGTATTTCATTGTCACTGTCTATTTCGTAATCCAAAGGAAGGAAATCAGATAGGGCGTATATTCTCTTTTCTTTATTTTGCCTTTTTAGCAGTTGTTGTAGGGCTTTTTGGTCCTTGTGAGTGAAGGACTCGTGATATTGGTTTCCCTCCGTTGCGGAGGTTTCCTTGGACTTTCTAGACTTATCGATTTTTTATTGGCTTTTACCGGTTCGCCATGAGACGAACAGGAATCAATTGCTTCGGCCACTTCGCTAAGCGCAACGATTTTTGAATCAAAATCTTTTCGCAAGTCCTCTATCTCTTCTCTCCTATTTTTGAAATTGGTTTTCGAAAGTTTTTTGGAGTGAGAACTTAATGTGCACGAGACATGGCTGGACACTTCATTGGAGTCTGAACTCGATATGACTCCGATGCTTTGTTTTGAAAACCAACTATGAAATGCAAAAAGGCAAAGAGTTAAATACTTTTCTTGGAAAAATTTTCAAGAGCTTTGTTTGTTTGATCGATATTTTCTCAAGACCTGGGTCCCACCGGGTGTGCCAATTTGTAAGACACGAAAATTCTCACTCTTGGCTTTTAGGGCTTGGAATGAACCTTTTCAAGTTTACGTCGAGCTAGCTTACTCAAACTAGCGAAGATTTTTGGAAATATCTAACTTTTTGGCGACTGTGGACAAGCGGGATCTTTTCGCTTAAAACCTTCTTCAATCGGCGCTCAAGGGTTGGTTTAAACGCTTAAAAAACTTTGTTTTCAAACAAACATGAACTTTTGAAAGAAAAGCAAGTATTTCGACGATTGTATGCCTAAATTATATTTTTTATTATGGGGGTTGTACGCTTTTCAAGTCTTTTGAGTTTTAAGCTATTTAGGTCGAATGTGTGTGCTTCAAGTGGCCTAGATTTAGCGAGTTTTGAGCGTAGGGTCAGGGTTTCCTCTTTGAAAATGTGCAAATGCAACGATGCACGATTACTTTTCGGGTTTGATTTGATGAGGTGAGCGAAGCTCGAATTGAAAGCAACTCACACACATAACTTAATGTAAATACCCGAATGAAAGTGCAACTCACGCAGCTTAAGGGAAATACCTGAACTTGAAAGCAACTCACACGACTTGAATGTAAATTGCAGAATTGAAATATACTTATATCTTAAGAGCGGAAAGGCTCAATGCACGCGTGTGTGTAGTGTGGAATTTAAATGACAAACTCACATGACATGAATTGAACTTTGTCGAAATTGAAATATAGATATATGATAAGAGCGGAAAGGCTCAATGCACACGTGTGTGTAGTGTGGAATTTAAATGACAAACTCACATGACATAAATTGAACCACCCGAAAATGTAATTGCGTACACAACTTGGAATGTAAAACTCACGCAGCTTGAAAGTATATAGATACACTATATCTTATGAAAAACAAAGGCCCAAATTGTGCGTGAGAGTATAGAGCAAGTGCTCGAGTACTTGTGTGTGTATGTGTGGAAGCTTAAATGACAAACTCACACAACTTGAATGTAACAACCCAAATTAATTTGCAACTCACACGGCTTTTACTAAAGTCTTTGGAGTAAGAGCGAAAGCTCAATGTGTGTGCAATAGTGTGCAATTAAGAGCGGAAAGGCTCAAGTACACGTGGGTGTTTTGTGTACATTTAAGAGCAAAATGGCTCAAGTGTACGTGTGTGGCTTGTGTATCAAGCACCAATATTATATTTCGGGGGGAGACTACGCTCTATTATTACAACCCCGTATCGAATTGAATTGAAATTTAAAGGAGTAAGGTAAAAACTAAATTTAAACACTTACAAGTGGTCGGCTTCTCCTCTTGATGTGCTTGAATTCGTCCACCTTGGTAGCCAATCGATAGGTCTCCCTAGTTGGGGTTGGACATGAGAGTTTAGGCTTTAGAGGGTGCTTGGGGAAACCGGGTGTTTAGGCCTTGGAAGGGCTTGATTTGGCCAAGTACTAGGGTTGGCTAAGGTAGGACACGGCTGGAGTGGGGCTGGTCCTAAGGGACAGGGGTGCAGCTGGGCTAAGTCACAATAAGGTGCTAGGCACCGGGTGTGATAGGGCGCATGGGGCGCCACAGGGGGACGTCAGCGCGCTGGGCGCGCGAGACAGGTGCTAGGGCGCAGTAGGGCGCTAGGGACGCAGCGGGGTTCGACAGGGCGTGCAAGTGGTCACGGCTGGGATGAAAGATGGCGCTAGGGAAGGGTTCGGCCGAGTGGGGAGATGGTGGCCTAGACAAGGCACTGCACTAGGTGCAAGCCGGCTGTTTAGCTAAGGTGGTGTCGGGCAAAACCTGAGTGCTGGCTACACTCGGTTAGGATTAGGTTAGGTCTAGCTCAAAGGGAGTCAGTTTGGGTTAGATTTAGGGTGGTCCATGGGAGGTTGGTTGAGAGAAGTTTGGGTCAGTTTAGGTGAAAGTGGTTTGGTTTATGCTAGTTTAGGGTGAGGTTTAGTGGGGTAGGTTAGATGGTTTAGGCTAGATTAGGGTGGGTTTAGGGGGGTAGGTTAGATGGTTTAGGCTAGATTAGGGTGGGTTTAGGGAGACCTACCTCTTGGAGCCGGTCCACCATGCATAGCTCATGCCTCCACTTTGGTTGCAGCCACTCCTTCACGTTGGTGCAGCCCTTGGCTAGGTCTAGGTTCATACAAGCTTGAACACACACCCTTGATCAAGCCCGCATGGCTATAGCCCACCACTCACTCTCTCTCTCTCTCTCTCTCTTCCCAAGCCTCTCTTCAATTTCACGTGAACCTCTTTTGGGGACCCCCTCACCTCTATTTATAGGCAAATGAGGTAGGTCTTGGGTATGGATCTTGGAATTCGGATCCGATCCAAACACTATTTGAGTCTGAATCTCAGATATTTGGGATCTATATCCGACCCAAATATTTAGTTGTGTTTGGATCTCGGATCTCGGATATTTGGGGTCTAGATCCAATCCAAATACTATTTGGATCTAGATCTGGATATTTGGGTCTAGATCCAATTCAAATTTTCTTTTCTTCAATCCTTCCTAGCATTTCGAGACAGACGGTTTGTGCGGGCCCTAACTTCATCAGCGCTCCATCTTGTGCTGGGTTTTCTCCAACTTTGTCGTCCCAACTCCTCACATTTGTGGACTTCGTTTTGCATGGTTTTTATATTTACGGCTTGGATTTCTGTTGATTTGGTGGATGCTCTTTGCTTGATGTTTGATGCTCTAGGCTTGAAGTCTGCTCCTAGCCCGGGCTCTTATTTCACCTTTTGGTCCTACTTTCTATCAGGCTGGGCTGACTTCCGGGCTTTGAACCTGCTTTTGAGGCTGCTTTTGGTGAGGCTTCACCTATTGGATTTTGGGCTTTTTCAAAATTGGGACTTGGCCCATGTTTGAGAAAGTTTCAATTTGAACGGGGTTTAAACCAAAAATTTAAAGCCTTTACAACTCTTGGGTTTTCGAAAACTCAAGAATCTGGTTTTGAAATAAATTTTCAAAACAGGTGTTTGTTTTGAAATTCATTTGATTTTGGGGTGTTTACAATGTGCATGGTTCAAACCTGAACTCAACTAAGCTTAAATCTCACTGAACCTAGTTTAGCTGATCCAAGCTCATTAAACCTACATTTATTTTAGTTGACTCATCTCTATGGTTCTAAAATTTATTTTGAGTCAAAATTTCTAGTGAAGCACTATATTAAAATTCAATTTGAGACATGGCTTGACTCACCTCATTGGAATAAGCTCCACATCAAGTTACACTGGGTCATTCTACTTTGATGCTTCAAGACCAACAAATATCAAGCTTTATCAAGGTTTTAAGTCAAGACAAACACTCAAATTGGAATGAAGCCACTCTAAGAAGCCATCCAAGTCATATCAAGCCTTAAACCAAGTCGATCCACTCAAAGACCCTTCAAGCCACGAGGGAAACCAGCTGGCCTTCAAGCTGTCTCATTTCAAATAGAATTGGCTTGTTCCAAATGAAAGCCATTTCAATTCAAATGGAGTTATCTTAATTCAAATGGAGTTATCTCAATCCAAATGCAAGTTGTCTGTGTTCAAAGGAAGTCAAAATCTTTTTAGATTTGTTAGAGTTTTCTTCAAAATCATCTATAAATAGGCCTTTGGCCCTCCCTTATAACTATCTCTCATTCATAAAACATCAATAAGACCTCTCTCCTCCAAAGCAAGAGCATAAATAAAACAAGCATAGTGGCATTCCTTCTTACTCTTCTCTCTTTCTTCCTACTTCCTTTCCTATGGTATGGTATGTCAATCTAGAGAGGTCCACCATTGAGAGAGAGCCACTCAACCCCAAGCGTAATCAAACATGAAAGGCCAATCAAGTGAAGAGTCAATTGCTTCCAAGTGAGTACTGACCAGCTTTTCTTTAATAGTCATTCCAAGGATCCCACAATTTTTTGATCATTACACATCAATCATAATAGCTATCATCATTAAATAATGATGGTTAGCATCACTAGGTGCATCTAGTTATCATTACATCCATCATTGCACTCATCATCACAACAAAATCATTAATTGGTAAATTGTTAAACATTGCACAATAATAACACACATTTAGTTCACCTCCCTTTATTGTGTTCATGATCGTGTCCCTGCATCATTGCGTTTAGCTTTTTGCATTAATTCACCATTCACCTTAGCATTCACATCAATAGTTTTAATTTGGTTTATCGTCATCCCTTGCACAACTCCACCCATGTACAGAATTAGCCTTGCATGGTGGTCCTAAGCCTGGATAAAGGAGGGTTGGGTTAGGTTTTCGACAGTCAGCATAAAATTTTGTTAGATTTTTATACCATGTATTATACAAATTATGAGCATTGTATTGGGATGTCCCCTCTTAACGATACACTGTAGAACCTAAATGCAATGAAAAGTAAGCAAGGGCCTCTATATTTTCACCAAAATATAGTGAATCAATTGTAGAGAGGGTTTTCACATCATAGATAGATGTGGGTAAAGAAGTTAGTCCCACTACATTGTCGTCCGAATGTAGTGAATAAATTACAGAGAGAGTCTCCATATTTTCAACATAGATGGATGTAAGGGGGGTAAGAAAACTAGTCCTAGATAATAAAATTTGTATTAGTTCTTGGAATGTCAGAACATTATTCGGTAAGCTAATGGAGATGGTAAATACTATGATTCGGAGAAGGATTCATATCGTATATTTACAAGAGACAAAGTGGGTTGGAGAAAAGGCAAAGGAGATTTAGGATATAGGTTTTAAATTATAGTACTCAAGAAAGGAAAAGGCTCAAAACAGAGTTAGTATTATCGTAAATAAAGATTTAAAGGATAGTATAGACATACAACGATATGGTGACCAAATTATGACGATGAAATTAGTACTACAAGTAGAAGTTTTGAATATAGTTTGTGCTTACGCACCCCAAGTAGGACTATAAGATAGTATAAAGATGGCATTTTGGGAAAAGTTAGATAAGGTGATTTAAAGAATTCTACAAAGAGAGATGATCTGTTTAGGAGGAGTCTTAAATGGACATGTTGGTAAAGAGGCATTAGGATATTGGTATTCATGAAAACTTTAGTTTTGAGCATATAAATAAGGAAGGTAGGGAGATTTAAAATTCTGCTTTGACATTTGATCTCTTTATAGTAAATACAATCTTCAAAAAATGAGATAAACATTTAATTACTTATAAGAGTGGCTTATCATAAACACAAATTTATTATTTTGTTTATAAGAAAAAGATAGATCATGTTGTAAAGATTGCAAGGTAATTCTAGGAGAAAACTTAACCACCCAACATCGACTTTTAGTTATGGATTTACTGGTAAAAAAGTGGACAAAGAAGAAAAGAGTGCATCGAGCTATTCAGACTAAATGGTAGAACCTCAAAAGCGAGAAATAAGGTATATTTAAATAAAAAGTCCTTCAAGGAGATGCTTGGAATTATATTGGTACACCTTGTGATATGTGGAAAATATGTCTATACATAATAGGAAAGTAGCAAAATATGTGTTAGGTGAATCTAAGGGAGGTGTACCAGCTAAAAAAGAAGCTTCATAGTAGAGTGGTGCAAGATAAAATCAAGGCAAAGAGGGCATGTTACAAATTACATTATGCTAAGAAGACTAGTGAAACTTTAGAGGCTTATAAGAAAGCAAAGAAAGAAGCAAAAAAGCCCGATAGTGAAGCAAAAGCTAAAATTTGAGAGGACTTATATAAAAAAACTCAACTCAAAAGAGGGTGAAAGAGATATTTTTAGGATAGCTAGGGCTAGAGATAAGAAAACTAAGGATTTTAATTTTGTTAGATGCATCAAAGATGAGGATGAAAAAATTTTAGTGGCAAATGATGATATAAAAAATAGATGAAAAAAATATTTTTATAAACTTTGTAATGCAAATAAAGATGTTAGTATTAGCTTAGGAGAGTTAGCCAAATCAGAAAAGTATATAAATCACATTTTCTACCGATGTATTCAAAAGAATGAAGTCAAAGAGACTCTTAAACATATGAAGAGTAGTAAATCTATAAGACCAGACAATATTCCTATACAAGTTTAAAAAAATTTAGGAGAGACAATAATCACTTGACTTACAAGACTATTTAATGAAATATGGAGAAACCAAAAGATGGACGAAGAATGGAGAGTGAGTACACTTATACCAATATTTTGAAAAGAATTCTCTCTTCATTTAATATATTCTGAAATTGACACCATAACCATAGCATAATCATTCATCTTAGGCATACTTTTGACATAAATTTTAGTATATCATATAGATAAATTTCAGCATAAGCATATAGATTGTTTTATCATATCTAGATTTTATAACATAGTGTTTGCATTACCCCATATTAGTTAGCATTATCCAAACCACCTTAGATCCAATCAACTCCATTAGATCCAATCATCTCCATTAGATCCATAATCCATATTAGATCCATAACCCAATTTTAATCCTTACCCATTTAGAAGAATCCATATCTGATTTAGGAATCAAAAACCCAAATAGAAACGTATATCCAATTTAGAATCCAAATCCATTTAGGACCCAAAACCAATAGGAATAGGAACCATTTTTTGCTCACCTTTCAATGAAGTGTGCAGGTAATTTTCTCTTATTAGTTAGACATTTTATAGTTAAGAACCGACCCTTATCCATTGGAACAAGAAGATGATTTGTGAAAAAAATCTAATTAGCGCCCACAATACAAAAAACGAAAGTGAATTAGAGGTAAGTCTCCCTTAACTTAGTTTTTATTTTGCTTTCATAAAATTAAGAAGGTTGGATACAAGTTGGGGCTTTTGTGGAACCTAAAAATTATATACGCTATTGATGTATGATTTGGGCCTTTTGTCATCGTTTGTGGGTTCAAGGGATAATGTATGTATTCATGTGCAGTAGAATGTACATGCTCATTTGTTTAAATTTAACCATTTACCAATGACAACTGCATGTTATTTTTATAATGCATGGATTTTTTTTGTATGATTGCTTTTGCCTATTTTGAATAGATGCTAAAACTCGAATACGAAGAGAAATATTTTCATCAATAATTTTTTCAAAATGAATCAATAAATACAATTGTTCATAAACTAATCATCAAAATTATACAAAATACTATCAATGGTCCTCTCAATTGTAATTAGGCATCAATACATGCACTGAACTACAAACCCAAATCAGCAATGATTTCATCTTGATGTTGTAGCCAAAATGGAAAAATGAGTGACTAGAGCATTGGCAATCATATACAGCTGCATTAAAAATGAAACACAAATTAAACGATAATATTGATAGCCAAAAAAAGAATAAGAGTAAGAATGAAAGGAGTAACATGTGAAAAGAATTAAGAATATTCTTACTATAGAAAAACATATTCCTAATTTATGATAATACATATACCATATATTTAGCATAGGAGGCTGACACCTATTTTTAATATCCTCTAACAGTAATGATAAGAATGTAGTCAATCTAACCCTATAAAGTACTACTAATGCAATATTGAAACGAGCATATTGTAATCCATGTAAATTCTTCATTATGCACCCACAAGCTATTGGATTTTATCCAACTATTTCTCCAAGATTTGTTTCTTTATTTACTAAATCAAGTGCATGACACATTGTAACCCATGTGAATGCTTCATTTTTACACCAACAAGCAGTTAGATTGGAACCAACTATTTCTCCAAGATTGTTTTTTTATTAAATCAAGTATGTGACATAACATTGAATTAACTCAAATAAATTTCTAAGATAATGTTTGCTTATAGTTTCAAGCTTTTCAAAATACTTCTTTATTTCTATAATCTACAACTAAATCAATGAATAAAGTTGAGTACATGATATGTCAAACCTCCCAGTTGAGGTGCCAATAAATCATTTTAACCTTAAGTGCACACTCTAAGCATGCACATGTAATTGCCAAAGTTAATCTAATCATTGTGATATTAAAATATAATAAATATATACACATATATAAATAATATGTAAATGCACTAATAATAAATAATATATATTTGTTAGTTGCATGTGTGTCGTAGTTGTGGAATTGATCAATCCATGCTAAGCCCAAGGGTGGAAGGAGGAGAGTCCCTAGGAGCTAGAATTTAGAAAACTTTAGTTACCATATTGGCTCTCTAGAATTGTGAGAAATATCTCCCTCTCTCCCTCATCAAAACTTTAAAAAATATAAGAAGAGACTAATTTACCCTTTCACTCCTACTCTCCCTTGATTTTCAGCACATGCAGCTGCTTAAACCTCCTATAAGTCAGGCCAATGGACAAACTAAGTTGCTAATTAGTCAGCTTTGGGTGTCTCCTACATATTGGGTTTATGACTTCAATTACTTGAACATAAAAAATGTGTACTTGGCAATTCAACTAGTATATCTCTGAATATCAATGTTTATTGTCACAAATTTGTTAAACCTTATAGTAGATTTTTAAATGACTATAGTAATTATACATGTTTTTGTTTTGAACATTTTAAACTAACAAAAGTATGAATTTAAAAGAACTCCGATTCATTGGAGACTTAGACTCATTATGTTTGTATAATTATGAAATAACCAACAAGAATTTATATAAGCATAAAATACTCATTATAATGTTTACTTGTTACAAACAATGAAGAAATTTGCATATTCAAGCATCATTTTCTGATAGATTTACAAATATGAGCTATCTTGTGCAAAAAACAAGTCTACCACTACCAACTCTTTTTCTGTTTTGTTCAGTCATTCCCAACACTACTAACGAGCATACGTTCACCTAACCAACCACCTCACCTAAGCCTAGAGGAACACTATCTCTCATTTCTCTCTCGGCTTTTGCCAAGCTGCTTATATGAACCTTTACAACCATTGGCACACTACCTATTATTGACGTCCTTCAATAAAATTCCTAGCTTCGCCATTGGCAGAGACTATTTTTTCCTTGTAGAAACCAACCACTATTCTTTAATATATGAAAGTATAACATGAAAATTCTCACTTTACATTCATGACAGTAAATTATTTTGTTTAAATCTATTATTTTTTATCAACTCAATAAGTTTCTTTCAACTTAACTTAAATACAACAACTAAGCCTTTTCCCATACTAAACAGGGCCGACTACATGGATTCTTTGTTTCCACAGAGCTCTATAATGTGTCATGTTAGCAGTTAACTCACAATAAGCTAGATCCTTCTTTATTGTTTCTTTCCAACACTTTTGTGGTCGTCCTCTACCTCTTTTAATACTTTCCAAATTTAATTTTTCATACCTTCCTATAGGTTCTTCTTCTGATATTCTTTCTAAATGTCCAAACCATCTTAAACGATATTCTCTCATTTTATCCTCTATTGGTGTCACTCCTAATTTATTTCTAATAACCTCATTATATATATGGTCTTTTTTTGTATGACCACTCATCCATCTCAACATCTTCATTTATGTCACAAACATCTTTTGTATAGGTTGATGGTTAATTGCCCAACACTCAGAACCATAAAACATGGCAGGTCTAATTGTTGCTCTATAATATTTACCTTTTAACTTTAATGGTATCTTTTTATCACAAAGAATACCTTATGCTCCTCTCCATTTTAACCAACCAACATTAATTCCATGTGTAACATCTCCATCAATTCTTCCATCACTCTGAAAAATTGACCCTTGGTATTTAAAACTTCCCTTTTGGGGGATGCAATGTGTGCCAATTTTAATTTCTATTCCTTTGAAGTAACCAAATGATCAAACTTACATTTCATATATTCTATCTTTGTTCTACTAAGTCGGAGGCCTTTGCTTTCTAATGCTTCTCTCTATAGTTCCAATTTTCTATTAACTTTTTCCTTAGACTCTTTTACTAACACAATGTCATATGCAAATAACATACACTGAGGCACTTCATCTTGAATATATTTTGTTAACTCATCAATCACCATTATAAATAAGTATGGACTTAAAGTTGATCCTTGATATAACCCAATATTAACTTCAAAAAAGTTTATCATTCCTTCATGAGTCTTCACACATATTTTTGCACCATCATACATGTCTCTTATAAGGTTTATGTATGTCAATGGGATACCTCTTTTTTCCAAGGTTCTCCAAAGAACCTCCTTGGATACCCTATCATAACATTTTTCTAGATCAATAAATATCATGTGAAGGTCTTTCTTTTTTGCTCTAAAATATTCCAAAAGATGTCTCAAAAGGTAAATCGCTTCAACAGTAGATTTGCCTAACATGAATCCAAATTGGTTCTCTGTTATACTTGATACTTGTCTTAACCGTTTGATAATTATTTCTCATAATTTCATAGTATGACTCATTAACTTGATACCTCGATAATTCACACAATTCTCTATGTCGCCCTTGTTCTTATATATGGGTATAAGTGTACTCGCTCTCCATTCCTTGGGCATCTTTCAGTTTCTCTATATTTCATTAAATAGTCTTGTGAGCAAATTGATTCCTATTTCTCTTAGTATTTTCCAAATTTCTATAGGAATATTGTCTGGTCCTACCGATTTACCACCCTTCATATGTTTAAGAGCCTCTTTGACTTCATTCTTTTGAATAAGTCCGTAGAAATTATGGTTTATATACTTTTTTGATTTGGTTAACTCTCCTAAGCTAATACTAATATCTTTATTTTCATTAAAAAATTTATAAAAATAGTTTTTCTATCTATTTCTTATATCATTATTTGGCACTAGAATTTTTTCATCATCGTCTTTGATACATCTCACAGAATTAAGATCTTTAGTTTTTTTATCTCTAACCATAGCTATCCTAAAAATATCTCTTTCACCCTCTTTTGAGTTGAGTTTTTTATATAAATCCTCTCAATTTTAACTTTTGTTTCACTAATAGCCTTTTTCGCTTCCTTTTTTGCTTTTTTATAAGCCTCTAAAGTTTCACTAGTTTTCTTAGCAAAACGTAATTTGTAACATGTCCTCTTTGCCTTGATTTTATTTTGCACTACTTCACTCCACCACCAAGCTTCTTTTTGTACCGGTATACCTCCCTTAGATTCACCTAACACATCTTTAGCCACTTTCCTAATATGTATAGCCATATTGTTCCACATATCATAAGGTATACCAACATAATTCCAAGCATCTCCTTGAAGGATTTTTTGTTTAAATATATTTTCTTTCTCCATTTTGAGGTTCCACCATTTAATCTCAATAGCTCGATGCACTATTTTCTTCTTTGTCCATTTTTTTATTTGTAAATCTATAACTAAAAGTCGATGTTGGGTGGTTAAACTTTCTCTTGGAATTACCTTGCAATCTTTACAATACGCTCTATCTTTTTTTCTACAAATAAAGTAATCAATTTATGTTTGTGATAAGCCACTCTTATAAGTAATTAAATGTTCATCTCATTTTTTGAAGATTGTATTGACTATAAAGAGATGAAATGCCATAGCAAAATTTAAAATCTCCCTACCTTCCTCATTTATATCTCCAAAACCAAAGTTTCCATGAATACCTTGATATCCTAATGCCTCTTTACCGATATGCCCATTTAAGTCTCCTCCTAAACAAATCATCTTTCTTTGCGGAATTCTTTGTATCGCCTTATCTAACTCTTCCCAAAAAGTTGTCTTTATACTATCTTCTAGGCCTACTTGGGGTACGTAAGCACAAACTATATTCAAAACCTCTACTCCTAACACCAATTTCAACGTCATGATTCGGTCATCATATCGTTGTATGTCTACCACACTATCCTTTAAATCTTTATTTATGATAATACCAACTCCGTTTCGAGCCTTTTCCTTACCTGAGTACCATAATTTAAAACTTGTATCCTCTTCCTCCTTTGCTTTTTCTCCAACCCACTTTGTCTCTTGTAAACATAAAATATGAATCTTTCTCCGAATCATAGTATCTACTACCTCCATTAGCTTATTGGATGTTAAATTAATTCATAGTATCAACTTAACTTAAGTGCAATGTTAAATTCTTTCTTTCTTTTTACCGAATAACATATCTTTTAATATTTTTTACAATATGGTGTCTACATAAAATAGGTTACCTTAAGAAAAATAACCTCAATTGCATTGATCAATGCTAACTCACAATAAGTATATATTATATTAGGAAGTTTGTTTTGAAAAAATATCTCCTTTATGCATCTCAATATCCAAACATAGTTATCTCTCTTTTCTTTACTGTTATAAAAACAAATATTACAAAAAAGTTGTTATTAGTTATTGATTTATGTAAATTCAAAACCTCCAACAAAGGCATCTTATACCGGTTGGTCTTATATGTACAATAAAACTCCACAATTCAAGCGAGGAAGGATAAGCCAAAATAATATCTCTAACATAATTTGCTTATGATATCTTAAGATGCCATGCACAATACTCGTGAAGGTCAATTTGATTAACAATTGTTATGGAAATGGTCGACCACTCATCTACTCTTTTTGAATTTTAAGCTCCACTTTATAACATCCTATTGCTTTATATGGTATAATATATGCTTACAATGACTTCTAGTTTATGTATTTATTAATTACAAATAACCTCTAAAAACCAACTTCCGTTGCATACTGAACTAACTGATTCTTACTCGATTCAATCTATCTATATATGCATGCCCTTCAAAATACATTTTTATGAGATAATTATGTGTTTTATTAATTATAAATAACTTCTAAGAATCAACTTTCATTGCATACTAGAGTAATTGATTCTGACTCCAAAGTATCATATTAGTTTCAAACATAGATGAATAGTAATTTTGTCATCCTTACAATAGATGTTTTGTATCGTTTGGCAATTGTAAAACAAGGTGAACTAAATAAATGGTTAGCACATCAAGACATAAATGGAACATAAGGAGATGCGGCATGACAAACATCATTTTTATTAAAGAGATGCGGCATGACCATCTCTCCTAATACAAGGAGATAATGTGACCCGTCGATTGCGAACACATGGCCTAGCGCCACCTTCTTTTACAAAAACCCTCCTCGAGGGAAGTCGCTCCTAACATACCAGTGTAGCGCGTTGGGGCCGCACACTCATTTCTGTTATCAATAAAGCTATTGTCATTTGGCTTTGTATTTAACGTGTCTTTATTGCCTTTACTCTTAAACGTTTACCGTATTGTGTGGTATGAGTTAAACGGATGTCAAGTTGCATCCCAAGCACTTAGCATCCGGGAGAGGGGTCCAACTCACATTCCCTATCGGAGGCCATTTAAATTGCTTATTTCACTACACTTATGAAATACACTAAGGTTGATCCGGCTCGAGGGTTAGGTGTCGATCATGTTGCGAGGCCCGTCGGCTCTTCCGACGGTCAGAGCGTGACAGATTTGGTATCAGAGAATGGTTGGTCTCATTAGACGTTTGTTGGTTGAAGAACTCATGAGGAAGCATGGTTTCTCATAGACTCGCATGGTGGAACAATGAGAGGGTCAAGGTTGCCATTATTTGTACACCAGCCGAAGGGAACACTACGGTAGCAGAAGGCTGGAAGCCCCAAGGTACACGAAGCGACCCTTGATTAGGCTATCGGTAGTGGGGCCACATTACTCCCTATTGAGATGATAGTATCCGAAAGCTTGGTGCTACTCTAAGATCGAGATTCGAACACTATCAACTTCGTTTGCTCATCGAGGGGTGCACTACGACCATGAAGATTAGAAATGAGGATTTGAGGATCGACACACGATGTGTTGTTCTTCTTAGTACCCCCAAGATCATGGCCGCACCTAGGTAGGTATGTCGGTCATGTGGGTGGACACGTTTGTGCGAAGGGTGCGCACTGAACCCCACCAGACCCTGTGCATTGTTACCAAGTGTAAGTCGTGATGAGTAGCGCACGAATGAGGATGTGCGATTACACCACAGTGCAAAGGTTGGCCCGGTGGTCCATGTTGCTCACGTAAAATGTAGCGTAGAATGATGAGATGTGTCAGGACCCTTGTGTTGGTCGCTACATCGGGACTATGTACTTTATATAGGCACATAGACACTTTCCAAGGGATACATGCGCCATCACATTACGCAAGCCACAGAGGTAGAGACAGTCAGTGCACCGGACATTAGTGTTAGCTTCCTCAAATATAGGTGAGGAGTGCTTGGACTATCGTCGAGTCCCGATACCCTTGGTGAGGCGAGGTGCCGTCGGACAGATTCCAATCATGATCAAAGACGTGATTTAATAGCGTAATCATGAAGGCGTTCGGTTGCACGTAAGCTGCAGGAGTCATAGTGGCCAACGTTATCTTAACGTGAAAGGTAACGTCTTACGGGTTGGAAGGACATTACATACCCATGGAGGTGGGGTGCCGACAATGTGGATGGAGGCCGCCTTCGGTGATGCGAAGCAATACATCACATGCAGTGCCAAGTTCTTGGATGATGCTACATGACGCAGGGTTGTGCAGGTTATCGGTCCTAGTGGTTGCTTTGGTGATGCTGAGTACCACAATTTGAAGCACCAACGCAAGTGCCAGGTAGATGGGTGCAACTCCTTGATCACATCAGACGTCAAGTGTATCATCCAACCTTCTGGCCAACTGAAGTGCTTCGTGATGCCGGGTGAAGAGGAGTAGCTCGAGAGTTCATGCCCTAGACCTTCAAACTTCCAACGAACTACATCCATGTTGAAGCATGCTGAAGGAAGTCGTTATAGAGTGCGGATCAAGTGGAGACGGGGATGAGCTGATGCAGATTCAGTCCCAGGCGGGGACGAAGAGGTGGATATTGTCGAGGACGATAACGATTTTGGGTGGGAGAGAATGTGACCCGTCGATTGCGAACACATGGCCTAGTGCCACCCCCTTGTACAAAAACCCTCATCGAGGAAAGTCGCCCCTAACATACTAGTGTAGTGCGCCAGGACTGCGCACTCATTTCCGCTATCAATAAAGTTATTGCCATTTGGTTTTGCATTTAACGTGCCTTTATTGCCTTTACTTTTAAACGTTTGTCATGTTGCATTGTGTGAGTTAAATAGATGCTAAGTCCCATCCCAAGCACTTAGCATCCGGGGAGGGGTCCAACTTACATTTCCTATCGGAGGCCGTATAAACTACTTATTCCGCTGCACTTGTGAAATCCGCTAAGGCTGATCCGACTCGAGGGTCGGGTGCCAGTCACGTTACGAGGCCCGTTGACTCTTCCGACGGTCAGGGCGTGACACAATGTTGTTATATCTCCTAATTCAAAAAGATACACATATCATGCGTCTTCCTCATTCCGCAAATGTGGCATTCACTCGTTTCTATTCTCATAGAAAAAAATAGAAGAGAGAAAATAAGAGGTGATGGAAAGAGAAAGGGAGAAAGAGTCTGAAAGAAGTATAACGTACCATGACAGTAACGATCACATCCGATATGGTAAGTCAAGAATTAAAAGAGGTGAAGGAAGAGAAGGAAAAAAGGGCAAAGAGTTGGCAAAGAGCATAAATGTTGGCAAGTGATGGAGAGAGTGAGTTGGGGAAAGAGAAGCTGAAGGGGAGGTAGTATTGGGTTTTTGTAAAAGAAGGGGTTTGTGCTTAATAAAACTGGTGTTGCTTAGTACTGCTCGTATTTTTTTAATTTAAATCTTAATTATTTACCTGCTTGAGATTTGTCTAAATATGCTAACATATACTATATATATAGATAGAGAAACTTGTTTCATGTAGTGATAAAAAAATACAAAAATATATAAAACATTTTTTTGACTGTTTGATGAGGAAGATGAATGATCTAAAAAAAGTAAAAGTACACACTCGAATAAATATGATATGCAAAAGTATATGAATTCTTTTTTTTGAACTTAACTATCTGTTTGGTTGATCTGACGGTAAAGAAATATTAGATATCGGTAAAGAAAAATTAGATATCTCTTTTCATTTTTAGTACGACCGAGTTCATATATATATATAAAGAGGGGGGGCGGGGGGGTGTTAAGGCAAATTCCTAGAAAGTACATTGACAAAGCTGAAAAAACATCATACACAGACAAGGGAACCGGCGCACGTCGTTCGGATCGAAGAATTTAGAATGCGAGGGTTGAAGGAGAAGACCAGAAAAAGGGGAACGTGAGGGGAATATCATTTCACACCTTCCTTTCTACGCGTTGCGTAGACTTTGTTCATGTCAACCACGTCTTTGGTTCATTGTTCATGGTTTCGTTCCTTCGTCAAAACCATTAAATCTCTCTCTCTCTCTCATTCCGGAGCGATCGATCATCGAGGGGGAAATAGTAACAGACAAAAGAAGTGGGTTTCAGATGGATGGCGATCGCGTTCATCGAGGTACCGTCAGATGTGCGGCGTGGATTCGTCGTGGGGACGATGTTTACTCTCTTCTATGCAAGTCTGGATATCGTTCACTGAAGCCAATTCTTCAACTCTCTTCCTTCGATCCCAAGACACATTCTCTCTCCCCTAAGGTACCTTTTCTTGTTTCTTTTCGATGCTAAATTATAGTTTTTTCAGAGGAAAGAGAGTACGAGTGAGAGGAAAATGGTTAGTTTTCTCTCTTTCATTTTGTAGGCGGAGTATATCTGCGAGGACGGCGATCCCATTTGCATAGCCGTTCATCCGAGCGGGGACGAGGTCGTTGTCTCGATGCGATATGGCGTCAGGTGAAAAATTTAATTCTTTTTCTCCTTTTTTCTTGATTGCGTAGATCGTTCGGTGAAGTCTTTCATGGTTTACTGTTGTTTCTACCGAATTTATCTTTTCCTGTCATTCGTTGATGGCGATGGTTCTTCTTATAATCTTTGAATGGCAGTGTTGAACTAAATGCTCCTTTTTGAACGTCTTGAATGGATCTTTTGTTTACGCCTCTTTGCAATTTGAATGTGATATGTTGTAGCTTTGAGTGTCCTATATGTGTTGCTTCCTTGACATTTTTCTCCTATATCGGTTGTTTCTGTCTTTCTGCAATGCGAATGTGAATGTCTCTGATTGGATCTTTGAACCAAAGCAGATTTCATAGTAAATCCTACACGCGTTATTTTCATGTTACGTCTGATTTGTAATCCATTTGCTATTGTCTACTGATGATTACCTCAGTCTTTATATCTTAGACCATCAATTGTCATTTTTTCTTTGAAGAAATATGCCTTACTTAGATTGGGAGGATTCATTTTCAACTGCCTTATTCAGTAACATCTGAGTTTGTACTAGGGTGCCTGGCAGGAAACATGGTTCATAGGTTGCGTATAAAGGTTTTGTTCATTGTACAATAATAACCACACTAATTATCTACAATGACAATGGTCCCAAGCCCTAATGTATCCTTACTTTACCTAAGCCTTTTCCTACACTAGGTGGGGTAAGCTAGAGGATGCGACACGAGGACTTCCCCATCCTAAACAATTTTCACCCAACCATGCTTAGCTTCGGAGTTCTGATGAGATCCGGTGTATGCATGCTGGCAATGTCATAATCCTTCATACTCAACAAAGTTTTACGGTTGCTGTTGGCTACCTAACCGAACCCCTCCTCTTTTATTCAGACTTGGGACTGAACTTGCAAGGATGGTAAGAAAAAGGAGTTGTTCTTTGTGAAAGGAAACCTCATCTCAGCACAAAGAGGAGTTGGCCTCTAGAGGGAAAACTTAATTACTCATTGGTGTCACAAAAGGGAAACATTCTGTCGGTCATGCATTTGTTAAATCTTCGATTAGCGTTCAGTAGTCCAGAAAAAATTACTTGCTTTCTGCATTAAAAGTCATTGCCATGTGCTTGTTTTTTGGTGCCGTCAAACTTTTTATTTTGTTGCTGTGAATGTATATGTCACTTCTCATGGTCATACAATGGAATCTCTTGTCTATAATACATACTTTTCTGGAGCCTTTTTTGTTAGGAGTATTATTGATTTCCGATTTCTTGTGAGAGGAGCTTAATCATTTTCCTTCATTTTGATTACCCTTTAGCTAAGATTCTTCTTATATCAGCTTCATAGATCTTAGGCTCAAGATCAATGAGGTGTTCGACAGCATGTATTCTTAACTTCCTTAAATTGGATTATATTTTGAGATAGAATACCATTCTCATTTGGAGCACAATGGAGTTAACATTACTGAGAAGGGGCCTGGGTAGTGCCACAAGCGGACATAGCCTATTGGAAAGGGCTTCTGGCTGCTAGACAGTCAGTGACGGTTTGGTTCCCACTTCCCATGTGCACCTACCAGGTCAAGCCAATGCCTAGCATAGACCCTCAAGGAAAGGATCCTACTCTTCAAGCTTTATGCTTGATTTTTCCAAGCTCTTGAAAGGTGGTTCCATCAGGCTAGATAAGGGCCCTGGATAGTCCAGGTTTTATACCCATGGTTGTTCCGAGTGTAGACAAGACGAAGCCCAATATACGCCTCTGGGGTAAAGGAGCCTGGTATTGGAGTTTTACATAAAGTCAGTGGCACACCTCCTAAAACCAGTTTCTTGACTAACTAGCAACAGGAAGTGGATGTACCACATCCGATGATGCATGAGAAAAATTCACAAAATGCACAATATGATTTTTTCTAAATGGTAAATAGATAAAAATGTTATTTTCAGTTGAAGCAGACTTCTGAAATGCACTCAATAACGCATGTGGCTAAATGTTACACTGGAAAGCTGGTAAATTCTTGTGAATAGATTATTAGCGGCTTATCACATATTTTATCTCCCGTTATGAATGCAAACGTATTGAGCTCATTATCTTCTTTGGAAAACAGATTGCTTGAGTTGTCCACTAGCGAGCTGAATGTAAACTTTGTTCCAAAAGATTTACCAGTTCTTGAAGGTGTGGGCCCTCAGAACTGCCTTGCATTTAGTACTGATGGATCTAAGTTCTCTGCAGGTGGGGAGGTATGGATTTGGATACAATTTATTCAGGTTTTAGATTTTATTGAGCATTTCTTTTTTATGATAGTCTTATATTCTATTTTTCTAGATAAAGTAGGATATATAGATTCTATACTCTGCTAATAAAGTTTGGGTGAATAATCACTATATTTTTTTAATATTTGAAGTGAATAACCAGTGTGTCTTTTACATTGTTATAACAGCTGTATCAGTCCAAAGTGTTCACGGAGTGCTCATCAAGCTGTGTGAACTAATGGCCAACTTTTTCCTTTTTTCTTTGTCCACAGGATGGGCATCTAAGGATATTTGATTGGCCAAATCTTCACATTATTCTGGATGAACCAAGAGCGCATAAATCCTTTAGGGATATGGATTTTAGGTAAACTTCTTTTGACAAACCACGTTGGAGTATATAACATGTTATATGCATGTGGAATTCATCTTTGTTTGATACTATAATGCAAACCATGACCTCGTTTACACAATTCATATGTATGGCATGTCAAATCCATTATGCATGCCAATGTACAAAACGTATCTTAGTTGTCAACATAAGTCTTCACTTTACTCTTTGTTTTGATCTTGTTGATTCCCAGTTTGGACTCTGAGTTTCTAGCTTCGACATCCATTGATGGCTCTGCTCGAGTATGGAGGGCTACTGATGGTGTTCCTTTGCAAACGTTGACTCGTGATTCAGTAAACACAATTTTCTCCACAAACTTATGCTGTTTATCCTGCTTTTTCTTGTATTTCATGAGTTTGTTGATTTTATTTTTGCCCTACAGGATGAGAAGATTGAGTGTTGTCGATTTTCAAAGGATGGAACAAAACCTTTTCTCTTTTGTACTGTGCAGCGAGGTATATAATAGTTCATTTCATATGTCGCTTTTGAGAATGGCTGTGATTGTCTGGCATACAAATCCTTATATGGATATTCTAGGCATTGAATATGTATCCCTTTCTTGTTCTTGTTAATGCAGGTGGCAGAGTTGTTGTTGCCGTGTGGGACATCGGTACATGGAATAAGCTTGGGCACAAAAGTTTAGCAAGAAAGCCCATCTCTGCATTCTCTATCAGTCATGACGGAAAGTATCTTGCACTGTGAGGACTACAACCTTTAAAACTTAAGCCATGTTGTTTGCTTATCTAGTATTGTGATTTGAATTATTCAGAAAAGGTTGATGGTTCTCATTGTGAACCCAGCTACTGAAAGATCCTAGAAGTTTTACTTTTTGGTACATCTTATTTATAATGTAGACAGTCCAATCAAGATGCTCCATGGATGCTTTTAGAAAGTTCCACATGATGTCAACATTTTTGTGACTAGTGTAGCATTAGTTGAAGGTGCTGTAGAGAGATTGATCTGAGACATGATTCTTGTAATGAAGCAAGCCTTTAATCACTGGTGACTGTCACAGTCCACCAATACTCAATTGCATAATGCAATCCACGTAAACAAATCACCAAACACTTGGTGTAAGAGAGAAAAGGGACAAATATGCCTTGTTATAAAGATAAAAAAAGAAAATTATACAAATAAAACAAGAAATTGCATCTTATACATTTAACACCTCTCAAACTTTACGGGGTAACATGGAAAGTTTATCTATTAAAAAGTAGAATATTGATGCAACAAGAGACTTGGTAAACGCATCCGCGAGTTGATATTATAACCAAACGTATTGGATGTGAAGATTTCCTTATAAATATTTTTTCGAACATAATGATACCATTTAAAAGTGTTTTGTCACTTGGCTTGGCTTGGCTATGTAAATAGCACTCTTATTGTCACAAAACTGTAAGAAAACAATCCTTCAAGTCACTTAGGAATCCCAACCAATCATCAATTGAACAAATCGAGAATAGCTAAGAAACAATCCACCAAAAGCTAGGTGGTTCAATGCTTAATACTAGTCGAATAACAAACAATCAAAGGGTCAAAACAAGTGTAAAAGTGGTGTAAAATAACATATTTTATTAAGAGATAAGAGGTTCTATTTATAAAGCAAATGTACATATTTATGTTACTTCAAATATTGAAGAAAGAGAAGTAGTAGGGAATCAACCAACCATTGGGGGTGTGTATCGACTAGCTGTTGGGGACTTGGGAGACCCGTTGGGGGTGGCCATGGCCCTGATGACCCTGACTATCCAACACACAAACACGGGCCCTAGTGGCCCGTCCTATTGTATTTTAACACCCCCTCAAACTTATGGTGAATATCAAAAGTTTGTCTAACAAGAAAAAAGCGTGAAAACGTCTATATGGGATGATTAAGACAGGGCATCAAGGCAACCAAGGAGAGCAAATTAATCGGTGTTGTCTTCCACATTAGTGCCATTGGAGTCCAGGTTTCAATATTTGAGCAAGAGGCACATTTTCTAAACATCATGAATTCTGCCATAACAATAGTTGGAGTTATTGCAATCCTCGCAACTCGATAGAACCCCACACTATTATACTTCAAGCTGACATTATCTAAGCTGTTGGAGAGAGACATAACTTGCTGAGTACCAATTTGTTTACCATAATAATCCCAACATATGATATGTGAAGCTCACTAAAAAGTGAAGATCGCAGTTCTTCGAGAGCACGACCTCTTTCACCACCATCACTGTCTTTATGCTTCAGTATCTTCCTTATATCTTTTCTCAAATTGATCTTTTTCTCACTACAAAGCATACTGAAGGTAAACAAGCAAGAGCCCAAAAACCATAAAAGAGCAATACCAAAACATAATTGACCCCTCACAATTAAATTAGCTCCAAATTTCAGAAACCAACGAAGCAATTCATGGTTTCCATTCCAACCCAAAATGCAAGGCAAACCAGAAACAAAATCGAAAAGATGGTTTATGCCAATTCAAATAGATTCTTTAATGGAAAACATTGATCATCTAAGTAGGATTGTTAAATATAACAAATAATTTCATGAATCACCACAAACTCGTGATATTATAAAAAGGCCTTGGTATACCAAACAAGCTTTATGACTAAGCTCAAACCCAAGTTTTATTTAAGGACAAACTCAAACCCAAACAAGCTTTATAGATAAGCTCAAAAACATCTAAATCAAACAAGCTTTAAGGCTAAGCTCAAACCATTCAAATCAATCAAATGCCAAGGTCCTTAAATAACTCACAATTTGATTCCAAGAATAAGATAATCTACTAAGATTGATAAAAAAAGTTTTAAATATAACAACAACTAAGCCTTTTCCCATACTAGACGGGGTCGGCTACATGGATTCTTTGTTTCCACAGATCCCTATCTTGTGCCATGTTAGCAGTTAACTCCCTATAAGCTAGATCGTTCTTTATTGTTTCTTTCCAACACTTTTGTGGTCGTCCTCTACCTCTTTTAATACTTTCCAAATTTAGTTTTTCTAACCTTCTTACCTGTTCTTCTTTTGATCTTCTTTCTCGATGTCCAAACTATCTTAAACGATGTTCTCTCATTTTATCCTCTATTGGTGCCACTCCTACTTTGTTTCTAATAACCTTATTATGTATACGGTCTTTTCTTGTATGACCACTCATCCATCTCAACATCTTCATTTCTGTCACAGACATCTTTTGTACATGTTGATGATTAACTGACCAACACTCATAACCATAAAACATGGCAGGCCTAATTGTTGCTCTATAATATTTACCTTTTAATTTTAATGGTATCTTCTTATCACAAAGAATACCTACTCCTCTCCATTTTAACCAACCAGCATTAATTCTTTACGTAACATCTCCATAAATTCTTCCATCACTCTGAAAAATTGACCTTAGGTATTTAAAACTTTCCTTCTGAGGAATGCAATATGTGCCTATTTTAATTTCTATGTCCTCTGAAGTAACCAAATGATCAAACTTACATTCCATTTATTATGTCTTTGTTCTACTAAGTCGGAGGCCTTTGCTTTCTAATGTTTCTCTCCATAGTTCCAATTTTCTATTAACTTTTTCCTTAGACTCCTCCACTAATACAATGTCATCTGCAAATAACATACACCATGGTACTTCATCTTGAATATGTTTTGTTAACTCATCCATCACCATTATAAATAAGTATGGGCTTAAAGTTGATCCTTGATGTAACCCAATATTAACTTTAAAGAAGTCTGTCGTTCCTTCATGAGTCCTCACACATGTTTTTGCACCATCATACATGTCTCTTATAAGGTTAATATATGTCAATGGGATACCTCTTTTTTCCAAAGTTCTCCAAAGAACCTCCCTCGGTACCCTATCATAAAGTTTTAAATATATACGAAAATTTTTATAATCAACTTAATATTTTTCAAGGATCTTTTCAACATAAAATGGTTGTCTCAAAATATAAGAATTCTTTAATGCAACTTTTATCATTCGCACAAAATGCTCAAAATATAGTAAATGAGTAGTCAATACCCAAGGCAAAAACTCTTTATGCATTATTTTCAAATACTTGTATCAAGCACAAGAGTATGGGAAAAGGCTTAGTTGTTGTTGTTGTATCAAGCACAAGGTTATTAAGAAAACAGTAAGTGCATTTTCAATATTGACAAATCTCTAATCAATAACCAACAACATAGAGCACCTTAATTACAAAGGTCTTCAGCAAAACACAAACAAACGTGACATATAGCCAGAATATGGACCTTAATCATATAAAGACATGCAACTTATTGTCTAACAAACAAATACATTTTCCTTCTAAATGAGGCAATAAACAACTGATCCAACAAATGTTAAAAATAAACAAGTTGGAAAGATCACACCTGGATGAACTCAAATCTAAATACCAAGCAAGGTCAAATCGGATCATGGATATGCGTCTAATAAGAATCTCATATTTAATATAGACCGGGTTTGGATCTAGGACCGGGTCCAACACTCGACTGCATATAAGTATAAATGCCCATCTCTCTGCGTACAGAACATCGTAACCCTGTCGTTCTCTCTCTCTCCTATCCACGCATCACAAACCACATCACCATGCCATTGATGTAGACCGCTTGAAGCCATCGACCATCACCGTAAACCTTGCCACCATACAGGCCACCGTCTCAACCACCACCTGCTCCATCATTGCTGGCCTGTCATCTTGAAGTTGCCCCTCCATCTAATCTAAACCAACAACGTCAGCCACCTCTTTGTTGCTCGTCATCGCCCAATCGACTTTCCTTCTTCCTACCTCTCTCTCTCCATGTGCGTGTGCTGATTACAAATACCGTCCCTCATAACCCATTTGCAAAACATTAGAAACCAACAAAGACCCACCTTCTGTAGCCATCGGGATCCCCTTTATCCTCCCATCAAAGATGCAAGACCACGTAAGCCATACCCTCAATCACAACCACCATTTACGTCGGGAAACAAGCAATTGATGGATGAAACGAATTCGCCGCTCTGGCTACTAACAGAAACATCGATCGACCTCGGGTAGGCGCGGATCGACTGCCGGAAGTGACGGAGGAAAGAGAGGGACGACCGGTAGAGGTGGTCGGAAAGGGTGACGAAAAACACCCTTGCTGGCAGAATTCATAACAAAGTTTTGATAAACCTGAGAGGTATTGGCATATGAAACATAATTAGAAATCGGATAACGTGCACATATACGCTTACCTTTACGAATAGCAATAGGAATCTCCAGGTCATCTTCCACTTGCAATTGAGGATCTGATTCAGGGGAAATCTCTTTAGTACATGGTTCTTCTTGAGAGTAAACAATCTTCCTCAGTCCTTTCTTGTACGTCATAATTTCTTTTGATTGCTGAACCTTCTCACTCTGATGAGCTGTATCATTATACTCCCCCTCACTAGGAACTAGTGGAAGGACAGAAGATGAAGGTGTAGTTGACTCCTTTTGGGAAGAGTAATAGGGAGTAAATTCTAAAAAGGTAATATCCATAGAAACATATAGTTTTTTAAGTAGGGGGTCATAGCATTTATACCCTTTTTGAGAGTTCGAATAGTAAAGAAAAATACACTTCACTGACTTTGTATCTAGTTTATCACGATGAGGAAGATGGATATGTACAAAACAGGTACACCCAAAAATACAAGGGACTAGATGAAAAGGTTTTGATTCTTTATCAAGACACTGAATAGGACTTTCTCCTTGGATTTTAATTGCTTGGCATTCTATTGATTAGATAAACAACAGTAAGAACAACTTCTCCCCAGTAGAATTTTGGAACATTATGTTGAAGTAGTAGAGTTCTGGCTACCTCTAAAATATGACGATTTTTCCTTTCAGCAATACCATTCTGCTGGGGTGTATAAGAACAGGTAGTCTGATGAATAATCCCCAGTGATCGTAAATACTCTTGTTACTGATTGTCAATGTATTCTCCCCCATTATCTGATCGAAGGATTTTCACGGAAGCATTAAAATGAGTACAAATAAATTTATGCACAATGGGAAAAATAGAGGAAACTTCAGATTTTGTTTTTATTAAGTAAACGATTGTAAGATGTGTACAATCATCAATAAAGGAGACAAAATACTTATGACCAAATAAAGAAGTAACTGGACTCGGACCCCATATATTAGAATGAAGAAGTTCAAAAGGTTTAGATCGTCGAGAGTCACTTAAAGGATAAGAAACTCTTTGGTGTTTTCCGAGCTGACAGACTTCACATTCAAACTGAGATTTATTGAACTTTACTCTAAGTTGAGGTATAACATATGGAATTTTTGATACAGGGAGATGACCCAAACGACAATGCCAAAGACTAATATCTGCATCCTGAACTGTTGTTGCTGAAACATTGTAAGAAGTCGAAGGCTGAGAGTGATCTTCGAGAATATATAATCCCCTTTGTAGTTTATCATGTCCAAAGATTTTTCCCGTCTTCATATCCTAAAATACACTGCCAGTAGGATGAAAAGTTACACAACAGTCAAAGGCACGAGTTAAAGAGCTAACAGAAAGAAGATTTATCGGAAAACTGAGAACATGATATATTGATTGTAAATCTGATAAACATATAGGTACACTTCCTTGTCCAATCATATAAGAGTAAGAACCATCTGTCAACTTAGTTGGTTCCTGTTTTTGTAGAGTCATGTATGCTGAAAAATACGATAACTCTCCTATCATATGATCTGTAACCCCTGAATCAATTATTCAAGTTTTTGAATTAGAAGGAGAGAAGTGGTTACCCTTCACTGTATGTGTAGCATGTGCCACTGTAGCTTGAGACGAAGAAGATGAAGATTGTTCAAATAGTTTATGTTCTAGACCCTCTATCCTTTTTATAATCTCTTTAATTTCATCTATACTTGGAGTTGAATTTTCTACAAAATAAACCGAGTGATTGCGATTTCTATAATAATCAGGTTTGCCATGTAGTTCCCAACAATATTCTCTGGTATGACGTGATTTTCCACAATGTGAACAAACAAGCTTTTCTTTCTCATCATAATGAAACCGACCACGTCCACGGCCACGACTCTGGTGTCCACCTCGTCCACGAAAGTGAGAACTGTCTCCTCTTACTTGGAGTGCTTGCTGATCTGTACCAAGAACATTATCCTTCTCAAGATTCGTGCGATCTTCTTCTCTGATAAGTAAAGAGTATACTGTGCCAAGGGAAGGAAGCTCTTCTCCGCCTAAGATATTCAGTTTTGCTGATTAAAATTCAGGATTTACAACCACAATAAGTCAAAGTCAAATACTTTTTTTTTTCAATCTCAGTTTGTCTTTCATTGTAACAAGCAGAACACTTGATATTTGTATAATAGAGGAGTTAATCCCAAAGGCCTCGTAGATGTGTATAATATTCACTGATAGATCGAGTTCCTTGTTTATATTTTCTGATCTTTTCTAAAATCTCGTATTCTTTGGCCACATTCTTTTTCCTAGAGTATGCTTCGGAGTTAAGCGTGCTTGGGTGAGAGTAGTACTGGGATGGGTGACCTCCTGGGAAGTCCTCGTGTTGCACTCCTTTTTAGTGAATCAATTGCAGAGAGGGTTCCCACATCATGGACGGGTGTGGGTAAAGAAGTTAGTCCCGCTACATTGCCGCCCGAATGTAGTGAAAAATTTTCAGAGAGGGTCTTCGCATTTTGATTATGGACGGATGCGGGGGGTAAGGAAGCTAGTCCTAGATAATAAGATTCGTATTGGTTCTTGGAATATCGAAACATTATCGGGTAAGCTAATGGAGGTGGTAGATACTATGATTCGGAGAAAGATCCATATTCTATGTTTACAAGAGACAAAATGGGTTGGAGAAAAAGCAAAGGAGATAGAGGATACAAGTTTTAAATTATGGTACTCAGGTAAAGAAAAGGCCCGAAACGGAGTTGGTATTATCATAAATAAAGATTTAAAGGAGAGTGTAGTAGACATACAACGATATGGTGACCGAATCATGATATTGAAATTAGTGTTAGGAGCAGAGGTTTTGAATATAGTTTGTGCTTACGCACCCCAAGTAGGACTAGAAGATAGTATAAAGACAGTTTTTTGGGAAGAGTTGGATAAGGTGTTTCAAAAGATTCCATAAAGGGAGATGATTTGTTTAGGAGGAGATTTAAATGGACATATCGGTAAAGAGGCATTAGGATATCAAGGGATTCATGGAAACTTTGGTTATGGGGATATAAACGAGGAAGGTAGGGAGATTTTAAATTTTGCTATGTCATTTGATCTCTTTATAGTCAATACAATCTTCAAAAAATGAGATGAACATTTAATTACTTATAAGAGTGGCTTATCACAAACACAAATTGATTACTTTATTTGTAGAAAAAAAGATAGAGCGTGTTGTAAAGATTGTAAGGTAATTCCAGGAGAAAGCTTAACCACCCAACATCGACTTTTAGTTATGGATTTACAAATAAAAAAATGGACAAAGAAGAAAAGAGTGCATCGAGCTATTTGGACTAAATGGTGGAACCTCAAAAGCGAGAAAGAAGATATATTTAAACAGAAAGTCCTTCAAGGAGATGTTTGGAATTATGTTGGTACACCCTGTGATATGTAGAATAATATGGCTATATATATTAGGAAAGTGGCGAAAGATGTGTTAGGGGTATCTAAGGGAGGTGTACCGGCACAAAAAGAAGCTTGGTGGTGGAGTGAAGTAGTACAAAAATAAAATCAAGGCAAAGAGGGCATGTTATAAATTACATTATGCTAAGAAAACTAGTGAAACTTTAGAAGCTTATAAGAAAGCCAAGAAGGAAGCAAAAAAGGCCGTTAGTGAAGCAAAAGCTAAGATTTGGGAGGACTTATATAAAAAACTCAACTCAAAAGAGGGTGAAAGAGATATTTTTAGGATAGCTAGGGCTAGAGATAAGAAAACTAAAGATCTTAATTATGTTAGATGCATAAAAGACGAAGATGAAAAAATTCTAGTGTCAAATGATGATATAAGAAATAGATGGAAAAACTATTTTTATAATCTTTTTAATGAAAATAAAGATGTTAGTATTAGTTTAGGAGATTTAGTCAAGTCAGAAAAGTATATAAACCACAATTTCTACCGACGTATTCAAAAGAATGAAGTCAAAGAGGCTCTTAAACGTATGAAGAGTGGTAAATCGATAGGACCAGATAATATTCCTATAGAAGTTTGGAAAATACTAGGAGAAATAGGAATCACTTGGCTCACAAGACTATTTAATGAAATATGGAAAAACCAAAAGATGCCCGAGGAATGGAGAGCAAGTACACTTATACCCGTATATAAGAACAAGGGAGACATTCAAAATTGTGCGAATTATCGAGGTATCAAGTTAATGAGTCATACTATGAAATTATGGGAAAGAATTATCGAACGTAGGTTAAGACAAGTATCAAGTACAACAGAGAACCAATTTGGATTTATGCCTGGTAGATCTACTATTGAAGCGATTCACCTTTTGAGACGTCTTATGGAACATTTTAGAGCAAAAAAGAAAGACCTTCACATGATATTTTATTGATCTAGAAAAAGCTTATGATAGGGTACCGAGGGAGGTTCTTTGGAGAACTTTGGAAAAAAGAGGTATCCCATTGACATATATTAACCTTGTAAGAGACATGTATGATGGTGCAAAAACATGTGTGAGGACTCATGAAGGAACGACGGACTTCTTTGAAGTTAATATTGGGTTACATCAAGGATCAACTTTAAGTCCATACTTATTCATAATGGTGATGGATGAGTTAACAAAACATATTCAAGATGAAGTACCTTGGTGTATGTTATTTGCAGATGACATTGTATTAGTGGAGGAGTCTAAGGAAAAAGTTAATAGAAAATTGGAACTATGGAGAGAAACATTAGAAAACAAAGGCCTCCGACTTAGTAGAACAAAGACAGAATATATGGAATGTAAGTTTGATCATTTGGCTACTTCAGAGGACATAGAAATTAAAATTGGCACACATTACATTCCCCAAAAGGAAAGTTTTAAATACTTAGGGTCAATTTTTCAAAGTGATGGAAGAATGGATTGGAGATGTTACACATAGAATTAATGCTGGTTGGTTAAAATGGAGAGGAGCATCAGGTATTCTTTGTGATAAGAAGATACCATTAAAATTAAAAGGTAAATATTATAGAGCAGCAATTAGGCCTGCCATGTTTTATGGTTCTGAGTGTTGGGCAGTTAATCATCAACATGTACAAAAGATGTCTGTGACAGAAATGAAGATGTTGAGATGGATGAGTGGTCATACAAGAAAAGACCGTATACATAATGAGGTTATTAGAAACAAATTAGGAGTGGCACCAATAGAGGATAAAATGAGAGAACATCGTTTAAGATGGTTTGGACATATAGAAAGAAGATCAAAAGAAGAACCTGTAAGAAGGTTAGAAAAACTAAATTTGGAAAGTATTAAAAGAGGTAGAGGACGACCACAAAAGTGTTGGAAAGAAACAATAAAGAATGATCTAGCTTATTGGGAGTTAACTGCTAACATGGCACACGATAGGGATCTGTGGAAACAAAGAATCCATGTAGCCGACCCCGTCTAGTATGGGAAAAGGCTTAGTTGTTGTTGTTGTTGTTTTGTTTATGCTTCGGAGACTGTACACCAAATTTCATATGCTGATTCAAGAAACATAAAGGTTTTCGCAATTGAGGGAATCATAGATTGAAGTAGCCAAGATGATATTAGGGCATCTTCCCGTCTCCAAACAAGGTAGTGAGTATCATGTATTTCTGGAATAGGTGTCTGACCCATGAGATGAGCCCATCTCCCCCTAGCTATAACAACCAGTTCCACGGATCTAGACCACTCCAAATAATTTCTTCCATCCAACTTTGTTGTAGTAATCTGAAAATTTTCTGCTTTTTCATTCATGGTTTATTCAGATATCATGAATGAAGTTTGAATTGCCTTGCCTTTGCTTGCCATAGATAATCAACTCCACGTAAGAATATCTTTTAGTAATCTGATCCAAGTAACAAAGCAGAAAATTTTCTTCTAGGCATGATTTAATAGGTTGAAGGATTAGGACGATAATAATGCACACAAATTATGGGAAGTAATCTCATCCGAGTAACAATACAGATGCCAATCCTATTCACAATATCTGAATGTATATAAAGATGCTATTCGCGATAAGCATAAGAGAGCCACCAATACCAGATGGCTGTTCACACTAAGGGCGTTTTGTCACAACATAGGAGAGCCACCAATACCAGATGGCTGTTCACACTAAGGGCGTTTTGTCACAACATAGGAGAGCCACCAATTAGAAATAGAACTTCCAAAAAAAATTTGGTAATGATACCAATATATGGACTGAACCTTCACGATATTTGCTTGGTAACGATACCAATATATGGACTGAACCTTCATGATATTTGCCTTCAAAGTCTGCCTCACGATACTCTATTCACAACTGGCTTCTCCAAATGATATGGGCTGAACCTTCACGATATCCGCCTTCAAATTCTGCCTCACGATACTCTATTCACAACAGGCTTCTCCAAAATGATATGGGCTGAACACAATACTTGATATGCTGTTCACAAAGCAACGTCTGCCTCAAGATATCTGTCTTCTATCAATAAAATCACTGCACAGGAAATCTGATAATGCAGATTTACAGATTTTCAAAAATCGATTTCTCCCTGATGCTTTCCACAATCTAATCAAACACTTTTAAACGAAAAATTACAAATTTATAGGCCTTCTAGGCTCTAATACCATATTAGAAAGCAATTAGTATTAATCAATAAAATTCAACTTATAATAAACAGCAGATTGGAGACATTTCTCCAATCTGCACAAAACCACAGGTTTCGGCTCCCACAGATGCAACCGTCCACCCTCTTCTTATTATTAGAATAAACCCTAATCACTAATACTTATACCCTATCTAACTTAAATTCCTAAACTACCCCTAATTAGTACTAATTACTACTAAAGAGACATAAACCTTACATAACGTGAAATACATGTGGAATACATTAAAGACTGCTAATGTTAACATCCTTTAACATTATGATCTTAAGAATGATAAACTGCATGTATCCACAAATGCTAGATTTGTTGAAAATGGGTTCTATTTCCAATCAATCTTACTTAATTTTCATTTGATTCTGATTCTTTTTTCTTGATTCATATTCTTGAAAACGATGAAAATTAAGAATAGAATACATAGAATGAAATCAAAGAAGATAGACACATGCATTCAAGAGATATTGTGACCAGTGTTATGTGTATCGTCCTGTATCGTATGATACAATAAGTATTGTATCGTACAAGGGGTGTATCACATATTGCCCCGTATCGGCTATAGGTCATATCGCACAATACATACATGTATCATCCGTATCGTAATAAAACTTTCAAGTTTTTATTGGTTTTCAGCCTTCTATATCTTGTTTCTTTTAGCAAGAGAGACTCCTTGCCTTTAAAGACGGCCTCTCACGAACAACAACCAAGGCCCACAAGAATAAGCAATTTTCAAAATTCTCACCAACGGGGACAATTTACTTTAACAACTTATTCGTTATGATCACATCCAGCTTTAGTAGGTTGCCGAACTGTGTTTGCCCGAGCTTGGCAACTCTACCTTCCCAGCCAAGCTTCACCAACCAACTAATTACGAAACTAGCCTAATTGGGATTCTTGGACGAGAAAGGCAACTCCTGACTACTTGTTGATTTGAGCCTCTACCTATTTGCTCATGGAAATGACAAGTGATTCACTGCCTATTCAATAATTTAAATAAGTCATGTACTACTGTTTTGATACAAATTTCAAACTTATTCTTACTTATTTTGATTAATAATAATTATTTAGAAAATTTCCTTTTTTATATATATATATATAATTAAAAATTTACGATACAATGCACCTATCTTATGGAGAAAAATGATATACGATATGATACAAACAACGCTGATTGTGACCCCATGATGTGATTTAATGACCTAAGACAAGAAAACCATAGAATGTAGGTGAATATACGAAGTTAATACCAAGAGTGAACTATAGAAAGATATAAAGTTGGGTTAGTTGCAAAAGTTTTTGCACAAGAGCATGAAATAGATTATGAGGAGATTTGAACCCGCAGCCAGAATGACCACAGTAAGGACCCTCATTGCCATATGAGCTATTCATAGTTGGGATATCTTTCAAATGAATGTAAAGAATGCCTTCTTTGATGGATGCATGAGGGAGGAAGTTTATATGAAACCACCGCTCGGTATTTTCTTACCCCACAACCATATTCTTCGCCTAAGGAAAGCCTTGTACGGTCTTAAACAGACCCTAACGCATGGTTTGACAAGTCTAGCAATTTTATAATTAAGCATGACTTTGTTACTTGTTATATTGACACTGTTATGATACCATGTAACAAAGCAAGCCTTCAATCACAGGTGATTGTCACAGTCCACCAATACTCAATTGTGTAATGCAATCCACATAAACAAATCACCAAACAATTAGTGTGCACGAGAGAATGAGAATAAGAATAAGAAGAAAAATATCTTTAATTCCAAGCATTAAGGCTTACATTGAGAGTATACTCTCGGCCCATTTTATAGGGCTGAGACAAGAGAGCAGTTGGCAGCAAGGCTGTCAAAAGGGACAAAATATGCCCTGTTACAAAGATAAAAAAAAAGAAAATTACAGAAATAAAAACAAGAAATTACATCTTATACATTTAACAATTCTCGCATAGCATTGGTGTTTTCAATATTCTTCTTGGAAGTTTTCTATTTTACTGATGTTTTTCCAAGCAGCAACACTTAGATATCTTGGCTGAGTATGTTATTACGTGGAACCTTCTTTCATATTTTCTTTAATGCTACATGAAGATACAGTGTTGATTGGAGTAGTCCAACGCAGTTAATTACCAAACTAGTTGTCTCTTCAAAATTCTGATGGCTGTCACACCTTATTGACCATGAAGCCAGATTTATTTGATCTACCTTACACTGGTCAGTTCAATTGATGGTACCATTTGCTTATAAATCAAGCATGTCAAGTTTAGGCTTAGTGTTTATTTGTTTGTATATCAACAGAGTAGTCTGCACAAATGTAGCGTATCTAATAAGCAAACATGTAATGATCCTCTGATCTTATTCCAGAAAATGCCTGTGAAAATGGTCCTATGAAAAGTCTAAAAGCATTGGTTTCAATGCAACCTTGGCCCATAAAATTATGGCCTTTATTGCTCACTTCACTAGGTCACATTGTCTTTGTACTATGTTGTTTCTACCGAAATTATTTCTCTATCTGAAATCTATTGGCAGGTTTGTTTATTCTTCATATATTGTATCCGGCTTTTTACAGGGGAAGCCATGACGGTGACATTGGTATTGTTGATGTCAAGAAGATGGAGCTATGCCAATGGGTGAAAAGGGTTTACCTTGGAACACGTGTTTCAACCCTGGAGTTTTGTCCAACTGAAAGGTAATGTAGTTTCAGGGAACTTTTTAGAACAAGAATGAGTGCCTTGTCGTCACGTTTATTGTTTTTTGGTGGAAATTTACTTTTCCTAGATAAGGTTCACATTCATATGAAACAAATTTTCATCTAGAATATAGTAAAAGTTTCATATTAGCCTCAAGTCGATTCTTTGTTAAGATGATTGTTTTTAAAGTTCCTAAGACTTCTATCTTTGTCCCAGAACGTGTATAAGGTTTCATCCACAAATATTACATCCACTTCTCCTTTCCATATGACATCTGTTGGTTTCCACGCATACATGAATTCAAAGTGATTTTGTGAAAAAAAATTCTTCATCAAACGGACTGTATCTTATTTTTCAAGGATACAATCCTTATAAATGACATATTCGCTTTCACTAATATTCACCAATGGCTTATTATAAAGGTTTTGTACATCAATTTGTTAGTATAGATGGTGTACAATTTTATTTTTCTATGACCATTCCCAATCACCTTCCTAAGCAGGCAATATTGCTCCAAACAATCTTTTGATGAGAAGGCTTAAGCTTTGATACATAAAAGATTTGATGCATAAACAAAAGGCTTAAGCTTAGTTTTCCCACTCTCAAAACTATGGATTTTAGGTCTATAATTTGGACTTAGAGTTTTGTACTAAGCACTGGAAACATACAACGCATACATGAATTTGTTAAGTTGGCAAGTCTCTCAGGAATTGTTTCATCTATATTAATCATTAGAATATATAAATTCTTCCTGTCATTCTTTTCCCAGATCCTTTCGTGTTTCTTATGCTTTTCAGTGGCATTATTCATGTCATTTTCAAATCTTTAAGTCATACTTAGGCTCTTGGATGTTCCCGTCCACGTAGCCCCATAAATGCATGGAGTAAAATAGTTCTCCAAGTTGCAGGTTCATATGTTAGTTTTAGCGCTTAGTTTAAAGCTAAACCATCTCGCTTTTCCTTTGATCTTACATGACATAAAGAAAGACTAACCTTTCAAGGAGATTTCCATAGAAGCACAAAACGACCACATTCTTTCCGAGCTTCCCCAAATCTAGAGAAACATGACATCTAAATTAGACGTACAAGATCTTGCAAATCCTTCTCCAGGAACCAACTTGGTTTTAGACTTGTTAATGATATAGATTATCGACTCTGGATTTCAAGAAAGAGAATGGCATGAGCCCTTTATTAGCTTTGGTGACACTTCAAAATCAGTTCCATCTAGTATATGAATTTATAAAGTACAGGGACAAGTGTTGGATCAAACAAATTCATATTGAAGGTCAAAAGGTTTGAAGAAGCACAAGCATTGCAATCTCTTAGACTATCTATTTGCAGAGGAAGAAGGAACAGAGACATAGAGAGGCTAGCTGTTGGCGAGCCCCATAGGTTAGCCACACTGTTGCGGAGTAAAACCTGAAGCTAGGACTTTCCCATTCAGGGCCCATGTTGAGCATCATGTGTAAGAAAGGTGCTTCAAACCTGTGGCATCCCGTCTAGCAGCGTGAGGCTGTTTACTAGGCCAACTCTTAGGCATCATACTGTAGTTGGTAACTTTTTTCCAGCATGGAAGCCTCTTCAAGTATTGGCACTTGATGGGCTTTTTAACACTCCATTAGTTCCTGTGAGATCGTTGTCCTTCAAAAAGGAGAAAACAAGCAAAGAAAAGTGAAAGAGAATGCTGGAACCTAGGCTTACTACATCATGCTGCATATTTTAGGATATTTATGATGCTATTTTCATTTATTCAGTATATTGAACGGCCTCTGTGGCTTTCTCGGTTATCTCTTGCATTATCTTATTATTGGATGTTATGGTCCATGTAAATGTAGTTTCAGCAAAACCAGGAAATCACTGAGGGTGAGTCCAAAGTATAAACAAGTTTTGCCATGAACGTGAAGTTGCTTGTCTATAGTATGTGCTAAACTAAAATGTCCTAGAAAAGGATGAATTTGCACATTGTGGTCGGCTCTTTGCATGGGCTTATTAATAGGATTTGCACTAGGCTGTAACTGAGCAAGTAGGGATTGTGGCTTGCAGGGTGATACTTTCTACATCAAACGAATGGGATGCAGTCGTCACTAAGCTTACCATTCCAGCAGACTGGAAAGGTGCTCTCTCTCTCTCTCTCTCTTATGCGATGGACATGGGTTCAGGTCCATGTGAATAATTTCTTGTACTTGATGTGTCCATTTCTGCAGAATGGCATATATATGTACTGCTGTTAGGACTCTTCCTGGCATCTGCTGTCTTGTGTTACATCTTCTTTGAGAAATCCGATTCATTTTGGAAGCTTCCTGCTACAAGGAATCAGCACGTGAGACCACCACCTGTTAAATCTATCATTCGGGATTCACAATCATTAGATGATCAAGATCCATGGTGAACTTTATAGTTGTAGTAATTGGGCAGCAGAATATTTCCTTCTTTGCTGTGTAAACGGCTTCATTTTGAGGCACCAAATTCGGAATCATTACCTTTTAGCTCTCTTATTATCAGCACAAATTAATTTTTAAACTCTTTTATCGTTGGTGCAAGTGTATCTGTGTAATTAATTAGTGGGGTTTCATTTCATTGATATGTGAATTTCCTAATTGTTGAAGGAGTTGCTTCTTATTTCAAGTTTTTTTTAATATCTGAGTCTGACAGTTATCAATATTTTGTATTACCTGTTCTGCTCTTATTTTGGTTGACAAATGTAAGGAACATGATTGAGAAATGTATCGTGGGAACATTGTTTATGCCTTCCTGATACATGGATGGATGATAGGTTTCACGAGTACAACTTGACTTTTGTGCTGTGTGCTGTGATTGCATCAGAGACTCCTTAGTTCTGAATGTAGAAGTTATCATTTTGTACTCTGTCACGCTTTAGTACATAGCAGCTAATGTTACCGATAATTGGAAAACATTCTAATATTTTATAAGCTTCAAAACAATATGGTCGCTACATATAGGTTTACTTTTAAAATGCGAGAAGAATGTATTCCTTAATACATTTTTTCTTATCCTGTATAAGTTACATTTCTCTTTTTTAAGAAAACCTATTTTTTAACATTTTATTGTATGCTCATATAAAAGGGCCATAATTTTTCTTTTTTCTTTTACATTTTTGAAATTTCAATTCTTCAATTCTTCTTTTCAGTCAATCCCAATTGAAAAGTATACTGCAGAAGAAACAGTCAAGAAATTGTCTCGAATGAGATTGGGCGTATGTATTGCATGTTTCCTTCTATGAAAATATAATGATGCCCTGACATGATCCTCAAGCCTGAGTAGCTAATGGCTCAATTCTAAGGACAGAGGTTATTCTCATTCATCAATCCATGATTTGAAATGTACTGAAGATTTTGATGTCTTTTGTTTCTGCATGTGCATCAACAAAATTATATCAGTAATATAGAAACATTTGGGTAATTTAGATCACAATACTAAGGCACCGAGAAACAAACTTTTCCCTGCTAATTGATATACCTTTGAGGGTTCCTGATAAAATCAGAACCTTTTCCATAGAGGTTTTCCCAACGATAATGTTGAAGACCAAAGCCAGGTATCTCCGCCAGATAAGGCAGGACCAGAAGGTGGTTAGGAAGCAGTGAGACAATCTGAGTCCGTAGCGGCCTTGTGCATTATGAACCTAGTCATATTTTTCATGGAAAGAAATCTGATTCAAGAAACGGAAACGTTGTGTTGCGTTGGACTTAAAAGGTGGTCCATATAGAATCTGGAATGAGCCCTTTATGCTTTGGTGCTTGACATGCATGTCCATATTCAAGTTGTATGCAAGCTCTGTTGCCTTTGAAGATTGGTGAATCTAAAAAGTTAACACCCCGCACTCAGAGTGTTAGCTGACCTGACAGGGCAATTGATTCACAAGATGTGGGTTGTCAGTTGGATTTCCAGGGCGTGCATACCTGGCTTCGGCCTCCCCACTGTAACAAAAGAAAAAGGAAAGGGCACTCCCTTGCTCTTGATTTTCAGCTTTTCTCAACTATACGAGTAAAACCTCTATTTTAGCATACAGATTGATTACATCTTTTAGGATATTGCAGCATCTCTATTTCTTGTTTCTTTCGGACTCTGAGAATTTTATGTTCCTGTCACTCTCTTGTTGCCAAATGCTTATGGGCCTATGAGCCTTTGAGACAATCCAGCGGCCCCTGTCACTTCTCTGTTGATGAAGAGGCCAAATCCAACATCATACTGGGGTACAGGAACTTGGCTCAGAATGCATCAAAAGATTAAACACATTCCTTTTCAAAAACCTTTTCTGCCATTGCATTTGCAAACTTCAACTTTCCCTACAATAGAATGGTTGGTTTCTCAGTGGGATTCTTTTCGACTTAATCTTCTGCGTGAGAGCATCTTTTATGAAGACCATTAGATTAATGATTCTGTGATTCGAGGATCCTCATATTAGTTTATGTGTGCAAGTTCTTGTTAATGATTGTTTAATTCGTTGAAAGCTGATCTTTTGGCAATAAAGGCTTTTTAGAAATCACAGAGTAAGATGTGATTAGCGCTTTTAAGAGGATTAAGTCATTATCTTTAGAGCCCTCTTTCGTACCTAAGAGTAGCAGTCTTTCTAATAAATGGGAGCAATGAAAGGACTTATTAGCATTACCGTAGATCCAAAATGAAGGGAAGTAGAATAAGGGAAGGTGTGAAGCCTGATTACAGCACGACTAAGTGATTAAGCCGATGGCGGGTTGGGTCCTAGCATTACTTAATCCAACTCAAGAAGAGTTTTGCCCCATATCCTTCATGGTCAAGTGTTGGATCAAGCTAGTCCTCTAACATTTTAGCGGTTTGTCGGCAAAAATCAAGTTCTTTGGATCCTGAAGGTTTGGGTTTTAGAAATTAGGATGGGAACTAGCGTAGCAAGGAGGAGCTAATCGAAAAAGGTCGTCTTAGTTTGGATTGTTCTCTGCAACTTGCGAATATCAAAACTAGTATTGCAGATGAAACCTGAAGAACCTTTATCTCAAGTCATTTGATGGGGAATGGGCTGCTGTATTACACTAGCAATTAGGGTTGGTGATTAGAACGTTCAATTAGACCATTTATTCTCTTGATTGAAACAAGATGTTGAATGCACAAAGTTGAAAGCTCGAACTATCAAAAAATTATCCTTGGTCTCTAGATGTTAAATGTTAATCTCCATAATGACAAACCTTTGTGGTTTGCATACATCATAATACAACACAAACAACTAAGCCTTTTCTTATGCTGAATGGAGTTGGTTACATGGATTATTTGTTCCCACAGAGTTCGATCCTATGCTATACTAAAAGTTAACTCAACAAAAGCTAGATCACTCTTTATTGTTTTCTTTCAATACTTTTTTGTCGTCTTTCTCTCTCTTTCAACATTTCACCGTCCAAATCCTCATAAATGAGCTTCCTTTGATCGTCTTTCCACATGTTAATACTATCTTAAATGATTTTTCTACATTGGCACCACTCCAAATATATGAGAAATGAGCAGAAGCACCACACGGGCTATTCAGACTCATCCCATTAATTAACTTGAAGTACTTCCTATGTTTGGCTTGTTTGTTGAATAGCTTGTGCCAAGTTGAGCACAAGATGAACCAGGACACAAGTTATGTAAATCATACATGAGCTCCCTCATATAGATTGTAAACTGAATTTGCGTATATGGTTTTCACTACAGAACGGGATTCTTGTTCGTTTAGGCCATAAGTTGGTCTATTAGATGATTCTGTCATAAACTTGGAACTCTTGATTATTTGATCACATGTAAACAAGTTACGTAACACTGCTTCTACACACACACTACACCCACACATTCTAAGCTTTAGCCGTCACCAGCAGATCTGCTGCAAATTATTTTTAAGATAAATGAATGAGTTGTGGACGAGCTGAACCAAACCAAGGCACACTGAACTGAGTAAGTACCCTTTGATTCAAGGAACTTGGCATCGGTTCTTCAAGTGACTAAAGGACTCTCGTAATTGGAAATTTGTAGTAATTATTTTGGTTTTGTGTTCGATGCAAACACATGATGAATCTCGGTCTGATAAAAGCTCACATGCAGGCAGTATAATTCCAAAGATTGGTGTCTCGGGCAGGTTCGAATCGCATGGGGGCCTTCCCCCTTTCTGAAATTTTGCGACACAAAACGTACAATTATATTTATATAATATTTCAACATTAATTATATATGGGTGCCAACCATTTTTATCTTATTAATATTTTGTTTATTTTAACAAGCAATTGTGTTATGTATGAATAATACCTGCAGGTATGAGTTAGATGTGTGTGTGCGCGCTTCTGTTTTGGGTGTCATATTGATATGGCTAGCAGATGGGAGGGAGTCGAGCCATGCAGCTGCAATTGTTGAATCCTCCACTCTTTTGAAATCACAGAATCGATAATTACACGAAGCGAACCGACAGTGGCAGCCCTACATATGGCCAAATTGGTAGACCAGCCTACCCAAGTTTTAAATGAAAATGGTATAGCCCATGGTCGAATCCCTAAACCAAAATATACAATACACTCTTTCTTCCATTCTCTTCTTCCACACCATTTTCTCGAAGAAAAGATGCGTACACCGCACCTCCCAATTCAAACAGGCGCATCTATCCTTTAAATATAGCGCACCTTAAGCATGTCTCATCATCAACCATGAAGATTGATGTGGTTCAGTCCGTACCATCTTTTAGATAAAAATGCATAAATGCATCTACCACCCATTGTTCTTCAAATAGCAGCACGTTTTCTCAAACATCTGTCATGACCGACTCTCTAGAACTCTATTTTGTATCGATTTTCTATAAGATAGCATGTTACACCTTTTAAACTTCATATTGGCTTTATCTTGATGATTCTGTCGGCGAAGAAGATTACCTTGCAGTGAAGGATGCTGATGATCGTCGGATTCCTGTGGCTCTCTGTTTTTCCAGAGATGAAAATGGCGCAGCAGTGAAGACGATGGACACGAGGTTACCTCACAGGGGCTTGCTCAGACAAATGTCGTTTCTCTGTGATTTTTTCGGTATTTCTCTGTCTATATCTCTGTCTCTATCTCTACTGCCTCTGTATGTGCCTGCCTTTATAGGCAGGCGCTCCCCCATTTGTCTGAGCTTATCCACCTTTGGCTTCCCTCGTCTGAGAGCTTTAACGAGCGGCCGTTACCGGAAAATCCGATAACGGCTGTCCGTTACTTGGTTTGGCCTAATCCTCAGGTAACGGCTCGATGGCCAATCCAGCCGTTACTCGAGCCGAGAATGACCACCGTTTTGTAACATCTCCCACTTAGCCATTCGAGCCAAGTGTATTGACATACTGGTTTTCCAACTATTTTTCAGGGGTTTTCCCTAGTTATGTCGATTCCTGATTACTATTGTAATCAGAACCTGTTGTGTGGTTATTTACCTATACAACAAATCATCCATTGTATGGTTATTTATCTATACAACAATTGTATATTTGTTGTATGGTTGTTCGCCTATACAACAAATCAAACATATCTCAATCTCATGTTTCTAACATGTTTTGAGAAGAGTTCTTCCGTTATGCCTTTTGTTAAGGGGTCTGTCAATATGTCTACCGTTGGCATGTATGAGATAGATATTTCCTTTCTCATAACCATATCATGAAGATAGTGGTATTTTACCATTATATGCTTGCTTTTTGAGCAATCTGCTCCACTCTTAATAAGAGTAATTGCTGCATTGTTATCGCCTGACTTATCTGTTATCTCCAACTTCATGTCTTGTATGAAGCGGCTTATCCAGACAACACTTTTTGCAGCCATACAGCAAGCAACATACTCAGCTTCCTGTGTATGCAACGCTACACAACCCTGTTTATTGCATGCCCAAGAAACAGCACCACCTCCAAATAAGAATATTTGTCTTGAGGTTGATTTGCTATCATCTTTGCTCCCATCAAAGTCAGCATTTGAGTATCCTACCACTTTTAGTTCATTTGCTTGAAAACACAGTTTCAAGTCCTTTGTTCCTTTCAGATATCTTAGAATCCTTTTTACAACTACCCAATGCTACCAACCAGGATTACTTTGATATTTACTGACAAGACCAACAACAAAGTTGATATATGGTCTTTTACACAATATAACATACATCAAGCTGCCAACAACTGTGCATAAGGAACATTAGGCTTATCGTCTCCTTCATTGGGACAATCAGCCTTACTTAATTTCACTCCTTTTGCAACAGGTGTATCTGCAGACTTGCATTAACCCATTTTGAACTTCTTGAGGATATAGTCTATATATCTCTCCTGACTCAGGCATAAGAGTCTAGATTCTCTATCTCGAGAAATCTTTATACCCAGGATATAGGATGCTTCCCCCATATCCTTCATTTCGAACTTCGAGTTCAACCATGACTTGGTTTTGACAATCATCTCATTGTCGTTTCGAGTCAACAATATGTCATCTACATATAATGATAAGATGACAAAGTGGCTCCCACTGTTCCAGACATAAACACAGTGATTAAGTTTGTTAGCCACAAACCCAAGTTCTATAATGGCATTTTGAAAGGTCAAATACCATTGGCGAGGTGATTGTTTCAGGCCATATAGGGATTTTTTCAACCTATATACTTTATTTTCTTGGCCTTCAACCACAAATCCTTCAGGCTGCAGCATGTATATAATTTCTTCTAAATCTCTATTTAGAAAGGTTGTCTTTACATCTAACTGATGTAAATCCAAATCATAGTATGCAAATATTGTTAGGATTATTCGTATGGATGCAAATTTCGCAACTGGGGAATATGTCTCAACATAATCTATCCCCTCTTTTTGTGAAAAACCTTTTGCAACCAACCTCGCTTTAAACTTATCGATTGGACCATCGACCTTGTATTTCTTTTTAAGAACCCATTTACAGCCTATAGCTTTCCTTTCTTTTGGCAAATCAGTCAATTCCCATACTCAGTTTTTCTCAATGGATTCAATTTCCTCATCCATGGCTTTTTCCCAGTCTGTTGCTTCCGATGAGTTCATTACTTTCTGATAAGTCAAGTTATCAGTCAACTCATCTAAATCTACCAAATTACACACTTCTTTTGTAAGATAAATGTGATAATCCTTTAAGTAGGACGGAGTGGCTCTTGGCCTCTTATGTTCACTTAAGGTATCGGTAGTTTCAGGAAGATCTTCTATGGGCTCAAAAGATGATTGGTTTAAATCTACCAAATCATCAACACATTCCTTATTATTTTCCAAGATGTCATTCTTAGAATTTTCTAAGAATTCAACATCTCTGCTGTCAATGAGTCTGTGGTCCTTATGATAAAACCAATATCCTTTTGAACCTTTTGGGTATCCAATAAATATATACCTCAAGGACCTACTGTCTAGTTTATCTCTAGACTGATCAAGGATCTTAACATGTGCAATGAGATGACCTAGGTTGGGTTTTCTTCCAAACCACATCTCATATGGTGTAGTGAATACAACTTTACATGGTACTCTGTTGTGTACGTAAACGGCTGTACTTACTGCTTCTCCTCAAAATACCCTTAAAAGAGAGGCATCAATCAGTATAGATCTTGTCATGTTTAGCAAGGTTCTATTGTATCTTTCAGCTACACCATTTTGTTGAGGTGTCCTGGGCATTGAGTTTTGTTTAGTAATACCAAAGTCTTTGCAAAATTCTAAGAATTCTACCGAGGTATACTCACCTCCTCTGTCTGATCTCAAGACTTTGATCGAATGCCCTAATTGATTTTCTATTTCTTTCTTATATTCTTTGAAAGCATCAAGTGCCTCTGATTTATGTGCCAAAAGATATATATACATATATCTAGAGTAATCATCGATAAAGGTTATAAAGTAACCCTTTCCTCGATATATCTTTACTCTGAAAGGTCTACATAAATTTGTGTGAATAATTTCTAACAAGGTTGTTGCTCTTATTGTTTCCTTGGGAAAGACTTTCCTTGTCATTTTCCCTTGTATGCAAGCTTCACACTTATTGAAAGTTTTTTTCTCAAATCTGGGCAATAAGTCAAAGTTGGATAATTTCCTAAACTTTTCTAGACTTATATGCCCTAGGCGTTTATGCCACATATTCACATCAACAGAAAAGACACTCTCAATATAAACAGAAGATTGATGATTTTCATTATTAGATAACTTGAACAGTCCATGTTCTACATCAAATTCTCCTGAGAACAAGATTCTCTCATGTTTGCCCATAGTCACCTTGTTAGGTATAAACCTAACTTCAAAACTTTTCTTAACTAAGGTAGGGACCGAGACTAGATTGTGCCTTATTGATGGCACAATTAACACATTGGTTAGTACAATTGGTTTACCTTCTATAAATATCCTAAAGGATCCAATAACCAGAATATCTGAAAAAGTACTATTCCCATATATACACGATGTTCTCCAGGTTGATATTCCTTTAGGTCAAATGCCCATTCCTTGGTCTTTGAAATATATCTTGTAGCTCTCGAGTCTATCCACCAACTTGTAACTAGGTGGTCTAAGTATAAACATTCTGAAATTACGTAGATTATATCCTGTTTCTCCGACTGTCCGCGCTGTGGGTTGTTTCCTCCACATTTCTTTTTGCGATAGTCTCTCTTGTAGTGTCCGATCTTTCTATAGTTGAAACACTTGATCCGGGAAGTGGTTTCCTGCGATTTCTTAAAACTTTGACCGCCTTTCTTGTTATTCTTACCAAACCTTTTATTTGGTTTCTTTTTCTAGTTGGATTTGGAGCTAGACGCTAATTCATCCTAGACCACTAGCAATTTCTCCTTCTTTTTTTGAGCATATGTTCTTGCTCTATTACTAGCTTTAGGGCCAACTTAGAAAGGTTGATTTCTAGTCCTAGTTTTAGGACAGTGGTGACCATGTTCCATTATGGAGGAAAACTATTTAGTATGGTTGATATCCGCATCGGTTAAGGGATGACTGATTTTGCTACGACTAAGTCTCTAGCCATCACCAACATGTGATTTATATGCTCTACTATATTTTCTCCTTCTTTCATTCTAAAGGAGTTATATTTCTGTAGTAGTAACTACACATGTAATTTTGCAGTTGTATCATACTTAGTTCTTAATGAGTTAAACAACTCTTTTACGGTCTCAAATTATTCGAAGACCCTAATCAGGTCATCCTCTATATAAGTTAATATGATTGTTCTTGCTATGGTATCGTACTTTAAAAATGTTTTATACATTTCTAACTGTTGCTGGCTTGCGTCTGGTGATGGAGGACGCACTGTTTCCTTTAAAACATACTCTACACCTTCTAGTGTTAGAGCTAGTGGGATTCTTCTCTTCCAAGTCTGAAAGTTCAGACCGTTTAGCTTTTCTGTTTTTGCCAGTTCGAACACATATATCCTAAAACTCATTTTTAGGTATTTGGCAAAAATATCAATCAAGCGGTCTAAAAGGAAACAGAAAATACACAAAACAAGAGACATGTTAAAGTGATGCAGAATATAAAGTAGAAAAATTTTTTGAGGGTTTTTTTGCCTCTAAAACCCCTAAAAAAGATACAAAGGGATAAATTTGTAATTTTATCTATTTATCCTCTTTTTGTAATTTTGTAAAATTACAAGGACAAACTCGTAAAATTACCATTTGGTATTTTTGTAAAATTCGCAATTAATTGGGGTTAAAATTATAATTTTAACTCTCAAGGCGAATCTATAACTTTTCCAAAAGAACAGGGGTAAACCCATCTTTTAACTGAGTGCCATAATAGAAATTATCCAAACCGAGTTGGATAATATCATAAAATAACAACTCTTGGTTTTCCTGTAATTTTCAAAAACTATCAAGGGGTAAAATTATCTTTTTATCATGGCAGACTGCGTAATATCCAAAATGGGTCAAGGGTATTTTTATCTTTTTGACAAAGACCCCGAGGCTGTTTCAGAAAACCACTGATTTTCCAAAACCGTTGGTTTTCCAAAACCGTGTTTTTTTTTTTAACAGAAAATGCTTAAAAGCATTTTTTACACTCTCTCTAGAGTGTTCCGAGAGAGAGTGAGAGAGTGAGGCGGCTACCGGAGAACTCATTTCGACCGATCGTCGGTTGTTTCGGCCTTTGGCTTTTTCGGTTGTTTTGGCCGATTTCGCCTATGGCCGCTTCGGTTGTTTCGGCGTCTATCTGTTTCGGCTGTTTTGGCCAATTTTGCCTCTGACCGTTTCAGCTGTTTCGGTTGTTTTGGCCGATTTCACCTCTGGCCGCTTCGGTTGTTTTGGCTTTCGCCTTCCCTGCCGATTGGCGACTATCGCCTTCTACCAGAATTTTCTTTTCTTTTCTTCCCTCCCTTTCTTTCCCCCCTTTTCCTCTCTATTTTTTTCTAACTTTCTGTTTTGTAGGGAACCAAGCCCTGATACCAATGTCGGCGAAGAAGATTACCTTGCTGTGAAGGATGCTGATGATCGTCGGATTCCTGTAGCTCTCTATTCTTCCAGAGATGAAAATGGCGCAACTATGAAGACGATGGACATGAGGTTCCCTCACAGGGGCTTGCTCAGACAAATATCGTTTCTCTGTGATTTTTTTGGTATTTCTCTCTGTATATTTCTGTCTCTATCTCTACTATCTCTGTATGTGCCTGCCTTTATAGGTAGGCACTCCCCCATTTGTCTAAGCTTATCCACCTTTGGCTTCCCTTGTCTGCAAGTTTTAACGGGCGACCGTTACCAAAAAATCCGGTAACGGTTGTCCGTTACAGTTGTCCATTACTTGGTTTGGCCTGATCCTCAAGTAACGGCTGGATGGCCAGTTAAGTCGTTACTCGAGCCGAGAATGACCACCGTTTTGTAACAGATTCTTCTTCTTTTTTCTCTCCCCCTAGACGCACATGAGATTTTAGGAATGTTCTATGGGATAATGGAGGTTTTGTAGTTCTCTCTGATGAAAATGAATAAACACAAATTGTATCCTCATTTTGTGGATGAACCAGTATTATCCCAAAACTACATCTTTCAACTATATTCAAGCTGAGATAAAAATCAGCAAGATGCTTATATGTTCTTTGAATGACATTTCTCAGAGTCGTGCAAAAGAGATGCAAAGTCAATTAGTAGCCGGACGACAGGAAAAAATTGTGTACAACTAAAATTGAGAGAAGGATTGTTTGAGTTCAGAAAAGAATGATGATGATGTTATACCTACCATTGTAAAAACTGTTATGTATGATGATTATACCTACCATTGTAAAAACTATTACGTATCTCATATATAACCTAAATCAGTTTTGCAGATTATTGTAAAGTGTGAATTGTTGAATGTCATGATATGGAATGAAGTAATAAAATACAAGAAATCATATTTTAGGACCATGCATGATGCAAATAGGGAACTTATTACGTAATGGACTAGTAGCCATTGTTTCCTCAAGAACATTTACTAGTAGTTGTTGTCTCGCATCACTGCAAACTATAGGACAACTACTTTCTTGTTCTTTACAGCTCTCAGACGAGGGAAGCCACAGAAGGATAAGCACGACGAAGGGGGAGCGCCTGCCTATAAAAGGCAGGCACATACAGAACAGAAATACTGTGGAAAAACATACAAAGAAAAAACTTCGTCTGTGCGAGCCCCTGTGTGGGAACCTTGTGTCCTCACCCGCATACCATTCTGTTGCGTCTTCAGAGGACTGCAAAACAATAGAGAGGCCATCACCGGTTCCCTGCAACAAAGGAGAATAAGGTACACGATTCATTCTTCAGTGGTATCAGGGCCTGGTTCCCTGCAAAGAAGAGTGAGAGAGTTAGCGGGAAAAAAAAATGAAAGAGAGAAGGCGGTAGTCGGCAGAGGCGGAGAAGTCATAAGGACAAGGTCGAACGACCGAAACCGAAGACAAAACCCAGAGGCAGGCCCGCAAAAGCCGAAGGCAAAGGCAGGCCGATAAAAGCCCGAAGTCAGAGGCAGGCCCGCAAAAGCCCGAAAGCAAAAGCAGGCTAGCAAAAAGCACAAAGGCAAAGGCAGGCCGGTAAGAGCCAAAAGCAAAGGCAGGCCGGAAAAAGCCTGAAGGCAAAGGTAGGCCGACAAGAGAAGAAGCCAGGAACCCGCCGACAGTCGACGAACGACCGGAGGGAGGAACACGCAGGCAAAATCCCCTCCAGCCCCCTCCCACGCTCTCTATTTCCCTCTCTCTCTGAACATTCCAGAGAGTCTCTCTCTCTCCCTCTCTCTTTGTGTAAAACGTTGTTAAAGCGTTTCTGTATTAAAAAAAAAAATTCGAAATCAGTGGTTTCGAAAAACCACGACGGGAAAACTAGCGGTTTTCCAAAACTGCTCATAGTTTTCAGAAACTGCCAATGGTTTCTGAAAACCGCCTCGGGGTTCGTGGCCAAAACACAAAACTGTCCCTGTCCGTTTTCAGATATTACCCAATTACCATTAGGTAAAAAGACAATTTTACCCTTTGGTTGTTTATGAAATTTATTGAAAAACCGGGAGTTGCCATTTTATTATTTTATCCAACTCGGTTTGAATAATTTCAGTTCTGCCAGTCAGCCAAAAGACAAGTTTACTCCTATTCTTTTGAAAAAATTACAGATTCACCCTAAAGGTTAAAATTATGATTTTAACCCCGATCAGTTGAGAATTTTATAGAAATACCAAATAGTGATTTTAGAAGTTTGTCCTCGTGATTTTACAAAATTACAAAAGAGAACAAATAGATCAAATTATAGTTTTATCCCTCAGTATCCTTTTAGGGGTCCAGAGGCAGAAAACCCCTTAGAAATTTTTCAAATATTATCTGCTACATATTCTGCATCACCTTAACATGTCTCTTGCTATGTGTGCCTTTGTTTTGGTTTCCTTTTTAGACCACTTGATTATTATCTTTGCCAAACATTTAAAAATGAGTTGTAGAATATGTGTGTCCGAATTGGCAAAAACAAAAAAATTGAACGGTCTGAACTTCCAGACATGGAAGAGAAGAATTTCGCTGGCTCTATCACTAAAAGGTATAGAGTATGTCTTAAAGGAAACAATGTGTCCTCCACTGATAGACGCAAGTCAACAATAATTAAAAATGTATAAAACATTTCTAAAGGACGATACCATAGAAAGAACAATCATGTTAACCTACATAGAAGATGATCTAATTAGGGTCTTTGAAGAATTTGAGAACGCGAAAGAGCTGTTTGACTCACTAGCAACTAAGTATGATACAACTGCAAAATTACATGTGCAGTTGCTACTACAGAAATACAACTTCTTCAGAATAAAAGAAAGAGAAAATGTAGTAGAGCATGTAAATCACATGCTAGTGATGGCTAGAGACTTAGCCATAGCAAAATCAGTCATCCCCGAACTGATGCAGATATCAACCATACTGAACAGTCTACCTCCTTCATGGAACATGGTTACCACTGCCTTAAGATTAGGACCTGAAATCAACCTTTCTAAGTTGCCCCTAAAACTAGCAATAGAGCAAGAACATATGCTCAAAAATAAAAAGAAAAAATTACTAATGGTCAAGGATGAGTTTGCGTCTAGCTCTAAATTCAACTAGAAAAAGAAACCAAATAAAAGGTTTGACAAGAATAACAGGAAAGGCGGTCAAAGTTTTAAGAAATCCAAGAAGCCGCTTCTCGGATCAAGTGTTTCAACTATAGAAAGATGAGACACTACAAAAGGGATTACTGCAATAAGAAAGGTGGAAGAAACAACCCACAGCGTGAACAGTCGGAGAAGTAGGATATAATCTACGTGATTTCAGAATGCCTATACTTGGACCGCCTAGTGACAGGTCAGTGGATAGACTCAGGAGCTATAAGATACATCTCGAAGACCAAGGAAGGGGCAATGGACCTGAAGGAATATAAACCCGAAGAACATCGTGTGTATATAGGAAACAATACTTTCTCATATATTCTGGGTATTGGATCCTTTCAAATATTTGTACAAGGCAAACCAATTGTACTGACCGATGTGTTAATTGTGCCATCTATAAGGCGCAATCTTGTCTCAGTCCCTACCTTAGTTAAGAAGGGTTTTGAAGTTAGGTTTATACCTAACAAGGTGATTGTAGGCAAACATGGGAGAATCTTGTTCTCAAGAGAATTTGATGTAGAACAAGGACTGTTCAAATTATCAGACAATGAAAGTCATCCATCTTCTACTTATATTGAGAGTGTCATTACTGTTGATGTGAATATGTGACATAAACGCCTAGGGCATATAAGTATGAAAAAGTTGAGGAAATTATTCAACTTTGACTTATTGCCCAGATTTGAGGAAAAGACTTTCAACAAGTGTGAAACTTGTATACAAGGAAAAATAACAAGAAAAGTCTTTTCCAAGAAAACAACAAGGACAACAACCTTGTTGGAAATTATTCACACAGATTTATGTGGACCTTTTAGAGTAAAGACACATCGGGAAAAGGGTTACTTTATAACCTTTATCGATGATTACTCTAGATGTATGTATATATATCTTTTGTTACATAAATTGGAGGCACTTGATGCTTTCAAAGAATATAAGCAAGAAGTAGAAAATCAACTAGAGCATTTGATCAAAGTCTTGAGATCAGACAGAGGAGGTGAATATATCTCGACAGAATTCTTCAAATTTTGCAAAGACTTTGGTATTGCTAAACAAAATACAATGCCCAAGACACCTCAGCAAAATAGTGTGGCTGAGAGATACAATAGAACCTTGTTGAACATGACAAGGTCAATGTTGATTGATGCCTCTCTTTCAAGGGTATTTTGGAGAGAAACAATAAGTATAACTGTTTACGTACTCAACAGAGTACCGTGTAAAGCTGTATTTATTAGACCATATGAAATGTGGTTTGGAAGAAAACCTAACCTAGGTCATCTCAAGAGGTGGGGATCTATTGCACATGTCAAGATCCTGGATCAGTCTAGTGATAAGCTAGACAGCAGGTCCTTGAGATATATATTCATTGGATATCCAAAATGTTCAAAAGGATATCGGTTTTATCATAAGGACCACAGATTCATTGAAAGACTCATTGACAGCAGAGATGTTGAATTCTTAGAAAATTCTAAGAATGACATCTTGGAAAATAATAAGGAATGTGTTGATGATTTGGTAGATTTAGATCAATTATCTTTTGAGCCCATAGAAGATCTTCCTGAAACTACCGATACCTTAAGTGGACATAAGAGGCCAAGAGCCACTCCGTCCTACTTAAAGGATTATCACACTTATCTTGCACAGGAAGTGTGTAACTCGGTAGATTTGGATGAGTTGACTAATAACTTGACTTATCAGCAAGCAATGAACTCATCGGAAGCAACAGACTAGGAAAAAGCCATGGATGAGGAAATTGAATACATTAAGAAAAATCAAGTCCGAGAATTGACTGATTTGCCAAAGGAAGGAAAGCTATAGGTTGTAAATGGGTTTTGAAAAAGAAATACAAGGTCGATGGTACAATCGACAAGTTTAAAGCGAGGTTGGTTGTAAAAGGTTTTTCGCAAAAAGAAGTGATAGATTATGTTGAGACATATTTCCCAGTTACGAAATTTGCATCCATACAGATAATCCTAACAATATATGCATACTATGATTTGGATTTACATCAGTTAGATATAAAGACAACCTTTCTAAATGGAGAATTAGAAGAAATCATATACATGTAGCAGCTCGAAAGATTTGTGGTTGAAGGCCAAGAAAATAAAGTATATAGGTTGAAAAAATCCCTATATGACCTAAAATAGTTACCTCGCCAATGGTATTTGACTTTTCAAAATGCCATTGTAAAACTTGGGTTTGTGGCTAACAAACTTGATCACTGTGTATATGTTTGGAACAATGGGAGCCACTTTATCATCTTGTCATTGTATGTAAATGACATATTATTGATTGGAAACGACAATGAGATGATTGTCATAACCAAGTCATGGTTGAACTCCAAGTTCGAAATGAAGGATATGGGGGATGCATCCTATATCCTGGGCATAAAGATCTCTCGAGATAGAGGATCTAGACTCTTATGCCTGAGTCAGGAGAGATATATTGACTATATCCTCAAGAAGTTCAAAATGGGTGAATGCAAGTCTGCAGATACACCTGTTGCAAAAGGGGTAAAATTAAGTAAGGTTGATTGTCCTGGTGAAGGAGACGATAAGCCTAATGTTCCTTATGCACAAGCTGTTGGCAGCTTGATGTATGCTAAGTTGTGTAAAAGGTCTGATATCAGTTTCGTTGTTGGTCTTATCAGTAGATATCAAAGTAATCCTGGTTGGCAACATTAGATAGCTGTAAAAAGGATTCTAAGATATCTGAAAGGAACAAAGGACTTGAAACTGTGTTTTCAAGAAGATAAACTGAAAGTGATAGGATACTCAGATACTGACTTTGCTGGGAGCAAAGATAACAGCAAATCAACCTCGGGACAAATATTCTTATGACTTTTGGAATGAACAGATAACAGCACCACTACTAGGATGAGGCTTATACATGTAAGTGACAATAACTGTACCAAATTAGACAAGAACCACTGTTAGATTCAACTTAAGGATGTCCAATCATCAATGGTCATGGATAAGTGACGAGAAGAAACATCATAATGTGGCAAACCAGACAAATATTGCAGGACTAAGAAATCAAAGAAGAGATCTGGGCACAAGGTATATCAAATAAAGGGAAAACAAACCTACCAAGAGATGGATGAGGGTAAAAGAAATGATCAGAAATTAGATATGATGACCCTTGCAGAAAGGAACTATCAGTATTGAATATTAACCACGATGTAATAGTTTTTTTATGTTTTAATGGTCCCTTGTATTAGAATCACCTAGTAGGGGTGTTATGGTCTTTCAAGTTAGAACAACATGTATATAAACTAATGGGCAGCCGTCCATTAGGTCTTAAGTGAGAAATAAATAGAAATAGAGAGAGAGGCAAGCATCATCCAAGAAGACAAATGACTGCTGCATCTCGACTTTTCGATTGCTGTTGCTCAAAATCTTCTTCATTTACAAAATATTCAACATGGTATCAGAGTGTAGAAACGATTTCTAGGCCGTGGAAGGCCCACAAATCCAAGAAACAACCTTATGAGTACTTAGGGTTTGCATATAAACCCTAATCGGCTGAGAAAGCTACGAAAATCATCAACAAATCGATATTTAGGGCAGGATTCAGCAAACCTACTAGTCTCCTCTGCAAGGGTGCTATTTAGCACAAATCCCAAAACTACTACAATGCTATACAAATCTCGAGGTAGCCAACACACATCCCGAGACAGAATTATGGCTGAAAAGGTGGAGTTTTTGGTGATCCTAGTCACTATGTGGAAGAAACATATAGCAAAAATAACAAAATTGATTCGGTACAGATTACCTCCATCAAGTTTGATGAAAAGAATTACAAAGCATGGTCTAAGGCATTGGAATTTACCCTTATTGCAAGAGAAAAATGGGTGTTTGTTACAGAAAAAACCTCTCAACCATATCCTTCAAACCTCATGTATTCGATGGGGAGAAGAGACAATGCCATAGTTGTCTCTTGACTGATCAACTACATGTTGCCAAGCACCTTTATGTATTTAAACCAGTGTTGTCTGACGCGTATTGTATCGCTGGGCTCCACGATACGGGCGTATCGTATCGTACTTTAATATTAAAAAACTATAAAAATTATTTAAAAAATCAATAAAATTAGTAAAAATCTGAAAAAAAATCAAGAAAATTCTGGAAAATTTTGAAAAAATCTGGTAATTGCTTTAAATTCATATAATGCAAAGTTTAGCACAAATTGAACATTTAATATTGAATAATTGCATCCAAAATTATATATTTTGAATCAAAAAATGAAATATATTTATATTTTATATATTGTAAATTTGTATCAGGATCATTAACTAAATAATCTTCATCTTCTCCTTGATGATGTTGTTGCACTTCAAATTAATTCACGCAATGTCTTCTTCAGTTAGGACTTAGGAGTGCATTTTCTTCGTTATCTTCCATAATCCACTCATGTAATATATCAAAATTAACAAACTGCTATCTTTGTACATGTAGTTGTCATATTTGCTAATTTTCATATGTGAGCAAAACAAAGAGCTCCATTTCTTTGATTATTGAGTCTATGACACCTCAATGATGTGATATTATTACTTGATGATGTCCCTTTTTTCTCTTATTGGAGACTAGCTTTTTAACTAATGCTTGAGCTTCATTTCTCACTTCACAGACTGAGTTAAGCCTCACACACATTGATCATGTTTAACTCAATGGAAGTCATATAACGTGAACCCTAAAATAGTGAAGTTGTGAAATCCCTACTCAATGAACTAAGAGAACTAAATGTTTTTAATTTTTTACGATCTTATGAAATTAGAAACTGTTAGCAAAAATATACCTAAAAGTTGTAATAGAAAGGGAAATGATTTTATCATAATTTTTTTTTTATACATTATTCTTATTAAATAAATGAAATTATAAACCCAAATTATAAACATATTAGAGGATGCCTTTAAGGGAAGTGAAGAGAGGGGAAGAGAGGGCAGAAACATGCAAAAAAAATTTGAAAAAAAAATTTGAAAAAAAAAAAATTGGGATTTCAATGATTTGAAAAATAATACAGGTTACCATACGTACGATACGGTGTGATACAGATAACACTGATTTAAACACTACCTGTGAAATCTAGTATGTTATCAATGATGCATATTTGAGAAAAATTAATATTGTGAAGTATGAGATACAATCTAACATTAGAAAATGAAGACAAGGAAGCATATTAATTAGTGAGTATTATGCAAAGCTCAGAAGTTTCTAGGATGAACTTCAATACTACACCCAAGGAGAATACCCACACTGTAAAAAATCATAATGTTGAATTAGAATAAAAGAAGGTATATCTAATATGGGGTATATCTAGTGAATTTGAGAATGTTAAGGCAAACATTCTTAATGAAACGTTATCATCTTTGAGGATGGTATATTCCCTGCTTAGAAGACAAGAAGAATCTAGAAAAGGAAGAAGTTCAGACTGGAGACAAATCTGCATTTGTCAGTTTGGGGTAGCAAGGAAGCAACCATGGTAGTGTAAAACTTGCAGATGACTCTCATGTACATATCCAAGAAAGGGATTGTGAAAACATTAATTGGTAGTCTACCTTCAATTTTGCATGTTCCTAAATTCCCAACTAATCTTCTATTTGTTCATGCTATTACTAAAGAGTTAAACTTTTCACTTATTTTTGATGAAAATAGTTGTGTTTTTCAAGATCGGAGAACATGGAGGACCCTTAGGCATGATAGAGTAAGTGGTGGGTTATATGTGTTGGATGGAGGATAATCAAAAGTAACAACAAATAAAGGTTTTTTTGGATGTAAGGGCAAGGCAATCAGACTTTGGCATCAACGACTCGACCATCTTCCATTTCCAAAATTAAAGAATATGGTCCTTGAGTTAAGTTTAGATATGGCTAGTCAGTATTTTGAATGCGAAAGTTATCAGAAAGCTAAGAACCATAGAGCTAGCTTTCCTTGCAGTGAGTCTAGGAAAACAAATCCCTTTGAGCTTGTACACTCAGATGTATGGGGTCCAAGTCCTGTAATTGATATGTCAGGCTATAGATATTTTATTACCTTTGTTGATGATCATACAAGATTCACAATGATTTATTTAATGAAAAACAAGAATGAAGTTTCAACCATATTCCCAATATTTCACAAATTTGTGGTGACTTGATTTCAATGCTCTATTAAATGCATCATATCACACAATGGTGGATAATTCAGTGGAATGTAATTAAAAATGTATTTCCGAAATCACGACATCGTCCATCAGACTACGTGTACATATAAACCACAACAAAATGGAGTAGCAGAGAGGAAAAATCACCACATCCTCAACACAGCTAGAACTCTACTAATTGGGGGTAATGCACCTAGATTTTTTGGGGAGATGCAATCCTAATGGCTAATTATCTCATAAACAGGACTCCTTCCACTTTATTACAAGGAAAGGTTCCACTTCAGGTATTGATGTCTAATAAAAGGATGTTCGATATTCCCCTCAAGATATTCGGATGTGTGTGAAATGTTCATGATCAATCAAGACATAGGGATAAGTTGGATTCAAAGGTTATTAAGTGTATCTTTATGGGTTACACCTCTACATAGAAAGGCCATGTTTGCTATAATCTGGGTAGGAAGAAAGTTCATGTATCAATGGATGTAACTTTCTTTGAGGACTCCACTTACTATGACAATAAGGGAGAGAAATTGCCTATGGGGAATCAAGACTCAGTTGTCATGCCTATAAGTCCAGGATTAGAGGTAGGATGTGAAGGTACTTCCCAACAAGATACACCATAGCCTAAGGATCATACTAAGTAGGAACTCCAAGTTTATAGAAGAAGAAACAAGAAAACCACAAAGGAAATCATGCAGCCTACCATGCCCTAAGAGGAAAATGAGTTAGATGTCCCTATTGCATTGACAAAAGGGATTAGATCTTATACTTGCCCAATCTCTCAGTACATTTCTTACCAAAATACTTCGAACAACTTCAAGATGTTTGCTCTTAATTATGATCTTGTCTAGGTACAAAGAAACTATAAAGAGACAAAAGATTCTAAACATTGAAGAGAGGCCATGAAGACTGAGATTCTAGCATTGGAGAAGGATCATACAAGGGTAATTGTAAAGCTACCTCTAGGTCAAAAACCACTAGGATGCAAGTGGGTTTACACCATAAAGGATAAAGCTGACAACAACATTCAACAACAACAACAACAACAACTAAGCCTTTTCCCATACTAGACGGGGTCGGCTACATGGATTCTTTGTTTCCACAGATCTCTATCGTGTGCCATGTTAGCAGTTAACTCCCAATAAGCTAGATCATTCTTTATTGTTTCTTTCCAACACTTTTGTGGTCGTCCTCTACCTCTTTTAATACTTTCCAAATTTAGGTTTGCTAACCTTCTTACAGGTTCTTCTTTTGATCTTCTTTCTATATGTCCAAACCATCTTAAACGATGTTCTCTCATTTTATCCTCTATTGGTGCCACTCCTAATTTGTTTCTAATAACCTCATTATGTATACGGTCTTTTCTTGTATGACCACTCATCCATCTCAACATCTTCATTTCTGTCACAGACATCTTTTGTACATGTTGATGATTAACTGCCCAACACTCAGAACCATAAAACATGGCAGGCCTAACTGCTGCTCTATAATATTTACCTTTTAATTTTAATGGTATCTTCTTGTCACAAAGAATACCTGATGCTCCTCTCCATTTTAACCAACCAGCATTAATTCTATGTGTAACATCTCCATCAATTCTTCCATCACTTTGAAAAATTGACCCTAGGTATTTAAAACTTTCCTTTTGGGGAATGCAATGTGTGCCAATTTTAATTTCTATGTCCTCTGAAGTAGCCAAATGATCAAACTTACATTCCATATATTCTGTCTTTGTTCTACTAAGTCGGAGGCCTTTGTTTTCTAATGTTTCTCTCCATAGTTCCAATTTTCTATTAACTTTTTCCTTAGACTCCTCCACTAATACAATGTCATCTGCAAATAACATACACCAAGGTACTTCATCTTGAATATGTTTTGTTAACTCATCCATCACCATTATAAATAAGTATGGACTTAAAGTTGATCCTTGATGTAACCCAATATTAACTTCAAAGAAGTCTGTCGTTCCTTCTCACACATGGTTTTGCACCATCATACATGTCTCTTATAAGGTTAATATATGTCAATGGGATACCTCTTTTTTCCAAAGTTCTCCAAAGAACCTCCCTCGGTACCCTATCATAAGCTTTTTCTAGATCAATAAATATCATGTGAAGGTCTTTCTTTTTTGCTCTAAAATGTTCCATAAGACGTCTCAAAAGGTGAATCGCTTCAATAGTAGATCTACCAGGCATAAATCCAAATTGGTTCTCTGTTGTACTTGATACTTGTCTTAACCTACGTTCAATAATTCTTTCCCATAATTTCATAGTATGACTCATTAACTTGATACCTCGATAATTCGCACAATTTTGAATGTCTCCCTTATTTTTATATATGGGTATAAGTGTACTTGCTCTCCATTCCTCGGGCATCTTTTGGTTTTTCCATATTTCATTAAATAGTCTTGTGAGCCAAGTGATTCCTATTTCTCCTAGTATTTTCCAAACTTCTATAGGAATATTATCTGGTCCTACCGATTTACCACTCTTCATATGTTTAAGAGCCTCTTTGACTTCATTCTTTTGAATACGTCGGTAGAAATTGTGGTTTATATACTTTTCTGACTTGGCTAAATCTCCTAAACTAATACTAAAATCTTTATTTTCATTAAAAAGATTATAAAAATAGTTTTTCCATCTATTTCTTATATCATCATTTGCCACTAGAATTTTTTCATCCTCGTCTTTTATGCATCTAACATAATTATGATCTTTAGTTTTCTTATCTCTAGCCCTAGCTATCCTAAAAATGTCTCTTTCACCCTCTTTTGAGTTGAGTTTTTTATATAAGTCCTCCCAAATCTTAGCTTTTGCTTCACTAACGGCCTTTTTTGCTTCCTTCTTTGATTTCTTATAAGCTTCTAAAGTTTCACTAGTTTTTTTAGCATAATGTAATTTGTAACATGCCCTCTTTGCCTTGATTTTGTTTTGTACTACTTCACTCCACCACCAAGCTTCTTTTTGTGCCGGTACACCTCCCTTAGATACCCCTAACACATCTTTCGCCACTTTCCTAATATGTATAGCAATATTGTTCCACATATCAGAGGGTGTGCCAACATAATTCCAAACATCTCCTTGAAGGACTTTTTGTTTAAATATATCTTCTTTCTCACTTTTGAGGTTCCACCATTTAGTCTGAATAGCTCGATGCACTCTTTTCTTCTTTGTCCATTTTTTTATTTGTAAATCCATAACTAAAAGTCGATGTTGGGTGGTTAAGCTTTCTCCTGGAATTACCTTACAATCTTTACAACACGCTCTATCTTTTTTTCTACAAATAAAGTAATCAATTTGTGTTTGTGATAAGCCACTCTTATAAGTAATTAAATGTTCATCTCGTTTTTTGAAGATTGTATTGACTATAAAGAGATCAAATGACATAGCAAAATTTAAAATCTCCCTACCTTCCTCGTTTATATCCCCATAACCAAAGTTTCCATGAATCCCTTGATATCCTAATGCCTCTTTACCGACATGTCCATTTAAATCTCCTCCTAAACAAATCATCTCCCTTTGTGGAATCTTTTGAAACACCTTATCTAACTCTTCCCAAAAAACTGTCTTTATACTATCTTCTAGTCCTACTTGGGGTGCGTAAGCACAAACTATATTCAAAACCTCTACTCCTAACACTAATTTCAATGTCATGATTCGGTCACCATATCATTGTATGTCTACTACACTCTCCTTTAAATCTTTATTTATGATAATACCAACTCCGTTTCGGGCCTTTTCTTTACCTGAGTACCATAATTTAAAACCTGTATCCTCTATCTCCTTTGCTTTTTCTCCAACCCATTTTGTCTCTTGTAAACATAGAATATGAATCTTTCTCCGAATCATAGTATCTACCAGCTCCATTAGCTTACCCGATAATGTTCCGATATTCCAAGAACCAATACGAATCTGACAACAACATTGAGAGATATAAAAAGCATCTAGTTGCAAAAGGCTACAATCAAACTTATGGGTTAGACTATACTGAAACCTTTGCATTAGTTGCAAAAATGACAACCATCACACTAATCATCAGTATAGTTGCAAACAAAGAGTTGAAACTTTGGCAACTAGACGTCAAAAATGCATTCCTCCAAGGGCATTTGAATAAAAAGATTTACATGGATTTGCCACATGGGACATGTAATGACTACACACATAAAAGTGTATGTAAACTTAAGAAGACAATATATGGAATGAAACAATCACCTCATTCATGGTTTGAAAGATTAATCGAGTCACGAGCCTCGGTTTTACTAGGAGTGTAAGTGACCATACAATGTTTATAAGGAAAGGCAAAGGGCTCTACGTCTTGGTGGTCTATATGGATGATATTATCATCATTAGAGATAATGATAAAGAAATTTGACAGTTAAAGAATCAACTACTCTCCTTGTTTGACACGACAAATTTGGGACCTCTCCATTACTTTTTAGGGATTGAAGTCTTGAGAAACTCACAGGGCATATTTCTAACTCAAAGAAAATACACTCTTGACTTATTAAGGGACACTCATATGCTAAACCAACTAGTGTACCATGAAAGTAATATGAAGTTAAATGCCCTTACAGAGAAACCATTGTAGGAACCTAGAGAATAACAAAGATCAGTGGGACGACTTATATATTTAACCATCACATGCCCAGGACATCTCCCATGTTATGAATATGGTAAGTCGATTATGCACTATCCTACAAGATCTCACATGAATGTCGTGACACAGATATTGAGGTACTTGAAACACACTCCTGGAAATGGTCTTATGTATGCAATGCACAATCACTTAAATATCGAAGTATATACATATGCTGACCGACAGGATCAACTGATGATAGAAGACCTATATCAGAATACGTGACTATGATAGATGGTAATATAGTCTCATGGAAAAGCAAAAAACAGATTGTGATAGCTAGATACTTAGCAAAGGCATAGTACACAGCAGCTGCACTTGGCTTGTGTGAAGCAATTTGGTTAAGGTCTTTATTATAAGAATTTGGTACTCATTCTAAAGAATTAATTCTATTCAAATAATAATTCTATTCCACTATGACAATCCGGCAGTGCAATTATCTACTAATCCTTTGTACCATGAAAGAATGAAGCACATAGAGATAGACTGCCAATTCATACAAGATGTAGTAAAAACAAGGATTATCTAGATGATATATGTAAGATCTGAAGACCAGTATGCAAACTTCTTAACTAAATCTCTAGGAAAGGGAACGGAAAAAACTTCTCCGTAAGTTGAGAACTCACAGTATCTTCATTCCAACTTGAGGAGTAGTGTTGAATTTTTTTCTGTTTTAATGGTCCCTTGTATTAGAATCACTTAGTAAGGGTATTATGATCTTTCAAGTTAGAACAACATGTATATAAACTAATGGGCAACCGTCCATTAGGTTTTAAGTGAGAAATAAAGAGAAAGAGAGAGAGGCAGCCACCGTCTAAGAAGACAGACGACTGCTGCATCTCAACTTCTCCATTGGTGCTGCTCCAAATCTTCTTAGTTTACCAAATATTCAACAATCAGCACCCAGCTGCAATTAGGCTTACACATGTATGTGACCACAACCATACAAGATTAAACAACCACTCATATTTGGTTTGACTTTCATGAAGTTTAATTGTAATTGATCTTGGAGAAGTGAAAAAAGAAACATCTAATTTAAACAGTGATTATCTGAAAATTTGCAGTTTCCACCCTAAAAGTATATTTTCAAATAATATGAGCACCGTTGACTCTAAAACTCAAACCATCCAGGATGGTGAAGTGAAACACATCAATAAAGACAATAAAGGTTCATGGTCCCTTTGTATGCATTAACCTTACAATACCTTGAACAGAATCCCCACTTTCAACACTTGCTATTTGTTACTTCTTACTCCAGCATATAAACACATTTGAACAGATCACTCTGCCTTCTTTCATCTATAAGTACATATTTTATCATTTATACAGGAAAATAGTTGCCAATTTTTTCCATTTCTCCACAAATTTTCCTTGAACAATTATGACAATTTCCATTTATATCTTGCAGATTACAAAAATAATAACGCTCTCACTTTAAACAGCTCTGCTTAGCTTACATGATAGACCAAACGTAATATTAGTTTATAAGATTACTAACCTATTTCCTGGTGTACTGGATTGACTTGGCATCAAATTTTCCCAGTTTCTTGGTCTATGAATGTAGTAACGGTAAGCTACATAGGCCTTCCCGTTGCACCTCCACTCCAAAAGAAATATGTGGTCAGCAAATTGTAATAAATAGCACATATCCAGAATCCAATAACAACAGTAATTGATTTGCATGCAAATTTGAGGTATATATGAACTACAACCAGTAACTCTGCCCATGTAAGGGATCACCCTTTCATTACCCGTCCCAAGCCCGGATAAAGAAGGAGGATTGCATTAGGAACTTATTTACCATGTATTCTACAGATTATAATAGAGCTATGTGGAAACAAAGAATCCATGTAGCCAACCCCATCCACTATGGGAAAAGGCTTAGTTGTTGTTGTATGAATTACAACTAGTGATGACTTGATGAAGGACAATATCTACAATGAAATATGAGACCACTAATGCACATATAAGAAAGTAGGCTGAACATCTTTGAAGTAGGTTGTCAGATTTGAAAACCAATAGTTGTTTCATCAAATCAAGGTGTGAGATCATGAGAAAACTTTGAGATGGACCCAAACTCCCTTCCACCCATCTAAAAGACTCAACAAATAAAGGTGGTTAGTAAGAAATAATCAAATAATGTCTCATCGACTGAAGGTGATCATGTTCCATTGTCTTTGTCATGGTTGTTAAAAGAGGTGTTTATACATGTAAACAGCCACATAGACCATGACCAAACATGACCTTAAATTGGGCACTTAGTCTGATTCCAGTGAAATAAGAAAGAGTAGTGTGACTGGAAGGCCAGATATTCTAAAGACTCGAGTTGGCAAAGAGCGAGTAGGAGTATTCTGGATCATCCAGATGCTTCACTATGTTATTAACTAACACAGAATAAAGAAGGACATGGATTATAAAGACAACGCTTCATTCGACCAATGAGATGAGGTTGGTCACCACCGAATTACGGAAGACGATCACAAGCTTCCAAAGACTGATATAATGCCAAGACATGCCGCAACCAAATAAATCTGATGCCGAATGTAAAATTCATACTTTATCCAATAATTACGCAAACATACACATGAAGACATATTGATCAAGTTCTGGTGCATATGATTGCTCCATTGTTGGCACCCTTGTGTTCGCGTTCTTCTAAGACATAACAAGATATAGGCATGAGGTTTGACAGATAAATCCGGCCTATACATCAAAATCTAATCCGACAAGCATAAAAACGATGCATTTCCGAATTCCCAAACTAAAGCGGGAATACGTATGTAAATTAATCCAATGCAGCACCTAAACATGTTTATAATCTCTCCCAAAAAGAAGCCGAAAGGACGGAACAAACCTTTCGCCTATCAATTCCTGACAAGGACTTTCTATAGAGAAGAAGACGCCGGACGCCAACGTAGAATGGGTCAGAGCCGTTAAGAGACGTCTGAAGCAAGCAACTAAAGAGCTCGGCATCCTTCTGTCGGTCCTCCTCAGATCTCTTGGTCTTCTCAACAGGGGAATCCTCTACCTTTTCTTCCACCTTCTTCGCCTCAACGGGCCGGTGCTGAACCGCGTGATTTCGAACCTCATTTTTCACAGATCCATCCTCTATTTTCATCGTCTCCTCGTCCATCTTCGCCTCAACAAGGCGAAGCTCCAAATCGTGATTTTGAACCTCATTTCTCACATATCCACCATCCACTTTCGTTGTCTCTTCCTCCATCTTCGCTTCATCCGAGAGATGCTGCAATTCAACCTCAATTTTCACAGATTCACCCTCCATTTTCGTTGCTTCTTCCTACGACGTCACCTCCATTGACCAATACTGCTAAGATCGGCAAAGCTTCTGCGGTCTTCGTCGACGTTGCCGGATCAGTCCCGAAAATTTAGCCATGAATTTCAGACTTTACCCGCTGCCAATTCACTGGTCTGCACAGCGACGAATCATGGGAAGAGAGGAAGAAGGCATTCTCGTGCTGTCTTCTCTTCTCATCGCTCTTCAAGGATCCATCAAAACGAACCGACAGCCAGTAGCTGTGCACGTTTCTACATGCTTGCATATGACGCTTCACCGGATACGGGTCCTTACTAGAAATTCTATATCTGGATCCACTACTTTTGAGTCATATGAGATGAAATCCAAACCTAACTCTTGCTGAATTTGGATCCATCTATATGTAACATTCATATGCAAATTATATAGACATGTCTGATTTGGAATGGGTTTGACAGTTCCAACCAAAATGGAACCGGGCCAAGAACTGATTGAAATGGAACTCGTGAAACCGGATCTAGAATTGAGGACCATCCGGTTCGGTTTATGTTCTGCCTTAAAATTTTATTTTAAAAATTTTTTTGCTTCCAAGCTGTTTCAGACTCAAACTGGAACCAATGATTTCAAACCACAAGTAAAACCGACCCGATCTCGGTTTGGTTCTAGTTTACCCGGAATTGGCCATGTCTATGCGAATATGCTATGCAGGTCATTAGATCTACATTTTGGTTGACATATTGGTGAATTAGATACTAATAAGACTGAAGATCGAGGTCAATGGAGATTTGGAATCCATGTAGCAAGCTCTACTTAACGTGACAAAGGTTTGGTTTTTGGTACAGTGAGGAGGCCTAAGCCAATGCAGATCGTGAGTGTCGAGCTCATGACCTTTAACTTGTGAATCAACCCTGATCAGGTGAGCTGTTGCTCTTTGTGCTTGGTTCTTTTTGTTCCCGACCCATGTCGATTCTGGCATAAAAAATGGACATCGGTGTAGCATGTGTTCCCAAACGGGTCTAACTGGATTTGGTTTAATTGGAATTACCAAATCCCCAATCCCAATCTCATTTAAATACTTAACATGAGATCATGCTTATTTTAAGAAATACCGGTTTACGAGACTACGAGTCCGATCTGGATTTCCATGAGAAAATGGGTTTGATTTGAGTGGAATATCAGCCCTGATCGGACCCATTTACATTAGGTAAACCTATCCAGTTAAATACACACACACACAGATATATATATATATATATATATATATATATATATATATATATATATATATATATATATAAACTCATTCCAAATCAATTTTATAGGATCATTGGTGGTAGAGATTAAAAATGAAAAAGTGAAAAAATATGTGCTCTATTTATAGGTTACTTGATTGCCCATATATATACTTTTTACTATTTGCTCATGTATATACTTTTCACTAATTCTTTTCCAATCTCAACAATCCATGCCTCTCAATTGAATGGTTGAGATTGGTGCAGAAAATAAAAAAAAATTACTGAGAAATTGGACAAGTAAATAAGCTGATGCAAACTGTAACTATGCTTCACAAGATCGGCCATGTGATTGATTGATTAGTTATCATACCTATTGTGACACTATAACCATCATATATTAGCATATTAAAATGTATTGAACCACAATATAGAACCGAACCAAACCAAAACCTATAATTTAGTTTGATTAGAGGTTGAGCCTAGACAAAACCAAACTGAACCACAAGCATCCCTAGGTACTTATAAATATATTGGTATATTTTCGAATAATTTATGATCATACTTCATATAATATACAATAATAAATTGTAAAAGTGTTTAGTTTACCATGGTAAAGATTGAAAGTTTACTAACTTACAACAATAGCTTCCGAGGACAATCTGTTATCAAAGAAATGAATCTATTCTTGCCATCTTCTTCCTTTACGTGTAGTATTTCTATTTTCAGACGTAGCCTCATCCCATCAAGAAGTTAGTACAGTCCATGCCATTGGGATCGAGCAACCATCAAGTCGATGTAAGACACAGCCCGCGACCCATTTTCCAGTTCCTTGGGAACTAGACTTCTGGTGAGTACCTTATCATGTGTAACTATGGTTAGATCCATTCCATTTCAGCATATTATTAGTGCTGTTTTCTGGTATAACATGCTATTGGTGGTGTTGAACACATGCAAGAGTGCAGACGGCTCCAGCATCATCAATTTACTACGCAGCAACCGATACATTGTGCATTTTTTGAGTTGAAGTTTTCCTGTGTGGGGATAAAGATGGAACAAATTATATTTTGATCAAAGCTGATCTTTAATGATCCAAGCATATTTAATCCATAGATGCAGTCAGATTAACCCAGAGGTCGCGTAATATGGTCAAATATCACGACTAACATTCACAATAAGATTTGACAGCACATACATATATAGGATGTCTTAGCTATATATTGCTTTTGGTACATAATCTTACATAAATACGTTCATTGTTCGATATTTGAGATCAACCGTAGAAATATTACTTTGTATTTAAGGTACATGGTGTATTAAATGTAAAGTACAAAAGTACAATAATACTTTTAACTAAAATTTCTACGGTTGATCTCAAATAACAAATAATAAAGATGTTTACGTAAGATTATATACTAAAAAACATTATGCAGCTAGGAATTCCTCTCTCTACATATATATAGAGAGAGGGAGAGGGAGAGAAATAAATAGATAAGAGAATGTTAACGATGAGCCCCATGAATGTTCACAGGTTTTATCGGGCAATCACACTCTCTCTCTCCTTTTTATGGTCCCATACCCTTTCTCTACCTATAATAAGCATGCTGCACCGGCTATGGGGGAGAGAGAGTGACAGGGATGGGAACAGTATAGGGTCGGCTATATATATATATATATATATATATATATATATATATATATATATATATATATATATATATATATATATATATATATATATATAAGGGTTGTGTATTAGTTTCAGAAGAATGGATCAACGTAGACCCAGTCCAAGATTTTCTGGGTCGTGTTAGTCAGGATGTCTTGGTCGGCTCTTGAATTGTTGCCACACCTGGGCAAGTGGCCATTACCAAAGCAGATTGGCAACAGAATACATTGTTGGATCGAGTTACATAGGCCCTTGACGACTGAATACGGGTAGAAAATGGTTCTTCAGTTGACACGAATCAGGAGATTGGGCACACTTACTTACAGAAATCAAGTGCTCTAGGCGAGACTTATTCAAAACCAATGTAACCTTAAGAATTTCGGGTTGAGAATAATGCTTTTAGCAGAATTGCGGCTTCAAGTTTTATAGCTATTAAAGAGTCTGGGACACAAAGCTTGGAAGAAAGAGACAGAACTTTTCTTCGATGCTCCTTTCTAAGAAGAAGCATTTTATCTTCTTTGCAACTTACTCTAGCATTGGAAGTCCATAGCTAAGCCAGAGACTGGACACGTTGTGGACAACCATTTGGCTTCTACTAGTTCTAGTTCTAGCATTGTTGTACAAGCTAGATCAATGTCAACTTCTATGGTTTTAGAAAAGGGGGAACTGGGAAATATGACAAATATTATTTAAGTACATTATAACTGGGAAGATGTCAAGTTTTTTGTTATATATGATGCCATAGATGTGATTTCCATGAATGCTGTTATAAATATTATGTTGTGCTGAGTGTTGGATAGTCAATAATCACGACATGTGAAGGATGCCTGTAGAAAAATTGCGGTCAATATATAGTCACATTAAAAAAAAGGCACCATATCGATAATGAGGTTATTACTTTTAGAGAAAAAGTTGAGTTGCACAGTGTTTTGTGTGTAGAGTGAATTAAAAATGTGATAGAATATAAGATGAAAGAGAGACACTTAGTAACTAAATAAAGCAAACCAGATGGTGATCATTTTAAAAGAGAGAGAGAAAGACCACAAAAAGTATTAGAAGGAAAAAGTTAAATATGATCTAGGTTTTTTGAGTTCACTGCTAATATCACATAGGTTGAGTTCTATGGTATCGAGGAACTCATGTAGCTGACACTACCTAGTGTACTAAAAGGCTTGGTTGTTGTTATTATTATGAATGAGAATAATGAGTTAGATGGTGATGATTCGGAGTTTCATGGTATCTGAGATAAGACCACCTAGAAATATGAGAAGAGAAATCTCTTTTAGACGTAGTTTCATTATTGCAGTGGCACAAAATTAATTTAGGGGAAGACTTATTAAGGCAAGTCATGTTGTTTTGGCGAGGAAATTCCAAATCAGTTCTATTGCACCACGCCACAATACTTACGAAGGGCAGATCTTTGTTAAAGATGACAAATGACTCGAACTATCACATTACATAATATATTTAAGTAGGTAAGTTTTATGTGATGTCAAAAAACTTGATATCTTTTAAACTAGCAGAAGCTGACATTGATCTAGTGTTTACAACATTGCTAAAAATGGAATTAGTAGATGCCAATACAGTTGAAGCATTTGCATGTATTCAACTGTACTAGCAGAAGCTGACATTGATCTAGTGTTTACTGATGATCATGCATTGATAAAGGATTCCCCACATTTCTTTTTAACTTTCCTTCCTAACTTGGGCATACACTTCTTCAAGATTAGCATTAACCACAGATAACAACCTTCGGAGTTGATGAAAATCATTAAAAGTGTGGCCTTTATTCACAAATCAATCGAGTCTAATGAATTATTGGTTGTTTGGACAACCAAAAACACGCCTCAAACCATGAAATTAACACATTCATTAATATAGCTCGATGATTGGAGACCATTGGATGAATAACATGTAGGAAATAACTGTAGAAATACATGCATAAGAAACTAATATGCAACAATTGTAAACATGCTCCTATCAATAACAACCACATATCCAAAGTAAGCTATGAATAAATTGCATGAAAAATACAAGTAAAAATAATAATAAAAAAATAAACTTATCTATTTGAGTCGCCCTTGCAGGCTTGCCTAGATAAATTAGTGCCAAGACATGTTCCAAGCTCCAACCCTATCCACATAATAAGCAATGATGTTTTGTAATTCCTTGTGGGGAGTGATTTGTGACGGTAGCTTGATTAGTTCTTTCTTACTAAAGAGAGAAACGAGTGGGATCAACACTTCACTCTCACTCATGGTGCTGCTGCCGACTAACTTGGGTGTTCCCCCCATTGGGTTCTTCTCCCTCAACTAAGTCTTTGGCCTGTTATCCGAAGAAAGGAGCCAATCATCAAACTAATTATGTACAAACTCAAAAAGGTCTACCTTAAGGTCGAGGTCTATGTTCATTTAAATTATAGCCTCATATAATAGGTTTTCCAAAATTGTCTTAGTCAAGAAACACAACGGAAATATTAGTCGCTATTTATTTTATGAACATAAACAATGTGACTCCAAAGATTATTTTCTTTTATTAGCATTAACTTAATTGTTGATAGTACAACTTACCATGAAATGTTCTCCTTTATGGATGGCTATTCTGGTACAACCAGATTAAGTTGCATTCAGTAGGATGATTTTCATTTACGAGCATTGACTTGATTGTTAATAGTACAACATGCTATGAAGTGCTCTCTTTTATGGATGATTACTTGGCCTATAACTAGATTAAGTTGCATTCATAAGTCCAATACAAGACCACAATCATAATTCCTTAAGGTACTTGTTACATGGTGATGTCCTTCAGACTCAAGAATTTTGAAACGATGTACCATGGGTTGTGATGATGATCTTCTCTATTCATATTCATAATCTCATTTAGACCAATGTAGATGACATCTTAGTTAAGTTTAGGAAACAAAGCCTCATGTTTAGATTCTTTCTCGTAGGTGTCTGACCTCTTGTGTCAGTACAATATCACACACTTGTTTTAGGTTGTCCTCAAATTCCTCTTTGTATGAGCTTCATGCACAAATCTAAAAGTTCTTTTGCAAATCTCCTCCTTTCTACTTCTTTTGCCAGTTTGCTACCTTTCGGTTTGAACCATTACATGAGTTATCCAATATTATCCTTAAAGAAACTAGGTGAACATACGTCTTGAACTTGAACCTTGGGTATAAATGTATATATTAGTAATAATATAATAAAAGACTATAGCGCGATCTATAGGGATGATACATTAATGACCTGCATCCATATCCTGTATTATGATTGACTTTAGGGAACAACCCAATTCCCTTAGTGCGGCCACACAATATCAATTACTTAGTTGGGCATCTTCAAGGATGTATTGCTAGCATCTTGTCCTAGGACTCGATCACATTCAAAGAATAATCTCTTGCCAAACTTGCAGTCATGACACTTTAGGTTTATAGGGGATAGACACAAAGATACTAAAAGTGTCACATAATACAAAGTGACATCCTATTCATCCAACAAATTGTTATTACCATATTGAACCTATTTCATGTGATCTCCACTCAGTTAGGTTGAGTTGCTAATGTTTGCAAATAAATTGTGAGTTTCAATCTCATCCCCAACCTTAATTTCTCAACTAAGGCTACTGATAGTCCCTTAGTCAAAGGATCAACTGTGTTATCTTTGGATCCAACAAAATCTACAATCATGACCCCATCAAACACAATATCCCTTATAGACTTCAGTTTGACTTGGATGTGTCTCCGTTGCTTTTGGTTTACCTGAAACTACTAATCTTAGCAATTGTAGTCATGCTATCATAGTTTACTAAAATTGCAAGAAGCGGCTTCTTTATCATAGGTAAACTAGACATAAGTCCCTTAAGTCATTCAAATCTAGTGTTATCCAAAGCACATACTTCTACCTCAAAAGTAGAACGAGTCAATATATTCAGTTTCTTGGATTTACAGGAATACCACTTTCATTCTTATATAAAGCTTTAGATGAATCATATCGGATCTTAACAGGTTTATAGTTTGTATATCTAAATCTCTCTAAAACTTTCTCAATATAGTGAGACTGAGATATTACTATACTATAAGTAGACCTTATAATTTTAAGCCCTAAAATCACATCAGTTACACCCATATCCTATCTCAAACTTAGTACATAAGAATGACTTAGTCTCATTTACTATTCTTATATTAGAACCAAACAATAATATATCATCTACGTATAGACAAAGAATGATAAAAGCATTATTGATCAACTTGAAGTAGATATACTTATCATAATCATTAGAAACAAACCTAAAAGATGATATTACATAATCAAACTTTTCATGCCATTGTTTAGGGGTTGGTTTCAAACCATATAATGATTTAACAAGCTTACACACCTTAGACTCATTTCTACGAGCCACAAATCCCTCTGGTTGATCCATATAAATTTTCTCATGGAGGTCACTATGTAAGAAAGCAATCTTCACATCCATTTGATGATTTGTATGGCCAGTGATATAAGTACTAGGATGGTGGTCATTCGAAAAACTGGATAATAGGTATCAAAATAATTTATTTATTTCTTTTATGTGTATCCCTTGACAACTAACCTGGTCTTGTACTTATTAATTATTCCGTCTGCATTCAGTTTCTTCTTAAAGATCAACTTGCAACCTATAATAGAACAACAAGGAGGCAAATCCACCAATTCCCAAGTACAATAGAACACTGGATTTCATCATTAACGACTTCTTTCCAAAACTTAACCTCGGGTGAGGTCATAGCCTGTTAAAAGGTGATAGGATCATCCCGACATTGAAAGTAACAAAGTCACTTCCAAAGTCCTTTGATATCTTAGGTTGCTTACTTCTCTTTGATTCAGTTATTTCCTCTGAGTCATCTAATATAAGAACAACACAATCAAGGTCACCCCTCACATTTGTCAATCTTTCTATGTGATCAAGAATAAAACTAATAGTAGGATCAGAATCTCTAAAAAATATACTTTGAAAAACTCCAGTCTTTATGGAATAAACCTAAGTCCCTCGTATGTTACTTTTAGACTTTGACTTTCATACATATATTCTTTATTTATTTAGGGATACCAACATGCATTAAATGCACATTAAATCCAATAGAGAGAACCTAGGTTCAGTTGAGATGAGGCTTTGGAGGAATAGTTGGTGAACAATCAAAGTGTAGGATTCTTTCATTACTTTGCATTCCTTGCATTACTTTGCAGAGCTCCATAGTTCCAAGCAGCCGCAGGATGACAAGCACTGAACCAATGAGCAAGATGTGCACCATTCATGAATGGTGGCACCCAGTTCAGATTCTGATGTAGTACGGGCCGGTGTGCAGTATTATGCAGAATGCATCTGAACCGGCCATCGAGAGAATGAAGGGCCAAGATCAGGACGGCCAGAAAGTGCACCATCGATCTCACCATGTGGGCTCTTGACACCGGAGCTCGGTGCCTGATGTTCTGGACCTCAGCGGGGCCGGGGGGCGGAAATTCCAGCAAGTAATTTAGATCTATTGACGGCAGACGCATGGAGCCGCTGTTGCGGGCAGAGTTGATGCCATAATCTTGAGCTTTCTCCCTTAGCCATATTGATGGTGTGATCTTGGTTCATTATTGTTGTCATCCTGTTAAGTATAAAGTTACATGAATAGAAACAACAAATATATATAGAGAGAGAAAAATTAGTATATGCACACACTCATTCATGCTCAAAACTATTCAAAGATCTTTATTACATATTTAATGAAAATAGTGTATTAAATGCTTTTTAAATTCAAATATCTACAATTGCTCATGCCGATTGACGGATGAAAATGTTAAGCAGGTTTAAACATAGATGAGTATGCACATGAACGATATATATATTATATATAATCCCAAATGCTTTTGATATTAAGAAGCTTACTGATATCAGAGTTGGCCACATGATACTCTCTTCCCGCCCAGTTACCGGGGACTAGAAGACCCAAAGTTCTATCCGCCCCTTAGGGTAATTGCACGACTTGCGGCACAAAATTGTGGTTTGGGTATATATATACGTGTCCCTCATCCGATCCATTACAGAGACTTTTGAATAGGTCATCAATTTTGGGTAATGTATGCATTGAGGGTTGTTGTAATCAGCTGTTCTTCATTCATATGGTTGGTTCTTAAGTGCACTCATGCCAAATAGATTTTATTTTAAGTTCAATTTTTTTATGAACCGATACTTCATTAGAACATTGTGCGTCATCATTTTCACCTGCATTGAGGAGCCCCATGAAATGGGGAAGTCATCACATCACACTAGCTGCTCTTGTTATTACTAAGCAACAAGAGAAGAAGTACCTGGGGTTATGATGGTATAAAATAAAAGAACTCAGCTAACCAATCTCAAAGCCATTCAGCATAACTATGATATGTGATTAACTAAACTATGGCTTGCATAGTAAAATTGACAACATAAGCCTAGAGGTGTAATCAAGCTAAGATGAACTCAAGTATACCTAAGCTTGACTCTGAAATTCTTGGCTCGAGCTTGAATCTCCAATCGAGATTGGCTCAAACTGTACTCGACGACTCGAGTTTGAGCTCGCTAGCCTTAAGTTCATTGGGCTAATAACAAAAGAAAGAAACAGAGAGAGTGGATCCAAGGGAGAGGGAGAGGGAGAGGGAGAGGGAGAAACTAAGTTAAAAGTGGGAATGGAGAGGAGAAGGCTCGGTGGGTAAGATTAGTTATATATTATATATGTAAAGCTCAAGTAGGCTCGCGAGCTACTCGAGCCGAGTATTAGTGGGATGTATATTTGATCGAAGGGATTACTTTTTTTAACTGTTATAATCAGGACAAAACCATCTCTGGTTCTCCCGTCTTCAGTAGTAGTGTTGTATTCAATGTAATTTGGTAATGTATTTAATACACTTATGACATAATATTAGTGTGGTTAAGAAAACCCATCCCAGTAACCATTTTCTACCAATATATGTCAAGCTCGAGTGGATCTTAGCTCAAGGTCAACAAGATTGAGTCGAGTTTCAGTTATCTCGAGCCCATCTTCAGTAGCTCGCTAGAAGCTCACTCACTTATGCCCTACATAATCGACTTCAAAATCAGTTAGTTATATGCGATGTAGGTAGACATGGCCTGTTCCAACCGGAACCGATATGGGCCAGGAACCAGGCCCAAACCGGAACCGAAGGTTTGGTCTGGTATTTTAAATTTTTTATAGATTTTAAAATTTTCAATTAAAATATCGGTTTTGGACTCAAACCGGAGCCGTCCTAGAACCGGCCGTTTGGAACCTCTGTTTCTGGTTTACCCAGAACCATACATGTCTAGACGTAGGTATCTCAACCCGAAAACTGATTGTCATGGTGAAAGGGTAGGTCTCCAACATCTTTTCAGAAAGCTTGAAGATCTTTAGAAGTAAATAGAATCAATTAGATTCCAAGTACTTACTGTGTTCTCGTCATTATCCTTGTTGTCACTGCTATCCTCATGAACGTCAGCATTGTGATCATGGACATAATCCTTCGGCATTTCTTGTATTCTCGTATATTAGCAACAAGTGATAGTAACAAACAAAGTATTTCCATTAACAGCAGGTAGATTATATATTACCGAACTCACCTTGGAGTGAATTACAATCATCTTTGAGGAAACTTCAGCGTCTTCATGGACACCGAAACAAAACGTAATAGTGAATGACATTAATCTGATTCAAACAGATATATGTATGAAATGAGCAGTGGCTACTCTCCAGATCACAATGACCCCTAATACTCAAAGCTTCTGTATACAAACAGTCAATATTTGAGATCGTGTGGCTTGTGTGAGATAACTCCATCATACAGCACATGCACACAAACACGGGCGCACACACACACGCACTCACGCGCACAGAGAGAAAGAGGTTTCGTACACGTTTAACAGTTCATGCTTTTCCTCTAGCATTAAAGGATAAGCACTCCCTTCGTTGCTGATCTGATCATCAATAGAACTACTGCACTTGGATAAACTTGACGTAGCTGGAGTTGGTGGTGCAGTAGTAAAGGTTGGAGGATCATTAGGAACTATATTAAGGTTCACATTCAATGATAAACCCTCCGTTTTAGAACTTTCATTCTCCAAGTCTCGGTGTTCATCAACAGTCACTTTGATGCCTCCTGCTTCAGCATTTACTTCTTTCGACGTTTCAGCTTGATCCAACAAGATAGAGTGGCCTGATGTCTCTGTGTGGGGAGACGCAGTGAGTGCATTAGCAGCATCTTTCAGGTTATGTGAATCAGCGTCCTGCAAGTAAGATGTTAGAAGGACGATTTCTGCACAAAGGAGTTAAAGAGATTACCAAATTCAATATAAAAATTTAATTTGTTGATCACATCGATAACAATAAAAAGTGATCCTTAATATTTTGTCTTCTCTTTGTTTTTCCAAATATGAAGAGCTCTTACCAAGGATTTAATCACCTAGAGGACCTAAACCCTATCAGGTCAACATTTGGTGATACGCACATCGTCTCAATTAGGAGAACAACGGATTTTTCAACCCTCTAATGATTTCTCATAGGTGAAGCACGTATTCATTTAGGGGACTGGCTGAAAGAGAAGCTACCTTATTAATGTCATTCCTTCCATAACAACCTCTCATTTTAAGTTGTCCTCATCTAGTATAAGGAGGTTATTAGAAATAAATTGGGAATAGTATCAATAGGGGATAAAATGAAGAAAAATAGTTTAAGATGGTTTGAAATGTAGAAAGATACTCGAGGACGCTCCTGTAGTAAGAAGATGTGAAAAACTAGATTGTTAAAATGTAAAAGAGAAAGAGGATGATCACAAAAGTGTTAAAAAAACAATAAAGAATGACCTAATTTATATTGAGTTAGCTGCTAGCATGGCACATGATAGGGCCCTGTGGAAACAAAGAATCTATGTAGCCAACCCCAACTAGTATGAGAAAAGGCTTAATTGTTGTTGTTGTTGTTGTATCGGTAACTGCTAGTTAAACATCATAATGTTTTCATTATATGGTAATATTCAATTGATGGAGTTGAAGCTTGTTACATAAATTTCTTCAACTAAATAAACAACAGCAACAGCCAAACCTTTTCTCACATTAGGTGCGGTCGGGTACATGAATTGTTTAATCTCATAAAGCAAGATACTATTGTATAATATCAATAATTATCTTCAAAAAGTAATATTATGTTCAAAAGCTTCTTTTCAATACTTCAAGAGTTTTCCTCTAGTTCTTTCTTTTAGAATATTAGCTTTCTTTGGTCATCTCTTTGTATGGTTAAATCATCTGATGCATGTCATTATCATCTTATCTTCTATTGATGACACTAATATTTTCTCTAATAACCTCATTATGATACCATCGTTCATTTTGTGACCACACATCCACCTAAACATTTTAATTTCATGTTAGTGATTGATTACCCAACACTCAACACCATATAATATTGTTTTTCTAACCACTACTTTTATAATATTTATTTTTCAATTTTAGTGAAATCTTTTCATCATATAAAACCTGTGAGACATTTCTCAATTTTAGCCAACCTATGTTGATTCTATGTATAATATCCTCATCAATCTTGAATTAAGTTATCCCAATTCATATGCCGTATTTAATAAACGGTGTTAAGAATACACAAAAATACATCCGAAATCAAAATATTCTTTTTGAATAGTAAAAAGAAAAAGATAAACATGAAACAATGTGCACACACATGGGATTCAAACTTCTCTCTCTCTCTCTCTGTCTCTCTCTCTCTCTCTATATATATATATATAATGGAGAGAGTTTATGCAAAAACATGGTATTCAAAATTCGACTTCAACGTTCACATGTGCATTACAGAAGCCTTCGAGTACTCGCAACCAACAGTGCTATCAAACCTGACCATGAAAAGGGACATATCGGTCTATGGGCCCTTTGACAGCTGGTCAAGTGTTTGATCCTTGATGGTTTTCCCTGCAGTTAATTCTGCCAAAAAAGAATTGGAAGGCCTCCCCAATATACCAACAATAACTCACTTTGGCTGCGGGATTGATTCACAAGTTGAAGGTAATGAGTTTGATAATGAGAGCGTGCATTTGGCTCTGGCCTACCCAATCTACCAACAAAAAGAACAATATGAAAGGCCTCATTTGTGCTCATTTTTTACTATTTGAGTACTTCGAATTAATGCTTATTGGAACTCATCTGTTGAATTGCTTTACAAACTTAACTATGTGAATGGTATGAACCCTCTTTTGGATCATCTTAGATGATTTGGTAATGCATTCATTCGGATCATACTTATTTGAAAAGACGAAGTAATATTGTTTTTTGTATATTTTTCTCTTATTTTATTCTGAAAAAGGATTTTTTTTATAATCTTCATTCCGAGAAAGCAATTTTGGTAGGCATGGAGTGGTCATCATAAGCATGTTGAAGGCAAGCACTACTACTAAGTAAACCCCTACCGGTTATATTATCATAAAAAAATGATATACAAATTATACAATCTGTCATCGTTTGGAGGATTATCCTTCTAAGATTCGTCCACACAAAATTTATCTTACTTAGCTAAAATGATGGTCTCAAAGTTAGAATTGCATTTGAGTTCAGAAATGTCAAAAATATAAAGAATAATACAATCTGCACGTTGAGTGTTAGCTCAACGACAGCATGCCTTGGCCCTGATACTGCTGGTGGAGAGTTCGGAGTGCTTTTGTGGGTGTGTGTTAGGCTTTGGCCTCATCTTGTAACCAAAAAAAAAACACAATGTTGCTGCCTTAGTTATACTTGGTAGTGGGTTCGATCTGAGAGGCATGCATGCTTAATTCATTCTCTCAGTTGTAATCCAAAAAGGAAAAACTTATGAATTTCTGACAAGAACTAGGTCATCTGGCTAGAGAGTGGACTCATAAGTTGGAGGTCATGAGTTTGATACATACGGGCATGAATCTTTTTTTGGCCTCCCCATTCTACCGAAAGAAAGTATATCGATCAATAATCCATTTAAAGTGAAAAAGCTACATTGAGGGAGGATTCATGGTTGGTAAGTTGACTCTAACATTTTCACAGTTTGATTCATGTGATCAAGGGAGAAGATTTGAATAGAAAAAGTGAGTGTAATATAGAAAGTATAATGGTGCAATGTTGTTTTTTTTATTCAAATCTTCACCATTGATTACGTGAATCGAACGGTTAAGATGTTTGAGAAGATTTAAGTATGAATCAAAATTGAGCATAGAACACTCTCTCTCTCTCTCTATCTATCTATCTATCTATCTATAATTAATTCAATATCATGTGATTCAATGAACCACGTATCAGATATTAAACTGATAAGAACAGATACTACACTTGATCTTAGCCAAAAGGCCGAGAAAGGTATGCTCACTCTAGTGGCTCATTGCCACTTTTATATTTGCTGTGTGCATTGTCGCTTTGTTGATGGACCGATGTGGGACTCTTATGCAGCAACAGAAAAACAAATTCAACGCTGGGAAAGCATCAAATTAAAATTATTCTTCAATTGGTAATCCACAAGTTCAATACATGTTAATTGGTTTCATTGTGTAGTTACAAACTTAAATTGAGTTCTACACATTATGAACTAAGGTTGTTGGGCCTTAGCTATCTTTGCTTCATGTTATATGCAGAAAAAGCAGACTAAATGCGTTCTGCTTGAGGTTATGTCTAGACTCTAAAGAATAAAGTCTATTTAGCTTGAAAGCAAAGAAAGCAAGACTAAATTAAACAAAGTGTCATCCAAGGTTGAATCAGGAATGCAAAATAGGAACTTGAAGTTGCAACTTGGTAGAGGCTGGAGAGTGGCAGAATATGTTAGCTAGTTAATTCCAAAATCCATGAATAGTGTATTTTCAGTGAAGTTACCTCACTCCAATGTTTTGTTATGCTAAATCTGATATTATGAGCTGTTTTTCATGTTTTGTTCATCTTAGGAGGATCATGTATGGTCAAAATAACAATAACTTACGAGTTTTAAAAAGTGTTGCTTTTGGGGTAATTATTCAATGACCAAAAAGCTAGCAGAAGCTCTGCTGCTTGTTAACTAGGGTGATATTAAGGTTCATCACTAAGACAACACACCAGTCAAGCATCCAACCCATGTACTTAATTAATTCTATTTGGTTGTTATAGGAAGGAATTGTTGAATTTGATTATCACACTTCAAAACCAAGTTACGATGAAACACACTCGAATAATCAATTGTTCCTTGCATTAAGGTGTTAGTCACATCAGAACACAGCAGGAGGTAGAAGACCATAAATAAATATTTTGACTCTAGCAATTAGATGATCTTCATCTAGAATAATAAAAAGGTTAAACGACATTTCTTCATCCAGAATTCCTGATACATATAAGCCTGAGGGTCCCAATCCAATTTCAAGCTACCACGCTGAAACCATATTTAATATCACATGGGACAAATGGACAATGTACAGTGTATTAATGGAGTATTGTTGACTGGTAATGTTAATTCAATCATGAGATATCACATTTGAATTTTAAAATAGTTGTTAAGAGTTCAATTTTGCTAAACTTTCAGCGTAAAAAATCCAAAAAAAAAAATGATATACAATATGTTAGACTAATGACCTATAAAACTTTTCTAAAATACTTCTTTGCTAATGGGTGTAATCATTTTGTTTACTTCAATTGATAATATTTCAATATAGATGTATGGTTATCTATCTAATGACAAGATAGAGTATATGTCTTGTCATGAATGACATAAGTATGAAATTTGTGATTTTGACTATGTTAAATATGAATGAAAAATGAGCTTTAAAACATGTATGCTAATGTATGTGTAATCACAAAAACGAAAATTGCCTTGCTCTCCCATTTTCCTCTCCCTCTCAATTTTATGGTTTTATGTCCTTTATGATTCTACGCTATGTGCATGTTTTAACTATGTATGGTATCTATGAAGAAACATGTGTTCTTATGGTAAATGACAACAAATGAATCAAGTAAAAATTGAGAGTTTAAACACTTATGAGTGATCAAATGGCTTCATGAGGAATGCAATCTTTGTCTTTTCTTTGTTCTTCAATTTTAGGAAGGGAAAATTATCACGTATAGGTTGTCAAAATGAGATCATGTTTGAAGTCTTTTGGTTTATGGGAGTATGTTGATGAAGACAAGCAAGTTCCACCATTGAGAGCTAATCCTGATAGCTCAAATAAAGCAACATGAAGAGGAGAAGATGAAGAGGGAGAGAGTTTGAAGTTGTTTGCACTCGGCCTTGACGAGATGATGTGTTTACAAGCATCATGCATCTAGAAAGACGACCAAGCAAATGGGATGAAAGGAATGAATGTAAAGGTATAAGAGGTGTTGAGAAAGGGTAAAGGTCCATTAAGCTATTGACTAAGGTCCATTAAGCTAACTCTTAAAAGAGAGTTTGAAATGCTAAAAATGAAGGAAAATGAATCAGAAGGAGTACACTTCAAAGTGTCCCACTTGGTGAACCAAATGAGGTTATATGGTGAGGTTGTGCAAGACATCAAGGTAGTGGAAAAGATGCTTGATCCTACCAAAAAATTTGAAGCCAAAGTTGCTTTGCCATTGAAGAATCATGTGATCTCAAGAAACTAATTATTTTTGAGATGGTCAAGAAGTTTACAAGCTCAAGAACGAAGGATTTCCATGAGAATGGATGATGTAATTGAAGGTGCATTTCAAGCTAGACATAAGGGAAGCAATACGGTCAAAGGATCAAAAGAAGCAAAATTATATGATCAAAAAGGAAAGTAAGGTGGATGGGAGTTCAAGTGAATCCACGACAAAGGACAAGTTTCCTCCTTGTCTAACTTGCAAAAGAACAAACCACAGGAATGATGGGAGTTCAAGTGAATCCACAAAGAAAGGACAAGTTTCCTCCTTTCTAACTTGCAAAAGAACAAACCATATGACAAAAGATTGTTGGTATAAGGGAAAGCCTCAAATTAGTGTAACCATTGCAAGAAGTGGGGACATAGAGGGAGGTATTGTAGATTTAAGCAAAACAATCTCAACCACAACCTACACATCAAGTTAACTTCTCAGATGAATAACCCCAATGAAGATCACTTGTTTATGGCTACTCAAGAATGTTGTTCACTTCAAAGGATGTATGGTATGTAGATAGTGGGTGTACAAACCACATGGCAAGGGACTCAAATCTCTTCACTTCTTTGGACAAATTTGTTAGAACCAAAGTCAAGCTTGGAAATGGAGAAATTGTTCATTTGAAGGGAGAGGTACGATTTCGGTTTACACTAGCAAAGGTCCTAAGTTAATTTATGATGTTTTGTTTATTCGACTTGGATTAGAATTTGCTTAGTGTTGCACAATTAATGAAGAGAGGATATTCACTTTCATTTAAAAATAATGGTTGTATCATAGGATACGGTGTGGTATGCAATGTGCTTTCAAAAGCCATGGCCAAAGAGATCTGGAGGTGTATGTGCGTGCATTTAGAACATACACTACGTACATAGATTTTTAGTGAAGATGGTTAATTTAGATAAACATGTCCGGTTATGAGTAAATCGGCACCGGTGGAACCAAAATTGAGCTGTTTCGAAGATGGTTTTGGTTTTGGTTTCAGAACCATTGGCACAGTTTCATTTTTTTAAACAAAGACAATATGCACTCTTTGAAAGTCGAACTCCCTGCCAACTACAACGGTAGGAACCGTCCTGCAGTTAAGCACAGATATTTTTGTGATAAAGGGTTTTGAAAAAAATATTTAAAACATAGGTAGCGGCAGTTTGAACCGTCAGTTAAGGTTCTGGTTTTAGGTCGGTTTCCAAAAACCATTAATCATAATTGAACGGGAGGTCGCCGGTTCAATCGGTTCTGATTACCACGGGTTTCACGAGTTGTGCAGTGTCGGTTCGAACTGCTGGACTGTTTTAAGATCTTAAACCGATCATGTGTAGGTTTAAAAACTATAGAATTTTATACTGCAAAGCAATTCAGAACCAAAAGAAGAAGTTGAGGACAAATCTTTCCCGTGCATGTATCTACACCATAGAGCTAGAATTTATTTCCTTATTACAACAGGGAGGCTAAAGTTAGATACGCACTCCTGGGTTTCAAACTCACAACCTGCATCTTAGGAGTCGAATCCACTGCCAGGTGAGCTAAGGCTGTGTGTGTAGAGCTCTCAAAATGGGCCTGGCCAGGAGGGCTGGCCAAATTCCGGCCGAGCCATGACTAAAGGTCACTCTCGGCCAGCCTGATACTACACGCCAGGTTGGCAGAGAACACCATAAGTCAAGGCAAGGCCTGAACAGTGGTTGTTCATGAATGACTGACTTTCTCATTTCGACCTTGGTTCCGTAGTAGCAAGTCAGCGAAACCAGAAGAACCAGAAGAATCGTTCTCAATAGACAGAAGATGCTTAGCACTCGTAGTCTCTGAAGGTTGTGTGGCCAGTTCACATATTTCCTGCGGGGCCAGCCGGGTTGACACCTCTACATGCTGTATGCATACATTTTTAGCAAAGCTTATAGAGAGAGAGAGATTAGCATGTGTATATGCTTACAGCTTTGAATTTAAAAAGTGAAAAATATTGTTATACTTTCATACTTCACATTAGTACGTGCCTATATGCTTATACTTATCGATGCTCAAATCAACTTAAAGATTTCAATCGATTTAATCAATGATAGGATTTTAATTTAAAATGAAAAGTATTATTATATTTTCATACTTCTCATTTAATGCATTCTTGTACATTAAAATACTTTTTAAATTCAAACTCCATCATTGACCATATTGATCGAGTGATGAAGATCTTAATTAAAATACTGATGAGTGTACGCATGGCTCCCTCTTTATATATAAAAAATATGATGCAAATCGAAGCTAGGAAGATCTCTAATATTCAAGGGAATTGAGATCTCTAATATTTAAAGCTATTTAAAGCTATTTATATAGCGTGTGTATGTATGCATATTTAAAGAGGGAGCCATGCGTACATATCACACTTTTTGTGTGTATGTATGCATATGTGTACATATATGGCTCCCTCTGTATATGCTTACATATGCGTGTGTATGTATGCATATGTGTGTTTGCATGCGACTGCTAGCAAGCATGTCACACTTTTTGTCACAGGCAGCTGGCTAAATTGTGGAAAGGTCCACAGTGAAAACATAAGGGCCATAAGCTTTGTGCATTGTTGCTTACGGTTCTAGGAGGGGCCAAGTTGACCCTAAGATTCTTACTTTAGCACCAAGCATGGTCCTCTTAAAGATAGAGAATCTCATGGAATGCGTGTAACAGAAAATCCCAAATCTTTCTTCTGCCCATGAAAACTTGGTTAAGACTAAAAGGAGAATCATAAAGAAAGTTAAAAGATTGAAACTTTGTGAGAGGTACTTTCAGTGGTGGATCTACACTGGAGTTCATCCCACCTTAAGCTTGAAAAACTATGAAAGGGTATATAAGCCCACAGATGAACCCGTGGCCATACTGCATATATAGTTTCACTGACCTGCATGAGTTACGACTACAACTCGACACGTGCCAATGCCACATGGTCACCCCTCGCATGAGTATAAACGTAAGCGACGTTCAAACAAAAATAGCCCAATTCTAACTCAAATAAAATATATCAAACCCAAATGTCTACAAGTGTAAACAATTTGTTAAAAATGATGCAAGACTCACCGACATAGTTCTTAAAAGTTATGTATAAACGTCTAAATAAACTAACTCTCAATTATATTGTACCATTCTCAAATTATCACTCGAACAATCTCTTAATCGGCACCATGTACTCTCGAAATGTCAACTTTAGGATAAGCTATAAGATAATAGGATGACCTCCGATTCATAACTTAATAGAAAAGTTATACAACCTCCAATAGAATTTATATTAAAAGTATGTATGTTTGACAATCATTTTATACCAAATCATATTTGTATTTCAAGTCATGCTTTCAAATTCATACTCACTCACACATCCATCCGTTACGATAATTACATACCACATTGTGTTTGCCTCAAGGTCACATGATTTGTCCGACCCTTACGCAAATTTGGTCTATCTCATCCACGATCGTCATATCATGTTGACGCTTATGACAAAGTGCCTGAGAACACACTCTATATTTATCTCAAGCTTGAGAGACTATGAATATTAGAGATCTCACACAAGGGAACATACAAGGGAACAAAAGTGTCTATCCCATCAACGACTGAAAAGCTATTAAAGCTTTCCTTTTTGAAATACAAGGGAACATACAAGGCAATGCAAGCCTTCCTTGGGAATTGAACTCTCCACCAGCTACAACGGTGGGGAGACCTCTGTCAGGACCTATTTGTAAGGGGAGTTGGAAGAAATATTTAAAGCTAAAGGTATCTTGAAACGGGCAGTTTCAATCCTGGTTCTGAACTGGTTTTCACAAACCATGAACTGTAACCAAACCAGGGAGTCCCTGGTTCCATGGGCGGTTCGGTTCTGGTTCGAACTGCCAGACCAGTTCTGAACTGGCCATGTATGTATATGTATATAAATAGTGTTAATCCAATCAATTGGTTGAGACAATCTAATTAAGTGAACAAAAAAATTTGTATAAAATTAGATTTTGACTTGTTTCTAATGAGCTTTTTACAAAACTACAGCTTTATGTTTTTATTGGGTTTACCCATCTCGAACGAACTAACTTGCCAAATACGAATAAAATTTTGAGTAACAGATGAGCTATTTCTCCTTAGGTATCGAACTTACAACCTTTACTTGTGAGTTGAACTCCTAGCCAGTGAGCTATTGCTCGTTGGGGTATGAGCTAGTTCTTTATTTCAACAAATTTATAAACAATGAGGTTTTAAATCTACTAATTTTGTCAATCATCAAAGCAGCTATGCATTTTCAATTGCTGAAACCTAAAGATCTCCTGAAAAATTATCGAAATCAAATTCTCTAAAACAAGTTTTTCAAGTAGCTATAGAGATAGATGTTCATGATGGCTGGGTGCAAGTTCGATACCCATGCTTACATTAATCCAGATTTTAAGGCATGCAAATGAAAATTATCAATGGAAACAATAGTGAGCCAATGTGGGGCACCCGCCCCCATCAAAAATTTATAAAATTAATTAGCAATAATGATACAGCTTCTTAATAGAGGAGCTGATAATAGATGATTCTTATGAATCAGTTTACCTATCAGAGGTCATACGGCTCTTCACTTGCCATTTTTCCTTTGGAAAGAGCAGTCCTATAGAGCTGGGAGGTAAGACCATGCTCTTGGCAAGGACTGGGCTCGGCTTGTCGAAAGCTCCGACGTGTGCAGTTTGTTAATTTTACATGAGCAGATATCAACAAGCACGTTTAAGGTTGGACCGATAGGCTCGTAGTATTTACTTGGTTATGTTGATATAACACACGTTAAACAAAAGCATCTACCTAACTAGTTGCATGGTTGCAACATTGCTTTAGTCAAGTAGTGATCACAAAGTGAAATATTTGGCATTGTCGCATTTCCCTTTATGTATTCGGAATTTCCTATGGCCTGAATAGCTAATTCCGGTGGATAGGGCACATGTACCGTTGGCTAGCTTGGCCGTCGAGCCTAGCAGTTGTACATGACCATATACACCAAGCATGTCATACGCCCTATTGACCTTGTAGATCCACAATATTGGATCTTCAGATGAAGCAAAGGCTCGCAAACCATGGCTTCCATCGTTGCTTACTTGAGACCATTGTTAAATGACTCACAAAGTGTCAAATACGCATTAAATAAGCCACTTGGGACTACAGGTGATGTATGTTAGTACTTTTAAGGCGAAGGGAAAGAAATGGGTGGAGTGGGGTGGGGGGGCTGTCCCGAAACAACGGGAGAGGATCCAGGAGGTCCCTCCCTTTTCCTCCCCACTGCCTATTTCGGTCTTCCTCTAACAGCCAGCTGTCGACGGGAATGCCTACAAGTGTATACCGTAGGCTCTTCTGTGAACCCCATAAAAAAAAAGGTGACCTTTTGGTTTAAATGAAGAACACAAGAAAAAGTTGGTATCGCAAAACTCGGAGAATCACTCCCATGGATGGGACTCCAATGAGGAAGGGTTTGAAAAATTAGACGGACAACACATTAAAAGAAAAAAAGGTTTCAAAAGTGTTGCAAAGAAACAATAATAATAATGGTATTGAATTTTTTAGGGTTAAATGCTGACGTGATACAAGAATGAGCTAAGATTTCAAATAACTGAATCCACTTTGTGTGGGAAAAGGTCTGGCTTTTGCTTCTGTTCTGAAAGGGTCTAGTTTTAAAGTTGGAACTGTAGTTGCCCAGTTATTTGACCAGCAATGAACACTTGTAGAACAAGGAAAGATAGCACTAAGTGATATTACAAACATAAAAAAGAGGATATCTATTGAAAAGGAGAACCATCTTGAGACAACAAATGAGAAAGAAAGCAAATCATATTCCCAAGTCTAGAAACAAAGAGAGGTACAGCTCCACAATAACCAACATAGACTATTTCTTTCTGTTCAAGAAACAGTCATGGATTCCCAGACATGACATTACAAAATGAAAAGAAGAAACAATCATACAGCTTCCAACAGGAACAGATTGGTTGCATTCCTTCAGCTCTATGAACCACCAACTGATCTTGATTGGCAAAATGCAAAGGCCTTCAACGAGAGAGAGAGAGAGAGAGAGAGAGAGAGAGAGAGAGAGAGAGAGAGAGAGAGAATTTCATGATCTGCGTCTAACCCTGGATATAAATCAAAAACGTTGTCTCAAACTTTCAGCAGCAATATTTCATAATATTAGTGTATGTCCTTCCAACAAATTCAGGAGGAATATTGTGGCTGAAAAAGTTATGCTCCTTTAACTTACAAGTACCATGTCCTCGTGTTTTTCCTTAGCTACAGCCTCAGTTTCAAGTCTTTTCCATACCAGTTCACGCATTTCTTCCAACATCTTTGCCTTGGCCTCTTTTTCCATATGCTGGCGCTGACATTCAAGGAACAGCTCATTGTCCATCTCTGAGAACATCTTTCGGACGTTCAGAGTCAGGCCATGAACTGCCTGATTCCAATGAGACTGTATGTTCTTCTCCAGGGCCTCAAAGATGATTGGCAGTATCACTTTACGATTTTGAGCTATCAAGCTGACTATGTGATCGTTGTTCCATAGGAAAAGAGATCTCTCAGCAACCTGCCATAGACACTGTTAGGAAAAGTTCTGAAGACATACTAAAAAAAAAGGCAGGATTTTCTCTCAGATTAAATCAAAGATCTAATGGGATATTGATAGAAATATGTAAGCAAGCACTCCAGCATCCAAATTCGAGTACTTCAATATTCAGTCACATCCATTAGAGAACAATTAGATATGTCAAACATCCAGCCCATGTTTGTCTCGTTGACCATGCTGCCAAAGTGCTCTCACCACATGCGCTCCTCATCACAGGATGAACATATATGTTCTAGATATGTTAGATACTGCTTGTAGAAGACATTTTCTAGTCACTATATGTTGATACTGCTTGTAGAAGACATTTCCCAGTCACTAACGGATTCCTCAATCAAGAACAAAGGAAAGTCACTCTCTGGTGCGAGTGCAGTGTATGTGTTCCAGTAGCTTTCTTGCTTCACATAAACAGTTCTGGAGATTCAGAGAAAACTCATGATTACCTTTGACACATCATTCTAATCAGAGGTAAACGCTAAAATCAGTCTATCTTATTCTTAGGTATTACTTGCTGCCCTATAATGGTTAACACTGCCTATTACTACATCTTTAGAAACAACAATTCAGAAATTGTTGAAAGAACGAACAGAAAAAGTCTATGCAATTTCTTTCTAATAGGCCGCCCTTCACACGGTTAACTGCAGGTATTCCTACCGTTGGTTGCAATATAAAAAGTTCAGACTGCGGATAAAAATAAAAGCATCTTTTATATTTAACAAATCCAGAAAGCGCAGCAATATAGAAGCATAATGGCCCGTATATTCCTTCAGATGATTAGCCAGTAGTTACATTGATGCACTAGTAGTATTTTCATTTCAAAGTGAACAGGTTTGGGTGGTCTATTTTTAAGCTGGGATCTCAAAATTTCAAACCCAAATGCATAGCATCATAAAGTCCTCTCCCTTGCAACATGAAACAATAAAAAGAATCTGTATGTCCAATTTATCATAGGACTGGGTCAAATCCCTAAGAACCTATGCCATCATCAATCGCTGCAAGCAGGGAATGAGTGTTTGGCACCAATAAAACATTAGCAAAGAATAACCATATAAACTGAAACAACAGAATTAATTGAACAAGGATAAAAGATTCACACTAGTTCTAAAAACTAACAAGAAACATATCAAACTGATCTAAAATATAAAATACGCATACTTCATGATTACCAGACAATAGACTGCGAGAAAGAACCTAGGAAGCAGTTGCTGACCAACACATCAGTCGTGTTCAATTTCTATGCTTTTTGGTACAATGTTATACTCTGAGTAGTAGTTGCAGAACCTCATAAATGATAGAAAGTGATTGAGACTAGATTGGATGATCCATCAATCCAGCTCCAAATCAGTAATGGCCTTTAGATTGGACTATTTGGTTTTCAAATTTGTAATCAGGTGAAAAAATTAGTGTCTCCGGATTATGTAATTCAGTTTGTCACATACGGTACTTTCATCTCTTCAGACTGGTAAAATCTGGTTCGCCAAATGTGTAGCTGGAATGTGACAAACCCCATTAAACTTGTTCTGTAAAATTCCCATTGGTTGCTGATCTCTAAATTTGAGGAAATTCCAACCTTCCCAAATTGCTTGTTAAGACTTTACCTAGATGAAGAGGAATCTCATAGAAGTCCATGCATCAACAAACCAAACATCAGAAGATTAAGATAAAACTGGCTGCACATAGATAATTTACATGGTTAGAGACGGGTTATGTGAAAACCTCTCAGTAATATTGGTACATGACCAAATCCTGTATGAAGATCATCATAAGGTTTCCGTAAAATCAGATTCTTGTCCTAAAGGCAACCGTGTATGATGGAATGATGTTACGTGAAAACAAACATCAGCATTGATAAATGAAATGGCAAAATGGTTTAAGCTAGCTGTGTTTCCAAAAGGAAAAGAGGACAATCAAATACTATGATGACTCACAATTATCATTATCATACTTATGCTGGTGATTATGTGGCTGTACACTAAGGACAGCAGTAACAAGACACCGATGCCACTACAGAACACACACAAACACACACAGATGGAGCTGGCGAAAAAATATAAGTGAAGAGAGATGCAGAGAGAGAGAGAATGAAGAATAAGGGGGCTTTATATAAAATCCTAGACGATGAATGGGCCACATAAGGTCCCTAAGCAGACAATCTGCTTAAACAAGGCGTTTAATCGCCTGAGCTCACTATGGGAACTTAGCTCATATGCAAATGCATGCACGCACTGTTGCAGAGATTCCACTTAAACAAGACGTTTAATCACCTGATGCTGCTATGAGAGTTAAGGGCCCAAATGCAGACGCATATTTGTTCTATTGACAACATAGATGCCACGGAGAATGAAAATCAATAAACTGGAAAAAAATAACATGTTATAAGATGGCCTGGCAACTTGAATGCGGTAAGTGGTTAGTGATCTTACCATAGAGGGGGCTATTAGGGCCCTTATGGAGGTGAATAAAACTACAGTGAAACAAGGCACAAACTAGCAAATGCTTCAAAAGTTATAACGCTCAAATTGACAATATGCTTTTGACGTTAACATCCTTGTGAGAAGTTTTTGCAATGTTATAACTATCACATCATATCACACAATATTACAACATTATTGTGTATCAAAGAAAAGCTTTATCAGGTTTATAGGCCCTTATCATACAGCATGATGTAGCATTGCTTCATTTTGTACAAGTTAGATTTCAGTTCTCATCTCTCAAAGTTGGAACCCCAAACTCATTAGGAGGGTTCATTTTTCTGTTGTTATGATTCTATCATAACTGTCTTTTCCGTTTCATTGAAAATTGATTTACAGTATCAATGCTCATGATATCCCCTTCTATGCTTTGCAGTATGATACCTCTGGCATTACAACCTTTACGACAATACCGGTGTCTACATCAACTCTGTTCATGGATTGGATTTCATATCACTATCAGCCCCTTTGTGTTTCTATGGGTAGAAGAGCTCTGCATAAATGTATGACCATATCAACAAATATTTAAGTCTCCTCTTCTGAACCCTTTTTCTTGAGTTTTCCTATGAAATTACCATGAAAACTTGCGATTTTGGCAAAAGGAACTCTTTCATGTTTTTTACAAGCCCAAACTATTTGTTTTGCATCTCATAATAACAATCCAATCTGGAAATACTGCATGCATGTTAAGACAGAATGGTCCTTTTATGCACTTTGTGTGGTTACGTTCTTCACGGTGGAGCCTCGCATAGGAAGGATAACCAGATTAGGTAAGTGCAGCCAAGTTTAATTGTCCCACAAGAAATAAAAATTGACATGATTTAAGCAGTAGAAGCTATAAGAGTACGAAAGGAAATAGGATATGGAAGGGGAAGGGCTTGTAAATGGAGATGATCGTTCTAAAAAGAAGTGGTGTATTCTGTTAATGATGTTATGTTTTTTATGTTAACAATTTCGAAATTTATATTTATTTGGTAATGATATTATGGTTTTAACATGAAGTATCTTATGATTAATTTGGTTATGCATGTTTTTGGGGATCTTTTGGGTTTCTTAAATTATTTCACTATGAGGATGAAGATGAAAAATTGGGTCATATTCTACCCTGTCCTATGGTATGACGTAAATGTGTATTATAGCTCCTGTGATATTGGGTGCAAACTCGTTCTATGCCATTAGTTTTAAATCTTTTGACAACTACCACCCCGCTAAGCTCTTTTACAAAGAAATAGGTCAAAATTGAATTTAAATAGGACTACGACCATAGAAATTATTCAATAAAGATAAGTTTAACAAAAACATCATGGAAATGAAAAGTGCCTTCGGTTAGGACCATAGCTTCACAACATACACAAATTTTAATAGTTTATTGCATTCGAATTTCTGGCTTTGTCTCTACCTAATATAATATTAAACCCGTGTTGTCATTTACAACTCTGCATCACCCATTTCTCTTTCATTCTTACTTATATCTCTCGGATAAGTCCTCAGGTCAGCAAACTAATAGAAGCCATCCCTCAAATACAAAACAAAGACAGCTTCACAAGAAGAACTAAGAGCAACAATGACACAATGCCCTTTCCATATAAGGGCCAGGAGACACAAAAATGTTAACCCAATAAAGAAGGGAGATATTCCACACTTCTGCAAATGGTAAATGAAAGCTATAAGCTAACCGTTATACCAATAAATGGGTAAGATTTTAATATCTAAGATTGAACACGATCATTACCAAAAAAATATTTCTAGACGCATCAGCTCCCAATTAGTGAAAAAGTGAGACATTTCGTAAAAGCTCTCCTTGCATTAAGAATGACCACAAAAAGCCATTTTCATTTAAGTCAGACTCTTATAAGTAAGAGACCATGGATGCTTGAAATTAAAAACATTTTTCTGAGGAACTTATGGAAACTACAAGAACATCTTAATCCAGTCTGTTGACAGCTAAATACAAAAGAATTCTCCATAATCCCATTTCAGACCTCAAGGGTATTCATCAGCTAGTTCCTTAGTCCATCCTATGTACAGGAACATGTTGACCTACTTCAACAAGTTTATGCATTAGGTATACGCAGCAGCATCTGCTACTCCTTTGTAGGCATCGTAGTAGGAAATGATATACTTCAACAAAGAAAGTCCTTCATGATTATGTGTGTATTTGTCTGCATAAGCAAAACTAAAGTGGAAGTCAAGGTTTTCAGACATTTTGGCATAGATCCATTTAAGCCAAATATCTCAGAATTCACAAAACACTAGAAAGGCAACCGCTGGGATAAAATAAGTTCTGTAGGCTTATAATTTGAAGAAGATATGTAAGGACTTTATCGTCTAAATAATCAAATCCATCCTCCTCCTATTCACACACAAGGAGTACAACTGCCAGTATATAGCATGAATATTAACGAAGGTGTGGCAACCATGATACATATGCTTTCAGAATGAAGACATTTTACGAACAAATGTCAAGGTAGCGAGTGTTGGCCTGCTGGAGGCCAACATAGCTACAATATTGATGCAAGAGTGCAGCTAATGTGTATCTTATACACACCGAAAATGTAAAGCATGCATCTGCATGGCACATGCATTATCACATGTATGTAAGAAAATTTAGGCCCCAATAGATGTCTGCGGCACTGCCATAGACAAAGTTCCACCGATTATGGAAGAATGACCCATTCTGTATTTTACCATGATCCAATGATTATTGTATCTATCTACAAAGTACAAACTTCTCTATTTTGCAGTCTTGTGGATTCTAACAATCCATTTTTTCAGCTTCCTAAGAAAAATCATCATCCACAGCTATGGACATTTTCGACTCATCCTCTTTTTGTTAGAGAAACTGGTGTTCAAAACCCACCACATTCACGTCCCCTATGATGGTGTGACCAAGGCATCCAGATTTTTCTTTCAACTCTTTTGAGGTGCGCATGTTACCTAGTCCTAATCTTGCAATTCTATGAAAGGATAGGAAAGGACATCTACTATAAAATTAACGGGCAAAACCATCAAGTGCAAGATGAAATAATAACAATAAAGTACCTGGAAGTGTGAACTATTCAAGCAGCGGCCTATTTGCCTGAAAAGTGGGACCATGCAACGCTGAAATTCTGCTGATTGTGTTGCTTCAAGCACTTCCTCTAGCTCACCTAGAAAAAGAACCTCCTTCTGACAGTTAGTAACAGGCCAGTATTTCAAAAGTCCTCTTATCACTGTATCAGCTAGCTTGAAATCTTTCTCAACAAACTGGGTTATGCAATATAACAGTTGTTGATGGTACATTGAAACTGATTTAGGCTTGTGAAGTGGGATAAGTGCCCGAACCAGGAAGAGTTTATGTTCCTCTTTCAATGGCAAAGCAAATCCATTTATGATGCTTCCAAGAATCTCCAACAGCTCACCAACACCACTGTGTCTCTCAGTCTCAAAAATAAACCGGTAGAATATATTATTGATAGCTTTCCTTATGAAGGGGCGATGAACCATGAACTTCCCATATATGCGGTGCAGAATGGTCTTCAAATAATCTCTTTCCCGTGGGTCCTCTGAATCAAACAAGTCCAGCAATTTCAGAACGAAAGAGTGGTCGATGTACCTCTTAGCAATCTTAGTGTCAGTATCTGAAGAAACAACGTATCTTAAAAGAACCTCATAAACAATCTGCAAATGCGACCATGCTGGATCGAGAAAAGGATCCTCCTCCTCAGGATCAGCATTCTCTGAGCCTGTGTTCTCATGAGAAGCAGGGGGCAAGGATCTAAAGATATTGACAGAGACCATCTTGATCAGTTCTTCCTGAACATGTTCTGTAATCTTCCCTGAACCTGATTGAATGAAATCAACAAGCTCCAGCAACGTCTGCCTTTTAGTCTCTTTCTCTCTGGCAAACTTAAGACTATCTGAGAAATCAAAGATAACTGAGCAAATTTGCAGCTTCCTAATGAATAGATTCTGCCGATCAGAGACCGGAATGTCCCTGAATAGCGGCAGCAATTCAATGGGCCCCGCCGTTGAGGGCGTGCTGGCCAGAACTCTCTCAGGACCACTTTGTGCAGTAGCATTGTTTCTAATCGCATTGGTATTCACAGTGGCATTAGACGTGGAAATACTGGTCGGATTCGAGACAGACGCCGAACTGCGATGGGCGGAAGAGGAATTCCCAGACAAGTGGAAAACCGAAGCCTCATTTGCATCTGATTTGGAAGGCTTACGGCTTCCTCTCTTGCCAATTATCTTGTTCAACATCCCTAATCAACCCTAGGGACGACTAAAGTTTCCAGTTTTAGCTTCTATGGGTCAATCATTAAATTCAAAAGCATCCTAACAAACCTGATCAATCCAAGGATCCACGACAGGGCCTCTGAAGTGATAAGTAGACGCGAATGTGCGCCTGCGGAATCCCTAATGCACAAAATTGAAGAAGTTAGACGTGATTCCTCAGTATCGTGATTTCAGTGATTCAAATCCGATAACAGAAACAGGATGCGACTCAAACTTCATGGAATTCAAGGTAACATATAATTAGAGACGAAATCACAAGAGATTCAAAATATCCAAGAGTACCAAATTCCGAGAAAGGTGTAGAAAAGCTCAAAAGATCTCCCGATTTAACAGCACGAGAAATCCACAAAAGGAAAAAAGGCCGCGAATTCAAGCACGATCTAAGATCATCCGATCGCTACCCACGAGCCCTAAATGATGAAAAAAATAATTCCCAGAACCTCAAAACCCTAAAACGTGCGACATAAGGCCCTTATTTTGAATCAAAAGCTTGTCTGTTCAGCCGTCAACAGAATCCCCGACAAACCGATACTGACGGATCTAAGAGAGAGAGAGAGAGTACCAGTTTGTAGTCGAGCCATGAGGGGAGATGATAAAAGGAAGGAAGACAATAGGCAGATGCCAATTCTAGAAATTGAGATGCCTGGGTCTGGTATTTGCAATAACCAAGAAAATCTCCGATGAGAGATATCTGCAGGGCTACGACGCGCAGAGAAAACCTTTTCACGCGATGGACGTAAAAGCAGAAAAGATTTAAACACTAATCGCTTTCTGGTGTTTTCATCCAAGCATTACATATCCACAGAGACAGAGAGAGACACACACACACAGAGAGAGAGAGAGAGAGGAGGCGCTGAAACCAAAAACTGCACGAACGGGCATTGTGTTGAGTTTCACTTTCGCCACAAAGCGAATTTAATAAATATATGTGAATTTTGATTCACTCTTTACCCTATGCTGTTAAATCCCCTCTTTTATAGCGTCTGTTTCATGATTGAAGGAATCAATAAGAACTTAGTCATCTAGTTTATTACAAATCGTAATTCAGTTTGATTGGTTATATCCTAAGTGGGATCTTCCTATATCTATACTTCTCATTATGTGAACTTTAATATTTCCCTTTTTTTATTCAAAGGCCAAAATTACATCTCTTACACAGGAATAAAGATGGAACATTGACAAACCAGAATGCCACATATAATATTTAGCTTATCCGAAATTTTTATTTGAAACATTATGGTTCTGTAAATTTTAATAATTAATTTCAAATTTTATAGGAAAATTAGGAAATTGTTGAAAATGCCACAAATAGAAAATTGACGACCAAAATGGGGAGGGTGGTACTTTTACAAGGAATAACTTCTATAATATCATTATTAAATTTCATTTTTTTCACAAGAAATAGGGATCTAATCATATAGAGATGAGAGATCCTTCTCCATGTTTTAGAAATTTAATGGGTTGAATCCTATGATGCTCAATCGGATCACAATATCATGAATATTGTCCATCAAATTAATTTGTCAGTGAGAAATGAAAGTATAACGTAAGAAGATCATTGATCCATACTGAATGGGAAAAAGAACCGTCATAGACTGAGATATTGATATCGAGAGTTAAAAAATGGTTGAAGTGGCTAAATGGGAGTACGATGACTATAACTCTAGATATATTTGAGAAAGAAGAAAATGATTTTTTTTTATTTAAATATGAACGGGAATGTTTTGTTTAAAATGGGAACGTTAATCAGGCAATATATGCGATAAAACACACATGGTATATTGTGTTGGCAATTAGTCATAATAAAATAAAAGGATAATACAAGGAATAAAGACAAAATCAAACCTATAATATAGTTGTGAATACAAATTTTAGTCTAACGATTATATATATTGGAAATACTAGGGTCCACCAAAAGGAGGTCCTTTTAGATATGGACCGTCTGATCACCCTTGAAACCTATTTGTGTTGGGAGTTCCATTAGCTAGGACGGATGAGCTTGGACAGGTTGGGATGGAGGCAACAGTACCATGGGGAAGTTAATTCTCTGTTTGCTTGCTTAAAGATTGGAACTACAACACCACAGGTTCTGTCACAAGATATGCCTACAGCTCTAGCACATAATCTGCATAGCGCGTTGATTCTGATTTGGAGTTGCCATACTCGATTTGGATTGAATTTTGTTTTCAGTGATGCAAGTTATAGTTGGAGTAGTGGATTTGGATTTAAATTCAATTGTGTTAGGAATCACATTTATGTCATCGTGTCATATCTTCAAGACTAGATTTGGCCTCTATATTTCAAAGTACATCGGTTTTCTTGTATATATTTATGAGACATGGTTAATACATGCAATCAAGCTGTTATTGATCGTGTAAGGAGGACACTTCCTAGAGCAAGGGGATTCAAGTTTGGTTGCAGTCATACAGGCGCGAATTGCTGAGTTGGAAGCTCCGTTGGCCAATTTGCAAAATGGAGCCATTGTCATCCTAGTTTAGCCTATAGCCTCCTTGAATATGGAGATGTTGTAGGCTTTACACAGAGCTGTGACTAGAGAACAAATTGTTGCTCCTCATCATTCCAAAGACTCCAAGCTAAAGAGATTGGAAAGAGCTCAGGCTGGTAAAGTTTTGGAGATCTTTAATTGAGACTTGAAAAATATTTTGAGGATGCTAATTGATATAAACATTTGATAAATTATTGGTTATGTCTTAAATATATTTGCAAAAGGAGCTACCTCAGGGAATTGATGCAACCCTTTGATGAGCTGACAGGCACCATAGAATCTGCTCCAATTAGGTATACGAGCAGTGTGAGAGAGTATCTGCATTAATTTAGTATAGTAGTTCTCTTTGACATACGTGGTATTCTATAGTTTACAGCATTGCATATATGTGGAGATGCAATGAGATCAACAGGATGTGTATATGGCTAATTTATTTGTCGAGAGCCTAGGAGACATTTGGGGCTCTTGTGGCTAGAAGAGGGACACCATGAGTCTGAGAAGAGACTCGAGGGCAATACTCAATCTAGTGATAGTGATAAGGTTGGTACTTGATGAAGAGCCTATCATAACCCGTCAGATGGAGGTACACAACAAGATCCTACTCTCCTAATGAGGGTGCAAACCTACATAATAGGTGTCACTGCATGACAAAGTGTTTAAAGCATGAGAAACTGAAGGTCATGCTTATCAAGGATCTGACAGGACTGAATATTCAAGATGAGGCTAGACCAAGTATTTAGGAGAAGCTTGTTAGAGTAGCGCCCTTCCAGTTATTGAACTTAATATGCACAAACACCACCATATTTAAGATTGACAAGACGGGTATGCACTTTAGGTGTAATTTCATGGTCATGATTGATGAGGCCTTGCATGGGTTTGTGGCTGGATGTGACCAGGGTAAGGCTAATATTTGATCATATAGAGCTCTAGAGAGATGTACTTGTCAATTTTTTAGTTGGAGGACAAAGCTATAGAGGATATCGCTATAGTGAAGATGATTAAGCGAGAGTAAATGTTATGGAGTGATAATTTCATAGTAGTGATCATAGTTGACGAGCTCGTTACATGTAGGATTGTAGTTGACGAGTTGCACGGTGAAGAATGACTTAAATGGATATAGAAGCCTCTAGTATCAAGAATGAACCGTGTACCTTATTCCCCTTTGTTGCAGGGAACCGGTGATAGCCTCTCTCTCATTTTGCAGCCCTCTGAAGATGCATCGGAATGGTATGCGGGTGATGACACAAGATTCCCACACAGGGGCTTGCACAGACGAAGATTTTTCTCCATATGTTTTTCCACGGTATTTTTGTTTTGTATGTGCCTGTCTTTTATAGGTAGGTGCTCCCCCTTCGTCGTACTTATCCGCTTGTGGCTTCTCTCGTCTGGGAGCTGTAACGGTTGACCGTTACTCGACTTTCCGGTAACGGTCATCCGTTACCAAATCTGGGCCTATCCTCAGGTAACGGACTGGATGACCAGTCCAGCCATTACCTGAACCGAGAATGACCACATACTATAACATCTCCCACTTGGCCATTCGAGCCAAGTGTATCGACATACTGGTTTTCCTCCTACTTTTCAGAGGTTTTTCCTAGTTATGTCGATTCCTGATTACTATTGCAATCAGAACCTATTGTGTGGTTATTTCCCTACACAACAAATTATCTGTTGTATGGTTATTTACCTATACAACAATGTATAACTATTGTATGGTTATTTACCTATACAACAATCAAACATATCTCAAACCCATGTTTTCGACATGTTTTGAGAAGAGTTCCTCAGTGTATCTATTGTAAGTCTGTTAATGATGCATTAATCATTTTGTGATTATATGTAGTTTTAGTTCTGATATGAGAGTTACTAATGAGATGAAAATATTCTTGTGTAGCAAATTTGAGATGAAAGATATGAGTCTTGTTAATGTGATTTTAAGGCTTAAAAGCACAAGGTCTAGATATGGTATATTAATCTCTTAGTCTGACTATATTGAAAAAAATTTAGAGAGATTTCAATATACAAAATGTAAACCTATTAAGCATCCATGTGATTCCTCAAAGTACTTATACAAAAATACAAGTGGTATTCTTGTGTCTCAATTAATATACTCTTAGATTATCAATAGTTTGATATATATAACCAGTTGTACATGACTAGAAATTGCTTTTATTATGTAAGTTGAGTAGACATACTAGTCCTAATATAACTCATTGAAAAGTTATAGAAAGAATACTTCGATATTTGAAATAAACCATTTTCGTTGGGCTACATTATAGGAAACATCCTTCTATTCTTGAAGGATATAGTGATGTAAGTTGGATAATTAACAGCTCTACGAGTAATGAAGGTATCAGGATATTTATTTCTCTTGGGTGGTTTTGCTATCATTTAAAAATCTAAGAAACAAACTATATTGTCTTGTTTTACATTTGAGACATAACTTTCTACTTTGGATGAAACTATAATAGAAGCAGAATGACTTAAGGGACTTATGTCTAATTTACCTGTGGTAAGAAGGTCGCTTCGTACAATTTCAGTTTATTATAATAGCATGACTATTATTGCTAAAAGAAAAGTTTTAAATATAATTAAAATTAAATGAGATACATTTAAGTCAAACTTAAGTCTATAAGAATACTTATATCTAATGGAGTTATGAATATATCATATCTAAAGTTAATACAATTGATACTTTGACTAAGAAACTAACATCAAGTCTAATTTAGAAATCTAGGTTGTTGATGAGACTGAAAACCATGAGTTATTCACAAATAGTGACAACTCAACTTAATTGAGTTAAAATCCCACAAAGTAAGTTTAATGTGGTAATAACAAGTTGTTGAGTGAATATGATAACACTCAATAAAATGTGATACTTTGAGTATCTCTATATTTATCTCCTATAAATCTAAAGTATCATGGTTGTAAGTTAATAAAAGATTATTCTTTGAATGTGATCAAATATTAGGAGAGGATGCTAGCAGTACATCCTTTGAGATATCCAATTAAGTGATTGATATTGTACGGTTGCAATAGAAGGGTTTTCTTATTCCTTGAAATAAATCATGACAAGATATGGATGTATTATTGCATTCATCCTAAAGATCATTGACATAGCCTTTATTATGTTATTAGCAATAGATACTTTTACACCCAAGGTTCGGGTTCAAGATGTATGTTCAATGAGTTCTTGAAAGGTTAATATTTTGTAACTTAGATAATGGTTCAAACAGAATGGTACTATTATTGGAAGCATAATATGATGGTTGATTTGGTAGAACACTTCACACTTTGGACTTTGTGGGGATTTTTGAACTTAATGACTAATTAATGATGGTTGAGTTAATTAAGTATATGTTACATTAATTGTATTTAGTTCATGTTAAGTATAAGTATATGTTACGTTAATTGTATTTAGTTCATGTTAAGTATCTATAAATACTTATTTGATATATCTTTGATAAAAACAAAAATTCAAAAGTGTGAAAGTCATATATGTGTGCGGTACTTATGCATACGAATAGCAATGGACAAACTTTAGAACAAAGAGTTTGAGGAGGACATTTGAAAGAATCCCACATGTCCTCCTATATAGATAGTAGTTCATGAAACTTAGTTCAAAGAGTTTGAGGAGGACATGAATGACCATGCATGTGCACACATGTATGTGCCAAGTCAGGCTCAAGTTCAGTCTTGAGTATTCCTTTTGCACAAAATAGTTTTAATCTAACAATCAAATAGATCTCTTCACGAAAAGACATAGAGCAGGTGGTTATGGAACTAACTTGAGAAGGTGTCTCTCTTGAAATGGATCCAGGATCCATGGTTTCGATTATAAAACTTAATTAGGGCTTCCTAATTAGATGAGTTATTGAAACCTCTTTGTCCACTCTTTACACTCTTCATGTTTTTGTAGTGATTGCTTTCGCTCTCCACTTGGATTGTCAATTGAGGTGGATCAAAGATGGCTCAAGTTCATGTATATACTCTTATCGTGTGATCATTTTATACTAGTAAAAAGGCATTGGTACTTGTATGTACCTGATAGAGGAGCATTGATTTCCTTATGACAAGTTTGTGAGGACTACTCAATCAGATAAGTTCATTACTAATTTTTATTTTGCTTTGTTTGTTTCTTGCATTTTTGCTTATGGATTTCTCTAAATCTATAGATTTTGTTGATGTCGGCATGTTTTATTTATTTCATATTATTTTTTTATAAATGCAACACTACAGTTTTTGCCAATAAAAACCAACTCAAGATTAAAGAGTGGTTCATTCATCCATCTCCAAAAGAACCAAAGACAAGTTGCCACAAGATATCACTTGATTTTGAGGAATCAACCAAGGTGTCTATTAGACAAGAGAGCCTATAAATGTATTTTAAAACCTTTTGTAGCAATAGTAGATTTCTTAATCGACTCTACGACCAATGTATTAAGAGTTGGTTGAGTACAACCTACCATAGGAAAGTACATGTGTATTTTTGGACCAAGCTACTTCCAAATAGATGTTGGTTCTCCAAGAGTACTCCCAACAGTGAGTTGATATTCCTATAATAAAAAAAGACGACCACCTAATGGTATCATTGGTGAGCAATGGAGAAGGGGCCAATATTGCATATGTATGAAGCAAGACTTCATTAGGTAGTGAATGTTGAAAGACTAACTAGTTTTAGTTGCCATTGTAACTCATGTCACACACCTCTATGTCCATCAAGTCCAAGCGTGTTGGAAGAGGAACATTTGGTAGTAGAATCGTGTGCTTATCAATCCTTCTATGTTTCCAAAAATCGATAATAGCACCATCATGCATCACCTATTACATATATAACACCTCTTTAGTTGAAATCCTATACCTTAGCCATTTCCTTTTAGAACAATAGGCCTGCTTGAGATTCATTGGTATGTCTCATGAAGGCTCCTCTTTATTGTATTTTGCTTTAAGCATACTACCCATATTTCTTTGAATCCTCACCATACTGATTTTAAAAGGCATGCCTATGCCCTATTGGTTATTATTAATAATTTCATGATGATCCCAAGTTCTTGGTCCCCTTTTGACTTAGCATCAGATAAGGTCCTCAAGATCTACTCTTAGTCCTTTTATGATTATTGAGATTATAAGAACAATGAGTATTAATCATTGTTCCTATTCACATAATTTGTATCCTTGTAACATGTCATCAAAGGGAGAAGAATCTCCCAACAACAAGCATCATCTAAGAGTGATGATTTTTTCAACATCATTCCTTTTTGTCATCTATAGGAAGCGAATGTGGCCATAGTTTTCGGCTTTGAAATCAAAATCCATGTTTCCCTAGAAGAAAAAAGGTTCTACTTCTACTCAATAGGATGGAAGGAATTTAATAGTTGACCCTATTCATTGAGAAAAAGTTGATCCTTTAAAGAATGAGGAATAGGTTGAGAAACACCACACTATGAATGCTAACATAGCACATTAGTCATGCACCTATGATCAAGTTATGGCTAAAAAAAAGAGGTATGCAACCTAGTCAACTTACTACTACAATGAGATTAACATTGAGGCTCCTTCATCTTGCCATCTACAAGGGAGAATAATCTAATATACTCTCTTTCACAATAATGAGAAGAAGAGACCTCAACCCCTATATAAGAATGCCTATTGTCCTGAAGATATTTAGCCCCCATCAAGAGAGGGTCATGCCCCAAAGATACTAGTTACATATCCATCTCATATGATATTGATTGCTTCCACCACTAATTGATGGCAAGAGAGGAAAACTATTGAAGGATTCAACTCAACATAGGTTAACAGCAGGCCACAATCTCTATGATCAAGTTGTCTCTCAATACAAAGGGCTATATAACTTAATCAACCTACTCTTAGAATGAGATCAACGTCGAGGCTACCCCACCTTGCCATCCATGAGAGAATAATTTGACATACTCTCCATCATGATGATGAAGAGGAGAAATACCTACAACTACTCTTGTCCTGAAGGTATTTAGCTCTGACCAAAAAGGAAGTGTGCCCAAAAGGTACTCGCTACATATTCATTTCATATGGTAATGGCTGCTTCTACCGCTCATTGATGGAAAGAAAGGAAAGTTACTAATAGATCCAACTTAATGAAGGTTACCTCATGCTACATGGTTATGATCCCATCCATTGTAACCATGTATATTCTGTTGATCTCACTTAGAAGGAAAGCAACCTCATATATATAGGGGGAGAGAAACTCACTCCAATACAAGATTAAACCTCCTCAAATATTTTCTTCATTCGATCATGGTGATCAACTATAGATATTTGAAATGAAAAATAGAGTGTATTGTTATGCATTAAAAGCAAGTGGAGAAAGTACAATGGTACACTATACTTTTAAGATTCAAATCTTTATTGTTGATCGCGATGATCAAACAGTCAAAATGTTTAAGGAGAATTGAACACAACCCCTCTCTCTATACATATATATATATATATATATATATATATATATAATAGAGAGAGATTATATGTATGCAAAATTTACTAATATAAAGATGATCGGGTTTAATGTTTTACTTTCTGAAATTAGCCTTTGACTTGAAATCCTATAATTAAAAGCTCCATGCCTAGTACTATGCCACAATGGATCAGGTTCGGGTCCATGAAAGTCTAGATCCAGATCCCGTTTCAGATGTTATTAGTAAAGACAGTATCTTTGTCTTATTGGGTCTATTTGAGAAAGTATAACGCTTGAAGCCTATAAGAACTGTAATTTTTAATGACACACAATGAGAGACAAAATTCTAACATACACATTTGCAAGCATTCTTGACTTGGCGACAAGTGACCCATTTTTTTCTAATTTTACATGCTTCTTTGTCGAAAGTAATGGACTATCCTTTTTGAATTATTTGACTTAAGCTAAGCAAATTATGATTCAAACCAGGAACATAATAAACATCACCAACTAAAACTTCTATACGTGACTTTATTTTTAACATAATTGTTTCTTTTCCATCAACCTTTACTTGATTATTATCTTCAAGTTAAATGTGTTGCTCACTATATTATCAATGATGCAAAACAATTCTTTATCACCTGTCATATGGTTAATACAACACCTATTTAAAAGCCAAATATCATTTTCACTGTTATTCACACATGTCAAAAAATATTAGCATTTTTTTAGCAAAATTAGTACTTTGTTTTGCTTTTTTAAAACAATTTGCTTCAACATGTCCAAGCCTTTTACAAAAGTAATATTGTTTTAACTTTAAAATTGATTTAATGTTTTTTTATCTCCACCTAACTTTTTCTCATTAAAATTCACCTTACTTTGGCCTCCTTCATGATCATGAGTACTATTTCGATAGCTACTGTGCCTTTATTCTTTTGATCATTGAATTCTTTATCATTCTTTTCCTTTTATGTAATTTAAACCTTGGATTGGAATGCTTTCTCAATCATCTTTTCTTTTGACATGTTCAATCCTTCTTCATGTGCTAAAGTGAACCTTTTATTTCATGAATAGTATAAGTAAAAAGATCTTTAGATTTTTTAATAGATGTAACAACATTATCAAATTTAGTAAGTAGACTTCTTTACACTTTTCTATAACTTTTTATTTATTAATATTCTCACCAAAATTCCTCATATGATTAATAACATAAACACATGAAAAGAAATCCTCAACCCATTCTACACCTTTTATAAAAAGGTTCTCAAACTCCTTACATAGTGTCTGAAGTTTTACCATGGTTACCTTATTTTCTCCATGATATTCCTGCATCAAGAAAGGCTATACATCTTTTAAAGTCTTAGCATTTGTAATAAGTAAGAATATTGATTCTATAACACAAGAAATGCTTTCGCATCATTCTTTTGAGATTCTTTTGCTTCAAACTTTTAAACTTCATTTTCTTTTTTTCTTAACCATTCTCCACCAAATACCACAGATCTCCAATAGTTCTCCAAGTCGACCAACTGGACTCCAATTGGATGGATTCAATTATCGCTTATCTACAAGAAAATAAATTGTCAACTAACCAAATGGAGGCTCAAAAAATTCAAAGGGAGGTAGGGTGGTACACCTTCATGGATGGGGAGCTATATTAGAGATCTCTTATATTACAACTCCTTAAGTGTCTCCATAAAGAAAGAAGTTCCCCTAAAAACAATTGAGGTTTGTGAAGGTGGCCTCATACACTTTCATAGATAGGAAGCTACATCGGAGATCTGTTAATCTATTTGCATTGTAGGAAAAGCTAGGATTTGGAGAAGTATATGAATGTGAATTAAAAACACTAATGTCATAGAGAGTAATTGCAGACTGTAGGATGCAAACTCCTCTTATGTGGTTGTACCTTACTGTCCATTGTATCCTTCACGTCACCCCAGCCTTCTCCAAATGCATGCTAGATCTTTGAAACAGGTCGAGTACACCCACAAATATGAAAAGTGATTAGAAAAAAGAAAAGGAGAAAACATAGCCTTGTTTATTTTTTGCTTGTGTGTGTGAGAGAGATGCCAAGATAGTGCATACCTTTGACAGATGCCTTACAAGACCATCATTAAGGCTTTTATACGGTAAGAGATTCAAATTGAAATAATGGAAGGATTTTAAAGTTAGAAGTTTAGGAATATCAAATTGATAATTGCAATAACTTAAATCCAATTCCTTAATATTTTTCAAGAATAGGATGATATACCCTCAATAATTCAATGAGGGTATATCATCCTATTCTTGATTTTATCAAACTCATAATCCCATAATTTTGTTTCTATTAAGTCGAGCCTGTGTTTCTTTGGTAGAAGATAAAGAGCGAGAATTGCTTGAGGGTGGGCCCGATCCATGACAATTTCATACAAGAATCTTCATTTGTCATGGCAGAACTACTGAAGAGACCCCAAATCTGTTGATGTTAGATTTTCTTCCTCCGACCCGACTTCCTTTCTCATCTTAGTTTGCAGTCCATATCTATATTTATCTCTCCACAACCATCAAACACGGCAAGTAATCCCCGCTTTTAAGTTGAGATTGTTTCTCCTAGTTTCTTTTGGTTTGTATGTATATTCTTTTCTCTTTTGTTATAACTCTTCTTACCTTTTCTTGTGATCCTACTCTCAATTGTATTGGCTATTGAATAACTTTCTTTTGCATCCTTTATTGTATCCTCTTTGTTTCTAGGCATGACTTCAGACTAATCATTCAAAGCTATACCTTATTTTGATCCTTTTCTTTTTTCGGGGGTACCATAACCTTATAAAGGTTTTTTTGGACTTTGTTTCTTATATTTATTCTTTTCTACTTCCTTACATGGTCATCAGTGGGATTTTTGAGGGACTTTTGTGAATTTGTGTGCTTCCAAATTTATTTGTGGCTTGAAGCTGACCACTAAATTGCATATCACCTTTGTTATCTTCCTCAACTTAACAATTTTCATTAATATGTTCTAATATGCCGCATTTATTGCAAAAATTGGGCAATCATTTGTACCTCATGAAAACTTGGTGTAGTTTGTTATCTTCCCCAAACTTTAGGATAATCCCTCTTCTGAAAGGTCTTGTTATGTCAATGTTGATTCAAACTTATAGATGGTTGCCTTTCTCCTTCCCTGGTCATTGACATCCACTTCAGTAGAGGAGCACACTGCATTTGATATCACCTCTACTTATTCATTTGGTCATAGCATCCGTTGCAAGATTTGGGATCTAAATCCAAAGTGGGGCTTTGCAAATGTTGTTGTGGATGACCTTAATCTTCCATCAACCTCTTGCAATAGAGGCAAACTTTTATCGAAACCCTAGGGACACACAACCAATATTTGATGCCTATCTCTTCTACTCTTGAATTGGAAGGTCATCACATTGTGTCCTTTTTTCACACCTCCATACCTTTGATCGGCATCGAAATGCACTTCATCAATTTTCATATCAGTATTGAATGGCTAGATTGTTATGGGTTTATCAGTCAGTTTGAAAGATTCTTTAGCATTGGTGCCTTTCCCTGCCTTCACTTTTGTGCTTGTAGGAGTAGTTTCCTCCTTTGTTAGTTTGACTCTTCTACACTTTTGTATTAGCTCTTGCTTCATTGTCATAATCACACAATAAAACTCACCAAACCCTATCAATCCATAGATAATCTCACCTGTGTGTGACTCCATCTCGATTGTGAAGCCTAGGTCCCCATTTGCTATACCCATTTCTCATAGAAGATGACTCATGAAAAGACGTCATTTTGGGGGGAAATTTCCCACATTTGAACACTTAATTTTGAAATAAAAATGGTTAATAGAGACATAATTTAACATTATAAACATTATTGGGTAGAATTTTTGCTTATACTGAATGCATCAAAGACGCCTTTCATATCCTTTCACTTGTAACTCATGAAAATAAGGGAAATCATTTGCATATGAATGCCTTGTGAATTCAACCTAGTGTAACGGTGAATTGTTTGTTGGCATTTTTGCTTTTAGTTAAAACCCTCTATGAGAGAAGTGCCCCGAACAAACCCATGTAAGCACTGGGGTCATGCACTCCTTTTCCGCTATCAATAGACGTTACGTTTTCAAGATGGTTTTTGTGCGTCAAGTGCCTATCTCTTAAGTGATTTTCAAGCTAAGTGGGGTGAGTTGAACGGGTGCCTTTGCATGCATTACCTTAAACGTTTCCAAGGATTTTCAAACACATTGCCTCTTTGCCTTTGCCGTTTTGAGTGAGTGAGTCTCTAAGTGCCAAGGCGTCGGCACACTTGACACTTGGGGGAGGGACTCTCACGTGCCATTTTGGGAGACGGTGGCCAAACTCCAACACCAAAGTGAAATCCGCTAAGGCTTGCTTGGCCCCGAGGCCAAGCTCCGGTCAAGGAGAGGCCATCAACACGCCCCGACGCGCCTGGCGACGGTTACCCCGTGACAAAAGAGAGCCATTAAAGATCCTATGCCTCAACGTCATTCAAGCTTAGCTGCGATGGAACTGAAGTGTGCTAGTGCTCTGCCCCATCTCTAGAACGTTGCTCACTTAGAAGAAAAGCTGAAAATCGGGTGAAGAGGAATGAAGGAAGGGGGAATGTTGCCGGACCGTTGCTCATGGCCAACATCTTTGTCACTTAGAGAAATCAAGGGTGTTGCCGTTTTCGTGTTAGCCAAAGGGAACACTATGGTACAATAGAAGCCAAAAGCCCTGAGGCGCACAGGACGACCCCCTTGGTGGGCTATCGGTATGGGATGCATCACCCTGCCGAGTGGATAGTATCCCGTAGTCTAGTGCCACTCCTTAACGGGCGCACTATGACAAAGGAGATTGGAAAGGAGGATTGGAAGATCGATGGGGTAACACCGTTCTTCCGGGTAACCCCCATTTTGGTCGTCCTTTGCTCATGCAAAACGGTGCCCTTTTGGTTCAACTCGTGCGAAGGGGGCGCACATGGAGCTGAACGAACCATTTCGATTCAGTGGCTACTTCGGTGATGCGGAGTGCCACCATGAAGTGCCCAACTTGAAGGCAGGATCTCTAAGTCAGGTGGAGACCCCTCATGCGGTGCCAAAGTTGAATGACGAAGGTTTGCCAGTCGCCATAAGAACTGTGCTTCTCACGAGCCCAACTTGATGGCAGGATCTCCAAGACAAGTGGAGACCCCTCATGCGGTGCCAAGTTCAAGTCCATGCCGGCCAATACGTTGCGCCCGACTCAATTCAGACAATGTCCGACGAGGTAAGGCTCTCGGCACCGCATCCCAGTTCATGCCGGCCAATACGTCGCACCCGGCCTCAGTTCATACCGGCGCCATACAGTGCGCTCGATTTCCAGTTGCCTGCAATGTACAGGGACAGAACTCCTGCATGCGCCAGGGTCCAGTTCATGCCGGCCGATACGTCGCACCTGGCTCAATTACAGATGGTGTCCGACGAGGCAGGGCTCTCGGCACCATGTTCCAGTCCAGCGGCATTAGTTCGAGGCAGGTCTCCAGCACCGCAAGGACCCATTTTAGGCTGGTGCGACACACTGCGTTTGGCTCAAAAGGTAAGTAGGTGGCCAATGAGGTGGGACTCATGCGGTTCACCAAGTCGAAGGTTCGTCGGTTGCCACAAATACCCCACACTTTTGTGCCAAACAAACAAATCAAGTTGCTCTTGACCCTAAGACTTTGATGAGTAGTGCTAAAAAAAAGCTTCCTCATGACAGGCGAGGAGTACTCAGGCCGCCGTTAGTGTCCCAGTTGCCTCAATCAGACGGGGGGCAGTCATGCAGATTCTGAATGTGCCAGGCATGATTTAGTAGCGAAAGAATGGAGACGTTGCGGTTTCACGTAAGCCGTCATCACGCAGTGGCCGACGTACTCTCAAACGTGAATCATAGTGTCCCACGGGTTGGAAGGACCGTCTGCAAGCCCAAACAAATGGGGTGCGACAACGGGGATGAAGGATGCCTCGATGAGCTGAAGCCAATCAAAAGTGTTGTGCCATGAGAAGTCAAGACGTTGCCGAGGGCGACAACGGATTTGGGTGGGGGAGAATGTAACGGTGAATTGTTTGTTGGCATTTTTGCTTTTAGTTAAAACCCTCTATGAGGGAAGTGCCACGAACAAACCCATGTAAGCACGCTGGGGTCGTGCACTCCTTTTCCGCTATCAATAGACGTTACATTTTCAAGATGGTTTTCGTGCGTCAAGTGCCTATCTCTTATGTGATTTTCAAGCTAAGTAGGGTGAGTTGAACGGGTGCCTTTGCATGCATTGCCTTAAACGTTTCCAAGGATTTTCAAACACATTGCCTCTTTGCCTTTGCCGTTTTGAGTGAGTGAGTCTCTGAGTGTCAAGACGTTGGCATACTTGATACTTAGGGCTTAGGGGAGGGACTCTCATGCGCCATTTTGGGAGACGGTGGCCAAACTCCAACACCAAAGTGAAATCCGCTAAGGCTTGCTTGGCCCCGAGGCCAAGCACTGGTCATGGAGAGCCTGTCAGCACACCCCGGTGTGCCTGGCAACGGTTACCCCGTGACACTAGCATGATTTTCCAACCATGTTACTGGCACTATCAAGAAAATTCTCCCCCAAAAGCAATATAAACAAATTTTCATTGTTGAGAGAAATATCTACAACCTAACTTGCTACCTCAATATTTGTTCATAGGGCTGGACAAAACAACTACCTCTTGAGTTCTTCAAGTACAGACATGAGACATATTGAAGTTACTTCTTACATTTTGATATAGGTCAAGGGATAAATTGTCGTAAAATGATTTCATAGAATGCATCTTGTATGATAATGTTTACCATGTAAAACCCCTTAATAACAATCTAGGTGTGACCGTATTACAGTGCTAGTTCTAGTGTTCCACATACGTACACAACGTGAGAGGCGCGCTCTAGAGTTGAGCCTTTGGCACACCTTTGAGTAGTTTTATTTAGGGTCTTTTGTATTTGTTTTGATTATAATAAGCAGTCATGTGTGACCAACATTAGGATGTTTAGAGATTGTAGGTTAGTTCAATTCAGTTTGATGTTATTTGGGTCTAGTTTTGGATCATTTATTGTGTTATTTAATTTGACCTTCGGGTTTAGATCTGGAATAGTTCATTTGGATCCATTTCTATATGGTAGAATTGTATTATTTAAGGTTTTATTGTGCTATTGTAAGGGAAGACAATTATTGAATAAATATTTCACTTTTGGAGAATAAAGATTGAATTTTTTTTCTTCCTCCTCTCTCATCTCTATGTGCTTGTGTGTGTCCGTGCTTGATGGACTTCAACGACTAGGGCCATGTAGGAACATATGTAAGAGATCTCTACTCTACATGAGGATATGATGGTCGTGATGTATTGGGAGGAAGAGATGTTGTTTCATCCAAGTTTACTCCATTGTGCGTTGAAGAGGAGTTGAGACAATCGGGCGTGGTTGTTGCCATCAACAAGTGCTTCTAGGGACCATTTTCATGGATTTGGTAGAAAAGCAATGACAAACCACAAGGTAGCTAATATTTCGATTTGGGTTCTGTAGACACCCAAAATTTTTCTCAAAAGATTTAATCTTTTAGAAATTTTGCCTTTTTAAGAAAAAATTATGGTTTTGGGTCAGGGTTTTCAAATAAAGACACCTTAAACGAACTCATTTCCGTACCAAATTTCGTGGCAGCCTCAAAATAAAGGTAAATTACACTCCTCTCAGAAAAATCCAATTTTGACAGAGCCAAGAAAATGACTACTTCGCCCTTAAGCCCAAATTGGCTGAATTCTGCTTTTCAAATGATTTTCTTTAAAGAAAAGATGGTTTCAAACAAATTTTCTTCAAAGAGACAAATGAGAATGAGACATTGGGAACCAAACCCAAAAATGTTTGCAAAATATCAAATTTGTAAAAATCTTTGAAATATAAATCAAATCCAAATAAAGTCTCAAAAACTCGCCCGATTGAGGATAGTACTACTTCGGGACCTTACGCCCAAGGGTTAAAGAGGTTCGAGACCCTATACCCATAGAAAGGGTTAAAGTGGTCCGACACCCTACACTCAACAAAGGGTTAAAGTGGTTGAAACGATAAAGACTAACTCACGAGACGAAAACAGGTCACCCATTCAAACAAACATTGGAAATGAGACTCAATTGTTTTCCAAAATGAATATTTAAAGATTTCGTTAAAACTCGATGTTTTCAAATATATCTCAAATAAAATTATTTTAAAAATAAACAAAAAGAAAATATTTGAAACCATAAATGAAAAGGGATGAAGTCCAGGTCAAACAAGGATAAGAACAAATCATGATGGGAGCGAAGATTAAGCCAACAGTTGACCCAAGCCCGCATCAAGCCAAGACCGAGCTCGTGTGAACCAAGCTATGGATCAAGGAAAATAAAAAACGTGGATCAAATTAAGTCAAGACTTCACCATGCATGGCACAAAGCTGCCCCAAGTTGAACTTGGCCGGGCCATATCAAAGTGCATCCAACCGAGCCCAGTTGGTTTAATGAACCTCTTTGGCCGTACACTCCTTGATCAAACTCACCTTACCTTTGCTTGACCACACCACCTTGGCTTTGTTTGACCAAGCCACCTTGACAAACCTTTACCAAAACCCCTTAGCCAACCTTGATTGAGCCACCTCGGTTTTGCTTGACCAAGTTGTAGACGTGAATTTTTATTTCAAAACCTATGTAGAGATTTGAAAAGAAATTCCTGAACTATGTCGTGTATGCGAGCATGCTAGCTAGTTTGCTCAAACTAGCAAAGATTGATTTCAGACTTCATGTAGCGATTGTAGACAAGTGAACTTTTATCGACATAGGCCTTCTTGAACCGATGCTCAAGGGTCAACTTAGACGCTTTGAAAATTATTCAAGATCCGATAAGTTTTTAAAAACAAGATTCTAACTTCAAAAGTTTGATAAAATCTTGATTTTGGTTCTTAACTTGGAAATATTTTAAGTCCTGAAAAACAAAAACCGGTTCTGTTTTCAAAGGTTCGTTTTCTGATTTTTTTTAAATAATAATGATTTTCAAAAATCCTGAAAATTTTATAGAGGATAGATCTTAATGTAAGATTCAGAAAAATGTTTTTATTTTTATTTTACATGCCATAGATTCATATAATTAAATTCGAAAACAGACCTCACTCATACATTCGGGACAGACCTATGCCAAAATATCAGAGGTTTAGAAAAACTGATATATTTTTGTGCTCGGACCTCCAATTTCTATGAAATTAGTTTTGTTGGAAAGCTATGATTTCAGCTTTCTAAAGAGACTATTTTCAATAAATTTGGTTCACTATGCACAAAGATATTCAGGAATAATCTGACTTATGTCATAGGAACTTTTGGTTTTCCAGAATTTGTTATGATTTTTATAAAACATTTTTTATTTTGTTAATGATATTTAACAAACCCAAAATTATTGAAATTTTCATCAGACGTCCCTATGTATCTCTAGATTAGACAAGACAAATTTTGACATATTTGGAGCAAGGGATAATCAAAGAGAAATCTTTTACCGAACACGTGCAAAGTGCAGAAAAACAGATTTCAAATTTTCAGAACTGTGTTTGTGTTCTAATCCGAATTAAAATGAATCTACAGCTAGAAAAAATAGTCTAAATCCTAAGGATTACGTGAACAATAGGAGATTAAGAGGTTCATGATCTTAAGTTGTGCTATGGAGTCGAAAGAACCAATATCAAAGCATGTAACGAAGACTGCATGAATGAAAGATGGGGTTGTCTTGTGAATCTGAATTAATACACCTTTATGGAGACTTAAGCTCCTTAATTACAAACCCATGATATTTATTAAAAAAGGAGATGATTGAAATGAGGAAGAACCTGTAATAGATGGAGGAGGAAAGTCTACAACAGATGGTTGGCGGTGGGCAGCAGCCTCCTTTCTTGCTCTCTCTCCCTCTCTTTCTCTCCCTCTCTTTCTTTCTTACTTTCTCTCCCTCTTAGTGGATGGTTTGCTGAACTCGGATTGATCGTTGTTGGTTCATGCCATCTCCTCTTTCTAGAGAATTTGCCTCCTTCCAGTCCGAATTCTATATATGGGAGGTTTCAAACACTTTATAAAAAAATATTTTATATTTGAAAACATCAAATTTAATGAAATCTTCAAATATTATTTTGGAAAAGCATTGGGTTTCATTCTCAATTTTTGTTTGCAAGGGTGACCTACTTTTGCTCCGTGAGTCAGTTTATAACCATCTTACCATTTAACCCTTTTCATGGGTGTAGAGTATCGAATCACTTTAACCACTTCAACGGGTGTAGGGTATCAAACCACTTTAACCCTAAGTATCAGGTCTTGGAATGAGACCCTTCTCAACCGGGTAAATTTCTGAGGTCTCGTTTGAATTTAACTTTTTATGAATTTCAAGGGTTTTGAAATTTTATAAATTTATCAATTTGCAAACATTTTTGGGTTTGATTCCCAATATTCTCATTTTCATTTGTTTATATAAAAAGAATTGTTTGAAATCATCCTTTCTTTGAAGGCAATCATTTAAAAAAAATAGAATCCTGCCAATTTGGTAATGAGGGCAAAATAGTTATTTTTGTATAATTTTGTCCAAATTTGATTTTTTTCCAAAGGAATGCAATATATCATCATTTTGAGGTTGCTAGAAAATTTTGATGCCAAAATGAGTTCATTTGATATATTTTTATTTAAAAAAAAAAACAAAGTTGAGAAAAATAACCAAATTCCTAAAAGATGAAAAAATTTATTTAAAAAAATTTGGGTGTTTAGACGAGCCTTCACCGAACTCCCTTGGCTAAACCCGTCTTGATCAAGTTACCTTTAACCCTGGCCTAACCAAGTCACCTAGACCCAACCCATCTTGGCTAACCCACGTGAACACAAAGAGGACCAGCACAAGGCCCACATGAGCACATGTGGCAGCTATGGAGTTGGAGCAAGAGATTGGGCTAAAGAGCTTGGCCCAATCCAACTCGTGGAAGGCTCTAGGCCTCCCCCCCCTCCCTTTGCCTATAAATAGAGGCTTTAGGGGATGATTTTCAGTATGAGAGGGATTCAAGAGCATTCAAGAGATTTAAGGAGCAGATTAGGGAGTCTAGGAGAGAGAGTGAGTGCTGTAAAAAGAGAGAGAAAGAGAGGAGAAAGAAATAAAGAACGAGAGAGTGAGAGAAGGAGAGAAAAAGGGGAGGATTGATCCCTCCTTAAGCTATCATCCATTGGCAGCCATTATAAGTTTGATCCTTCTTCTTTACTGATCTAAAACTCTCATTCTTTTTATTCAATTCAAAAGGAGTTGTATTAACGATGCATTAGTCTCCCCCCATGATGTATTAGAGTAGAAATGATGCTTTTTCATTTCTTTTACATTTACGCATTCTACTTATTTGATTTCAAGCTTCTCTACCTCTCTATATTCTATATCCTCTAATATCTCCTAATCCCCTCTATACTTAAGCTATAAATATATTTATATTCATTTTCCTTCAGTCATTTACTTTGAATTAGTTGTGATTTGCTTTTAATTCCGGATAAATGCATTCACGTATGTTTTAGAAACTAAAACTTTGTTTTCTACATCCTCCATACATCTAATGTTGCATTTTTCATTTCCGAACCTCTGCTCTAAATGATCTGAAATTTAGAACACCGAATCTTCACACACAAGGCCTACTTCTAATAAAATTTTCAAGAATTTTATGGTCGTGTAGTATCGTAAATAAAATAGAAGAAGATCGGATAAATCCACAATCAAGTCTGCACAGTCTGTATTTCCTAAAAGAGAGGTTGGGTAATCTTCTCATAACTTTGTCTACAGTGAGTTAAATTGGTTAAAATTAATCTCATTTAAAAGTTGATATCAATATCTTTCCAATAAGACTAAATTCATAAAAATGAGAGTCATGTGCACCGAGATACAGGCGTTTCTTTAAGCCTCTATATTTCTACAACAGAATTGTTTTGAGTGCCTGAGGAGAGGCACATGTTGGATTTAATTTTGTCAAATAACAACATATAAAAATGAAATAAAAATAGTCTTAGGATCTTCAATTTCTGCTCTACATACTCTAAAATTTTCATGAATTTTAAGAGCTTGTTTCTGAATTGTTTTAAATAGCTTAGAGATCTCCAAAATTTATGAAAAATTCATAGTATGTAGAGCAGAATGTGAAATCCTAAGACTATTTTTATTTCATTTTTATGTGTTGTGATTTGGCAAAATTAAATCCAACATGTGCCTCTCCTCAAGCACTCAAAACCATTCTGTTACAGAAATATAAAGGCTTAAAGAAATGTTTGTATCTCGGTGCACAGGGCTCCAATTTTTATGAATTTAGTCTTGTTGGAAAGATATTGATGTCAGCTTTCCAATGAGACTAGTTTTAGCCAATTTAACTTACTGCAAACAAAGTTATGAGAAGATTACCCAACCTCTCTTGCAGGAAATACAGATTGTGCAGACTTGACTGTGGATTTATCTGATCTTCTTCTATTTTATTTATGATGCTACACGACCCTGAAATTCTTGAAATTTTTATTAGAAGTGGGCTTGTGTGTGAAGATTCGGTGTTCTAAATTCTGTTTTTCAGAACTTGAAAAGTTTTCATTCCTTAGACCAAGTGCATGACTCTTTTTTATTCAAATAAGCTCTAAAGTGAATTTTGGAAATACACACCTTGCACAAATTAATCCTCAAAGCGTCTAAGCTGACTCTTGAGTACTGATTCAAGAAGGCTTAAGACGAAAAGATCTCGCTTCTCCACAATCGCTCCATGAAGTCAGAAATATAACTTTGCTAGTTTAAGTCAAACTAGTTCGCTCACGCAAAAACGAAATAGATTGAGAAATTTATTTCAAGTCTCTACATAGGCTTTGGAATAAAATTTTCACATCTACAGGTTCAACTTATAAAATAAAATTGTATAAAGGAATGAGGTTGGTACTGCATGCGAATTGAACTGCTTGTGAGCTACTCGAGAACAACTCAAAATTAAATCAAATTCAACTTGATGTTGTCAAAGCTCAACTCAGGCTCAACCTTTGGGTGAGCCAAGCTCGAGTTTACTTGTACTCAACTCAAGTTACTTGGGATCTTAAACAAGCATATATAATAATTGTGAGTTCAAAAACTATTAGTACACTTTAATCCCATACTAAAGAGAGTAAAGGAAGCAGATGATACAATGGTTTTAAAAAAGTAAAGCCAGTTTTAGTTGTAACGCATTCCTTGTTCTTGGTTGATATTCAGTGTATTCCCTAGCCCTTTAAACCTCATCAATGCATCCCATGGACATTACTAAGCATTGAGCTTTGTGGCTCAAGTAATCAAGCTTGCTCACTCAAGTAAACTAAATGTTTCTTGAGCCGAGCTCAAGCTTGGAACTGTAAACTTGATCAAGCTTGAGCTTGTGCTTTAGTTGGATATTTTCTAATAAGCCTAGTTGAGCTTACCCATGCTCGAGATTGATTCGACTTGATTACACCCCTAAATAAGGCTCATCTAAAGGAACCGTATATATTAAAATAAATGTTGAATTCCTAATGGACATAGATAGTTATCCAATTTGAATCTGTCATGTAACTTACATTGGGTTTTGGCAATCTAAATCTACCAATTTCTACTAGAATTGGAAGTGTCAAAACATATTATCTTTGCATTCCTGTCTTCGGGCAATACGTATTTGGATTTGTTTTGACGTTCATGTTTTATATGAAAGAGTTGTAAGTCCTATCATAGAGGATCCAATATCATCATGTGCTCATATTAGATGTAGATGTAAACCATTTGGGATCTAAATTTAGTGTCATAGATTTGTTCTTGATGATGATTCTTGCATTCAACACGAGTGAGGTAGCATCCTTCTTGTTTATTAAGGGTACACAATCATAAATATGTTGGTGCTCTACTCAACACATTGCTTGAAAAATGTGAAATACAGGTTGCAATATCGACTTTGAAAATATCGTTATAAAATATGTCTTATATATATATACACTCCTAGTTCTGGTTTATCCCTTACAATTATTTTGCTGGTAAAGAATCAAGAAAATAATAAAGAAACAGTATTACAAAATGCCAACATCCATTGTTTCTTGGTTTGGGCACGTGACGCTTATACTGTCAGTAGCCTTTAATGCCACTTATGTGGTCGATCCTTTGTGCAACTAATCACCACATATACGGACTTAGTTGTATACTGAAGATTAAAATCAAAATAAATATAACAATTAATATAGTTTTGAATAAATTAAGTGACAATTCAATACATTTTGTAAAAAATGCAAATGCAGCTTCATGGACCATATTGCATATGAAAATACAGGCCATATGACACACAATCTCTCTAATCAGACAATATTGGGCGTTTAGGTGCTTGAAGAAGTCGCTGCCAGTGCTTAAAGAGTACATATAACTGCATATACATGCATTTGCAACATAGCTTGTCAATTTTACAATTTTCACTACGGAGCCTTTGTCACTAACTTACTCATTCCACCGCTGCCACCACCACCTTCTATTTCTATCATCACCATTGACGCCCTTTGCTGCCTTCAAGTATACTAGTACGACTATTATGCCTACCGCACCTATGATTACCGTCCTCTACTGTTGTCATAATTAATCACTATCAGCATCTTTTAGTTGGTGCGACTGTTGTACCATATCCCACAAAAACTCTGAAGTTAACCATGCTGAATGAGCCTACTTTTTTTCTTTTTAAACGATGGGAGGCCAAAGCCACATGCATGCCTCAAGTATCAAACTCACAACCTTCAACTTGATAGTCGATCCTCACATTTTTAGGAAGTCCTCATGCACAATTTGGCATAACTATCTATTGTTGGAGATTACCTGCTTCCGGCGATGTGCTTTGGTTCTGTTCCGGCCTGGAGCTTCTGTTCGCTTGGAGAGTGTGCAATGGAAATTGATTTTGTGAATGTATTTGAGGTTTTCACACAGGGATTTTCCGGGAGAGGAACTCGATTTGTTTTCCCTTTTCCAAACTATTTTTTCAGTATTTTTTTTATATTAGCTGCTTCGTTTAAATAGGCAGTATGCTTCCCCCTCTTCCCAGATTTTTCTCCTGCGACTTCCCTCATTTGGAGCGTTATCCAAAGCGTTACCAAAAATCTTGGTAACGTCCTCTACTTATGATCATTCCTTATCCAGTCGTTACCTGTGCTGGATGAGCCGAGAATGGCCACAACACATCATCTCCCACTTGGCCATTCGAGCCAAGTGTACAGACATACTGGTTTTCTCCCACTCTTATAGGGTTTCACCTAGTATTGTCTTTTCATGATTGCTATTACAATCGATATCCGTTGTGTGGTTATTTCTCTACAACAATCAAACATACCTCAAACCCATGTTTGTAACATGTTTTGAGAAAAGTTCCTCTATTATGCCTTTTGTCAAGGGGTCTGCCAACATATCATTTGGTGGCATGTATGAGATGGATATTTTCTTTCTCATAACCATATCATGAACATAGTGGTATTTCACAATTATATGCTTGCTTTTTGAGCAATTAGCTCCACTCTTGATAAGAGTAATTGCTGCATTGTTATCACAGTAAATAACAACTGACTCCTCGGTTATTTCCAACTTCAAATCTCTTATGAAGTGGCTTATCGAGACGACACTCATTGCAGCCATACATCAAGCTGCATACTCACCTTCCTGTGTATGCAATGCTACACAACCCTATTTCTAACATTCTCAAGAAACAACAACACCTCTAAATAAGAATATTTGTCCCGAGGTTGATTTGCTGTCATCTTTGCTCCCAGTAAAGTCAGTGTCTGAGTATCCTACCATTTTCAATTCATCTGCTTGAAAACACAGTTTAAAGTCATTTATTCCTTTCAGATATCTTAAAATCTTTTTCACAGCTACCTAGTGCTGCCAACCAGGATTACTTTGATATCTACTTAAAAAACCAACAATAAAGCTAATATCATGTCTTGTAAACAACATAACATACATCAAGCTATCAACAACTTGTGCATAAGGAACATTAGGCTTATCATCTCCTTCACCGGGACAATCAGCCTTATTCAATTTGACCAATTTTGCAACAGGTGTATTAACAGACTTTTATTTACCCATTTTAAACTTCTTGAGGATATAGTCAATATATCTCTCCTCATAAGATTCTAGATTCTCTATCTCGAGAAATCTTTATTCCTAGGATATAGGATGCTTTTTTCATATCCTTTATTTCGAACTTAGAATTCAACCATGACTTGGTTTTGACAATCATTTCGTTGTCATTTCTAGTCAATAATATATCATCTACATATAATGATAAGATGACAAAGTGACTCCCACTGTTCCAGACATATACACAGCGATCAAGTTTATTAGCCACAAACCCAAGTTCTATAATGGCATTTTGAAAATTCAAATACCATTGGCGAGGTGACTGTTTTAGGTCATATAGGGATTTTTTCAACCTATATATTTTATCTTCTTGGCCTTCAACCACAAATCCTTCGGGCTACTACATGTATATGATTTCTTCTAAATCTCCATTTAGAAAGGCTGTCTTTACATCTAACTGATGTAAATCTAAATCATAGTATACAGATATTACCAGGATTATACGTATGTATGCAAATTTTGTAACTGGAGAATATGTCTCAACATAATCTATCCCCTCTTTTTGCGAAAAACTTTTTGCAACCAACATTGCTTTAAACTTGTCGATTGTACTATCGACCTTATATATCTTTTTTCAAAACCCATTTATAGCCTATGACTTTCCTTTCTTTTAGCAAATCAGCCAATTCTCAGTCTTGGTTTTTCTCAATGGATTCAATTTTCTCATCCATAGCTTTCTCCTAGGCTGATGCTTCTAATGAGTTCATAGCTTGCTGATAAATCAAGTTATCAGCCAACTTATCTAAATCCATCGAATTACACACTTCTTCTGCAAGATAAGTGTGATAATCCTTTAAGTAGGACAGAGTGACTCTTGGCCTTTTATGTCTACTGAAGGTTTCGATAGTTTAAGGAAGATCTTCAATGGGCTTAAAAGATGATTGGTCTAAGTCTACTAGATCATCAACACATTCCTCATTGTTTTCTAAGATGTTATTCTTAGTATCTTCTAAGAATTCAACATCTTTGTTTTTAATGAGTCTGTGGTCCTTATGATAAAACCGATATTCTTTTGAACCTTTTTGATATCTAATGAATGTACATCTCAATGACCTATTGTCTAGCTTATCTCTAGACTGATCAAGGATCTTTACATGTGCAATAGATCCCCACATCCTAAGATGACCTAGGTTGGGTTTTCTTCCAAACCACATCTCATATGGTGTAGTAAATACAACCTTACATAGTACTTTATTGAGTATGTAAACCATTGTACTTACTGCTTCTCTCCAAAATACCCTTGGAAGAGAGGCATCGATTAACATAGACCTTGTCATATTCAGCTACACCATTTTGTTAGGGTGTCTTGGGCATTGTATTTTGCTTTACAATACTAAAGTCTTTACAGAATTCAAGAAGTTTTGTCGAGGTATACTCACCACCTCTATCTGATCTTAAGACTTTGATCGAATGCCCTAATTGGTTTTCCACTTCTTGCTTATATTTTTTAAAAGCATCAAGTGCCTCAGATTTATTTGCCAAAAGATATAAATACATATATCTAGAGTAATCACCGATAAAGGTTATAAAATAACCCTTTTCACGATTTGACTTTACTATAAAAGAACCACATAAATCCGTGTGAATAACCTCCAACAGGATTGTTGCCCTTGTTGATTCATTGAGAAAAACTTTCCTTGTCAATTTTCCTTGTATACAAGCTTCACACTTATTGAAAGTATTTTCCTCAAATTCAGGCAATAAGTCAAAGTTGGATAATTTCTTCAACTTTTCCAGACTTATATACCCTAGGCGTTTATATCACATATTCACATCAATAGTAAAGATACTTTCAATATAAGCAGAAGATGTACCAATTTCATTATCAGAAAGCTTAAGCAGTCAATGTTCTACATCGAATTCTCCAAAGAATAGTATTCTCCCATGCTTTGCCATAGTCACCTTGTTAGCGATAAACCTAACCTCAAAACCTTTCTTTACCAAGACAGGGACCGAGACCAAATTGCGCCTTATAGATGACACAATTAATACATCAATCAATACTATTGGTTTGTCTTGAACAAATATTCTAAAGGACCCAATACCCAAAACATCCGAGAAAGTATTATTTCCTATGTAGACTCGATGTTCCTCGGGTTTGTATTCATTTAGATCCATTGCCCCTTGGTTTTCGAGATGTACCATGTAGCTCCTGAGTCTATCCACCAACCTGTCACCAGGCGGTCCATATACAAGCACTCTGAAATCACGTAGATTATGTCCTACTTCTTTGACTATCCGCGCTATGGGTTGTTTTCTCTTCCAACATATGGTTTACATGCTCTACTACATTATCTCCTTTCATTTTAAAGGAGTTGTACTTTTGTAGTAGCAACTGTACATGTAATTTTACAGTTATATCAAACTTAGTTGTTATTCAGTCAAACAACTCTTTAGCGGTTATTGAGTCAAACAGCTCTTTTGCGGTCTCATATTCTTTGAAGACCCTAATCAAGTCATCCTCCATGTAAGTTAATATGATTTTCCTTGCTATAGTGTCATCTTTTAGAAATGTTTTATACATTTTTACTTGTTGTTCACTTGCATCGGGGGGTGGCAGACGCATGGTTTTCTTCGACACATACTCAATAGCTTCAAGTGTTAGAGCAGTGGGATTCTCCTCTTCCATGTTTGGAAGTTAAGACCATTCAACTTCTCAGTTTTTGCCAACTCAGACACACATATTATAGAGCTCATTTTTATGTATTTGGCAATAATAACAATCAAACGGTCCAAAAAGGAAACAAGTATAAAACAAAGAGCACACATAGCAGGAATCATGTTAGAACGATGCATAATATCATAAAAGTAAACCAATGATAATTTCATAAGCTCCTTGGGACAAATTTGAAATTTTTCCAAAAACAATTCTGCCTTGTACCCCTTAAATAATACCAAGGGCAAAACTATAATTTTAGCTATCTGTCCTCTTTTGAAATTTTTGAAAAAGCCTAAGGACAAACTTGTAAAATTATTCTTTAGTATTTCTATAAAATGCATGACTGATCTGGGTTAAAACTATAATTTTAACCCTCACGCCGAATTTATAATTACTTCAAAAGTATAGGAGCAATCCTGTCTTTTGACTGTGTGGCAGAATTGTAATTATCTAAATAAAAAAGGGCATAAATGTGAAGTTAGAACCAGATATTTCTTAATTTTCACAAACCACCAAAGGGTAAAACATACTTTTTGTACCCGAAAATATCTAGACAATTCTGTAATTTTGCCTAGTAGCAAAATTGTAAATAATGAAAATTGGCCGGGGCATAACGAACTTTTTAGTCCGCTGCCAGAGGCGGTTTCCAAAACTGTGAGCAGTTTTGGGAAACCGTCGGTTTTGGCCTATAGTTTTCTGAAACTGCTTGACGGTTTTCCATCCCGATATTAAAGGAGGAGAGAGAAGGAGAGATCGAGAAAGATAGGGGGAGAGAGAGAGGGAGAGGGAGGGGCGATCGACTGCTGATCGTTGGTGTTTCCTTGGTTTTTTCGACGGGAAGTTACAACGGGAAGGGAGAGAGAGAGAGAGACACAAAGAGAGGTTGTCGTGATTCTCTCTCTTTTTTTTGTGTTCTGCTCTGCGGTGGAGGTTTTTGGCCTGTTCTTGGTAGCCCGCCTTCAGGCCGCTGGAGGCTTCAGCCTATTCTGGCTTTCCTATCTTCTGGTCGTGGGCGGCTTTGGCCTTTTCGGCTTTTCCTGCCTTCTGGCCGTGGACGATTTTGGTCTTTCTGGTTTTTTCTGCCTTCTGGTCGTGGGCGGCTTTGGCCGTTTCTGGCCTGCCTGACTCCCTTTTGGCCGTGGGCGTCTCCGGCCTATTCTGGCCTACCTTCTCTTTCGTTTCTTTCCCTTCTCTCTTTCTTCTCCCTTTTTTTCTTTTTCTTCCTCTGAGAATCCTTTTTTCTAAGCAGTGTTTTTTTTGCAGGGTCAGTAACGAGGCCCTAATACCAGATGTTGGAGATTACCTGCTTCCGGCGACGTGCTTCGGTTCTGTTTCGGCTTTTAGCTTCTCAGAGTGTGCAACGAAAATTGATTTTGTGAATGTGTTTGAGGTTTCCACACAGGGGTTTCCTAGGAGAGGAACTCGGTTTGTTTTCCCTTTTTCAGACTATTTTTCCAGTGTTTTTTTCTATATTAGATGCTTCGTTTAAATAGGCAGCATGCTCCTCTCTCTTCTTGGATTTTCCTCCCGCGGCTTCCCTCATCTGGACTGTTATCGAGAGCATTACCGAGAATCTCGGTAACGTCATCTGGTTATGATCCTTCCTTATCCAAGATATAGGTAACGGTCTGGATGGTTAGTCCAACCATTACCTATGCTGGATGAGCCGAGGATGACCACAACACATCATCTATCAATTGAGTAAAACTGCCACCCTGAAGGCAATGGGGAGGGTCAGAGACGGGTAGATCTATACTCGGGCCCCAACCCCGGCCTTAATAGGGTGGGTATGAGGCAAAAATAGTGCATATATATATATATGTGTGTGTGTGTGTGTGTGTGTGTGCGCGTTCATGTTTGTATATATATGCATACATGCATTTGTGTATAAGTATACATATATGTCAGATATTGGGTTGAGGCACTTATTTCCTGTACCCAAAACCAAGCCTAGTTGAGTTGGGCATTTTACGCCCCACTCAGGCTGGCTCGGGTTAGGTCTGGGTTGGGCCAATATTGCCATCCTTACGCACCACATCTCGTAGAAGCTAAAGTATGATGAGTGACGATAACATAGAGTTCCTTGTGCTGCACCCTTAGTCGACTGCGCAGACGGTGGGCTACGGTTAGAGGCCATTAAAAGAGAAAAAGCTCCAGGCGCTGCGTTGGAAGTAAGAAAGGGAGATGGGCTTGACTCTTGAGTATATCAGTAGGTTATGAAGATAATCTCCATGACATCTAAGGTGCATGCTCACGGACCACAATAAGGTACGCATTTCCATGAGAAAGTATAAATTACTTTGGGTATTAATGGATGGCAATTTCTTCGGTCGGCTTTGGACTCGAGAGAAATGAGAGGGTTTGTGGGTTGGGGTTTTTCTTAGGTTTTTGTTCCTCTCCTCTCCCACAAGAGAGAGAGGGAGAGAGAGAGAGAGAGAGAGAGAGAGAGAGAGACTGCTAGCTAGATCTACGTCCGCCGTCATCTAACATCTGAAACTAGTGAGTATGCTCGTAAAAACCCTAGCTCATTTTCTTTTTTGCTTTATTTTGCGAATTTGCGTCGTTCCTTCTCACTCCCTGTGGATTCAGGTCCGTCGTCTCGGTTTCGTACTCGGATTTTATTTTTGGTGTTTACATTCTTTGATCTCTCTCCGTCTCTTTTTAAAGTATGCCTTGATCATTCTGCTGTGGGTTTTGTGCATGTGAGAGCTACTGTTCAGGGATCTGCATTTGGGTTACTGATTGTGACTGAGTTCTTCTTTATTGAACGTTTGGACTTCTTTTTGTTTGATCGAAGCGGGGAACCGATATCTTGACATAGTTGATTCGTTGGGGTTCTCTCTCAGTGAGAATTTACCTCTCTGAACGGAGGAGTTATGCATCTTTTAGCTTTCATTTGAGGATTATATATGGGAGATGTTTATTTGTCCAGAAATGGCAACAATTTGTTTGGTCTTGTGTATTTGCGGTGCCCTTGTTATTTGGTCTGTCTGTTTTGGATGATTTAGTGGCATGACTTACGGGAAGTAGACTGGACGCCAACAAGATGTTGTCTTTTAGTTGTTTATGTTGCTACTTGGTAAATATTCTGCAAGTCATTGCGTGCTTGTGGACGGGCTGCACGATTATCCTTTTATATTTCTTAATGGAACTTCTTTGGAGGTTCTCTTTTTAGGTACAGTTTTGACTTTTGAGTCACGTTCATCAAGCAGAAGGATAAACATGGCCAAGAAAAGGATCCCTCTTGCATTTCTTGATGTATCAATTGGTGGGGAACCTGCAGAAAAAATGGTATTCGAGGTATGTTTGCCGAGAACTCTCTTTTCCAAATCTCAGTTTTCCCACATTCAAGTTTCTTCCATACTCCAGTGACTTATTTATTGATGTAATAATGATCTTTTGTTGTGGCATCTGTAGCTCTTTGCGGACATTGTTCCGAAGACAGTAGAAAACTTCCGAGCACTTTGTACCGGTAATGTACCTGCATGCCTTTTGTTTTCTTACTTTTTTTTTTTACCTGGAGTAGATGTATGTGTTGTGCTCTGTGGTAATGCAAAGTTTTTGAGGCGACCTTGTTTTTGGAATGTGTGCGCTTCTGCCAAAGATATCTCATCTGAAGGTGTTGGCATTTATTCTGTCATAGGTGAAAAGGGCATTGGGGCTTCCACTGGAAAGGCCTTGCACTATAAAGGATCAATTTTTCATCGCATTATTAAGGGATTTATGGCTCAGGTAAATCTTGAATTGGTCTGTAACGTCTGTTAGTTCAATCTTTTGGAATGTAAAGTTAATAGTTTCTGATGTCGTGCATTTCTTCTAGTGGTTAGTATTGTATCACTGTTCTCTTGTTTCTCCATCTCTTCATCTCTCTCTTTATGTGTCTCTATTTCTTCCTTTCTTTTATTGGTTTTCATCTTATTTTGGGATTCCATGTAAAATTTCGAGTTACATTTTGGTTTATTACTGTTTTATGTTGGTTTTATATATTTTTCTTCCCCCTGCTTTGACACGAGACTGTTATCTTTTTCAGGGTGGTGATTTCTCGAAGCGTGATGGTGAGTTTCTCTCTGCTGACTTGGTTTCTGAAGTATTACAAATGCATCAGTTTTCACATGTTCTATGATTTTGACAAGTTATCTTCTGTTGTATCACTTTTTAATTTAGTCTTATATGCATTTTGTCCTTCCAAGTTTCAACGGCTTGTTGGTGTATTTTCTTGAAGCATTATTAATGGAGATGCCTTACTCTGAATATGCTCACCGCAGTCACTAAGGTCATGTGTGGGATTTAATAAATAGTGCACCTTGTGTGTCACTAATATACTTTGATTACATTTTATAATATAGTGAGGCTCTTCGTTTGACACCAGAAAATGTGCATTCCTTGAACTTGATTAACCAATATGAGGGTATTACATTCACCTCTTATTCTGTGATATGGTTTAATTCAATGTTATAAATATAGTATTGTATTGTACGATTCAAGTACATGTATTACAATAGACATGTATCACACCCATATCGCAATGTATCATACGATACACCTCATATTGTAAGTTTTATAAAACATAACAACAACAACTACAACAACAACAACTAAGCCTTTTCCCATACTAGACGGGGTCGGCTACATGGATTCTTTGTTTCCACAGATCTCTATCGTGTGCCATGTTAGCAGTTAACTCCCAATAAGCTAGATCATTCTTTATTGTTTCTTTCCAACACTTTTGTGGTCGTCCTCTACCTCTTTTAATACTTTCCAAATTTAGGTTTTCTAACCTTCTTACAGGTTCTTCTTTTGATCTTCTTTCTATATGTCCAAACCATCTTAAACGATGTTCTCTCATTTTATCCTCTATTGGTGCCACTCCTAATTTGTTTCTAATAACCTCATTATGTATACGGTCTTTTCTTGTATGACCACTCATCCATCTCAACATCTTCATTTCTGTCACAGACATCTTTTGTACATGTTGATGATTAACTGCCCAACACTCAGAACCATAAAACATGGCAGGCCTAACTGCTGCTCTATAATATTTACCTTTTAATTTTAATGGTATCTTCTTATCACAAAGAATACCTGATGCTCCTCTCCATTTTAACCAACCAGCATTAATTCTATGTGTAACATCTCCATCAATTCTTCCATCACTTTGAAAAATTGACCCTAGGTATTTAAAACTTTCCTTTTGGGGAGTGCAATGTGTGCCAATTTTAATTTCTATGTCCTCTGAAGTAGCCAAATGATCAAACTTACATTCCATATATTCTGTCTTTGTTCTACTAAGTCGGAGGCCTTTGTTTTCTAATGTTTCTCTCCATAGTTCCAATTTTCTATTAACTTTTTCCTTAGACTCCTCCACTAATACAATGTCATCTGCAAATAACATACACCAAGGTACTTCATCTTGAATATGTTTTGTTAACTCATCCATCACCATTATAAATAAGTATGGACTTAAAGTTGATCCTTGATGTAACCCAATATTAACTTCAAAGAAGTCTGTCGTTCCTTTATGAGTCCTCACACATGTTTTTGCACCATCATACATGTCTCTTATAAGGTTAATATATGTCAATGGGATACCTCTTTTTTCCAAAGTTCTCCAAAGAACCTCCCTCGGTACCCTATCATAAGCTTTTTCTAGATCAATAAATATCATGTGAAGGTCTTTCTTTTTTGCTCTAAAATGTTCCATAAGACGTCTCAAAAGGTGAATCGCTTCAATAGTAGATCTACCTGGCATAAATCCAAATTGGTTCTCTGTTGTACTTGATACTTGTGTTAACCTACGTTCAATAATTCTTTCCCATAATTTCATAGTATGACTCATTAACTTGATACCTCGATAATTCACACAATTTTGAATGTCTCCCTTGTTCTTATATACGGGTATAAGTGTACTTGCTCTCCATTCCTCGGGCATCTTTTGGTTTTAACATATTTCATTAAATAGTCTTGTGAGCCAAGTGATTCCTATTTCTCCTAGTATTTTCCAAACTTCTATAGGAATATTATCTGGTCCTACCGATTTACCACTCTTCATATGTTTAAGAGCCTCTTTGACTTCATTCTTTTGAATACGTCGGTAGAAATTGTGGTTTATATACTTTTCTGACTTAGCTAAATCTCCTAAACTAATACTAACATCTTTATTTTCATTAAAAAGATTATAAAAATAGTTTTTCCATCTATTTCTTATATCATCATTTGCCACTAGAATTTTTTCATCCTCGTCTTTTATGCATCTAACATAATTAAGATCTTTAGTTTTCTTATCTCTAGCCCTAGCTATTCTAAAAATATCTCTTTCACCCTCTTTTGAGTTGAGTTTTTTATATAAGTCCTCCCAAATCTTAGCTTTTGCTTCACTAACGGCCTTTTTTGCTTTCTTATAAGCTTCTAAAGTTTCACTAGTTTTCTTAGCATAATGTAATTTGTAACATGCCCACTTTCTTATAAAACATATTTAAAAAAAAAAGGTTGAGTTTAAACCCCTCTAAGACAACTTTTTTTGCTCCTTTTGCATGTCTATCTCTTCCTCTCTGAAAGGCCGAGTCTTTTCTCTCTAAAAATCCCATATTTATTCTATATTCATTAATAATCATTTATCCTAAGTTTCAAAATGAGGCCCGAGAGCGATGTATGCATGTGATTTAGTTTGTTTTGATGTTGAATTCATTGTCTCTTGGTATGGTATGGTGCAAGTAGTAGAATTTTTTCACAATTTTTAAAAAGATTTTAATGTTTTTAAATTATTTTTTAGAAAAATATACGATACAATATAGGTGTATCGGTGCCCCGTGCGATACGGGGTCCGATATGATATTTACAACATTTTATTAGCTTGGAGTTGGCATTTTTCATGGGGTAACCTGTTGTCACATGTCTGCCAAAATAGGTGCTCTAGTGGCATATGATCAGTTGTTTTCGGTCAAATTGGTTGCTATTTGATTACCTTGTTTTGATTTTGTTTGTTATGATGTGAAATTTATGACTTGTTATGGTTATACTCTGAACTTTTGCTATTGTATGAGATTTTTCATCTTCAGATATTTTGGTATATAAAAGTATGCTCTTTCCTTCTTTTCTGTTTGAACAATTTTCAGCCAAAGTAACGTGTGAGATACATGTGGTATGGGAAAATCACATGCACATGCTTGTTACATGAAGGTAAAACTAGAATGCTGAGTGTTCTTACTTATGAGTGTTCTTATTTATGTACTAATGTTGTTTACATCATTTATGAACCAGTGCTGCATGTATACATGAAAATGTGCTTTCAAAAAGGAAATGTGTACACAACTATGTGCATACACATCCCCACACAACTTGATCCATTTGCTAGTTTAGCCGCAAACACAGGCGCAACATTAGGTTGAACAATTATTGGCTGCTGATCAGCCTCCTGTGTTGTTCACGACAACCACTCTTTCTCTTTTATTAATATCGTGTGTTAGTCTCTAGTGTTGAAGCCTTGGAGACTTAAATACATACAATACATGGCATATTATGAGTATGCCATTAATGAAATGAAAATAAAGGAACCTTTAAAAACAAAAAGAAATAACAGTTGATCATAGACTGAATAGACTTTGACTACATCCAGTTGTTTCCCTCAACACTCTCCTTCAAGTTGGGTTGAAAACACTGCATATACCTAACTTGTCCATAGTCTTCCATAATATTCTTTTTGGTATTACTTTAGTTAACATATCAACCATTTGGTCACTTGATCTCACATGAGTTAAGTTTGTTCAGTATCTTCTCTCGAATGAAATGACTATGTTTTGTTCTCTCATGATAAATAAGATTTAATGCAATTTGTATGGCAACCTTACTATCATAATATCCCTGGATTGGTAATTGCATCTCTTCTCCCAAGTCCTTGATAAGTGCATGAAGCCATAATCCCTCACACAAACCATGGGCTATTGTGCTATATTCTGCTTATGCACACTCAATCTAGCAATAACTGATTGTTTCTTGTTTTTTCAATAGGTGCCCATCCTTAGCATAAATCAATCCATAACCCAAAGTTCTTTTTAAGTATATGAGAATTTGATATATAGCTTCCATGTGACACCTGGATGGTGCATATATATATGCATAATATATATATATATATATATATGCTCACAATACCCACGACAAAAGAGATATCATGTCTGGTGATAGTTAGATAAATTTAGTTTTCCTACTGTTCTTTGGTATCTCCCTACGTCCTCATATTTCTCATCCTCATTCTGAGATAATCTTTTGTTCACTTCTATTGTACGGAATCAATCATCCCATTATCCTTTAACAAATCCAAGGAATATTTTCTTCGAATTAGAATATACCTTTGCTTGAATACAAAATATCATCAACATATACTACGATCACATGTAATTATAATATCATCAACATATACTACGAGAATAGAAATGCCTTTATCACACTTTGCAAATAATGTATGATCGTTTGCACTCTAGGAATAGCCAAGACCAATAATCCCCTTATTAAATCTCTTGAACTAGGCTTGTGGAGATTGCTTCAATCTGTATAAGGCTTTCTTCAGATTACACACCTTCGATCTTCCTTGTTTGTCTCTTAGACCTGGAGGTAATTCCATATATATCTCCTTTGTTAGGTTGCCCTGCAAAAAAAGCAATTTTTTATATCTAACTACCATAGTTTTCAATTCTTATTAGCTGCCATGATCACCAAGACAGTAGTAAGTTTTGCTACTGGTGCAAATGTCTCATTGTAGTCTAAGCCATAGGCTTGATTGTAGCCCTCTGTTATAAGCCTTGCCTTGCTTTGTATCTCTCTATACTTATATTTTCTTCCACTTTAATGGTATAAACCCATTTACAATCCACCCTCTTCCTTCTTGGTGGTAAGTCAACTATATCCCATGTCTGATTGTTTTTCCAAGGCCTCAAGCTCTTGTTTCATAGCAAGCTACCACTCAACATATCTATTAGCGTCCTTAAAATTGCGTGTAATATAAGTTGAGTCCATATTTATAGCAAAAGATTTATAACTAGAGGATGTATTCTCAAGGGAGATATACTTAAGATAGGTATGTACATGTTCTCTTACGTTTCTTTAATGCAATGAGCAGATTCAAATCATGCTCTTCCTCTTGTATATCGACCTCTAAAGGACCTAAGGAGGGTAAATCTTCTTAAGTCGTGGTAGTCTCTTCTATTGGTAGAATTAGTTTTCTTTCTCCTCTTAAGTATGTCTTTATCTCATTTTCTGGCTTATTGCTTGTCTCATCTCTCCTCATGTGGTTTTTAATTTCTTCTTCATTGTCATAATATGGAATTACAGGCATGACTTGTGGTAATTCTTCAACAATCTTTTTGTTCTCTCCCTCCATGTTATAGTAGAACTTAGATTCATGAATGGATACATTGATTGTAGTATATAATTTCTTATTACATGGGTGAATTCGTATCCATTTTGGAATGGTGTGATTCCAACAAATACACACTTAATAGATCTGAGATCTAATTTATGTATCATATAAGAATGAATATGTACATAGCAAACACATCCAAATACTCTAGGTTGAACACAAAAGGCTTTGTTAGTAAATGATGCATCATAAATGGAGATTTACTATGTAAGACAATAGATGTGGCTCTATTTATCACGTATATTGCTTTAAGGATGACTTCTCCTCGTAAGTATTTAGGGGCATGCGATCCGAAGGTCTGGGTCAACTTTCAGTATATATCAATTTTTCCTTTTAACCATTACATTTTGTTGAGGAGAGTTTGTGCTAGTGATTTGATTAATAATTCTCTTTTCAAATAATTCTTGAGAGTAGAGTACATAAATTCACTCCTATTATCACACCTGAGAATCTTTACTTGAGTTTGAAATTAATTCTCAACTAACTTATGAAATGAAGGAAATAAACTTCTACCTTATCTTTTGACTTCATCAAATAAATCACGGTAAATCTTGAATAATCATGAATAAAAATGCCAAAGTATTGATGACTAGTAATAACCAAAGTAGAGTATGGACCCCATACATCACAATGAACTATTTCAAAAGGTTTCATTGCTCTATAATCACTTTTATCAAAAGAGCTTCTAACATGTTTAACAGGTTGACAATTATCACATTCAATATTAATCTTTCCCATATTCCTACATATATCCGGTACCCAATTTAGATAAAGGTAAATGCTCTAGTCTTGTATGCTAATAAAAACAAATCTTCGAGTCTTGTGTCTATCATAGCACCACATGCTTGCATAGAATGATACTTTTCCTCCATAAAATATAGCCCCTTCTTGAGACTACCATGTCCAAAGATTTCTTCCGTCTTCAGGTCTTAAAATACACATCAAAAAGATAGAAAAGTTACTAAGCATCTTGAATTTCTCATCAAAGAACTTACGGATAATAAGTTCACTTGAATACACATGTAAAACAGGAACAATTCCAAACATTAACTTAAATTTCCCTTTTCCAACTACCTGGATATAAGAATTAACCTACCTGGATATAAGATTTATCTGCCAATCAAACTTGCTCATTTGTATATATTTTTCATATTCAAGAATACCATGAGTACTTCCTACAATATGATACTCATTTATATATATGAGTATCTCCTACCATATGATATGAAGCCCTTGAATCAATTATCCAAACACGAAATTTGGAAGAACATAGGTTATTGAATTTATAGTTGGAGTTCTTCTCTCTTGACATTGTAGCTGTAATTGATGCTCGGTGCTCTTTAGAAGTGTGAATCAATTATCCAAACACGAAATCTAGAAGAACATAGGTTACTGAATTTATAGTTGGAGTTCTTCTCTCTTGACATTGTAGCTGTAATTGATGCTTGGTGCTCTTTAGAAGTGCTTGTTGTGTTGTTGAGTCGGCTCTCTATCCCTTCTAATCTTTTTATGATAAGTGTAAGTGTTGAATTTCCTTCTTTTTCATTCTTCTTTTCTAATGTATGTGTGCAACACAAGCTTTGTTTTTAAATTGAGGAGGTTTGTTGAAATCTCAACATTGGTCCATTTTATGCTTGCTTTTTCTATAATGTGTCGTTTTTTCCGTTTCCTTGGACTTTTATTAATATCATGTGTTAGTCTCTAGGGTTGAAACCATGGAGACTTAAATACATACGGTACATGGCTTATTACGAGTACACCATTAATGAAATTTAAATAAAGGAGCTTTTAGAAACAAAAAACTTAAATACATACGGTACATGGCTTATTACGAGTACACCATTAATGAAATTTAAATAAAGGAGCTTTTAAAAAAAAAAAAATAACATTTGGTCATAGACTTTGACTACCTCCAGTTCCTCTCAACACCATTATGGTGCTGGAGTCACACTTTTTACAGTGCTTTTGCATGATAAGTTGTTTCTCTGCTCCATGTTATCAATCTCACCAATTTTCAATATGGGACATTAGACCCACCAAAAGAAACGATAAGATTATGACTGTACAATGTTGATACTGTGCATATGACAAACAGATGTGATGGTATTGAGTCCAACATGATTTTGATGACATGCTTTATTTTCATCCTAAGTAGAACCTATGATCTATTTGAGCAATCCTTTACTTTAAACAAGTCCATATAATTTTCTTATCAACTTCAAAGCTTAATTTGGACAAGAAAATGATAAAGCTTGTAGACTATGAAGTGATCAGCTGATAAAATAACAATGTTCATTTACTGATATAGAAACAAAATAGCTACGGCATTTCATGATGCCACAAAAGTAAACATTTGCACAGAGACATTGTCTTGCCAATGAGCCTTGGAAGATAATAAAAGGAAAATAAAAGTTATTTACCAGAACCGGAGTGTATTTCAGGCTTGTCAATGGTGATGGATGTGAGCTTGACTATCAAAGGTGAAGTAGTATATCGTGTTGTGATAGCAAAATGCACAATCACATGTGCATTGGACTAAAAGTTCAAGGTTTAAATCAAATTTCTAGTGCATCTACAGATCAATGTAGCATTAGCATTTTAGTGTAACATAGTGGAAGAGTCATACATATGGCATAACCCAAGTTATGTTGCACTTGATGGAAGCTATATAAACAACAACAACCGCTAAGCCTTTTCCCATGAGGTTGGCTACATGGATTCTTTGTTTCCACACAGCCCTATCATAATTTGTAGAATTCATGATACATAAGTCTGACAGTTTTACGCTGGCTGTAGGAAGCCTAACGCAACCCTCCTCCTTTATTCGGGCTTGGGACCGGCCATGCGAGGCTGATCGCTTACATCTAGCATAGATGTAAGCTATATGAACAGCTATTAAAAAACTTTTAAATTAATAAGAGTTATGCTCCAAAATGAATGAAACATGTACTGTATAGACAATCCTAGATACACAGTAGTGACATAATAAATTGAACATGTAAAGAAAAAGCAATTAATGCACTTTAAATTATAAGTTATGAGGCATTATAAATTGAATATGTTGTGCAAGTTTAGTAATCTCATTGAAATAGGCAATATAAAAGTTAAAATTGGTGGCACTGCTTGAAAGGATAACTGAATGTACATAAGGCCAGTCTTTTAAAGCTATCATAAAACCGATGGAGATGTTATACATGGAATCAACATAGGTGTCTTGGCCCTTGGGTGATTTGTGTGATAAGAAAATACCGCTAAAGTTGAAAAGTTTAAAGGCAAATATTATAAAGTAGCAGTTGGATCAATAATATTATATGATGTTGAATAGTCAATCATCAACATTTGCAAAAGATGTCTTTGGCAGAAATCAAAATGTTGAGATGATAGATGTGTGGTCACACAAGAAAAGACTATCCTTAATGATAGATGAAAGGGATATGTTTAAAATAGTATGAATATGTAAAGAGGCGAAGAAAGGGAAGCTCAGGTAAGGTGTCAGAAACTAGATAGTTAAGATTTTAAGAGAGGAAGATCGAAGAAGTGATGGAAAGAAACTAAACATGATAGGGTTTTTTGAGATAACTATTGATGTGGCACAAGAAAAATAGAAAATCAAACATGTTTTACCTTATTTATAGGATGCCATTGATACACGTGCAAAGGTTTCCTTGGGCTGGGATCTTTTGCCTCGTCATGTCCTTTATACGAAAATGGGAGGCAGGGAAACATTCCATTGACACATATCAATGAAAATTCAAGTCCACGAGAAATCGAACAAAAAGCTGCTGAGTCAGCCTATTTATCGCGGGCACCAATTGAATTGAAATAAAGAAAGAAATTGAGGAATGAGTGCTCCTCGTCATGAGGGATAGGGGGGAAACTGAAAGGAAATCACTTTTTCAATAAGTTAACGTAAGGTAATATCATTTCTTAATATAATTTTAAAAGGTATTAAGTAAAACATTAGATTTAGAGACATGTAATTAGGTGGTGACTCATAAAACTTCAAATTTTCTGTTTGAACTTTGAAGTTTTGAACCTAAAAGTTGACTTTTCATATAGTTGCAGTTTCATTTTTTAACTATATAATAAACCCAAATAAGGGGATATTTGCTTATTTACATGTAATATCTTAAGTAAAAAAGGACATTTACTTAAATGGTATTACATGCACACACATAAGCCATATGTGAATAACTATGAATATCATATTATAAATAACAATAACCATTATCACAATATGATATAGCAGTCCTCTATATAACACTCTGTTCGTGTAGTGTGCTATATAGTACGCTAGTTGAGCTATGTAGTGCCTATCAACAACACTGGCAGGGTGCTACCAATACTCTTTGGAGGAAGACATAAGGGGAAGAGCACCAATTTTGCTATCAATACCCTTTGGAGGAAGAGATAAAGGGAAGAGCACCAATTTTCATACATTTGAGTTTCTATAGCAGTTGTCTGCTGACAGATGATTGTTCTGGTTAAGTTAATGCTTTGCATTCAACCAAAAACAAATGTGTTTGACGCACTTCATAGTCTTGACCGGTATATCTTTTCTGCTAGAAAAGCGTAATTAGTGGGGTTAAGGATTTGAACTTCTGTTGAAAGTGATATCTGCAGAGATGAATGTAGGTATTGGTTAGAATGATCCACCTTAGTTTACACATTTTTCTTTTAGAGAGAGAGAGTTTACATCTTTTGTTTTGTTGGCTGAAATTATGTACAAACTATTTAATTATGGTTGGATATGTCCTCATACCGAACATTGGGAACTGACTACTATTTAATTATGGTTGGATATGTCCTCATGCCGAACATTGGGAACTGACTTTTTTTAGCATTTCCATGACTGTAATAAAAAAGTTCATTCTTGCTGGAGGCCCTTATCCTTTTCTTTCTCTGTTCCCTTTTTCTTAGGCTCTCTCTCTCTCTCTTGCACTATTATGGGTTAATGATTTAATGCAGCTGGTTGTTTGAAGTTGATTCCTTTTCTTTTGAAATGATTTTAGTAAGCGAAAGAGTGTTACTTGTGTTGCTATGTATTTGCTGCAGGAACTGGTGGAGAAAGTATTTATGGTGGAAAGTTTCCTGGTATGCAAATCTTTCTGGTAAGCTTTGGAACTTAGTCAAGGTATTTGTTATAATTTGAGTCCTGTATGCCAGATGAGAACTTCAAGCTCCACCACGATGGACCTGGATTCTTGTCCATGGCCAATGCTGGTCCAAACACGAATGGATCTCAATTTTTTATCACCTTCAAGGCTGCACATCACCTCGACGGGTACATGCTATTTTCTTGTGATATGTTGTGGTGTGTCACAATCTATGGAACCTTAAATCTTATTAAAATTTGCTAGCTGGTCGTTTGATTTAATGTTTGTTTTTAAGGTTAATTTGTTGATTTCATTGGGTCATATCTTCTTTGCTTGATCCCTGGCAGGAAGCATGTTGTGTTCGGAAAGCTTGTGCAAGGCATGGATGTCTTGAAGAAAATTGAACATGTTGCCACAGACCAAGGGAGACCAACTGCACCTGTGAAAATTGTCAACTGTGGTGAATACCAAGAAAATAAGGACCAGAATGCTGTTGCAGCAGAGAAGGGTATAGTTTACCTAATCCTCAAGGCTTTGTTGCAATCTATCTTTGTCCTGATGTGTTTACATTCTCCACAGATAAGAAGAAATCTAAAAAGTCAAAGGTTGCAAAAGATTCCTCTTCTGAAGATGACAGTTATGAGGGAAAAGGAAAGCGTAAAAGGTCTTCCAGGGATAAGCGGAAGAAGAGGAGGAGACGACATTACTCATCTGATTCATATAGTTCAGATGAAAGCGATTCTGACTCAGATAATTCAGATACCAAATCTGATTCTGACTTATCTTCATCAGACATTAGCTCTTCCAGTGATGACAGGCGTAGAAGGAGAAAGAAATCTTCAAAAAAAGTTCGGCATAGGCGTGCCAAGAAAAAGAGGGACAAACGTCGTGAAAGGCGTAGATGGCGTTGTGATAGAAGGTCCAAGCGCAAATCCAGACGGTCTGTTCTACTATATATCACATATATTTGTGTCAATATTGCCATTGGTTGTGATATAGTGGTTTACTACATTTGAATTGATGGGTTTCTTTGTGAATGTACAATGCTGCTTTCAGGAGCTTGGAAAGTGATAGCGACTCGGGAACTGAGAGCAGTAGCACAGATGATAAAAGAGATGAGTGGGGTCCTGCTAGAAAGGCCAAAGCTTCATCACAGGCAGCAGATTCTCCTCATGTTCATGGTATGTGTGTCCTGTAATTTAGAAATACTCTATTACTTTTCAGTGGTGCAAAATGCTTCTTTCAAAAATAGGTTTCTGATGTTAGTGGATGCAAGAAGCATGTCTTCTAGTCACAGATTTGTACCGTCGCCTGAGAAATGCTTGGTGTTACTCTTTAGACTCTTTTGCTTGTTGATCCTGATATTCGTTGAGGAAAAAATATGGTATCTGAAGATTTAGCAACATTCTTGCTTCTTGCATGATCATTGCTGCTTTTAGGTTCTCTTATTGTGAGATATTTTGGTTCAACAATTATGTATGCAGTGTTACTTTGGCGCATGCATGATTTTGAAAAATGATTCTTATGGCTCACTTTTTGCTGAAGGTTCTGTTATGAGTTTTGGAATTCAAGCATTTTAAGGGAGTTCTTGTAACTGTCCTTTAATATCATAGGTTTTTTGGCATCTTCAGATGTTGAAAGCTCAATGTGTTTTGGTACGCTATAGAATCTTAAATGTCTATGCTTGGTTCAAGGATATTCTCTCGCAGACTTAGTACATCCAACACCATGTTATCCAGGACACTCTTTATTCTTCTGTCAGTTTTTCTGCAAAGCCTTTGGTCCTTTGCAGAAATAATGCTAGGAAGATTTTTGGGATATATAAACATGTAATTACCTCCTGATGAAATAAAAATCTGTAGTAAACCAGATGTGTCAAAGGTCTCAGTTACTCGGATAAACTCTGTATAGTCAGATCATTCTGGCTGGGTCTTGGAGCTAGGTTTTTCCAGATGCCAATTACTCGGACAGACCCTGTATAGTCATCAGAAGACTCTGTGCAGTCGGATCATTCTGGCTGGATCTTGGATTTAGGTTGTTCCAGATGCTATGCAGCTTTGAATTTTTGAGTTACAGTAGCCACGGATAGTGATTGGGGTTCATTTACAAGGGGGTGATTATTTTGGTTTCTGAGTAACTCTTTACAGGAGGCTCTTCTCCCTAGTAGGGACTACTAAAATTGACATGCTGTTTTTTTCTCTGGGTTTCATTTTAATCCGTTTTCATTCAAGAATCCTGTTTATTGTTGCCTCTGGTTCAATCATTAGCTTTGTTGATGTTGTCAAACTGTTCATTTTGTTTGGAGAGCACAAAGCTGTATTTATGTTTTCCACAGACGCCAGATTCGTCTACATCATTTGATTGCATAATTGCACACAGGTGTATCAGCTTGAATCTTAAATCATTAACAATTTCAAAGCTATGCCCTTTTGTTGTTTCCTGTGTAACATCCTTAACGGAGCGATTAACATCAATAATGTACGCTTGCTTGCTTGTGATTCTTTGGTTCATGAGACATCACACTTTTAACGTATATGAGTTGCGAAAATAGGTAATTGTTTCAAAGCTTGATTTACTTGCAGAATCATAACACATTTGTTCTTGATCTTGATGTTTGTAGAGTTCAAGGTATCTTCCCAACTTTAGTTTGCATACCAAAAGGGAAGAAACCTTAGATATTTGTAGTCACATCTTCAGAGAGTGCTTTATTGTATAAGGAGTTTTAACGTGCTTTTATTGTCGTGTCCTACCCACCACCATCTCAATGTATAGTTTCTCTATTTACAGTGCATATTTTCAATACTTTGGTTGGAAAAGATTGACTGCGTATAATTGTTGAACCTTTCTATATGCATGCTTCTTTAAATTTGAAACATGCAAAATAGTTTCTTCAGGTCACTATTATGAGGACCGGAAATAGTTTGACATTGTCAACATACAGTATCCCTGATTTTCATCCATTTGTAAGTGTAACCTTATCTGTGCTTCTGTACCTTGTCATGTTGAAGTTTGCTCAACGTACCTGTTATGTGTCATGTGGCACTTGCTTCAGGAAGCCATTTGTTGTCCCTATGTTGTCAAAGCTTACCTTCCCTGCTTGATATGTATGATTGAATCTTGAAACGATTGAAACCTTGCATTGCGTCATGGGTTTATCTTGCCACAAGTTTGAGGCAGACAGCCTTTTCTTTGCATTATTTCTCATGATTTGCTTCCTTTCTGGAAACAACAGCTTTTTGCATCATTTATGTTTCTGATTTGATCCGTCTCATTAAGTAAACCCATGGTCTTTGGAGTTGAAGTGAATCTAGCCACTTTTGTTCTCCTTTGTTTGATGATGCTGAGCAAAACGGTGCTTGCTGCACTACATGTTGATGAAGTTTTTGGTTGGTAGTTTTGGAGAAGCAGAACTTTGTGTTTACATGAGGTTACCACATGATTGTAGATAAGAGTACAACATGAGAAAGAAGCATCCTAATCATAAGAATTTAATCTTTTGAACAAGTTGATTTGTTTTGGTTGGTTGCTGATCACCTGTATTTGTTTACACTTGCTTAAACACCTGTGATTCATGCAAATCATGCAGAAATCTGAAATTTTATGTAGGCGCCAGCTGGTAACTTGCAATAAAATTCCATGATGTCATGACAAGCTTTGTATAGTTGCGTGCTAATTGGAGTTGGACCTCTTCTTTTTGTTTAGGAAGGGAAGCTCCATCTCCTGTACCTGATAGGGAGACAGAGATTAACCATGACAAGAAAGATGAATTAAAGGTTAAACAAGACAATGTTTCACAAGAGGAGGGAGAATTTTCCAGAGATAATGGTGAGCTGCCAGATAATGGTAAGGCTGCGAGTGACAAAGCAGAGGTCAAGTCTGACAAAGTTGGTAACATGCACTCTAATTCTGATGACAACTCAAGCAAATCAAGGTTTGCCTTCATTGCCTTCAATAGTTGAGCGTTCTTGGTTACTGCTGTTCATGTGCTTTTGCATATGTGCTGTAGGAATTCTGACAACTGATTTAACATGTCATTATAGGAGTCTGACACCAAGTCCAAAGAAGAGCAGGAGCATGAGCCCAAGGGATGCAAACAAGAGTCCTTCCCGAAGCCCAAGTCCCAGAAGAAGTCCTAGGAAAGTTCGGGATTCACGAAGTGTGAGCAGGAGTCCTGTAAGACCCAATACCCGGGGGAACCGTAGGAGCTATTCAAGGAGTCCAGTGAGGATCAGGAGCCCTGCAAGGAAAGCACCTACACCTGCTTCTAACCATGGCCGTAGTTTGTCAAGAAGTGCTTCTCCGGATGGTTCACCCAAACGCATCAGGAGAGGTCGTGGCTTTAGCCAACGTTACTCTTATGCACGTAGATATCGCACTCCTTCACCAAATCGTTCGCCGATTCGTTATCGGTACAGAGTGCCAGAGAGGGAGAGGTGTGCAACGTCAACCTGTCTTTTGAAATAGTTTTTGTCACGATAAATCCTGACTTGAAATTTGTTTCAGGTATTCTGGCTATAGAGGATATTCTGAGCGTTCACCTTTGAGGCGATACAGAAGCCCACCAAGGGGTAGAACCCCTCCAAGGTTCTCTCTCTCTCTCTCTCACACACACACACACACACACACACAGACTCATGGATATCACACTTCACTACTATATCAGATTTTTCAGTAGTTTCAAAAACTGGTTCTGTCTTGATTTCTTTAAAAGAAAAACAAAGCTTAACATATCTATAAGATCAAATTTAGTCTACGAGGCCATGCGCTTCCTAGTGGGGCTCAAGTCCCTAAAAATGCCATGATTATGGCAGACCCTCAGTGACTTGAAGCCCTGCATATATATGCTCCCACCTATGTTATTGAATACCCGAATGATGTTTGATAATTCCTCCACGACAGTTAGATGTGCATAGGCTTTACTTCGGACTTACCTGGTTGACTGATCCATGCATGACTTTGATCACGAACTAAAAATATCTGTAGTGTGATTTGATTTCCAGCTGATGACAAATGTAGTTAGGAAAGTATCACCGAACGTGGATTCCTAATTGTAGAACCTTGTGGTTGCATCAATGCTGTTGCTAATGTGTCTGTGTGGTACATTCTCTTACAGATACAGAAGTAGGAGGAGCCGAAGCCGCAGCAGGAGCCGTAGCCATAGCATCTCTCGCAGTCCTGTGGGCTATCATGGCCGTGCAAGAGACCGTAGTCGAAGTCCAGTTCACAGCTGCAGTCCAGTGGATGAGCGACCTGCCATGAGTGAGAAGGTGCGGTCTCGTCTTGGTACTAGAGGTGGCAGCCATCCCTCAGACAGGGGGAGATCTGTTTCAAGAAGCCGGAGTTTGTCTGCATCAGGATCTTCTCCAGATGCAAGGTCCCAAAGTCGTGATGGCAAAAGAAAGTCGAGTTCTCTGCCATCCAGGAACAACCGTTCTCCAAGCTGTTCTCGATCAAGCTCCCCACCCAGAAACAAAGGCTTAGTTTCTTATGGAGATGGAAGCCCAGACAATCGACCAGGTAGTCAGAGTGGGTGACGATCTGTTCGGTTAGAGGTTACCTTTTCTACCGGCTTTGTTTGATGAATATTTCAGTGGAGTAGGTACTATATCTAGTGGTTCCCTTCATCATCCTTATTAGGGTACAAATAGACATTAAGAACGGATTTTCATATGGGTCTGCCTTTTCATTGAGCACTTCTTGTCTTCAAAGAAGAGTACCATTTCTGCCTGAAGTTGGTAGGTCAATGCTTCCACAATGATGGTTTGGAGAATCTTTTACCCCGACCTCTGTGTGCGGAAAATTCAACAGGATCTGCATTAGTTTTGTTTTCATGCATACCTTTGAAGTTGGTAGGTCGATTGGCTGATATATGCACATTCTCTTGGATCCATACCTTTGCTGCTGTTTTGACCTGCTTTTATCCTGCATGCAGCACCTGGGAATTTCAGGGATCTCAAAATTTATCACCTTATGATTCTTCATGCTTTTGCGTATAGGAGTATAAAATAAGTTACAAAGTAGCTTCTTGGAGAAACGTGGTCTACATTATGTAAGTCTTTATGAGGGATGAATGACCATGATATGGGTTTTGTTTGGCATCAGCAATAAGGAATTCTATTTGGCATCTGAAAGTTGAAAATATAACTGTCAATAATCGATTTTACTAGAAAGTGCAGAGCATTGATAAGATTGAGGGATTCAACATATTCCTCCTGTGCACGACAAATATAGCTGGTTGTGTCTGGCTTGTTAAGGAGAAATGAAGTTTTTATTTAGGTATGGCCCCATGAGAAAACCTCTTCTAATTTTTCAATGCTGTGGTAGTCTCCGAGGTGTTTAATTTGTGAAAGGGATGTAAGATCCTCCTCTCTTAGGTAACCCACTTTTCCATAGGGATGTTGAAGCTATAACATGGCGGAGGTAAGTTTGTTTCTCATTGCCCGATGCTTGGAGTTTGATTTGGTTTCTATGAGAATCCAAATCCAAAAAGATGTTAACCAACTACCTAATTGTGATGATAGGAGTGCTGACGGGGACTCGAGATTATTTAGTGGATCGGGCCGAAATAATTTCAAGATACTTTTTTCTACAACCCAAGTGCTGTTATGTCTGGTAGACCATATCATATAAACTTCATAATAGATAATGGCAAATATGTGCTTCATTCTTTGGAAGAATTATAAAGATGTACATGATTTTTTTGGGAGGTTGATGCCTTACACGTGCATACACGCACGCCCCAAGAATTGAATCCACCACCACCTTCTAGTATATTATAGTGTTTATACTTCACTGATACTGAGGTAGATGCTACTACAAGGTTTGTTTGATAAGACTAGACAAGCTAGGTCATCAAAGACTCGTAAAGACTATTACAATAAGTCGCAATCCTTAATGGCTCGCAGCTAGGACTCGATGCCAATTCTTTAAGAGGGCTCACAAAGAGTCTTTGCAAGTCTTCGACAGATTTTGGCGAGCCTTTAAGCTCGTTGAGCTATGTTAGGATGTCAAAGCTCCATTACTTCATACGATATATCGAGCTGAGTTAGGCAGCCCAGTCAGTTGAGCTAATGCTCCGTTTGCAGGAGGGAAAGCGTTTTGCTAGTATGAAATTAGGGTTTGAATAGTGGATTTCGGTATAACTAGTGGTCTACATGATGTGGACGCTGCATAGATGTATGTGATTACATTCCCACGTAATCCCTTGCTTTGTAAATTCATCAAGTTTATCATAGTTGAAAAGAAATCGGTTACTTTCTAAAACATATAAATAAAAACTTTATAAGCTAACGTGAAAATTGGCACATTGTATTTTCATAAGACAATTTTAAATACTTGTCATTGATGTTTCAGAAATATGAAAATATTGATGGAGATGTCACTCATGAATAAGTACGTCTTATTAAAATAGGTGCATCAGAAGGTTCTTTGTGACAATAATATATTATTAAAAAAAGTAAAAATTATAAAATAGTAATGATAATGCTAAATATTGATGTGAATATAGTCATATTGTTGAAGATGACCTTTCCTGTGGAGGTTTTTGCAGAACCCAAAGCTCTACCACCCAAGAGGAAGACGATCATACCACTCAAAGAAGGGGCAGAACATGTCAATCTCCAACCATATCGGTACTCACATGTGCAATTACTTATAGAAGAGTCCGCTTGAAAAGATCATTGAATGCAAGTGATTAGGCCATGAGTTTGCAAGTCCCACTCTCTGTTGGAGATTACTTGCTTTCGGCAACGTGCTTCGGTTCTGTTCCGGCTTGGAGCCTCTGTTCGCCTGAAGAGTGTGCATCGGAAATTGATTTTGTAGATTTGTTTGAGGTTTCCATACAGGGGTTTCCATACAGGGGTTTCTCAAGAGAGGAACTCGGTGTATTTTCCCTTTTCAGACTATTTTTCCAGTATTCTATTCTATATTAGCTACTTCATTTAAATAGGCAGCATATTCCCCCTCCTCCCGGATTTTCCTCATGCGGTTTCCCTCATCTTGAGCGTTATCCAGAGTATTACCGAAAATCTCGGTAACGTCCTTTGGTTATGATCCTTCCTTATCCAAGATATAGGTAACAATCTGGATGGCCAGTCCAGCCGTTACCTGTGCTGGATGAGCCGAGAATGACCACAACACATCTCTCAACGTTCAAAAGAAGGGCCCGAGTATATATTCACCGTGGCATGTTGATCCGTGATTACTAGAGATTCCAACTTCATGTTCGTGAGTTGCAGACAACAATCCGAACTGAGGCAATCTTTCGGGATTCGCTCCACCTTACAACTTTGCTTCCCATTGTAATTGCCATTGTAGCACGTGCGTGGCCCAGCCCATAAGAGCCATGCGGACTTGATGTCATCCCCACCTTCCAGTAGTTCACGGGCAGTCCCTCTGACGGTAGCTGTACCCTTACACTCGGGGCGATACTCCCTACCCTACCTTGGGTGGCCACACCAATAAGTAACCCATGGAGCAGGAGCCCATGCTGCTTGTCGTAATGCCTCCTAGCTTCTAGAACGAGAGTAAAGAGACAGAACTTTGATCTGCAATCGTGACCTCTCTGACTTTCCCTTTCGCGGTTAAGTAAATAGTCGATTCTTTCCATGGCCCCGCAACCAAGATCAATGGTGATTGACTAGGAAGACCAGAACAGTGATTGAAAGATACCAGACAATTGAAAGAAAGCGTTATGTTATTATTACTATGCTATGAGGCCAGCAGGCAAGTAAGCCGAGGGCGGATGAGCTAACTACTATGAAATCGAGCAGTACAGTGCATCTATAGAAAATATCAGAAACATAATAGGGTTTAGGAGAGAAAAAGTCGGTACCACACCAATATAATACAAAATGTGAGAGGCAACCTCGAAGTAATTTCAGCATTTAAAGATGTCGCTAGATAGAGTTCCAATAAGGTGTGAGAAAGAAGACGATCAATACCTTAAAACCCATCTCCTCTCAGTGAAAAAATGACTTGGCAAATCCTTTTTTGGGAATGAAGCCAAATGGGCTCGTGTTATTGTGTAATATGTAGAATTAGTGGTACTCTCTCATGCTGTTTTTCATTATAGATTAATTGTTAGTGAAGATTTCAATTGAAACAAAACAAGCGGTAGTCATTGGTTGGGTACTTATGATCCACCTGTGTCGAAATTTGCATCGACATTCTTTTGGAACCTACCGTGAAACTGCAAGTAATCATATTTGACAGCAGCAGCATCTTATTGCTGTTTTTCATACGCATGTTTATAGTAACAGGCTTCCTTGTTACACATCTCTACAACAACGTAAACATCTACAAGGCATCAGAAACAGAAAAGTGTGTATGTGAGGCTTAGAGCTCAGTTCTCTTTGGCTTCTTAACTTCCTGCAATTGCTTGGAATTCTCAAAGCAATGGTGAAACCCATAATGGGGTTGCCTCTCATACCATGTTTCTTGTCGCACATGAGTGTCCCAATGCTCACCGCTGCTGCTCTTTCCATATTTATGCACCCATCCTGAGCCATTGTGTCGCTCGCCCCAGGTGCGGTCCCAACGTTCACCATGCGCTCCTTGCCACCACGTCTCCCCTTGCTTCACACCATGCACATTTTCGTCAAATGATTCATCCCACTTGTCACCCCATTTTGTCCATGCATCACCTTCTGATCTTTCAGCCCATTTGTCTGTGTATTTCATGCTGCTTCCCTTACCATTATACTTTTCTCCCCACCTGCTCAAGTGTAGGAAAGAAAGGAAGCAAAACAAACAAAATCCTGTTATATTTATCAACAACATATTGGGTTTTCAATCATTTTAGTAACCAAGCGAGCTAAAACACAGCGGATTATATCTTTGTTATAATAATTTTTGAGTTTGGCATTCGTTAAAAGCACTGTAGCAATTTTCAAGTAGTGAGGAGTATCAAGAAGTGCAAGAATTTCACTTGGCAAATTCATATGCTGATAAATCACTACCATCGTTTTCCACTAAAATACAAAACTTTTAATACTGAGCTAAATTTTCTAGCCTAATACAAGCGACCTGATAGAACATAAAACACAGGCTTCTGTCTCACTTTGTCCGCTAGCAAACGAAAAAGAAACAGAGGTGGTTGAGTGGACTGTTGGATGTGAGCAGGTCATCACACCCTACACTAAATTAAACAATCAAAAGCGCTTGTAAACTTATTTACAGGAACAAACTAAAGCATCAGTTGGGAAAGGAAATAATAGAAACAAGAAAATTTTGTGGAGTTGGAACTGACATTCGAGGGCTGTTGGTAGCTAACAGCATACCTTTCATGCCAAACATGTGCATGACCAACCTCCAAGGGGGTAGATGGGTCTATGGAGCACCATTTGTGAGCCCATTTTTCAGCATGACCTGAAGCATCATAGTGCTCCCACCATTTCTCCTGCCACTCTTCATTTTTTCCGTTCTTACCCCATTTGTCTGCAGTCTTCTCAATATTCATCAGCCCGGTATTGAGATCCTGAGGAAGTTCACAATTATTAACATCAAAATGTAAAGTCCTCAAGTTTCACTTATTTTTCTGATATCGTGCATCTCCATTGAAAGCATCGAAGGTAGGGCAAACTAGTATCTTAATAAAGCCAGTTCAAGCAACATATCTACAAGAAGAAAAGGACCGAAAGATAAGAATCAGTATATGCCACTGACAGAAGTTCTATGGTGAGAGAGATTTCCTAAACAAATCATAGAGATGCAGATCGCCATTTGAGGGCAACAGACTACTACTCGCAGAGATAAACTAATAACCATCTAATAAAAGCAATCTTTTCCATTACTCTTGAGCTGCTTTCTTGAATTAAGCATGGAATACCACATTTTCATCTCTCAAACTTGATATGATTTTACTTCTAGGATAGAATGTACTCACAAATTTGTTCAGGACACATGCCCCACAAAATAAGAAGCTTAGATTTGCTAGCCATGATATGCGCTAACAAAATTTTCTATGTTCCATTATACAATTTATTTAAATGGAAGACAACAACAACAACAACTAAGCCTTTTCCCATACTAAATGGGGTTGGCTACATGATTCTTTGTTTCGATAGAGCCCCATCATGTGCAATGCTAGCAATTAACTCAATATAAACTAGATCATTCTTTATTGTTTCTTTTCAAGACTTTTTGTTGAAGAATATATGTATGCTATTTTTAGTGTAAGTTTTGTAATTTATAATATTTGGGTATTATTATAATTGCTTGTAGTACTAAGGGCATTTTGGGTATTTTCTATTTTACAACTCATTATATAAGAGTTGAACGTTTTGTATTAGGGTTAAGAGTATGATTAATAGAAAGAGACAAAGAGGGGAGGCGGCCTCCATTGGAGGGCCTGCCCCCTCGACCGATTTTCCATTTTTACACCTCAATGTTGTTAACATTTGTCATATTTAATCTTTCACTGTGCTACCCATGAATTTCAACATGGTATTAGAGCCTACGATCGCTGGAAACAGTGGCTGCGGATGTGCTGTAAAGTGGAAAAGTGTTGAGGTTGATCAATGGGGGTAGTGGTAGCCTGAGAATCATAGGGCCGGTGGAGAAGTTTGAATATCAAGCTGAGGTTAGTCACCTCATGGATCTCATAGATCACAACCTATACAACAACACATAAGTCTTTCTCCGTGAGCTGATTAGCAATGCTAGTGATGCGCTGGACAAACTGCATTTTCTGAGTGTCACATAGCCATAACTTTACCAAGCTTGTGTTGATTTATACATACGCATCCAGTCATATAAGGAGAGTGGGATAATCACAATAACGAATTCTAGAATCAGGATGACCAGAACAGAATTGGTTGAATGTCTTGGAACTTGTGATCGTGGATTTCATAAGATTGATCGGAACATACCCACAATGTTCTAGTAAGATTTGGGAAGGAGAAATATCAAGGCATTGAACAAAAGATCTGATTCAGTGATTCTGATTCATTAAGAAGTAACGAAGATGAAGGTGGTGGAGATAAAGAAAACTGTCAGCCTCATGAAGAGAAAAGAAATTTGTGATCAGGATACTCATGAAAAAACAAATTAAGAAGCAGCGACTAGATGCTAATACATAGAAGAATGGAACTACAGAATGCTACCGAGCTGAAGAAAAAAATATAGGATGAACAAACTGAAGATGAATTTCAAGAATAGTTGGACTGGAGTAAGAGGCATTTTTTGCTAGTATGGACTCAGGTTGTAATGGCGTTATCTTCCTTCGAATAAATAAAGGTGCTGGTGATCCTAGTCCAATCAAGATCGTGGAACATTTGATGGCAACTGTTGTTGCTATAAGAAAACACATGTCAAGGTTCATCTTGAGATTTTTACCAGTTGAAATGACATGTTATGCATCTGAGGAAGAAATATCCTCATTATTCTGTGTGGGAAGAAGGTTAATGTGAAGACAAGTGAAAGCCAAACAAGTTACTTTCCATAGGAAGAAGAATCTCATTCACCAACCATTACTGGAAAATCACCTTCTGCCAAAAGTGATGACTGAAAATGTTTTTTGAGAAAGGTAATTTCAATTTTTTGAATATCAAATTACAAATTACTTTCCTGATTTTGTGGGAAAGCAAACCAGAAAGGTAGTTATGGAAAATTATTTTTCTAATTTTATGGGAAAGCATACCAAAAAAGTAATCATGGAAAGTTACTTTTTTGATTTTGTGGGGAAGGAAACCAGAAAAATAGTTATGGAAGATCATCTTCTCGATTTGGTGGAAATGATAAGATAAAAAGGAAAGCATTATCCCCATGTTTTTTTAGGAAAGATAAAGTGGTAACTGTTGCCCATCATTTGCACAAAGAAAGTGACTGCAGAGAAAGGAAGAATGAAAAAAAAGGTAGTTAGTTGTCTAGTGGGACCATCCATTCCAGATTTTGTGTAATGTGCTAAAAAATATGCAGAGGTGAAAACAAAAGTGAAGGGTAGTAAGAAGAGAAAGAACCTTATCGATAAGGGACATGTAACTTAATTGAGAGACATACTAAATGTCGCATACCATCTCCCCAAAAGAAAATATGGCGTTGTCGCATGATGTTATTTTTTCATTGGGTGGAGGGGGAAGACTCTCCATATTAAAAGTAATATTTCTCAGTTTTCAGGACTTGTTTGGGGCGATAATGAGGAAAAACAAAGGAACAAAGTACGTGATAAGCTTGACAAATATCTCAAAACCAGGTTGCTTGAATTTTGTGAACTACTTGAATTCTGTATCAGCACATTTTCTTTCTGAGCAGAAGGAGGATGTCTACCATTCAATAATATCTGATCTTCAAAATGGAAATTCTGAGACGAGGAGGCGTCTTGCTGTATACTCATACTGTCTCAAGGATGCTTATCTTCCACAACCTGGGCAACTGCTGGTGCTAAGAGGCAGAGGGTTGCCGAAGCATGCTGGCTTCACGAATCATGGTGATCAAATCGTGAAATTTCAGATAAATTTCCCATTATCCTTAAATGAACGTCAATGTGCTATATTGGAGGAATTTACGGAGGAGAAAATACTTAAGAGAAAACATATTTCCATTGGAGGGCCTGCCCCCTCCTCCGATCTTCCATTTTTACTCTTAAATGTTCTTAACATTTGTCATGTTTAATCTTTCGCTGCGCTACCCATGAATTTCAACAATTTTGTAGTCTTCCTCTTCCTCTTTTAACATTTTCACATTCTAGTTTTTCATATCTTCTTACAAGAGTGTCATTGGGCCGTCTTTCTACATGTCCAAACCATCTTAAATGATTTTCATCCTCTATTGGTGCTACTCCCAATTTGTTTCTAATAACCTCATTATGTATACGGTCTTTCCTTGTGTGACCACTCATCCATCTCAACATCTTTGTTTTTGCTTTAGACATCTTTTGTACATATTGATGATTCCAAGTTTCCAACACTCATAACCATAACACATAGAAGGTGTAATTACTGCTCTATAATATTTACCTTTCAACTTTAAGGGTATCTTATAAGATGAAAGACACTTTAAGGAAAAGACCAATTGTTATTTCTCAGTCAAGTTTAGGTTCAGGTTCCATTTCTTGTCTAATTCAGTAGGCATTACCTGGACAAGTCCAAGGGTTAGATGTAAGCTAAATATTTTTCTCTAGATCTTTCATATTCTGTTTATCAATAAGCAGCTATTTCAATCCTCTCGATCTTTATTCTGATTATTCAATATAGAGAAATCTAAACACATTCTAATGTATAGGGTACCTATATGTTTCTGTCTAGTAATGTTTTGATTATCCCACACTGTCTCCTTAAGCAACCACATTTCCCAAAACAGTGAACTATTTTCACCAATATTTCAAAAAACAAATTTTGTTACGAGAAAAACCAACCTGCCACATTGATTCTCTCCAGTATTCACGCCAAACATTCCCCGCAACATCGCGTCCTGACTTCTCCGAACCAAGCTCTTTATAATCAAATTGATCTGAAGCCTCCCAGTATTTCTCTTCCCACTCTACATCCTCATTAGCACCGACTCCTCTTACCACAGTCCACCTACAAACCACCCCATCAGGTCTCTGTTCTACACCACTCTCTCTCCACCACCTGGATCCATCCTCGTTCTCTCCATAGTTCGATGTCTCCTCGTGATCACCAAGTACAGATGCTGCAACAGCAGAATTTTTTGAAAATACCATGTCGACATTCTCTTCTTCTGAAAAGGATGACAATTCAAAGCTTGCTTCTGTGGCACTGACTCTATCAACTTCCGCTAGTGATTGGAGGGGTGGAAGAGGTGGATCGTGCTTTGTTTGGAATGGGGACGATACTTTACTCTCGAAGGGAATGGACGGCATCTCCATTGTCTTCTCTTTCTCCATAAAAGGTGCGATAGGATTCAGAGCAGATTGCTGTTTTTCCGTAGTTTGTGAACGTTGTCTGCCATCAGCAACTGTCTCAACATCAGTAGGAGGAAACCACGACCAAAAATCAGGACCAAAGGCTCTACTTTTTGGAGTCTCTGACTGCCGCATATTGTAGACGAAGCTAGATGAACTCCCACCTAGTATTCCTGTTAAAATGAAAATGATACAAAATGAACTTGTACAAGCAAAATAGCTTGACCCAAAATGAAAGTAATTCATGAGAAAGGTTAGTTCAGAACCTTGTGTTTGCCATTCTTGGAAAAGAAAAAGCAGGATTCAAGCATTCAATTTCCAATATGATAGATAGTAAGGGAGCGTTAAAGGTATATCAAGAAAAGAGAAGGTTTTGCAAAGATGAAGCCCAATATATCAATTTAGGAACTATCAAAGGGCCCACAAAACGGAAAAGTTGCACGAAGAACCTACAGCAATAAGCAACCATATCCCCAGATCAAAATACGAAGTGAAAAAGCAAAGACTACGAGCACCATTTCTAACTAATGAGAAAATCTAGAGAGACGTTTCAAATAAAGCACAAACAACTAACATTTGACATAATCGTTGTAAAAAAACCCAATTCTAGATTACTCTTCAAAGGTAACAAATATAGCAACTACGACAAGAAAAGGTCCATGTTTCTGCCCAATCATGTTAACAGAACTCAAACGAATAAAGAAATTTACCTTCAACCCCTCTGGATACCGGCACAGAAATAGTCCCTGGCAACCCTGAATCCGGCGCGGGCTTCTCCGAGAGAATGGCCCTTGCGGCCGCAATGGCGGCAGCCGCCCGGTCAATCACTTGTAGCCTTTGAACCTTATCACTTTCCTCATCTGGAACATCCAGGATCTTCCTGAACTGCTCGTTCTTCTTCTCAAGATTGTCCCCCGATTCTTGGCTATCTTCGTTCCGACGCCGTTCTTCTTCCTTCTCCATCTCCGATCGTTCCATTGCCCTCTTCCACATATGAAGATAGGAATCACCATCTTGGCTGCTATATGAAACCTTCACTGCGAATTCTTGGGAGTTCTTGGGCCTCAGAGTGGAAAATCGAAATTGGGTCTTTGAGAAGAAGGGCGGAGATGAGTTTGTAAAGGATTTAGAGGGATAATGCGAAGTTTGGACGGAAAGATGGAGGTAAAACGACAGTTGGGTGCTCTTGGCCATGGTGGAGAGAGAGATGTTTCTTTATAAGGAGAGATGATGGGTGATGTGTTTTCTTGCATTTGCAGAAAGGAATCGGAATGCCTTGATGGAGATCCGGTTCTCTTTTGTGAAATAGAAGAAAGAGGGTACAGTTTGCCGCGAACTCTGTAGAGAGAGAGAAACAGCCGTACGGCCAAGAAGCCATGCAACTGAAATTTATCAATAGTACAATAAGAAATGGCAATTTGAAAATAAGCGAGTTGATAATCAAAGTTTCCTCTCCCATACCCCATAGAATTTGAATTTCAAGTCGCAGGATGAGGAAAAGGGCGGTGGAGATAGGGGTTCAAATGCATCATAGTGATCATTTTAGGACTTGATTGTTATACCACATTTCAGATTTAGGTCCACAAACTTTTGTTGAATGCGCTTTGGTGCAACAGGATGGCCGAAGACAGATGCACACCCTGTGTATCGATCTTCGGAGTCGACCCCTAGCCAGGTGAGCTTTTGCTTGTTAACTTTTGTTGAATGTATTCTACTATCTTACTTTATATCTTGATTACATATAAAAGCACGTTCCATCGAGGTAGGCTATCTTGTTTTTAGTTCCACAGTTGAGAAGATTGCCTTTTGTAAGCAAAACTCTACCCTACAAATTGACGCTTCAATGCCTCTTATCGGTAAGTATTGAGTTCCTAACCTCTTTCCAATGACATGGTTTATGGCGCAAAACATTGAATATTAGAAGACTTTACTAGTATTACAAGAGGAATTGGAAACATTTTCTACCTTCTACTATATATAGTGTGATGTGAGAGGTAAGTCTAACAACTATAGACATATGGTACAAAGTTTTAATTAATTTTTTGCACAATAGGAAATGGCTACACCAAGGTAACCACTATCATAAGGTACTTATAATGCCTTGCCCAACAAGCCAAACATGTCATCATGATATGCTTATAATAAACCTTATGACACAAGTCATCTCTTATAGCTTATAACAAGTCCGATAAAGCACATTTTTTATTTTACCTTATCTTACTAAAAGCTAAAATAAGGTAAAGTAGTATGGGGATATAATACCATATATAAACTAAAAGGTTAGTTATGCCTTGCGAAACAATCCTACACAACTATCAACTAGGTAGCAACTACCCACTATTATACATAAGGTAAAATAACCAATCAAAGTTTTTTTCCCTTAGAAATAGTGAATTCTTCTTCTTAGTCTTAATGAAAGGAACGTTCAATAACACAATTGGATCAGGAATGGGATCATGTATGCTCTTATTATTTAAACTAAAGGCTTTCACTATTGAAGACCTCACCCTAAAGTCAATAAATTACTAACAAAGTTATGATATAGATAAGGTAGAAGAATGTGGGAGTACACACAGAAGCAGTTTGGATTATCTTTAATCGAGGGTGAAATATAAAATCTTGATAATTTGTCAGCCTTGCAAATGCATTTTTCTTTTTTGTGGGGGCCAATAGGAGTTGAAACTCATAGTAGATCATGGAACAATGTTAGTTAAGTCTTTGAGGACATTGATCTCAAATAATTCTTTTCAAGCCAATGAAACGTGCTAAATAAAGAATGTCAGTCTATGCGTGAATTACCTTTGTGACATGTATTATGAAACTTTTGGCATTTGGAGTTTTGTTGTTGGTGGCTTTGTTGTAAATGGCTGCTCCTTAAGAGATATCATCAATAGGCTTTTGATTGAATCAATAAATGGAAATCAACAATCGACAAACAACATAGGACAATTAGCAAATGGTAAACACCATGTTAATAAATCAACAAATAGTGAATGACAATATGCAAAGAGCAGGCTACCTTTTATAGAATATGCAAAAAAATCTTCCTTTTCTGTAATTTACTATCAACGATCAATATTTTTTGAGCATTATCGACAATCAGCGTTCCCCACTCTAAAAGGGGTTTTCTTCAAAGGGTTGACATTTTTTGGCTTCTCGAGAAGTTGATACATTGGAAAGGAGGTTAGAGAAGCACTATTCTTTGAGGTGTGATACTTTAGGTTTATTTACTATCATTGGTATCAAAATATCATATGTAATAGACCCAATGATTACTTTTAGGATATAATGAAGACCCTTAGTTTGACTTATATTAATGTACCTGGGTCATATACAACAATGACAAATCAAGATGATGAGGTTTATAGATCCTACTAATACTAAATACTTGACCCTTGAGTTGGCATAATTGATCACCATAAATGACTATAACTCAAGACATTTTTTATGGCATTAACCATCTCCTTCACTTTTTCTGTCATAACCTTTTTCTCCTCTTTAATGATCATTACACGTGAGAATCAATTGCCACCTACAGTTGCAACCAACCCTTATTTCATAACAACATAGATATGCATCGCCCACACTCATAACCGAATGAATTCAAGACATCTATTCATTCTTGCCCACAATCATAACCGAATGCAATTACTTAAAAATTAACTCATAATTTAATTGAATCAATTTTTCTTGATAATTATCTTATAATCTCTCATAACATTTAAAATATTTCAAAAACTCATCACTTTGTAAATCTTATACCTGCAATAAAGGTATCTTTCAATTTGAACATTTACATAGTAAGACATGGTTTCCACTTATTTGAATTGAAGCAATCAATTTGAACAAGTGTATATGTCTTACATATAAGATTCATATATTGGTATATGTCATATTATAAGTGATATATTTGTATAGGCCTTATGTCAAATACTCTTCCTTATGAGTACTTTAAGAGTCATGCCCAAGACCGCAAGAAGTGACCACACTTTACATTCATATAGGTAGACTATAAGGAATTCTTGAGTACTCCAACATATATCTACTATAGCTCTGTAAGAACATAACCAACCGGTTCTTATCAATTTTATGAAACCAATTACCTTTACCTTGGGATATTTATCTAGTTAGTACTTGCAAATACTATTGATGTACTTTAGCTTATTGAACACACAACTTGATGCTAATCAAATGTGAGTCGACCCACTCTAATTGATATATTATGTGTCAAATTTTTTGCCAGACCTTTCATAAAAAATCTATAAGATTTAATTTTGATCTTATATAAAGTATGAAAATTACTCTTTATAAGTTCTTTCACATGATTGTGCCTCTAACTAATATGTTTGGATTTCCCATCATATGCTTGGCATTTAGCCTTCGATAACATACTTTGGATATCACATTTAATCGCTATGGGTGCTATAGACTTTGCTTATATCAAAATTCTATGAAGCAATTTTCTTAACCATTCTTCTTCTTTACATGATGTAGCTAAAGTCATGAACTCGATAGCCATGGTAGAGTTGGGTATGCATGTTTGTTTCTTAGAACCCCAAAAAATTATACCCCACAAAGTGTGAAGATCTAACTTCTTGTAGAAGCATATGATCTTTCGAGTAGCTAATCAAACAAACTAGTATTTTTATATACTTTTAAAACTAAAGGACTTCCACAATATACCAAATTATAGCTAATTGTTCCTTTAAAGTATTTAAAACTTAACGAATCCTATCCCGTGGTTCTTACTTGGATTGCTTGTATACCTGCTCAATCTACCCCTGCATAATTAATGTCAAGTCGACTACATGTCACAACATACATGAAGCATTCAATGGTTTTAACATACTTCAATTGTGCCACAAGGCACCCATTATTTGGTACAAATTTGATATTATGTTAAATAGAAAAGACACAAGATAACAATCAAAATAATTAAAGTTCTTTAAAAAAAAATCAAGATAGATCAATGTTGTTTTCTTTTCTTGCTATTTTAATACTTATAATAACATTAGCTTTCCCATGTCTTACATGTAGAATCACTGGACAAAAACCTTTTACACTTTTAACTTCTTTCAAATTAGCATAAAAGTGAGCATATCATCAACCATATAAGTAAATCAAACAACCTTTTCTATAATAAAATCTACCATACACACATTTGTTTCTACATAGCCCTATCATATGTCATGCTAGCAGTTAACTCAATATAAACTAGATTATTCTTTATAGTTTCTTTCTAACACTTTTGTGGTCATCCTCTTCCACTTTTAACATTTTAATAATCTACTTTTCATATTTTCTTATGGGAGCATCCTTTGGTCATCTTTTTACATGTTAAAACCATCTTAAATGATTTTTCCCATTTTATCCTTTATTGTGCTACTTCCAATTGATTTCTAATAACCTCATTATGTATATGGTCTTTCTTTATATTACTACTCATCCATCTCAATATCTTCATTTCTGCTACAAATATCTTTTGTACATATTAATGATTAACTGCCCAATACTCAGAACTATAAAACATAGCCTGTCTAATTGCTACTCTATAATATTTACCTTTCAACTTTAATGGTATCTTTTTATCACACAAAACTTTATGTTCTTGCTTGGGAACAACTCTGTGTTGTTCCACATATGACTTATCTAAATTATCGGTTAAAATTTTATTTTGATGAATAACACAATTATAAATAGATTAAAGTGCTAAAAACACTCCAATTATAACTATTTAGGTATTGATGCATACATATCAAAATAATTAATTTCTTCTTTTTGAGAAAAATCCTAACAAAAAACTTAACTTTAAACTTATTAATGGTTCCATCAACCTTTATTTTCTTTTTGAAAACCCATTTACAATGAATTACTGTAGAACCAAGAGAAGATCTGCTATTTTCCAAATTTTATTACCCATTATTAAGTCCATCTCATCTTGAATGACTTCTTTCTAAAATATCATATTAAGAGATTTCATTGCCTCTTCATAAGTTTTAAGATAATCTTTCATGTTATAACAAAATGATATATAGCTCACTATTGTGTTACATGAAACTTCAACTGTGAATATATGGAAATCTGGTTCAAAGGTCTTTGTTTATTCTTGCATTTTTCTTAGTGTAGGCATTAAACTCTCTATATTGTCATTACAAGTTCCATTATTTTCTTAATCATGTTAATTTTCATCAACATATCTAGTAGACCTAGGAATTGAGTTAAATATTTTTTCTTGAAAAAATGATATCTCTTGACTCAACCACCATATTTATTGGATATAAGTCATTTGGTTTAATCACAACGAATCTACATGTCTTATTATATTCGACATAGCCTAAGAAAATATATTCAATTTTAATTAACTTAATTTCTTTCTTTTGGATTCTAAAATTTTGGCATTAGCCCTCTAACCCAAAACTTCAAGATAGTTTAGGTTAGGCCTTCTTTTGTACTAGAGTTCATATGTGGTAACTCAATTCTTTTTATTTGGAACTCTGTTTGAAATAAAATAAGTAGTTAAAAATGCTTCACCCCAATTACCATATCTGAACTTTGCAAATGGCAATCAGTAAACAACATTCTTTAGATGGTATTGGCACATGTTGTTTCCTGTATTGAAAAAGGTTTTTTCTTCATAGTGTTAGCAAATTTTGGTTGTTCAAGAGGTCGACACCACAAAAAGGAGGTTAGAGTAGTGGTATTCTTTGAGGTAAGGTAAATGCTAATCTTTAGGTTTATTCACTATTTCTAATGTTAAATTATAGGATGTAATGGATCATGATGATGATCTTAATGAAGATCTTCAGTTCATCTTGCACTAACACAACCAAGTCATAAACAACACTGACAAATCAAGATGATGAGGTTTACAAGTCCTACTAGTACTAAATAGGATTTGTAAAAGTTTCTCACCACCACAAAAGAAAAGACATTTGGTGAGAGAATGCTATGAGTATATTTTTGCTCGATTTCTCTATATTTCATGTCTTTGTGGGAAAACCTATTTATATGCCTCTTCTTGACACCTTAGTTGACACAATTGATAGCATAAAAGGCCATAACACAAGCCGTTTTCATGTTTATCAATTCCTTCACTTTTGCCATTATGACCTTTTTTTTTAAATGGTTGCTACATGTGGCAACAATTGCCACTAAGATTTGAACCAATTCTTATTTCATGGCAACATGGATATGCACTGCCCACACTCATAACTGCTTGAATTAAAGGTATCCATTCATTTTCGCTGAGAATTATAACCGAATGTAGTTGCTTTGAAAATTAAAACATTTAATTGAAACCATTTGTTTTGAAAATTATTTCACAATTTTCAAAATATTTCAAAAACCTCACCACTTTATTAATCTTATACCTTCGATAAAGGTATCTCTTGATTTGAATGTTACCTAGTCAAACATGGTTTCCTCTAATACGAATTAAATAATAGACATGCTTTGAACAAACCAATTAAATGCCCATGCCTTACATATAAGATTCAAATATGTATGTCTTGTTAATAAGATTCAAATATGTATGGCTTGCTAATAAGATTCAAATGTTGGTATATGCCATATTGTAAGTTATACATTTGTATGGGGCTTACATCTAATAGAAATGTATTCACGGTTATTCTCTCTTCTATTTTAGGTTTGGTTTATAGAACTAGAATCAATAACACATGATTAGATCAAGAATGAATATCTTATGAGGGTCACTTATGCTCTTAGCATTTACAATAAAGCCTTTCACTATTGAAAATCTCACCCTAAAGTCGATGACAAGCTAACAAAGTTATGGTAGAGATAAGGTAGAAGAATTTGGGAGTACCCATAGATGCAGTTTGGGCCATCTCTAATCAAGGATAAAATAAAACCTTGATGATTCATCATCCTTGTAAATGCATCCTTTTCTTTTTTGTGGGGTAGGGCCTAGTAGTTGAAACTCCCATCACATCATGCAACAACATCAGATTAAGTCCTTGAGAACATTGATCCCAAATAATTCTTTTCAAGCTAATGCAAAGTGCTAAATAAAGCAAGTCAGTCTACATGCGAATTACCTTTACGATATATATGTTGAATAATCATCTACCAATCACAATGATGAAGCTCTCTAATGTTTGCTAGAAGTCTTCTAACTTCATGAGTTTTATCTTGAGAAGATTTACAATATTGGACCATTAACATAAAATTGGTTTCACAAACTTGACTACAACCAATATTAAAGGCCATGCCTCCTAACCAATGATACATGTGGTCTAGGACTAGACAACCACTTTTGCTTTACCCGAATCATGAAAATGTTGGTGTTTGGAGTTTTGTTGATGCTAGCTTTTGTTGTAGATGACTCAACTCCTTAAGAGATATCATTGGCTTTTGATTGAACCAATAAATGGCAACTGAAAATCAGCAAATGGTAAACACCATTTTAAGAAATTGACAAATAGTGAACAATCAACAAGGAGCAAACTGCCTTTTCTAGAATCTACAATTGACAATCGGCCTATAATAAACCTTGTGAAACAAATCAAACATGTCATCATGACATGCCTACAAGATAGAAAACAATACATTGTTAAAGGTAACATTGTACGGAGTGATTCTTGCGAAACAATCCTAAACAACTACTAGCTACTATAAGATAGCCACTACCTACTACTATACATAAGGTAAAAAAATCAATGGAAGTTCTTTTTCTATGAAATAGTGAATTCTTTTTAGTCTTAATAGAAGAAATGTACTGACGTGTGTTGTCTCTTTTATTCTAAGTTTGGTTTATAGAATTATGTTTAATGACACACGATTTCATTAGGAATGAATATATTATGGGGTCACTTATGTTCTTATCATTTAAACTAGAGCTTTCACTATTGAAAGCCTCACCTTAAAGTCAATAAAATACTAAGAAAGTTATGAAAAAGACACGTTAGAAGAATGTGAGAGAATAAAGAGATGCAATTTGGGCTATCTTTGATTGAGAATGAAACATAAAACCTTGCTTATTCATCACCCTTGCAAATGTATCTTTTTCTTTTTTGTGGGAGCAGGGTCTAGGAGTTGAAACTCCTAGCACATCATGCAACAACATCAAATTAAGTCTTAGAGGACATTGATCCCAAATAATTTTTTCCAAGCTAATGAAAAGTTCTAAATAAAGCAAGTCTACACGAGAATTACCTTCACAATATGTATGTTGAATAATCAATTGTCAATCATAATGAAGGAGCTCTCTAATGTTTTCTAGAAATCTTCTAACTTTATGAGATTCATCTTGAGAAGATTTAAGATATTGGACCATTAAATCGGTTTCGAGAATGAACTTTCATGTCCTCTGCTCCGAGTGAGCTTCAATCCCTCTTGAATGCTTAAAGCTTCAGTTTTGAGGACCTAACCACAAACAATATTCTAGGTCATTCCTCCTAACCAATGACACATGTGGTCTAGGATTAGACAACCACTACTTGCATTGCCTGAATCATGTTGGTGTTTGGAGTTCTTTTGGTGGTGGCTTTTGTTGTAGATGACTGAACTCCTTAAGAGATATCAGCAATAGGTTGTTGATTGAATCAATGAATGGCAATCAACAATAGACAAACAACTATCAGTAATCGATAAACAACAAATAACAATCAACAAATGATCGACATTTGTTTTAAGAAATGGGTAAATAGTAAACGACAATTAGCAAACAACAAATTACCTTTTCTGGAATCTGCTAATGGCACTCATAGTGTCGACAAAATTTTGACTTGTCGAGAAGTTGACACCTTGAAAAGAAGGTTAAAGAAGTATTATTTTTCAAAGTGTAGTAAATGCTAACCTTTGGGTTTATTCACTACCATCGATATAAAATTATTGGATACAATGGACCCGGTAGTTATCTTCAAGATAAAACGAAAACCCTTGATTAGTCTTTTATTAATGCAACTATTATAGATAACAATGACGAACCAAGATGACTAGGTTTATAAGTCTTAGTGCAAAATAAGACTTGTAAAAGGTTTTCAACTCAACAAAAGTGTCAACACCCAAATGTTTTCTTAAGAAAAATCTATTTTGGTTCATAAAATTGGTTTTAAATGTTCAAATTTCATATATGAAATGATTCTATGAACATTCGATCATAAGATATTTGTTAAGAGGATTTAGCTCTTCTTTACAATAAATCAAGTCAAATATGAGGTTGTTGATTCAAGAAAATATCAAAAAGAAAAGGAAAGAAAAGGTTGCATATATATTATAGAAGAGTCTATCATTGAAGAAAATTTCAGCTCGATAAAATATCCAAAATATTTTCAGCTATTATAGAAAGTCATGCATACATATTATATATGCTATATATATACATATACATGTATAGGAATGTAATATATAAATATATTTATAGGTAATGACTAAAAAACTAACCTATATATTCTACAAATAAAACTATATATATTTACTTAACATAGGTCTTATATATATATTATATAACACTAAGTGAGTGTATATAAAATATGTAAATGTTTACCTTATATATGTATATATGTATGTATGTATGTATGTGTGTGTGAGAGAGTTTACATAAAATATGCTTATGTATGTGTGTGTATGTATATGTGTGAAGAGAGTGTGTGTGGTTTTGTATAATATCTATGTATATTAATCATATCTATGTAATTAATATATCAAGAGGCCATGAGATCTTCTGATGTGACTCTATAAAAAGAAGCTATTGAAAATGAAATACACCTGATAATGAATACAATTTGGAAAGTAATAGACCTTAATCCCATATCTAAAGTAATAGGTTGTAAATGGATTTTTAAAAAGAATAAAAATTGATGAAACCATTAACAAATTTGAATCAAGGTTAGTTGCTAGGTGTTTTACTAAGAAAGAATGAGTTGGCTATTTTAATACATATACACCGGTAGTAACAATTGTTACAAATACAATGCTATTGGCACTTGGTTCTATTAAATAGTGAATTAGAAGAGGAGGTATATATGAAGCAGTCCAAAGGATTTGTTTTACTAGGCAGGAACATAAAGTTTGAAAAATTACGTAAATCCTTATATGGTTTTAAAGCAAGCCCAAGTAATGGTACCAAAAACTTGACCAAGTAGTTCTTCCTAATTGTTTCAAAATTAATGAATCGGACAAATGTGCACAGTAAATTTCATAATGAAAAAGGTATCTTGATTTGTTTGTATGTGAATGATATACTTATATTTGATACTAATTTAAATGAGGTTGAAAATATAAAGAGGTTTTTATCAACCAATTTTGACATGAAATGGGTGTTTGGCATTATTCTAAGTATTAGAATAACTAGAGAATGAAATAGCATAAGATTTTCTCAATATAGAAAAGGTATTAAAAAATTAAATGTTTTGATTATGTTCACTTTTTTACTTATTTTGATCATAGTGTTAAAATAGTATCAAATAAAGTACAGTTGCACAACAGAAATATGCTAAAGTGATTGGTTACTTGATGCATGTGATGGTATATAGTAGACATTATATTGCATATAGAGTAGGTTGACTAAGTCACTACACAAACAATCCAAGTAAAAGTCATTGACAGGTTGTTCAATGAGTATTAAAATATTTAAAAGGAACCACAAACTATAACTTAGTCTATAATAAAAGTCCTTTAGCCTTAGAATGATATTTGTATGCTAGTTGGATAACCTAATAGAAGATCATGCTTGTACAAGCAAATGAGTCTTCACAATTGATTGGCGTGTACTTTGTGGGGCTTCAAAGAAACAAAAAGGTGTTTCTGACTCCATCATGACTACTGAATTTATTGCTTAGTAGTGATGGGAATGGAGTAGAGTGGCTTAAAGATATTCTTCATGAAATTCCGATATGACTAAAACAAATAACACCTATATTGATGAATTGTGATAGTCGGAGCACACCATCAAAGGAGCACACAATCAAAGGCATACTGTCAGATATATAATAGGGAATCAAGATTTGAGACATAGTTGTGCGAGGGATTTGATTAAGAATGAAGTTATTTCTATTATATATTAAATTAGAGTTGAGTGTTGCATATCCTTTGATGAAAGTTATGATAGGAGATCTCATGCATAAAGCATTAATCAGGATGAGTATGAAGCATGTTAATAAAACCACCAATAATGAAAATGAAACTCACTCCTCAATGTATAGGTTCAAATTGTAATATACCTATACCAAAGATATAAGTTTTTCAACATGGTAATCTTCAAACTTTGAAAATGATAGAGATTGTGAGAACATTTTCAAAATAAAGCAAAAATTTCTCAAAAGGTACTTACTTTGGGTTAATGTTCGTTGGTGAAGAGATGTCATATAGTGCAATGGCTATGGTTATCTCATGATGTATGATGACATCATGAAAAGACGCGATATTGTTATGGCATGAAAAACCATGCCTCTTCACGAGAACCGGTTGGCTGCAACCCTTGAGAGTGGTTTTCTCATGTCATGTTATCATGACATGAACAAAATTCTAATCATTATAAATAATGATAATGAAATTAAGCTAATGATGAAGAAAGAGAGCATTATGAACCTCTTCTTAGAAAATCTGAAGTAGAAGTAACTTTCCACCAATTTTGTTTTATGGATTCTATATTTATATTCATATTTTTAAATGAGTTTTCCAATTAATTTATTACAATTTCTTAAGAGCACAAGAAAAATTGTAATGACGGCATATTGATATGTCGATATTGCCAAATACTTTACTACTCTTATACAGGGAGAATAAATAGTTGTCCTTAGTATCGTGAAAGCAATCATCGTGATCCTTTTGCATATGAAGAATTGGATTCCAAGAACGATGAAAAAACCTAAATGACAAAGTTCTAACATACCTTAAAGAGAGTCATACATTGCAAGAATGTTTAGGTGTTCGTCAATAGAGATTCTAATTTGCTGTTTCTCAGCACAAAAGTTGATTGTTGTTTTCCGACGAAGAAAATGCTACTTCTGTGCATGATTCAAAAAAGAAAAGCTGATTTTGTGCAAAGTTGATATTGTGCTGCCTCAAAGATTGCTGAAACTCAGCAGAAAAACGGTTTTCTCCCAAAAAGCCGATCTCCTAAACCACAGTTGGGGCTGGCGGTTCTTTTCAGGAGCCAATTGTCGGAGTGTTGGTGCCAGTTTTGTGCTTTTCACTCATTCTCTATTTTTTTTGTTCTGTATAATGTGTTGCAGTCTCGAGTCTTATATTACAACAGCAACAATAAGCTTGTAAAAATGAGATGAGGGAGAACTGGAGAGAGAGATAAGGAAGAGGTTACCCACGGAGGGTTTTCTCAAGAAGATTGTATTGTGTATCACGTATCACATGTTTTGTGTATTCTTCTTTTATATATACATGACTTTTTTTATCTTCCAAGTTTTTCTCTCTAGGCTTTCCTTTTTAACAAATTCCCTTTCATCGGGGAGATGCTTAGGACCTTTTTAAAAAGTAAAAGAAACCGTTTGAATAACATTTACATTTTTGAAATAGCAACTTATGAATCTGAGAAGAGGGCCCTTCTTCCTGCATTTTATGGTTGTCGTTAGTAATTGAGCTGATAGTGACCACCCACTACTTATATCTTCCACTTGGCTATTAGAGCCAACCTTTTGATACACTAGTTTTGCCTCACACTAATTTGGGGTTTACCAAGTTGTATTATTTTTTCTTGTTGCAAGTAAGTTGCAACTTTTATCTATTATGCGAGTTTTTCACAAACAATATATTTTTCCTGCATAACTCACAACAAAATGTATTTTCTACACTTATATACTAGGCGTATATTAGCCCCACGTGGGTTATATGTTTAGTAAATAGTTCTTTTAAGATGCCTTTTGTTAAGGAATCAATCAACATATCTGTAGTTGGTACATAACATATAGTTATTTCATTTCTTTTGGGCATATAATGAACATAGTGATATTTAACCATTATATGTTTGCTTTTTGTTAAGGGGTCGACCAACATATCAGTAGTTGGTATATAACATATAATTATTTCATTTCTTTTGAGTATATCATGAACGTAGTGATATTTAACCATTATATGCTTGCTTCTTGGGCTATCAGCTTCACTCTTCATAAGAGTAATTATTGCATTATTGTTACAATAAATAACAATTAGCTCATTGATTATGTCCAACTCCAAATAACATATGAACAGGCTTATCCAAATGACACTCGTAGCAGCCATACGTAAGCAACATACTCATCATCCTGTGTATGCAATGCTATACAACCTTGTTTCTTACAAGCTCTAGAAACCGCACCACCTCCAAATAAAAATATTTGACTAGAGGTTGATTTGTTGTCATCTTTGCTCCTAGCAAAGTCAGCATCTGAGTATCCTATCACTTTTAGTTTATCTACTTGAAAATAAAGTTTAAAGTCTTTTGTTCCTTTAAGATATCTTAGAATCTTTTTCACAACCATCCAAGATTACTTTGATATCTGCTCACAAGACCAACAATAAAATTGATATCAGGTCTTATACATAACATAATATATATCAAGTTACCCACAGCCTGTGCATAAGGAACATTAGGCTTATAGTCTCTTTCACCGGGACAATCAACCTTAATTTGACTCCTTTTACAACAGGTGTAGATGCAAACTTACATTCACTCATTTTAAACTTCTTGAAAATATAACCACTATATCTCTCCTGACTTAGGCATAGAAGTTTAGATTCTCTATCTCGAGAAATCTTTATATCCAAAATATAGGATGCTTCCCCTATATCCTTCATTTCAAACATTGAGTTTAACTATGAGTTGATTTGGACAATCATCTCATTGTCATTCCCCGTCAATAATATGTCAACTATATATAATGATAAGATGACAAAGTGACTCCCACTATTGTAGACATATACAAAGTGATCAAGTTCATTAGCCACAAAACCAAGTTCAATAACGACATTCTGAAAAGTCCAATACCATTGACGAGGTAACTGTTTAACATCATATAGGGATTTTTTCAACCTATATAATTTATCTTCTTGGCCTTCAACTATGTATCCTTAAGGTTGATTTATATATATGATTTTATCTAAATCTCAATTTAGAAAAGCAGTTTTTACATTTAACTAATGTAAATCCAAATCATAATATGATGATATCACTAGGATTATCCTTATGGATACAAATTTTGCAATAGGAGAATATGTTTTAACATAAACTATCCCCTTGTTCTGCGAAAAACCCTTTGCAACCAACCTCGCTTTAAACTTGTTGTTTGTTTCATCGATCTTATATTTCTTTTTGAGAACCCATTTACATCTTATGACTTTCCTTCCTCTTGTCAAATCAGTCAATTCTCAGACTTAGTTTTTCTCAATGGATTCAATTTCTTCACTCATGACTTTTTCCCAATTTGGAGATTTTGATGAGTTAATAGCTTACTGATATGTTAAGTTACCAGTCAACTCATTTAAATCTACCAAATTGCACATTTCTTCTATAAGGTAAGTGTGATAATCTTTTAAGTAGGACGATGTAACCCTAGGTCTTTTATGTCTACTTAAATCTTCGATTTGTTCAGGAAGCTCATCCATGGGTTCAAATGATGATTGATCTAGATCTACTAGATCATCAACATACTCGTCATCATTTTCAAGAATGTCATTCTTAGTATCTTCTAAAAATTCAACATTCCTGCTTTCTATCAATCCATAGTCCTTATTACAAAATTGATATCCTTTAGATCCTGTAAGATATTGAATGAATATACATCTTAATGACCTACTATCTAGTTTGTCTATAGACTAATTAAGGACCTTCATATGAGTGATAGATATCTACCTCTTGAGATGACATATGGTGTAGAGAATACAATCTTATATGAAACTCTATTGAGTATATACACAGTTGTACTTACTGCTTCTCTCCAAAATACCCTTGACAGAGAAATATCTATTAACATATACCTTATCATATTCAATAGGGTCCTATTATATCTCTCTGCTACATCATTCTGTTGATGTGTCTTGTGCATTGTATTTTGCTTTATAATAACAAAGTCTTTGCAGAATTCAAAAAATTGTACAAAGGTGTATTCTCCACCTTTATCCGATCTCAAAACTTTGATTGTATGCCTCAATTAGTTCTCAACTTTTTGCTTATATTCTTTGAACACTTCAAATGCTTCAAATTTATGTGCTAAGATATATATATATATATATATATATATATATATATATATATATCGAGTAATCATCGATAAAATTTATAAAATAAACTTTTTCTCGATGTGATCTTACTCTAAAAGGTCCACATAAATTAGTGAAAATAATCTTTATTAGGGTTGTTGCCCTAATCACTTCTTACTTCTTTGGAAAATGATTTTTTAATCATTTTTCTTTTTATATAGGCTTCACACTTATTAAAAGTGTTTTCATAAAAATTGGGTAATAAGTTAATGTTGGTTAATTTTTTCAACTTTTTAAAACTTATATGACCCAATCTTTTATGTCATGCATTCACATCAATCACATATGTAGTGTTGGTGTCAGTTCTGTGCTTTTCACTCATTCTTTGTTTTACTCTGTTCTGTATAATGTGTTGCAGTTTCGAGTCTTGTATTACATCAACTACAATGAGCATGTAAAAATAAGATGAGGGAGAAGAGGAGAGAGATAGGAACATGGTTACCGGTAAAGTGTTTTCTAAGAAAGATTTGTATTGTGTATTACGTATCACATGTTTTATGTATTCTTCTTTTGTATATATACATGGTTTTTCTATTTTTCGAGTTTTCTTCTTTGGGCTTTTCTTTTTAACAATCATTCCCTTTCATTCGGGAGATGATTAGAACCTTTTCAAAAAGTAAAAGAACCTTTTCAAAAAGTAAAAGAAATAGTTTGAATAACGTTTACATTTTCGAAATAGCAACTCATGAAATCCGAAAAGAGGGTCCTTCTTCCCGCATTTCATGATTGTCATTAGTAATAGAGCCGATAGTGGCCAGATTTCAAAGTCCAAACGAGAAAGGGTTGTACTAAAAGCTGGCATATAATGGGATGAGCTGGAAATGGGATTGGTCCGGGTGATGGCTTAGCAAATCCGACTTAATTCGACGGTCATGGATTCACAGTGGGACGTGAGAGAGCAAACCAAATCGAAAGGGCTTATACGCTTAACTGGTTCAGATATCCATCACATACATCCAAATTTCTGAATATGAATGGCACTCAATCATTAATCAGACGTTATTTGCACCCTATTCCCTAAGAAAAAGACGCATGGTAGCAAATTGAAAACGTCGAACTGAACTTTCTATCCTTCTCTCTCGACCTCAAACATGGGGCTGCTAATGCATTTTGATGAAACAAGCTAGAAGATTCAGTCATTACTGAGGGCACGCCCGCGCCCCACATACTGTTAGAGAGAGAGAGCATTTGGGGAAAGGGTTTCGGATTCACCATTTCTTTTGAATAAGAGAGCTATGCATGCGGTTCTGCGTAAAGGCAAAGTGGATTGGCGATTGGAATCACGGGGAAATCATGTGATTCTCGGTACCTTTTCAAAAATGAGCCTTGTTCATAGTCTATCTCTGCAAGTTTTCTTCGTAATTGACCTTGTGAATCCACATTAACTAATAACCCAATTGGGTCCAACTCGCGATCCACAGGCCCCGTACGCCACTACACAACTGAAATTGCCGGTGGCCTTCACAGAAACAACAAAATATAAGGGGAAGAAAGCCACTAAAAAATCGGAGGAAGAACATAATTGCTTGGTTTCAGTGAGTGCAACAGAATTAGGAAATTAATGAACTCTACAAGATTTGCAGTTGTTCATGTGGTTAATGATCAGCTGGGTAAAATCAGAGATACAACCAGGAAATTTACCATAGGGGGATGAGACTATGGCAAATATGTAGAATCTTACTATGATAGACATAAACCTTAGGACATAAGTTAAAATAACCTTAGTACGTAAGATGGAGCGACGGATAAATTCAAAGTCCAATGTCACCCATTCACCAAGCATACTTATGATCCACAAGCTTTAGGACAACCCATTCACAGGCACACACTATTGGAACGACCTAAATTGATGCTTTATTGATTTTGATGGAGGAGGAACTCTAACTTGTTCAACAAAGTAAAATCCTTTAGAGAAAGAAATCAAAGAAAGAACAATGCATCTCTTCTTCCTTAAAACAACAACAAAACAAAGTAGGCACTGATTATGTACTTGATTTGTTTATGTTTTGTGAAAGAAAAACAATATTTGATTCTTAAAAAATTTACCTCTATGTAGAAGAAAGAGAGAAAATAGAAAAACCCTTTCTTCTCTATCTCGTGAGCTCTATTTCCTTTCCTTTCTATCGTCAGAAGAGTGGAAGAGGAAAAAATAAAAAAACAAAACAATATCCTTCCACCACTTTTGTGTATATGCTAATAAATTTTTTAATTTTTTATGGCATGAACCCATAACCATAATGTTGAGCGTCATTATAGTCAATGGAACTAGTGAACTTATAGTTACAAATTGCACTTTTTTATTTAAAAATTACGGACCTCTCTTATTTTAAGAAACTCCATGACACATTAAGTAGATTCCAATATACAGTAGTAGCGTGAGGCATTGGCAAGGATCTCTCTCTCTCTCTCTTGGAAACATGAAAGAGACGTTTTATATATGGGGACTCTCTTTTCTTGTGGGTAATAAAGAAAGCAAATCCATATCTGTTCCGCCCCTCTTGTCAACCGCTCTCCTTACAATGAAGCCTAACAATGTGCTCGAGCCTCCTTATAAAGTAAAAAAACAACGGAAGCAAATCTTCAACTTTTGTATTTTACTTAAAAGGAAGGAAAAACTGAAGTCTGAACCTACTTAGCAGACTTTTTTGTACCGAAAAGAGCGATGAAGACCTAGCGAGTGTTTGCATGCACGCAAAAAGTGGTGGTCTTATCTCGGGCGGTACGATATCCGGTGACGTGGGCGTCGGCAGAGGGATATCCGGTGCCGGAGGTGATGGCAAGGGCGGTGATGGCACCGGCAGCATAATGTCCGGCGGAACTTCTGGTAGCGGAGGAGAAGGAATAGGTGGCCACGGAATGTCTGGCTCGGGAGGCGGAGGCCGTGGCGGCAGCGGCTGGTCGATTCCCGTTGGAAGATCGATATCCATAGATGGACAAATCCACGGCAACCCCAGAAAGAAGTGGGAAAATGAACCATGGACCGGAATTTCCAAACTTGGCATTGGAGTAGGACGGGGCTCCTGCTGCCGACGAAGGAAGAGAGCGTCCACGGTGCATCTCCGGCAGGTAAAGAGCGGCAAAATGTAGTTCTACCAAGGTCTTCTCTGCAAGGAAGGAGTCATATCTCAAAATAAGAATAAAATAAAGATGCTTCCCAATCAACAATGAAACCGCGAAAAAGTCTAGCATATACAACCATCATCCCACCCGGATGCGAAGTGTTTGTACCGGTATGACTTACCATTCACCAACTTAATTTGTCAGTCTCACTGAGATTCTAAATCTCGAGATTCTAAATCTTGTAGATCAAGTCATCAAAACGAAAATAATAGATAAAAAAAATACAGATGGACTAAAGCCCTCACCTTAAGCCATCTTAAATAAACCTCTACAAACATGCATTGTTCTTCCAATTCGGTCCACCTTAATCAAATTACGAAGTTAAAAAGAAGTCGCTTGAAACTCATCATAGTCATTCGTATGACCATCAACAACCTTTTCGACATGAGCCTCCTCTTCGGCTACCAAAGTGGCCAACTTCTCCCCCGAAGTTCCATATGACGTCAACTGCTGCAAATGTAATAAAGGCTTGACCTGCCTCGTGTAAGTAGAGACTTACAATCCCTGAAAGGACATACATTCTTGCGATTTTTATCACACCATGGGGCGCAACATGCCGATAACTCCCTCTTACTATAATCAGTCACCAAGGTCACTACCGAAGATCCACAACATCTTTGACCGATCACCTTGACCACGTTACTATTAGAGGTTTGTCCCTATTTATCAGAGTTGCTTCATAGACGGAGTAAATCGATCGGACGTACCGTCGAATAATGCTGGTGCCAAGAACGGAAGCCACCATTTCCAGCACACAAGCTGAGAGAAAGAGCATGCTACGTTAAGAACCAGTTCCTTCGGTGTTGTCGGGACACATAATCCACTGACTCAGACGGTTTAACATCGCTTTCCATATGCCGTAAACTAGGGGTGGTAATTTGGATATGAGACAGGCCTTCAAGTTTCAAAACCCGTCTGGCAGTGAAGGAGATGCGGATGGTAGACCCTTCTGTCTCGCCCTTTATATATATATATAATGAATATTTTATATGCTTTATAAGTATATATTTTTATATAATATATATTTCTATAAAATATATATTTATTATGAATATTTTATATGTTTATAAGTATATATTTATATAATATATATACAATAATTTTTAGTTTAATAATATAGATTATCATACATTTTTATATGTTGTTTAACGAAAATGAAAAGAATAAGTACCAGGGAGCAGACCTGTTTGATGGCAATCTCCCAATAACACGTAAAAAGAAGAATAAAAAAACGATTGCATCTGTCTAATGGAGAAGATGGTTAGAGATGCTTGACACTTAAAAGGAAGAGAGCGGAGGTGAAATCGGAAAGATGGCCGTCGTCGTCGTAGAGTATGAGAGAGAGAGAGAGCTGATTAGGGCATACATTCAGGAAAGAGAGTGTTTAGAAATCAGTGTTGTTAATATGTAAGTTATTTGATTCTGAATGTTTGAGAACTGAACCGAATCGAACACTGAATTTCATAGAATTATTAAACCAACCTCGAACCGATTTGTGTTGTAACCGAACCAAATATGGAGTTTCGGATTGGTTTGGCTTGGTAATTCGGTTTTAGCCAAGTTATGCTCACCACTACCTGATAATGCTGTTAGCCGACCATAGAACCAGAACCAGTTGTACCAAAACCAATCTTCAGCCAGTTCAGTTTTGATTCCAACTTCTGAAGTAATCACGACGGTTTGAACCCACTGGTTCTCGAAAACAGCCGCGTTTAAGTAGACCTATCTATCACTATCTTAGATGCCCCCCTCTCTCTCTCTCCCTCTCTCTCTCTCTCTCTCTCTCTCTCTCTCTCTCTCTCTCTCTCTCTCGCTATATATATATATATATATATATATATATATATATATATATATATATATATAATTGCATCTTCACAATTAATATAGCTGGTTATAGACAAAACTGCATGCATTAAACAGTTAAATGACATGAGAATAAGGAATCTTAACAACATACAGTGAACTTTCCAGCTCAAAGAGAGGAGATTTAAATTCAGAATATCGTAATAAAATATTACATTTTCAAGACTACAGCAATTACTTGAAAAGTATCTCGGTATTTTACCAAAGAAGGAACCAAAACCACGCCTTTTCCACACTAAGTGGATTCTTAGACACCAACCATGCTTTGTGCCATATTTACATTTTACTCGTTGTCTTATTGCTCTTTTCTAATATTTTAAGGTCATTTCTTCTATTTTAAAGTAGTCTCCATTTAATTTCTTACAGCTTTTCTAAGAGTTTCATAAGATATACTTTAAGCATTATGTCATATTGGTTTGCATCAATTTTTTCTTTAATAAGTTTATTACATATGTGATCTTTTTTATGTGTCCACATATTTGTTTTAATATCTTTATTTTTATTTTGCCACATACATCTTTCAAAATTTTAAACACTTGACTGTTTCGTATAAAACATTGCAAGTCTTACTATTGCTTTATTTACCTTCTATTTTTAATAGACCTTATTGTCAATGGTACCCCTAATATACCTCTCTATCTTAATCAATTTGTATCAATTCTATATGTACTATATTCATAATTTTTTCCTATTCTTTGAAACACTAACCTAGGTATTTAAAGTTGTCTTTTTAGAGATGCAATGTGTCAATTTTCACTACTGTCATTTGTTTAAGTTACCATATCAAACTTATGCTTCATATATTTTTCTTAGGCCTTAACTTCTAAAGTTTCTTTCTGAAATGCCTTTCCTCATGTCATCTATTAACACATTGTCATATGCAAAATAACAACTTTGTTAGTTCATTCATTATCAAATTAAATCTTTTCTTAAGCTTAAAAAAATATTTTTTAAACTTTTGCTACGAGAATATAAGAAAGCTTTGATTTGGCTCATCACTACTTACTCAGATTATTATACTAATAGTTGTCTTCAAATATATATCAATTAGCGACTTAATAGCAAGATGTTGAATCCTTACTCGCATTTGTCTGGATTGAGCATCTGTTTCAAGCAATTTCTCGAGTTGGCATAACATTCACACAGGCGACTTACTCGCATTTCTTTCTGAATTTTCTTGTTTCATTTTCAGTCTGTATCAAGTTCAGTGCATTGCTCTGATTTTATAGAGCAACTCTTGATTTCATCCTCCTCGGATTCCTGGGTTGGGCTTTTTGTTATGGATCTCTTATCTTTTAGTTACTGTAACCATCCTATGAAAAGCGGCTAAATGATCGGTCTAGCCGTTTTCGTGGATGAGTATACCGAGAATGGTCATCCTCTCGGCTTTACATCTCCCAATTAGCCATTAGAGACAAGTAATCTGATATACCGGTTTTACCTCCCACTTTTGTAGGGTTTCCCTAGTCATGTCATTTATGATCATTGTTGCAATCATTACCTATTGTGTGATTTTTTACCTACATGACAATCAAAGATATCTCAAACCCATGTTTGTAATACGCTTTGAGAAAAGATCTTCTGTTATACATTTAGTAAGGGGTCTGCCAACATATCATCAATTGGTATATATAAAATGGATATTTTCTTTCCCATAACCATATCATGAACATAGTGGTATTTAACTATTATATGCTTGTTTTTGCAGTTGTCAGCTCTTCTCTTGATCATAGTGATTACTGCATTGTTGTTATAATAAATGACAAGTAGCTCATTGGCTATATCCAACTTCAGATCACGCATAAAGCGGTTTATTCAAACGACACTAGTTGCAACCATACAACAAGCCACATACTTAGCCTCCTTTGTATGCAACGCTACATAACTCTATTTCTTACATGCCCAAGAAACAACTCCACCTTCAAATAGCAATATTTGTTCCGAGGTTAATTTGTTGTCATCTTTGCTCCCAACAAATTCAGTATCTTAAAATCCTTTTCACTACTATGCAGTACTAACAACCAGAATTACTTTGATATTTACTTATAAGACCAACAACGAACTTGATATCAGGTCTTGTACATAACATAGCATACATCAAACTTCTCATAGCTTGTGCATAAGGAATATTAGGCTTATCGTCTCCTTCATCGGGACAATCAACCTTGCTCAATTTAACCCCTTTTGTAATGAGTATAGATGCAAACTTACATTCACTCATTTTAAACTTCATGAGGATATAATTGATATATCTCTCATGACTTAAGCATAGAAATTTAGATTCTCTGTCTTGAGAAATCTTTATATTCATGACATAGGATGTTTCCCCATATCCTTTATTTTAAACCTTGAGTTTAACCATAACTTGGTTTTGACAAACATCTCATTGTCATTCCGAGTCAACAATAAGATGACAAAGTGACTCCCATTGTTGTAGACATATACACAGTGATCAAGTTCATTAGTTACAAACCCAAGTTCAAGAATGACATTTTGGAAAGTCAAATACTATTGACGAGGTGATTGTTTAAGGCCATGTAGGGATTTTTCAACCTATATATTTTATCTTCTTGGCCTAACTCTATGTCCTTCAAGCTGTTGCATATATACGATTTCATTTAAATCTTCATTTATAAGAGTAGTCTTTACATCTAACTGATGTAAATCTAAAACATAATATGTTGATATTGCTACAATTATTCTTATAAATGTAAATTTCGCAATAGGAGAATATGTCTGAACATACTTTATCCCCTCTTTTTGCGAAAATCCCTTTGCAACCAACCTCATCTTAAACTTTTTGATAGACCCATCAACTTTATATTTCTTTTTCAGAACTCATTTACAACCTATAACTTTCCTTAATTTTTGCAAATCAATCAATTCTCACACTTGATTTTTTTAAATGGATTCAATTTCTTTATCCATGGCTTTTTCATAGTCTGATGATCAGATAAGTCAATAGCTTGCCGATATGTCAAATTATCTGTCAGTTTATCTAAAGTCACTGAATTGCATAGTTCTTCTGTATGGTAAGTGTGATAATTCTCTAAGTAGGATGGTATGACCCTAAGTCTTTTATGTCTACTTAAAGTTTCGGTTTGATCAAGAAGATCATCTATGAGTTCAATTGATAATTGATTCAGATCTACTAGATCGTCAACATACTCATCATTATTTTTAAGGATGTCATTATTAGTATCATCTAAGAATTCAACATCCCTACTCTCTATGAATTCATGATCCTTGTGATAAACGGATATCCTTTAGATCCTTTACGATATCCGATAAATACACATTTCAAGGATCTACTATCTAGCTTGTCTGTAGAGTGATAAATGATCTTTACATGCTGAGATAACCTAGGTTGGTTTTTTTTTCAAACCACATCTCATATGGTGTAGTGAATACAACCTTACATGGTACTCTATTAAGTATATACATAGTTATACTTACTATTTCTCTCCAAAATACCCTTGGTAGAGAGACATCTATTAATATGGTACCTTGTTATATTCAGTAAGGCCCTCTTATATTTTTTTGCTATACCATTCTGTTGAGGTGTCTTGGGCATTGTATTTTATTTTGAAATACTAAAGTATTTACCGAATTCTAGGAATTATGCAGAGATGTACTCATCTCCTCTATATGATCTCAAGATTTTATTGTTTTTTAACTTACTTCTTATATTCTTTGAATGCTTCAAGTGCCTCAGATTTATGTGCTAAGAGATATTTGTATGTATATCTTGAGTAATCATCGATAAAAATTATGAAATAAACCTTTCCTCGATGTGATCTTACTCTAAAAGGTTCATATAAATCAATGTGAATGATTTTCAACAGGGTTATTGCTTTTGTTATTTCATTAGAAAATATTTTTCTTATCATTTTTCCTTGTATATAGGCTTCACATTTACTAAAAAGTGTTTTCCTTAAATCCTGTCAATAAGTCAAAGTCGGATAATTTTTTCAACTTTTTCATACTTACATGCCTTAGGCGTTTATACCACACACTCACATCAATATTAAAGGTACAATCAATATAAGCATAAAAATCTTCACTTTCATTAATATTCAATTTAAACAAACCATATTAACATCAAATTGACCAAAGAAAAGCACTCTCCCATGCTTCTCCACTATCACTTTATAAGGAATAAACCTGATTTCAAAACCCTTCTTAACCAAACTAGGGACCGAAATTAGATTGTGCCTTATAGTTTGCACAATCAACACATCAGTCAAAACAATTAGTGTTCCTTGTACATAAATTCTAAAGGACCCTATTCCAAGAACATTAGAAAAGTATTATTTATCATATACACCCTATGTTCTCTAGGTTTGTATTCTTTTAGATCCATTACCCTTCCTTACTCTTAGAGATGTGTCTCTTGCTCCTGAGTCAATCCATCAACCAGTCACAGAACGATCGAGGTATAAACATTTATATACCACGTAGATTATATCCTACTTCTCTAATTGCTCATCTTGCTATGTGTTTTCATCGTTCTTCTTATTGCGGAAATCCTTCTTGTAGTACCCCATTTTCTCGTAGTTGAAACATTTGACCCGAGAAGTAGTTACTTGTGTTTTCTTAAAAAATTGACTACCATTTTTGTTATTTTTGTCAAACTTCTTGTTTGGTTTATATTTTTGTTGATTTTAGAGCTAGACCCTATCTTGTCTTGAACTACTAGCAATTTTTCTTTATTGTTTTTATTTATATGTTCTTCAATTGCTAGTTTGAGGAACAATTGAGAAAAACTTGTCTCAGGCCTAGTATAAGGACAGTAGCGACCATGTTCCATAATGGGGACAATTTATTCAGTATTATGGATATTTCCATAGGTTATGGGATGACTGATTTGGCTATAACTAAATTCCTTGTCATTACTAGTATGTGATTCATATGTTCCACTATATTATCTCCTTTCATCTTATAGGAGTTATATTTTTGTAGCAATAATTAGACATATAACTTAGCTATAGTATTATATTTAGCTATTATTGAATCAAACAACTCTTTTGCAGTCTCATATTCTTCAAAGACCTTAATTAGGTCATCCTCCATGTATGTTAACATGATAGTTCTTGCTATCATGTCATCTTTTAGGAATGTTTTGTACATTTCCTTTTGTTGCTCTGTAGCGTCAGGGGGTAGTGGACGTGCAATTTTCCATAGTACATAATGTGCACCTTCTAACGTAAGAGCCAACATGATTATTCTTTTCCATATTTGAAAATTAAGACTATTTAATTTTTCTATATATGCTAATTCACATACACATATTCTAAAGTTCATTTTTATGTGTTTGACAAAAATATCAATCAGACGGTGTAATAGAAAAACATACAACAAGTAACATATAATATATAACCAACTATTAAAACATAAAAAGCAGAATATCTGACTACTGAACTAAAAATAACTCATAGTACTTAAAAATAATTTCAAACATTTTTTAAGTATCATCTTTGAGTTTTTCAAAACTTGATTATGTTATTTTCAGAACCAAACCAAGGTCAAATCTATAATTTTCCCTATTTTTCTTGCCAATGTAATTTTTCCAAAATTTCAAGGGTAAACTAGGAATTTTATACTTATGTTTGGTTTTGTAATTTTTCAAAAAGACCTAGGGCAAACCAGTAAAAATGACACTTGGTTTTTAGTAAAATTTGTGATTGATCTTGAGCAAGACAATAATTTTGCCCATTAGTTCAAATCTGTAATTTTCTTAAAGAAAGGGGCAGTCCTATCTTTTAATATAGTGACAAAACTATGAATAAACACTTATTCAAGGGCAGGAATGTAATTTAGCAGGTTGATATTTTATATTTTTTATAAACAACCAAAGGGAAAAGTTGTCCTTTCGCCTGTTTGGGGGGGCGTAAAATCATCTTTTTACTTGAAAATATCTGGATATTTTGATAATTTTACCCCGTGATAGACTGTTATTTTTAGAACCGATTGGGGATAGAACAAACTTTTCAGTCCGTTGCCCGATGCGAGTTTTTGGAAACCACAATTTTTGTCCTTGGTTTTCGAATCTTTGAGAGAGAATAAAATGGGAAAGAGGGAGAGGAAGAGAGAGGAGCAACGGGGAGGAAAGGGAAGGTCCCTCTAGCCGACAACCTCCGGTCGTTGGCCTTTAGAGGCCTTTTGTTTCCTCTGAGTCTCTCTCTAGTCATTGGCCTTCTTGGCTCTACAATGCTTTCTTCATTCCTTTGAGGGTTTCTTCGGCTGATAGCCTCTGGTCATTGGCCTTCTTGCCACTGTAGGGCTTCCCTAGTTCATCTGAGGGTTTCTTTGACTGACAACCTCCTGTCATTGACCTTCTTGCAACTCTTGTTTTCAACTGACTATCTTAGGCCACTGTTGGTGGTTTTTGACAGACCGCCTAGTGTTTCCAGTAAACACTGGGAATTCTCTACCTTTTCCCCTTGTTTTTTTTGTTTTTCTCATTTCAAAACAAAACTAACAAGCGTATCTCTTCTTTTTGTAGATGAGGTGACCCTGATACCAGTGATGGTGATTTTCCTACAGACCTCGCTAGATTCCTCGTTAGATACACAATAGATGACCTTTGAATGAAGAGATGAAGAAAAGAATGCGAAAGTATTTTAGTTCCCGGTTTCCACAATCACATTTCTCAAAGAAGATTTCTTTATGAACTTTCTTGTTTCGTTTTCAGTCTATACATGCGCTGCTCAGAATTTATAGAGCACCGTCTATCTCCATCCTCCCCAGAATCTCGGGTTGGGCTTTTCATTATAGAGCCTTATCTTTCGGTTACTATAACCATCCCACAAAAAGCAGCTAGATGGCTGGTCTAGCCATTTTCATGGATGAATATGCCAAGAATGGCTATCCTCTTAGCTTTACACGATTGGCAATGCATCGACCTTGGGTATGAAAGAAGAGGAGAGAGTGACAGATAGACAAGGTCCTTCCTTGGTCTCCGTCGAGCTCGAGGTCACCGGAAAAGAAGGCGATTCAGATGACTCAAGTTGGTTCCCTCGATTCCACTCTTTTCTTTGAGAATCAACCAAAATGATGCTCGTTGGCCATGATTTCCCGATGGAAATGGTTAGCGAGTGGGATCCTTTGTCGGACCTGATTGGGCTAGAAACACTACCGAAAACCATAGTTGCATAGCTCCGAATGGTGATGGAAGAGGGCATTTAGTCCGGTCGCATGTTAGGACCGCGCATGTCGTATCGCGGCGAGCCAGAAACGAGTTGGACAAGACAACTTGTGCCGTTCAAGGACACAATTTCGGATTTGTTTTGGGTAGACGTGATCCTTTGGGTCCAATAAGTAATGTGGATTTGGATCCTTTCAGTAGATCCAAACAAGTTTAAAACATATCCAGATATGAGTTTTTGGCCATTTTGGGGTCACTTGGTCCCCGGTTATTTATGCGGTTTGCATTGCATTAGAATATAGACTAACATTATCTTATTTTTATTGTAATTAAGGGACTAAAAATAGGAGATCTAGAGTGGAGTTGTGCCCTTGCGGTTGGAATTTATTCTAGGTTCAAGTAGGTGGACATGTTTTCTTTACAAAATCATGCTAGATATGTTTACCTACTTTTGTTATGACATGTAATTATAAGTGAATTTATAACTACTCTTAAATCTCAAAATGTGATTCTTTATTGGGAGTATTGAACTGTTCTATTACTTGCATTGGTATGGGATGTGTAAGTGATTGCTTGCTTGTAGTAGGTGAAATACTCTCATATAGATCAACCTGCTCCACAGCGACGTGGGATGTCATTAAATGGTAGATGGAAGGGGAAAGTCAACAGAAAGGTAAGAGAAATTATACAGGTTACATTCAATAATCTTCAATATTCAACTTTTTAATTACAAGTAATACATCCTTATGCATGTTATATTTCTCAATTACAGAGTCTTGCTTCTTTCCATTGTCTTGAGTTTATAACATCTTGTATACTTATGATCTTGAGTAAAGTTTGATGTGATTGCAATGTCTTCAATTTAACCCATATGATAACATTGGTGATCGTTTTCTCATCTTTCGCACATATTATATACTTACATTACTGAAACAAAAATATACAAGGCTTCGAAAAAGGAAAAGGAGCAAGGACATAAAAGTATCGGAAGAACGAGACAAAACGATATAAGTTTTCTAAAGTTTAATGCTGATATGAGATAAAATTGAGCTGAATGATCTATAAGAGTTTGATGTAGTTTACGCAATTATAAGTGGGAGAAGGCTCTAATTTTGCTGTAGTAGGGATCTTTCAAACTTTTTCTTAAAGAAAACAAATGGATATATATATATATATATATATATATATATAGAGAGAGAGAGAGAGAGAGAGAGAGAGAGAGAGAGAGAGAGAGAGAGAGAGAGATGGATTTCACGAGGTGGCCTTCTATTGGGCCACACAATTCGTGATTCAAGTCCCATCCTTTTGAATTCAACGCAACAATAAAAATATATATTCGGCCAGCTTGACATTGCCACGTTTGTAGTTCGATACTTTAAGAGGTCGAGTTATCTGCAAAATATTGTCTCTAGTGAAGACTGTGATATTAATACTCGATATGAACAACTACATTTCTAAGCTTTCTTGTACACTTCATGGTCCACGCAGTACCCATATATTTTCTTGAAATTCTTCTATTATGACAAAATTAGAAATAGTAACTCAGATATTCCAATTCTCAACGTGGACAAGGTCACGGTCTCATGAAAAGAAGCTTGAGAGAGAGAGAGGGAGACTGCAAAAAGCTAATTAGACAAAAAGGGACAGCTGAAAAGAAAGGATGAGCAGGGTTTTGGGGTCCACGGGAAAGAAGGGAAACATTCAGCCATCTTTGCTTCCGTGATTTTAATTTATTTTTTTCTCGTTTTCCACCCTCTTTCTCCGACAGTTTGCTCCACGCGCTTTCCTCCTCCTTCCTCCATTCTTTCTCCTTTCGACCTTTCTGTTGATCTCCAACTTTGTCTCTCCATTTGCTTCCTCCCTATTTATCCTCCTAATTTTCGGTTTATTTTTATTTATTTTCTCGTTGTGTTCGTCGTCGTTGGAGTCGGAAGATTTCATGCTGTACTTATTTTTTTGATTTTTAGTACGGAAAATTTCATATTCCTTCGTGTTGAATCGTTGTCTGATTTTGGAAGATTTATTGCTTTTTCGTTCTCTCTTTTGTCGACGATCGCCGCCTTTGTTTTCTGGTAGGACAAGGAGCATCTAGGTCGTATTAGTTTTGAATTTTCTTTTGAAGAGAATTCGGGAGCCCTCGTTTTAGATAGAACCTTAGTTGGATCTTGAGAATTTTGTTTTTTTGTAAATTGGTCGTCGATGTCGTGTCTTTGGATTTCATAGTTCTTCTGGGCTTTTCTTTTCTTTTTCTCATTTCGAAGGGTTTTAGGGTCTGAAGATGCAGGCATCAGTTTCCGAGACTCCGTCGCCAATGGAGCTGCCCTTGGTGCCGGATGCACGGGGAAAGCACCAGATTCAGGCGGAGTTGAAGCGGTTGGAGCAAGAGGCCCGATTTCTCGAGGTTGGTTTTTGGTATTGCTTTCTTGTGTGTTGTTAGTTTTGCTACCCGTTGTTAATTTCCATAGAGATCCTAGTTGAAAATTCTGAAGATTTGGTTTTGCACTGTCGCGCGGCTACTGGAATTTCCGGAGAATTTAGGTCGATGCATGGAGTGAATGAGTAGCTTACTGTATTGGTCAACTTGAAGCTGCTAGTTTATTGGGATTTTAATATCCGTTCCGTTCTCTTGTTCTTCCTTTTTTTTTTTTGAGAGAAGAGAACAGTAGTTATTATTTAAACAGTAACCTAGAGTTGCTAGTGGGAACATGATCGAGGTAAGGATATATATTCATTTGAATTTGCATGAAATGATGGAAATCCCAATGTCGTCATGAACCCCCATGGGGTGAAAGTTGCGACTGAAATGCTCTTTCCTTTAAGCAGACTATATATGGATGTTCTGCTTCTTGTGTTAATTACGTTACAGAGATTGTTGATTGAAATTCTTGTTGATGTTCTCTCTCGAAAAGCTATAGGGTCACTTGCGGGAGAGAGATGATATGAGAAGGGACTGCGACGTGGAACTGTCCCGTGCTGTCATAAGTTTTGATCTTGTCTTCTTTTGGTAGAAGATGCTCACTAAAATAAGCTCTGGAAAGGTTTAGGTGAATAATGCATCGAAAGAATAATTCTTTTGAAGTAGCATACAGGGGCAACCTCGTTTTGTTTCAATATTGCCAAAAGAAAGTAGCTGAAGCAGAATATCTCTGGTTGAAAGATATTGGGGTTCATATTTCAAGGTTTTCATGTTTGGCAATGTCAAGCCACAGCGAACTTGTCGCTTGATCCCACTAGTTCAAAAGATTAGCTTTCTCAGCCAGACTGCAGGTGGAACCTCACTGTTCCATTTTGAAGATAATAATCTATCATGCACGTTCTGGAATCCGAATCGGAATCAAGTATGACCAACTATGCATGAAGCAGAAGCGGTAAGCAAGTGTTAAATGAAATATGAATTCTGTATTTATGAGTTAATGGATGCATACAAGGAGTGATAGGGTAGTAGAGAACCATGTCAAGCAAACAGGTAATGATATCAAAGTAAAAATGCATCAGGAAGAGAACACAGACAAAAAGAAGAAGAGAATTTAATACTTTCCTCAGGTTAAATCCGCTTGTAAGCAACCATCATACAACATGTTTTATATGTGCTAGTCTGTAGTTATGATACCACCCCTTTAGCAGTGAACCCATGGAGCTAACCAAGGATGTGGTACGAGTATATCTGGAAATGAAAGGAAGGAGCTATTGCTTTATCAGCACAGGTAACTTGAAAAACAGAGGAACACAGTCAAGGAGATGTTGGAACAAGATATGATAGATTTATGATGATTATGATGATTGCAAGAGCAATCTACTTCATATAAGGAAATTTATGTTTAACTCCACTTTTTGTATAATTGCCTACCTTTGCTAGGTATTGCACGCATAGCTGCTTCCTAAGCACGGTATATGACAGATTCAAGCACTTGCTTCACTGAATTCTTTAAATGTAATTCAACAACTCATTATTGTTGTAACTTGTAAGTAGATAAGCGTGAAATTGTTGTTTTGGAAATAAAAAGAACTTAAACAAAGTAGGGGAAGGAGTTATTCTTTAATACTAAGCAACCATACAGAAAGTTAAGCAATTCAGGCAGTCATCCGTAAGTTCATGTTAGGCTAGTAAACATAAATTTCCCATCAGAAAAGAAAATCGTAATGGTCATAATTACATGCTTGTGCATAACTTTCATCTCAGCAATTGTTCATCACGGAAGTGTTTTTTTTCCTGCTTGGGGTTTTGCTTGTATTTACACCATGTCCTGCAGAAACCAACTAAAGATGGCCACTACCTATCAGGATGCCACAGAAAAGAACAATATTGTTTATGATATTTTGCAGGCATGTTTTCCTATTATAAAAAATGATCACGTTCACATTTTCAATAGATATATTCACATCTCTCCATAAGAATCTGCATGAGGAAGAATCTCATCTAATATCCATCTTTCGTAGATTTTCCTTCAGAATAAAATTTTCTTTATTCTTTTTTATGAGAAAAGAAACTCTGCCCATGTAAGGGATCACCTTTGCATTACCGGTCCCAAGCCCGGATAAAGGAGGAGGGTTGTGTTAGGCTTCTGACAGTCGCATAAAACTTTGTCGGATTTTTATACCATGGATTATAGAAATTATGAGCGATATGTTGAGGTGTCCCCTCTTAGCCATGCACTGTTAAGAGGGAATATGAAGGGGGTCATAGAAGAATCCTATAGGTGCTCATGAACAATATAAATGAGCATACTAGGGACACTTTGACCGATTTCATGAACGCTAGAGAAGCTTGAGAATACTTTAATAAATCCCATGTTCAAAATGATATTGCTCATAGAATGACATTAAGAGACAAATTAGTCTCACTTAGACAAGGAGATAAAGGGGTAAATTAATTCTTTGGTAAATATTACAATATTTGGAATCAATTGTATGACTATAAAAAGAAATATACTCAATGTCTTAGTGAGAGACAATGTGAGGATAATGAGGATTTTGTATATCAATTTTTAAGAATTTCGAAAATAATTTGAAGGATTAAGATCATCATCATTTATTTATTGGAGACTTTTTCCTATCAAAGAAGAGGTCCTCACCGATTTTTAAAAAGACACCGCCCTAGTTGCATCTAAACCCGAAGCAAACTTGAAAGCATATAAGCCTCCTCACTTTAAAAGCGAAGGGTCAAGTGAGGGTAGAAGAGAGGTTGTGTGTCATTTTTATAGAGAGGCCGGTCATATACGATCAATTGTCAAAAATTAAAAAAGAAGGTGGTTTTGGTAGAAGAGCAAGCCTCCTCCTCCATTCTTGCTCTTTAAGAAAAAGTGAAGATACTTGAAGGCCAAATGAAGGAGAAAGCAACGATCGGTGTGGTTTGCTCTTGTTCAACAAAACAAACTCAAAGGTATAACTTCTGATTCGGGTGCTTCCTTTCATATGACTTGTAATGGAAAATTTTAAATGCATGTATTAGAAAGCCCCTATTGTGTGGTTATAGTGTGGATGAAACAAAATTGAATATTGATAAAATTGGTGACTTTCAAAATAAAAATTTTTAAATTTCCAAAATCAGTGTTGTTTCAAAACTAAATTTAAATTTGCTTTCGGTATCTCAAATTTCAGATAATAATTGTGTTATAACTTTTTTTTTCACGGGATGCATTATACAAGATTGTCTTTTCAAGAAGGTGATTGGGTGGATTTTATGTCGTGTACTATTTACATAGCATAGGATATTTAAATGTTTTGTCTAATGATGCCCTTCTGTGGCACAAGAGATTAGGACATCTTAATGTTCAAAAACTGTATCAATACCCTCTTGAAATAAAGACTATTGAAAATTTCTGTTACAAAGATTGTGTCCTTAACAAAATGCAATACCTTCCTTTTTAAAATAAATCACATGTTACTATGAAACCCTTTGAAATTGTCTATTCATATGTGTGGGGACCCGCACCCATTTTATCCACAGGAAAAATTTTCTACTATGTCATCTTCATAGATGACTTTACTAGATATATATGAGCATATCTTTTAAAAGCAAAATTTGATGTTTTTCAAAATTTTGTTGTTTTTCATAATCTTGTAAAAAATCAATTTAACTCTGAAATAAAGTTCTTTAGAGCTAACTGAAGAGGGGAGTTTATGTCTAAAGAATTTAAAAACTTTTTTCAAAAGTTTGGAATTCTTCATCAAACTTCTTGCACTAAAACTCTTCAATAAAATGAGACTTGAGAACGAAAACATCATCATATTCTAGAAACGACTAGAAACTTACTACTATCTACCGATGTTCCTAAAATTTTTTGGGTAGAAACTATTATGATTGTTATTTATTTAATTAATCGTATGCCCTGTTTGGAATTATGTTGGTACACCCTGTGATATGTGGAACAATATGGCTATACATATTAGGAAAGTGGCGAAAGATGTGTTAGGTGTATCTAAGGGAGGTGTACCGGCACAAAAAGAAGCTTGGTGGTGGAGTGAAGTAGTGAAAATAAAATCAAGGCAAAGAGGGCATGTTACAAATTACATTATGCTAAGAAAACTAGAGAAACTTTAGAGTCTTATAAGAAAGCAAAGAAGTAAGTGAAAAAGGCCGTGAGTGAAGCAAAAGCTAAAATTTGGGAGGATTTATATAAAAAAACTCAACTCAAAAGAGGGTGAAAGAGATATTTTTAGGATAGCTAGGGCTAGAGATAAGAAAGCTAAAGATCTTAATTATGTTAGATGCATCAAGGACGAAGATTAAAAAATTCTAGTGTCAAATGATGATATAAGAAATAGATGGAAAAAACTATTTTTATAAGCTTTTTAATGAAAATAAAGATGTTAGTATTAGCTTACGAGAGTTAGCCAAATCAGAAAAGTATATAAACCACAATTTCTACCGATATATTCAAAAGAACGAAGTCAAAGAGGCTCTTAAACATATGAAGGGTGGTAAATCGGTAGGACCAGGTAATATTCCTATATAAGTTTGGAAAATACTAAGAAATAGGAATCACTTGGCTCACAAAACTATTTAATGAAATATGTAAAAACCAAAATATGCTTGAGGAATGGAGAGCAAGTACACTTATACCCATATATAAGAACTAGGGAGACATTCAAAATTGTGCGAATTATCGAGGTATCAAGTTAATGAGCCATACTATGAAATTGTGGGAAATAATTATCGAACGTAGGTTAAGACAAGTATCAAGTACAACAGAGAACCAATTTGGATTCATGCCAGGCAGATCTACTCTTGAAGCAATTCACCTTTTAAGACGTCGTATGGAACATTTTAGAGCAAAAAAAGAAAGACCTTCACATGATATTTATTGATCTAGAAAAAGCTTATGATAGAGTACGGAGGGAGGTTCTTTAAAGAACTTTGGAAAAAAGAGGTATCCCATTGACATACATTAACCTTATAAGAGACATGTATGATGGTGCAAAAACATGTGTGAGGACTCATGAAGGAATGACAGACCTCTTTGAAGTTAATATTGGGTTACATCAAGGATCAACTTTAAGTTCTTACTTATTTATAATGGTGATTGATGAGTTAACAAAACATATTGAAGATGAAGTACCTTGGTGTATGTTATTTGCAGATGACATTATATTAGTGGAAGAGTCTAAGGAAAAAGTTAATAGAAAATTGGAACTGTGGAGAGAAACATTAGAAAGCAAAGGCCTCAGACTTAGTAGAACCAAGACAAAATACATGGAATGTAAGTTTGATCATTTGGTTACTTCAGAGGACATAGAAATTAAAATTGGCACAGATTGCATCCCCAAAAAAGAAAGTTTTAAATACCTAGGGTCAATTTTTCAGAGTGATGGAAGAATTAATGGAGATGTTACGCATAAAATTAATGCTGGTTGGTTAAAATGGAGAGGAGCATCAGGTATGATGTGTGATAAGAAGATACCATTAAAGTTAAAAAGGTAAATATTATAGAGCAGCAATTAGGCCTGTCATGTTTTATGGTTATGAGTGTTGGGCAGTTAATCATCAAAATGTACAAAAGATGTCTGTGACAGAAATGAAGATGTTGAGATGGATGAGTGGTCATACAAGAAAAGACCGTATACATAATGAGGTTATTAGAAACAAATTGGGAATGACACCAATAGAGGATAAAATGAGAGTATCGTTTAAGATGGTTTGGACATATAGAAAGAAGATCAAAAGAAGAACGTGTAAGAAGGTATGGAAAACTAAATTTGGAAAGTATTAAAAGAGGTAGAGGACGACCACAAAAGTGTTGGAAAGAAACAATAAAGAATGATCTAGCTTATTGTGAGTTAACTGCTAACATGACACACGATAGGGATATGTGGAAACAAAGAATCCATGTAGCCGACCCTGTCTAGTATGGGAAAAGGCTTAGTTGTTGTTGTATGCCCACTTCAGTTTTACAAAACATGTCTCACGTAGAAAACTTTTTAAAATTCCTCCTAACTATTCTAGACTAAGAATTTTTGGATATAAATGTTTTGTTTATACCGACAAAGATGACAAACTATCTTCTCGTTCTATCAAATGTGTATTTTTATGATAGAGGATAAATAAGAAAGGATATAAGTGTTATGATTTTAAAATGATAAGCTCTATGTATCCAAAGATGTCAAATTTTTTGAAAATGAATGCGTATTTAAAAGTGTAGATGATGTCATATCTATGAATGACTCTTCCTATTCTTTTTTGGATGATATTTTAGGAGATGATGTGATTAATACAGAAAATGATATAGATGAACATGCATTTCCAAGATATCGTATCGTTCCTTTTGAATAATCTTACTCTAGGAGAACTTCTAAGTTCTAACATCACACCATCCATGCCTAGAAGATATGGTCGTGACTCTAGACCTCTAGCATGGTTTGTCTCTTATGATAGTTTCTCACCTAAACATAGAGTTCTTTTGACCACCGTTTCAGCCATAAAGAAACTTAGATCTTTTAAAGAAGCTCAGGCATCACAAGCCCAGGATTCATGCTATGAATAAAGAATTAGATGCTCTATATAAAGCCCAAACTTGAGATATTGTTCCTAGACTACAAAACAAGAAAACTATAGGTTGTAGGTGGGTCTATAAGATTAAGACTAATGGTGATGGTTCTCTAGATCATTATAAAGCTCGATTAGTTGCCAAAGTTTATTAAGAAGAATATGGAATTGATTATAAAGAAACCTTTGCTCTTGTTGCTAGGATGACAACCGTGAGAACATTTATAGTTGTTTGTGCTATTCAACATTGGAATATTTATCAATTAGATGTTAAGAATGCGCTTTTGAATGGTTGGTTGAAGGAAGAGGTATATATAAAAACTCCTCCTAGTTTTGATATTCTTAGTAATAAAGTTTTATGCATAAAAAGAGTTTGTCTTAAACAATCTCTCAAGGCTTGATTTGATAAAATGACTAACTTCATGACATTGTATGATTTTACTACTTATTATCTGTTTATAAGAAAGTTTGTCAATCCTCTTTATAAGAAAGTCTTGTGTAGGCTATGTCACACGGGTGCGGGATACGGAAGATTTCAAAAATTTTGAATGCGGCGACACGGCTAGGGTATATAATATTATATATTATATATAATATTTAAGCTAGAACAAGTGAGACATCAATTAACATAAGTATATGACAATAGCAAGTACACAACTTTATATTAAAGCAAAACACATAAATGGTAAACAATTACTAATTTCATCATAATACACAAATCAATCTTCACAGATCCGGACCCATTTATCCAAAAAGACCTGAACTTCAAAATCGATACCAGATTTGGAAGCGTGGAATATCCACACAAAAGGAAGTGAAGGTCTACGTTGAGATATTTTTCTATGTTTATCGGCGGAGTTTCATGGGAGATGATGAAAGACAAACTGAAGAACCATTTTAGAAACTATGGTGAGGTAACTGAGGTGGTCATCATGGGAGATAACGTCAAGACAAACTGAAGGACCATTTTAGAAACTATAGTGAGGTAAATTAGGTGGTCATCATGGGAGATAACATCACGAGTCGACTAAGAGGCTTCAGTTTCATCGTCTTCATGGATCACTCCCTCTTTAATCAGGTTCTCCAGGATAAATACACCATAGACGGTAGAACCGTGAGTTAAATTTGTTTTTTGCCATGGCGCAACGACGCCTAATATTTTCTTCCGTCTGTCTTCGGAAATGGTTGAATGGTCATCCAAACATTAGCTCTTCACCCACAAGGTTTTCGGAACAGGATCAACTGAAAATCATGAAGTTTCTTGGGGTGAAACTGTTCTCGTCTGTCTGGGTTCTCACCTGATATTTTCTTCCGTGTGTCTTCCTTGGATTCTTGTATGCTTTTGTTGCAGATTTATAATCATCAAATTTTTTGGTATTACCGTGTTTGGAATTTTTTTGGGTAATAGGCATGATGGATAGCATTAACTGGCACATTGTATTGTCCAGATTGGTTCATGCACTATATTATCACATTTTCAATGCTGGTACCTTTTATTACTTTATTCGATCTGTTTAGCACAACGGCTAACTTATGGGTAGTGGTTTGGGAAAAGAAAAACCAGCAATCTGTTTGTGGATTTATGATATCCCAGAAAGTGGATAATAACCAGCACGTTCCTGATCCTTATTTAAGGGATAATTATCAAGCACTTACCAAGCACAATACAACCGTCAATTTTCTGATTTTTGAAACATTTTTATGGGGTATACCTTAGGCGAGCTTCCCGATTCCTTCCACCTTGCTTTGCTTTTGGGTTGATTACTCAGTTGAAAATTCCATAGTACCTCTTAGAAATGTATACATATTAAGTAATTTTGTAAATATATTGTCTTGTCGCAATGTTTTGGAGCATTCAAGGCTACTTTGTGCTATTTCTGCATCTGAAACGCAAAATGATATGGAGCATTGAAGATTACTTTCTGCTATCTGTGCGTGTCAAACTGTGAGGGATACTAACTTTTAAATTTTGCTTATTGGTTTCATTGTTAGCGACGTAGTAACTCAGGATACTTTTATGGATAATCAACTAATATGGGCAAGTGCTGGTTTTACATAGAATTCGAGGTTAATTCTGTACTTGTCAGACTTTGCTGAACGCTTGGAACAGGATTTCATGGTTTCACACTTTAGCACCAATACAAACAAACAACAACTAAGCCTTTTCCCATACTAGACGGGGTCGGCTACATGGATTCTTTGTTTCCACATATCCCTATCATGTGCCATGTTAGCAGTTAACTCCAAATAAGCTAGATCATTCTTTATTATTGTTTCTTTCCAACACTTTTGTGGTCGTCCTCTACCTCTTCTAATACTTTCCAAATTTAGTTTTTCTAACCTTCTTACAGGTTCTTCTTTCTATATGTCCAAACCATCTTAAACGATGTTCTCTCATTTTATCCTCTATTAGTGCCACTCCTAATTTGTTTCTAATAACCTCATTATGTATACAGTCTTTTCTTGTATGACCACTCATCCATCTCAACATCTTCATTTCTGTCACAGACATCTTTTGTACATGTTGATGATTAACTGCCCAATACTCAGAACCATAAAACGTGGCAGGCCTAATTGCTGCTGTATAATATTTACCTTTTAATTTTAATGGTATCTTCTTATCACAAAGAATACCTGATGCTCCTCTCCATTTTAACCAACCAGCATTAATTCTACGTGTAACATCTCCATCAATTCTTCCATCACTCTGAAAAATTGACCCTAGGTATTTAAAACTTTCCTTTTGGAGAATGCAATGTGTGCCAATTTTAATTTCTATGTCCTCTAAAGTAACCAAATGATCAAACATACATTCCATATATTCTGTCTTTGTTCTACTAAGTCGGAGGCCTTTGCTTTCTAATGTTTCTCTCCATAGTTCCAATTTTCTATTAACTTTTTCCTTAAACTCCTCCACTAATACAATGTCATCTGCAAATAACATACACCAAGGTACTTCATCTTGAATATGTTTTGTTAACTCATCCATCACCATTATAAATAAGTATGGACTTAAAGTTGATCCTTGATGTAACCCAATATTAACTTCAAAGAAGTATGTCGTTCCTTCATGAGTCCTCACACATGTTTTTGCACCATCATACATGTCTCTTATAAGGTTAATATATGTTAATGGGATACCTCTTTTTTCCAAAGTTCTCCAAAGAACCCTCCCTCGGTACCCTATCATAAGCTTTTTCTAGATCAATAAATATCATGTGAAGGTCTTTCTTTTTTGCTCTAAAATGTTCCATAAGATGTCTCAAAAGGTGAATCGCTTCAATAGTAGATCTGCCTGGCATGAATCCAAATTGGTTCTCTGTTGTACTTGATACTTGTTACGTTCGATAATTCTTTCCCATAATTTCATAGTATGTCTCATTAACTTGATACCTCGATAATTCGCACAATTTTGAATGTCTCCCTTGTTCTTATATATGGGTATAAGTGTACTTGCTCTCCATTCCTCAGGCATCTTTTGGTTTTTTCATATTTCATTAGATAGTCTTGTGAGCCAAGTGATTCCTATTTCTCCTAGTATTTTCCAAACTTCTATAGGAATATTATCTGGTCCTACCGATTTAACACTCTTCATATATTTAAGAGCCTCTTTGACTTCGTTCTTTAGAATACGTCGGTAGAAATTGTGGTTTATATACTTTTCTGACTTGGCTAAATCTCTTAAACTAATACTAACATCTTTATTTTCATTAAAAAGATTATAAAAATAGTTTTTTCATTTATTTCTTATATCATCATTTGCCACTAGAATTTTTTCATCATCGTCTTTTATGCATCTAACATAATTAAGATCTTTAGTTTTCTTATCTCTAGCCCTAGCTATCCTAAAAATATCTCTTTCACCCTCTTTTGAGTTAAGTTTTTTATATAAGTCCTCCCAAATCTTAGTTTTTGCTTCACTCACGGCCTTTTTCGCTTCCTTCTTTGCTTTCTTATAAGCTTCTAAAGTTTCACTAGTTTTCTTAGCATAATGTAATTTGTAACATGCCCTCTTTGCCTTGATTTTATTTTGTACTACTTCACTCCACCACCAAGCTTCCTTTTGTGCTGGTACACCTCCCTTAGATACCCTTAACACATCTTTCGTCACTTTCCTAATATGTATAACCATATTATTCCACATATCACTGGGTGTGCCAACATAATTCCAAACATCTCCTTGAAGGACTTTGTGTTTAAATATATCTTCTTTCTCGCTTTTGAGATTCTACCATTTAGTCTGAATAGCTCGATGCACTCTTTTCTTCTTTGTCCATTTTTTTATTTGTAAATCCATAACTAAAAGTCGATGTTGGGTGGTTAAGCTTTCTCATGAAATTACCTTATAATCTTTACAACACGCTCTATCTTTTTTTCTACAAATAAAGTAATCAATTTGTGTTTGTGATAAACCACTCTTATAAGTAATTAAATGTTCATCTCGTTTTTTGAAGATTGTATTGACTATAAAGAGATCAAATGCCATAGCAAAATTTAAAATCTCCCTACCTTTCTCGTTTATATCCCCAAAACCAAAGTTTCCATGAATCCCTTGTTATCCTAATGCCTCTTTACCGACACGTCCATTTAAATCTCCTCCTAAACAAATCATCTCCCTTTGTGGAATCTTTTGAAACACCTTATATAATTCTTCCCAAAAAACTGTCTTTATACTATCTTCTAGTTCTACTTGGGTGCGTAAGCACAAACTATATTCAAAACCTCTGCTCCTAACACTAATTTCAACGTCATGATTCGGTCACCATATCGTTGTATGTATACTACACTCTCCTTTAAATCTTTATTTATGATAATACCAACTCCGTTTCGAGCCTTTTCTTTACCTGAGTACCATAATTTAAAACCTGTATCCTCTATCTCCTTTGCTTTTTCTCCAACCCATTTTGTCTCTTGTATACAAAGAATATGAATCTTTCTTCGAATCATAGTATCTACCACCTCCATTAGCTTACCCGATAATGTTCCGATATTCCAAGAACCAATACGAATCTTATTATCTAGGACTAACTTCCTTACCCCCCGCATCCGTCCATAATCAAAATGTGGAGACCATCTCTAAAAATTTTTCATTACATTCGGGCGACAATATAGCGGGACTAACTTCTTTACCCACACCCGTCCATGATGTGGGAACCCTCTCTGCAATTGATTCACTACATTCCGGTGAAAATATAGTGACCCTTGCTTACTTCTTACTGCATTCGGGCTCTGCAACACGTCGCTAGGCGGGGACGCCCCAAAGCAATGCTCATAATTTTTGTAATTTATGTTATAAAAATCCGACGAAGTTTTACGCTGGCTGTTGAAAGCCTAACACAACCCTCCTCCTTTATCCGGGCTTGGGACCAGCAATGCAAGGGTGATCCCTTACATGGGCGGAGTTACACTTTAGCACCAATAGTTTCATTATTTCTTTTATTTAACGATGTTCCTCCATCTTTTATAAGTTATGCTCACATGATGTTTTTTTTATTTTCAGGAAGAACTGAATGGGCTAGAGAATACAGATTTGGCTTCCACTGCATGTGAGGAGTATGTACGCTCTATGCTTTAGTTCTCATCTTTAGCCTTCACATTTAGTCTTACCTGAAAATTATGGCTTTTCGACTCAGGTTGCTGTCTAAAATAGAAGAAAAACCAGACCCCCTTCTCCCTATGTAAGAGACCTTCTATGTAACCTTTTCTCTTGGTACTGTTTTTTTAAGTTATCCCCATTACAATATATTATATTGTGCAGAACGGCTGAGCCTGCCAACCCAACTTGGGACCGGTGGTTCGAAGGACCACAAGATTTACGAGGTTGTAGATGCTGGATTCTATGATAACTTGGTTGTCGATTTCTCATCACATTTTTCCATTGCGGAGAAGCACTCATTATCGATGCTCTGTACTGGTCGTTTTAATTGTAAATCTTGGAAAAGAAAGGCGTTTCAACAATTGTAAGTAATTTGATTTGCATATGTCTAGTAAAGCATCCCAACACAGAATGTAATATAAATATCATCTTGTTAGCACATGAAATGAGCTCTCGATTTTGTGATAACTCTGTTGGATAGATCTTTATTGACATTCCGATCTGAGAATGCTGCTGAAGTTTCACCTCATGAGTCATTCGAGATGCATAGTCTGCTGCCCTCCTGAAAAGCTTGGCGCTCATTGAGACCTTTGCACAGTCTGCAGTTCCGATCGATTCACGTCTATATGTTCTCCAACCCATATTGATCTAACAAATCTCAACCCACTATCCACCAAAAGAATTAAACGCGAACAAGTACTGCATGCATTTCTATATCCATTCAATGTTAAAAGGGTTTAAACTTAGTAAGTCGAGATTCCATCAAGGCCGCGAAGAAAAAGCTAGTGCAGAACGTGGTGTATAGCCGTGATCTATGACAGCCTTGAAAAGATGGTTTCTGCAGTGATTGAAATGGTTATTTATGAACTTCCAGTAGAGGTCGTTCATGGCAAGCTGTAACATATCGAAGCAAAAGTGAGACGGTGGAAAAAAAAGATTTAAAGCACTAAAAAGAGTCGGAGGAAGATGGAAGTTCATCAGGTTATGTTTGGTAGTTCTAAAAGATAAATAATGCAATCTAACGCTAAGTCATGCAAGAGTCCTAAGATCATGGCATAATATCAAGAAAAAAATGACCCCACTGATCATCTCAATTTACCAGCCTTACATTTAATTCATACTCTTTCGTGCTTAGTTTTTTCTCTTGAATAGAATGAACCTAAACTTGCCTACATCACTTTAAAACTAGCACTTCCACAAACACAAAGTTGGAAGAGAATCAACTAAAAATATGGTAACAGTCACATGAATACCATGAAACAAGTGTTTCCAAATTCGTTAAGGTATGATGCATTAAGGAAATTCAGCAAAAGGTTGACACTTATAGGTGCGCTCTCCTATGTTTGAATCAAGCGAAGTTATTGGAAAAGGTAACAACTGTATAATTGATGCTCTCTATATCTGGCTTGCAAAGAAACTCAGGTAGTTAAGTAGCCGAAAAGCTAACATCACTTCTCAATCGCTCAAGAGCTCACGGTTTTCACGTAGTGAGAAGCTTGTAGGTAACCTCCAAATTCAAACTTAAAACTACTCTTTTGATTTCATGGCCTGACCTAGCAAACCAGTTACCTCATTTGTTCAAGAAAAGATCATAACATTATTCTAAAGACCAGACATTATTTTGGTCTTATTTTGGATTACAGAAATTGGTTTGTGTGCAGCTGACACGATAACCATAAAATGATTTGCAAATATGCCCAGGGTACACCTGGTAACAGTTTGCGAACTACAAAAGGCATTTTCTGATTTAAGAATAAGATTTGGACAATAATAGAAGAAACTTGGTTCTGTCACATCCAAGCCGATCATACTATTTCATTTATAACATGGCAAAACAAAATCCTTACTGTATGATGTTTAAAACGTGCACAAAGAGCTATATCTCTCCTGCATAAGGGGTCAGGTCAAAGAACATCAAGTTAAAGGTCCGAGATTAATAAGAGGATGTGCATATATGATAAGGGTCTGCAAACCCAACTTGCCTATAAGAAAAGAAGTCATGTAAATTGCAGAGACTTTGATGAACACATTCCCAGGTCAAGCAACAACATTACCAAGTCAAAAAGGAAAAAGAGCTAAGTGTAAGATTGAGAAGGCTGAGGTGATCCAGGTGGACAAGCAAGTCGTATATCTTCACTCAAGTATGCCAAGAATGGCATCAGTATGACGGACTCACAGCTGCTTCCTATCATTGCACCAATGATATCACACACAAACACACACACCATAATATGGCATCGACAACTAAATTCACGCAAACACATACATCCATGTGCAAAAATACGAACCCCTGCAAATTTCTTAAAATCTTCTCAAACATTAACAGGCTAACAACTACAATGTGCTTAAAGCATGTTAAAGTTTTGTATTATTTTGCGTATAGATATGAAGAAAAATGTATCGCTAACAGAAGAATTGTCAAGCAGTTTTCAGATTTATGTCAAGCATAGACTACACATTAATGGATAGAACGAGATATGTTAAATATCAAACTGAATGCAGAAAAGGAGTACCGAGTAATTAATAGGCAAGACATAGTTACAAAGGCCAAATAAAAGTACCAAGGTCCATTAAATCTCTTTAAAATGCACAAATATGAGATTCTACAAATCTTCATAGACTCCCTTTTCAAATTCATTTCGAAAAGAAACTCATTTTTAATAAGTTTTTCAAAGGTGTTGATTTCGTAGAGGGAGATGAGTGCTTTTAAATCATTTTTGAAAATTTCCAAGAACAACATGATGGCACAATCCTCGGAAATGGGCTCCTTAACTTACTCTAATAAAGACCTCCACCGCACAATGAAGGCGTGAGCATCTTCATTGTGGGCTTGTTTAGTGTCTCTTAATGTATTGAGAGTTAGAGTAACTTCAACATTATGAGAGAACCTTTGCATGAAAAATTTGCCAACTCTTCAAAAGTGGTAAATTGGCTCAAGTCATAGGAAGCTAACCATTTAAACCCACTCCCTTTCAGGGAACGAGAGAACCAATAAACCCATTTAGATGAGTCTTTCTTCTTTTTATAGGCATTTCGCGAAAAGGGTTGTAAGTGAGATCTAGGATCTCCATTACCATCGTATCGATGGAAGCTTCATACTTTATCGTCGCTATCGGTTTGATAATCGGATGGTAGAAAATCCGATAGCAAGTAGACTCTTTTCTTTTGCTTGACCTTTTAATAATTGTTAAATGACCCTTCTATCTTTGATGATAAACAACTCTAAATTGGCAATCTTATATTCTCAACAACATATGGTGCATCTTTATGCGAGCCCGGGGTTATTTCCCGTGAGAGGAAGAAGACTCAACAACATCGGCTTCTTGGCTTAAAGCAGAGATTTCCCTCTCTATTCTCAACTCTCTTAATTCTCTCTTTAGAGAGGCAATCTTATCCTCCTAGATTTGAGAAAATAATTTTAAAGATCTTTTGGAAAAAGGACTTGTAGAGCTAAAGGCCTTACTCGACAACTCTTCCACCAAACCTTTCGAACTCGATATGATAGATGGTGAAATTTTCAGACCTATGACCAAGTTTTGAAAGAGAAAGTTTAGAGCAAGGTTTGGAATTGTTTTGTTTCGAAACAAAGTGATCGGATCCAAATAACTCCCATTTTGTTTCAGTAAACAAAATTTTTCGGTCTTTGAACGACTTAAAAATTGTTTGCAAAAATCGTGTGCGAGCGTGCCAACAAGTTTACTCAAACTTGCAAAATGATTTTATGACTTTTAGGTGATTGTGGACAAGTAGGTTCTTATTATTATAGGCTTTCTTGAACCGATACTCAAGGGTCAGTCTAGACACTTAGAAAGAATGATTTATGATCCAGGATTTTTCTAAAATATTTTTAAATCAAAATGATTTTTCCAAAATAAGATATCATTCACTTGGCAAAAATGGTTTGTGTTCTGTAAAATAGAATCTATTATGTTTTCCAATAGAGGATTTTTCAATTTTTTTTTGTTTTTTAGGGATCCAAAAATCTTAAAATTTTTACATAAGTAATATTTAGGTAATTTTTATTTGAATTTTTGGTTATTGGGATGATCAAAATTAAATTCGAGAGGATTCCTAACCGAATGTCATTCTAAAATTCAGAATAGAGTCTACAACTGAAATACAGAGGCTCAGTAAAATGCTTATTATCTCTGTACATAGGATTAGGATTTTTATGAAATTGATTAGTTAGAAATTTATGGATGTCAACTTTCCAACAAAACTATTTTCATGATTTTTGGGTATCTACGAACAGAGCTATGAAGGTTTTACTAAAGGTCTATCATAGGAAATTGTGTACAGACAGATTATGTTCTATGTTGATTGAATGATTTTATTTTCAGCCTCACTCATGTTTATAATTCTTTAAAATTTTATTAGATGTTAACCAATATTTATTTAACGTTTGGACCAAATTTTAGAATATTTCGATTAGAGACCTAGAAAATTTGGGGATCAAACATGATTTATGAAGGATACTAAAATCTGGAGAGTTTTTTTTTTAGAAACTAATGATGCATCCGATTTGATCCTTAATGTATTAGTGATGATCAAAAGAAATTTATGTTGAATACTTATATCTATTTAGGGAGGTAACTCATCTACATATAAAATCCCGAAGTATCTATCTTGAGGATGATAACTCACTTTGATATATATATATATATATATGCGATCATAACCCCTTCCTTGCCCCTACACAATCTTATGGATATTTAATTCACCATAAGAGTGATTTACATACTCATATCATTGTATGTAAAATGTGGTTTCTAATATCTCTTTTATGACTTCTTGGATTAATTTGGAGCCAAATCACAACAATCAAAAAAGGGGAGAAGAGATGATAATATATTTAAGCATATAGGGAATAAGAATTATAAGATAAGGCTTATATTGGGGCAGAAAAAACCGAATATCAAACAAGAGGTATTCTTACCGATGGCCTTTAGCATGAATTTGTAGTACTTTTTCTTGATTTTACAATGGATTGGAGAAGAGAGCTCCAAATATTACAATTAAATTGAGTTGAATTGGGAAAATGGAAAAAGGGGAGAACCTGGATGGTGATCTTGCTTGGGCGAGCCTCTCTTGGACGTCTCCTCTTAGGTGACCAGCTCCTTCTTCTTTCTCTCTCCTCTCTCCTCTCTTTGTTTACTTTTCTTGCTAATTTTTCTTTCCTGAAACCTAGCCCAAGGGTTGGCATTTATAGAGTTCTTGAGAATTCTTTAGAGAAGGAATATCCTTTGACATCTCTCTAGAGCCTTTCACGATTTAGGGTTGGTTTATGATTGATCCAAATTGGTCTCTACTTCACTTTTCTTTGCTAGCCACATGGGGTCACATGGCCTTAAAGTTGGCCATGGTCTCCTTTTGATGCACCCGAGCCTGCCTTTGTGCAATTTGACTTGGTGCGGTCTTGCTTGGTGCGATCTTGGCTAAGTGTAGCCCAACCTTGGTGCAACTTGACTTTGATGCAACCCAACCTTGGTTAGCTTGACTTGGTGCGGTCTTGACCAAGTGCATCCCATTTTGACTAGGTGTAGCTTGCCTCCTTCTGGACTGAACTTGGCTCGGTTTATGGCTTGTCTTGTGTGTCTTGGTTTGACTTCAACTGGCTTGATCAAGACTTGTTTAGTGGCTTTGGTTCATCCACCTTGACCCGATCAAGTTCAATTTTGACTTGGCTCAACCAAGCTTGGTTTGCTTTGTTGTAGTCAAGCTTGTTCTTACCTTGGATTAATTTGAATTTGCTGCATGAATAACCCATTTGACTTGATTCATTTTATGCCATAGGTGACTTCATAGTTGGATTTAAATATGTGAATGACACTTGCTTCTGCTTTGTAAAATCAGCTTGGCCCAATGCATGTATTGGAGGCATGCTTCTTCAAATTTTGTTTCTTCTGGACAAATCCCTTATGCTTTCATCTTAGCCTCCCGAGATCCTGCTCTTCTTGATTTGTTTTTTTAGGTAGGATTTTATGGTTTTTGAAATATTTTCCTTTTTGAAAATCACAGAATTTTGAAAATCACAGAATTTTCAAATGTTTCCTTTTGACTCTTTAAAAACGTTTTGAAATCAATGTAATTTTTAAAAGGGCTTGAAACAATAATCTTTATACTTGTAAGGAAAATTTTGGAAAATTCATTTGCAAAAAATTTTCGAGTGTTCACATAAAGCATTAGCAGAGATTAAACCAACTAGGAGTAAACCAGTCCTAAAAAGCAAGTGAAGGATGATAATTGCATATACACTAGTTACTCTAACGAAAACAAGTCTGAGAAACCCAAGGAGATGTTTTATGGAAGAAAACAACATTAACCATACAAAACGGTAAAAGATGAAAACAACATATTGCTGATTAGCTAATAACATACAGATTTACATGATTAAAGAACACAAACAACAGGAAAAGGATACCATTGCCTTTGATAGCCCAGGGGGAGAAGGGAAAGTGTGCTATGAAGACAGCCAACGTTGGACTTGAGGAAAATCTCAAAAATAAGAGGCAAAATTCTGCCACTATGGAGAAGAACCAAAAACAGAATGTTTTCGCCTACACAAAATAAATGGGGCTGTCATCTGCTCCTAAAGTTCTGGGGTTGCTACCTTGTTCTACGCAAGACGACTTCAAAAGAAGAAAGCCTGGATCAAGAAAAAAAAAAGAAAACAACAAAGAATCTACTGCTTCAAACAAGTAAATTAGGATCCAGAAAATGTAACAGAATTTGCATTTTACCAACAGTTTGCCAAGGAACAAGCCAAATTTTAGTAATTTGAGACAGCCATAAAGGATTTTGCAATGGAAAGAATTTGTTGTAACTTGAACAATTAGATATTTAACCCATTCTTATAGGGAAAAACATCAATATTAAGAATAAATGCCAAAATTGCCAATTCACAAATACAGACACTATGTTATCAGTAGCAGTTAGTGGGAAATTCATGCACGCTCCGACAAAGTGCAGCAGATATAACATAATATAATGGATTTCATAATACACATAAAACAACCAAAACAAAGGCCTCCAGGAATCTGCTACATGGATTCTTGGTCGCTGTTGAACTTATGTCATATTAGCATCTGATTAAAAAAAGACCATGTTATACTATTTTCTTTCAATAATTTCCGGGTAATCTTTCTTTCTTTTAAAACTCTGCATTGTCTAATTTTACATGCATTCTCAAGAGTCCTTCATCAAACCGCTTCTCCAATTCCAGAACCACATTACACGTCTCTCACATTTGATATTTGATTGGTGTCACCACCCTTTCTTTCTACTGACCCCATTACAGATGAATTTGCATCGCACACATTAACTCTACATTAAAATATTCATTTCTACCATGAATCTACACATATGGAAGGTTGAGGACCCAATACTCTGCACCATAGCATTATTGGTCTAATTGCTTTTATAAAATCAATGGCATTTCCTTCTCACACAAAACACTTAGAACATTTCTAATCTCTATTTATCTAATGCACATTAATTCTACCTATATCCCCATGTTCTCATCCATCAAGAACTCTCTAAGTACTTAGAATAGTTTTTCATAGGGCGCAATAAGTACAATTTTGAGTTACCTATCATCAATTTTGGTAAAACACTGAATTTGCATCGCACACATTGTCTTAATTCTACCAAGAAGTTTAGAGACCCTTTTTCTTCAGGGTTTCTCCCAACAATTTCACCAATAAGTGAAATGACTAACACACTTCATTTTGAAAATCTGCTTCTCTAGTTCATATATAAACCAAAGTAAAAAGACATGGACTTAGTATTGACCTTTGAAGTTTATTCATGTCTGCAGTACTTGGAATAGGACATTAAAAAAAAATCACTTGTCCTCTTATAGGTCATGACATAGGTTGTTACTCCATCATACATATAGGTTATCAGGGTCAAGAATATAAGATATACCAAAGAATATCTCTTAGTATTTTGCCATAGTGATTTTCATTAATTTCTACCACATGGAAGTTCTTCCTGTAGGCTATAAAGCTATATGACCATAAAGTTATGTCACACAGGCACTATACCAAGCCCACATGCGATAATGGTGCGGGCACGGATACTGTGTTTGACACTATGGCTAAGTGATGGTGGGGGCAATAAACATATCCATGATTCTTTGTTGAAAGATAAACTCGATCAAGTTGTTTATGTAATAAAAGCAATAAAATAATTATATAAAGGGAGAAACAAGAAGAAAATAAAAGGGAGAACCAACATTGCCTCATTGACATCATAGAAGTAGAAAGACAATGAGGAGAGAGAGAGAATTAGCCTTCACACAGAGCATATATATATATATATATATATATATATATATATATATATATATATATATATATATATATATATATATAAACACATTATATGTATATTTTATTTGATATAAAATACAACTATAAAATATAAGGCACATTTTGGATGGCATTTTTACATATAAATACATAAAATGTTTTATATAATTACATTATCTACACACCAATTATGTCTCACGCAAGCCATTCTTGAATTTTTGTCCTACACCATTATGACAACCTGTTACTGAAAAGCTTAGCAAGCAATAGCCTCTCCATGATACAAACCCAAATTATGTATTATACTAAATACTTATTTTAACCTTCATTCTATAATTGTTTCTCATATTCCCGTGGTACAACTCATTAACTTGATACCTCTCTATAATGGACACAACCGTAAAAAAAGAATTGAAAAATATACAATCTTTAAAGAACGAAAAATAAATATCTGGCACATTTAAAAATGTGAATCAATTTATACAATATAATTTATAGAACACTTAATACATGAATGGATATATAAAAATCATAGAGTTCTTAATATTTAAATCTAAACTACCAATCAATGACAAACTGTCCAACTTAAATAAAGTATTACTGAACAAAGAGGTAAATGCATTTTATATTTCATCAAAAAGTAAAACATTTAGAATGCATATGCATCAAGAAGAAAAACGAGACATGAATGAGAAGAAAAAGAAAGAAGAAAGAAGAAAAAGACATGAAAAAAGAAGAACAAAAGAAAGATGAGAAAAGGAAGAAAGAAATCATTAGTAGAAAATGAAAGAGAAGAAAAGGAAATGGAGGATGAAGAAGGAAAAACGAAAAAAGGAGAGAACCGAAGAAGAAGAAGAAGAGAGAGTCTGGTGCAATAAAATGTGAAAGTTCATCAAAGAAGTCACTGACTATTAGACACCAAAAACATAGTAGTTATAATTTTGAAGGCCGGGCATATAGTGTCGCATCAAGTAATAATCGTGGACATATCCTGCTATAAATAACTACATTAATATCCTAAGCTCAAGCTACGACACAGAAATGCACCATATGTTGAACGATCCCTACCATAATACATACCTAAGCCCATATTCCTGGGCACCATTCCAAATATTTTAGTTTTAAAAGTTTGAGTCTTGTACTTTGAATTGCATCATAGGATTTTAATTTAAGTCCATGTAAACTTGGCTACGCATTCCAAGAAAGTCATGACCATGTACTAGTTCAATCTTCTTTTTGTTCGAGTCAACTTGAAACAATCTGGACAATATAAAATAAAAAATTGTAGACTAAGATCCAATTCCATGAAAGGTGGAACAACTAGGGGTTGATATCGCCACATCATTGGCCAATCAATTTCCCAAATAAGCAGAGAAGTATGCTCTCCATACATTTAGATTGTATCTAATTTATTCAGGTTTTAGTGATATACTTTATTTGGTAAAGAAATGATGTTTATAATTTGAAAAAATTTAGCATCTCATGTGTGAGGCCCGCAGGTCTGCGGTTGTGAGGAAGTAATGTAAGAGCACAGGATAATAATAGTGTTTGGGCTTAAATGGTTCACATATTTGGAGTTATTAGAGCACAAAGGATTTTAATAACGTTTACGTAAGAACCATATTTGGAGCTTATAGAGTTTGATAATAACAACTACAATTTGGAGTTAATGAGTGCTAAGATTGTAATCAGACTATTTTTAGAGAAGTCAATAAACAAACCTCTACCATAAGAGTATTTGAAGAAAGAATGGTACTCTTCAAGGGCAACTTTCTATGTTATCAATAGCGGTTAGTGGGTTTTTAGTGGTTGACCCTGATATAGCGATAGTAGGGATATAGCAGATTTAACAGTACACTTTTATTTATGATTAATTTTTTTACATATAATAGATTCTCTAATTTCTAAGAAATATCAAGAAACACATAATCACTTCTTTCATAAATATGAATCATAAACAAATTCTAAGAAGACGAACAATAAATTTCATGTAGTATATGCATATTGAATTGTTAAACTTGCATTAAAAAAACATAAATGTAACTAAATTATTCTATGCACTAAGCACAAGAATTAAAAGAACTAATATATATTATACCTATCTGCTCAAGTATGGTGACTATGGTCCATGACCCCAATCTAATTTGAGTAATGCAACAAATTATACTTACCTGCAAAAAAAATAGAATAATGTTAGGGTAGACTAGTGGACCAATATACCAATTGACCAAAATATTTATAATATGTTTGAAGCAACAACTTCAACATGCATTAAATATAACAACTAACAACTTAACAAATAACAAATACAAAACATAACATTCATCAAGATTGAAGTGTGATTATAATATTCACTTAATTGTTTAAGATAAATAAAAAAACTATTCTATAAGAAACTAATCATGTTCATTCATTTTCAGATGAAGACAGTTCCTCTTCCTCTTCCTCTTCATCTATTTTTTTAAATTAAATTCTTCTTCTTGATATTCCATAGGCATTTTATCCTTTTCATTGCTTTGCCGTTGTCACTTTTGTGTCTTTGATCTTATATATACAACTCCCCTTTTAATGCTTCTGATGTCATATCAATATTTTGCCATGTAAGTGAATTATCGCCATCAACAGACTCATCATCCATAGGAAGAGAGAGTAAGAGAGAGAAAAGTCGATGATAAGAAGTACACTCGCCCACGAGAGAGACAAAGAGAGAAGAGAGAAAGGGAGAGAGAGAAGATGGTCTGGAGCATAGTCACTCATCGGAGAGAGAAAAAGAGAAAAAAGAGAAAGGAAGAGAGAGAAGTCAATTACCCACCAAAAGAGAGAGAAAGGGAGAGAGAGAAGAGAGAAAGAATACCAAAAGGTAGAGGGCAATGGAGGAAGGCAAAGGACAACGGAATTGGTAGTGGTTGTCAGCGGAGAGAGTAGGAGCAGAGGCGAGAGACGAAAGAGAGGTGCATGCACGGGAGAGAGAGACTTATATTAAGTTTGGGTTGGGTCGATCCAATGTATATTGGATCGACCCGAGGACCTCTATACCGCTATATTTGTGTTTGTGCCGCTAATAGCGGCCAAGCAGGTCACCTGCCAAGCCTTGCGCGCTATAGTGCACTATTAAATACATCGGTGGCTTTGGAAGAAAATAGACATCAATGAGATATGAAAAAATATCTGGGGACATCTGTCCAAAAGAAAAAATATTGGCTCCACTTTTGAAGCGTGTGAAAGCTAATTGAAATCTTCATCAAACATCTAGATTAATAGATCGAAAAATTAGCTCTCCCATTTTGTATAATTGAAAATAGTGTAAGCTGCTTTCATAGAAAGGAGAGGCTAACCATGAGAATCACAAATAAATTCCATGTATCTTCCTATAACACGTAGTCACTTATCCCAAACTTCCTTAGTTCTAAACTTGATCTCCATAAGAGCCTTGAAGAGAAATTTAAGGCAAATTCATCTAATTTAAACAAAAACCCCTATATCTCATTCTTTGTTTCAATCCTGAATAGTCTACTGTAAGGCATGGTCAACATCAAACTAGTATTGTAACATGGGCAAATCAACTAAGGGTATATAGACCCATTTCCTATGCTGTAAGTTGATATCTATCCCATAGTATGGTTTCAGTCTAATCACCACATCCTTAAGCAATCGATCAAGCTATTATGGAAGGGTCCCTCTAGCTCCAACCGAGGCATCAAATGGTAGTTGTAACAACCCATGTAAGCACGAGTTTGTAGTATTTGAATGAAAACTTGGACAAGCTTCATTTCTTACTCAAGGACATTGAAACTATACCTTAATCAAAATATGAGGGAAATACTACAAAATGCATTTGTTATTAGGTCAACGCTCCCTAAAAAATGAACATTTGCATATCTCTAAGTAGTCACAATCTACATCTCAGCTGAGATGGATGAATAGTCACACAAAGAAAGACTGTATACATAATGAGGTTATTAGAAACAAATTGGGAGTGACACTAATAGATGATAAAATGAGAAAAAATGTTTAAGATGGTTTGAACACATAGAAAGACGACCAAAGAAAGTTATGGTAGAAAGTATGAGAAACTAGATTGTGAAATTTTTAAAAGAAAAAGAAGAGGAAGATCACAAAAGTATTAGGAGGAAACAATAAATAATGATATAGCTTATGTCGAGTTAGCTTAGCATGGCACACAATCAAACTCTATGGAAATAAAGAATCCATGTAGCCAACCCCATCTAGTATGAGAAAAGGTTTAGTTGTTGTTGTTGTTTTCTACATTTTCATAGCATAATACTAACATAATAACAAATATGACAATTATTGGTTTGACATGGAAGAAGTAGAATAACAGATACAACAATTATACACCCCCAACATAGACACATACTTCTTTTATGGAACTAAAAGAAACATGTTGGTTTGACATGGAAGAAGTGGAAACAAAACTCAAACAGTAATCAAGTGATAGGTTGTCCCAATTTATTGGTACTTACCTACAATCATGCATATAATTAGATGACCTGGAAATCTAAAAGAACAAAATCTCAAATATATTTAGATTTCTCTCAAGCTTGGTTTTGGAACGAAATACACATCAACATGATCAAGATAGCAAATAAGGAACTCACATGAAGCTGGGATGAGCAGTGATTTTTTCACAAATTTATTGTCCAAATTGTCACTTGAATGTAGTGAATAAGTTACAATAAGGGTCTCCATATTTTCAGAATGGACGGATGAGGGAGTAAGGAAGCTAGTATCAGATAATAATAAGATTTGTATTAGTAAAATATCATAACATTGATCGAAAAGTTAATGGAGGTGGTAGATACTATGATTCGGAGAAAGATCCACATTTTATGTTTACAAGATACAAAGTGTGTTGAAGAAAAAGTAAAGGAGATTGAGAAAATGTGAGAATTCTTAAGGAGATGCTTGAAATTATGTAGGTATACCTTTTGATATGTGGAACAATATGACTATACATATTAGAGAAGTGACAAAAGATGTCTTAGGAGAATCTAATGAAAGAGTACCGGCACAAAAGAAGCTTGGTAGTAGAGTGAAGTAGTACAAGATAAAATTAAGGTAAAGAAGGCATGTTACCAATTGTGTTATGCTAAGAAGACTAGTGAAACTTTAGAGGCTTATAAGAAAACAAAGAAAGAAGAGAAAAAGGCAGTCAGTGAAGGAAAAGTTACAATTGGAGAGGATTTATATAAAAAACTCAGCTCAAAAGAGGGTGAAAGAGATTTTTAGGATAGTTAGGATTAGAGATAAGAAAACTAAGGATCTTAATTTTGTTAGATCCATTAATGATGAGGATCAAAAGATTCTAGTGGCGAATGGTGATATAAAAATTAGATGAAAAAATTATTTCTATAAGCTTTCTAATGAAAATACAGATGTTAGTATTAACTTAGGACAATTAGCCAAATTAGAAAAATATATAAACCACAAGTTTTATCTGTGTATTTAAAAGAATGAAGTCAAAGAGGCTCTTAAATATATAAAGGTTGGTAAATCTATAGAACCAAACAATTCCTATAGATGTATGAAAAATTCTAGGAGAGATAGGGCTCACTTGGCACACAAGACTATTTAATGAAATATGAAAAACTGAAAAAGATGCATAAGGAATAGAGAGCGAGTACACTTATACCTATATATAAAGAACATGAGAGACATTCAAAATTATTTGAATTATCAAGGTATCAAGTTAATGAGTCACACTATGAAATTATGGAGAAAAATTATCAAATGTAAGTTAAAACAAATATCAAGTACAAGACAAGTATCGATTATAATAGAGAACCAATTTGGATTCATGTCTAGTAGATCTACTATTAAAGTGATTCACTTATTGAGACGTCTTATGAAATATTTTAAAACAAAAAAGAAGAACCTTGACATGATATTTATTGATCTAGAAAAAGCTTACAATAGGGTGCCAATAGATGTTCTTTGGAGCACCTTGGAAAAGAGAGGATTCCATTGATATACATAAATCTTATAAGAGACATGTGAGATGGTGCAAAAACTTATGTGAAGACTCACGAAGGAATGACAGATTCCTTTGAAGTTAATATTGGGTTACATAAGGGATCAACTTTAAGTCCATATTTATTTATATTGGTTATTGATGAGTTAACAAAACATATTTAAGATAAAGTACCTTGGTGTATGTTATTTGCATATGATATTGTGTTAGTGGATGAATATAAGGAAAAAGTTAATAGAAAATTGGAACTATGGAGAGAAATGTTAGAAAATAAATGCTTCCGACTTAGTAGAACAAAGACATAATATATGAAATGTAAGTTTGATCATTTGGGACATAATATATGAAATGTAAGTTTGATCATTTGGGTACTTTAGAGGATATAAAAATTAAGATTAAGTGAGATGTACTTCATGAATTTTATGCTACTTACGCTGAGGTGAAATCCGTGAAATTTTTACTACTAAAACGCAAAAGGGTATTACTATTCATACACCACATTTTACTAAACATGCATCCCTTCATACCATTTTTTTCAAAAATACTCTTTGCAATTATTCTCTCTTCTTCACTCTCATTTTCTCTACCACCGAGTCTGCATCCATCTTCTTCAACTCTTCTTCAATGAAGATTCTCCATTACGATTTCATTATATCCATTATGATTTCATCGTGCTTCAAAAGTACTTGCATCGTTCTTCAAAATCAACATTTCATTTCTTCTCCATATTGCTTTTATTTTTCTTCAAGGATCATGCTTAAACCTATATTTAAGAATTGTGCTCACATTCATTATTTATCATCCATGATTTTTGGTTTAAAATTGAGATTTGTAGGTATTGTCTGTTTTAAAAAATTTAGGTATTTTTCTGTTTCACTACCAAGTTGAAGAAGTCGATGGTTGGGAAGGAGATAAACCTAGGATGTGGTGCCCTATGGTCAATGACATGATTGAGATGTATGTGTTGGTAGTCGGGAATGTTATGTAAAATATGTAGGGATTGTTGAAACTAGTGACATGCTACACGAGATATAACGCTTTGGTTTAGTGGCCATTTCTGTGAGAACCCATAGTATCAGATAGTTGGGAAGATATTGTGTAACATTCTGGGTTATTCGAGCAGGGAGAGTTGGTTTTCCAGTCAAAAGGTAAGTCATTGCTCATTTCTTTTATTGAAAGATGGCAACCAACACTAACAACTTTCTTATTACATGGGGTGAATTGACTATCACTCTCCATGGTGTCCATGAGATTTTAGACCTTTTGATGGGTAGATATCTTATAGCCTTCACACATGTGATGGAGGGAATGAATAAGATAAATATTATGGCTGAACTTATTGCCTTCACACAAGTGAAATTGTAGAAGAAGTTTGGAGGTATGAAGTTCAACATGCTTTTGGTACATGGTTAGAGAAGGGGATTACGCCTTAAAAAAAGCCATTGTTATTCTTATTGTATCACATGGGTTGTACAATGTACCAAGATAAGTCAAGAGATAGGGTCTTGGTTTCTGTAGTTCAATTGTTGGCTTTTCTGTTATTGAGGCTCAATGAGTATGCTTGGGGTACAACGACATTGACCTACTTGTACAAATAGTTAGGAAAGGCTTTCCATACAAAGTAACACCAACTTAGTAGTTATAGTACTTTGTTATAGATACATATATTTGTTTGTATTTAGCAATAAATTGATATCGGCATACTTGTTTGTTTAAGTAATAGAATTATATTTTTTATATGTTGTAGGCATAGATTTACGAGTATTTTCTAGCCTTTATAGTTAGGTACTACCTAGGGGGTGATGGGAAACCTCATGCCGCTAGGTGGATGAGTAGTATCACTCATAGGGATCATCCTTCTGATCATCTTGATGTATATCATGAGCAATTAGACTCGATACAGGCTTATGAGGTATGTGTTTAATAATAGGTATTTGATTGTTATGTATGTTACACAATTAATGTTACTATATACAATAATATCATTTGATTTATCTTTCTTCTCATATCACTCCACAATCTTATTGTTGTAATATATACACGAACGACACCTATCACTTGTCCTTGCATCATAAATGCACTCGATGTTTGGATATCATGAAGTCGTATATGTCAGACCGAGTTACTCTTTAATTTGGTCATAGTGAGCATATCCCGATTAACTCTGCCCATGTAAGGGATCACCCTTCTATGACCTATCAGAAGCCTGGATAAAGGAGTAGGGTTATGTTAGGCTTCCGATAGCTAACGTAAAACTTTGTCAGATTTTATACCATAGATTATACAAATTATGAGCATTGCGTTGGGGCGTCCCTTCTTAGCGAAAAACTACAAAATCCGAATGTAGTAAAAAGTAAGCAAGAGCCTCTACATTTTTGCCTGAATATAATAAATCAATTGTAGAGAGGGTTCCCACATCATGGACGAGTGTAGGTAAAGAAGTTAGTATAGTTATATTGTTGCCTAAATGTAGTGAACAAATTGTAGAGAGGGTCTCCTCATTTTTAGCATGGATGTATATGGGGCTAAGGAAGCTAGTCTGGAATAATAAGATTCAATTAGTTCTTGAAATATTAGAACATTATCCAGTAAGCTAATGGAGGTGGTAAATACTATGATTTAGAGAAAGATTCATATCCTATGTTTACAAGAGACAAAGTGGGTTGGACAAAAAGCAAATGACATTGAGGATAAAGGTTTTAAATTATGGTACTAAGAAAAGGAAAATGCTAGAAATGAAGTTAGTATTATCATAAATAAAGATTTAAAGTATAGTGTAGTAGACATACAACAATATGGTGACTGAATCATGACATTGATATTAATGCTAGGAGCAGAGGTTTTGAATATAGTTTGTGTTTACGCGCCCCAAGTAGCACTAGAAGATAGTATTAAGATGACTTTTTAGGAGGAGTTAGATAAGGTGATTCAAATAATTCTACAAAGGGAGATGATTTTTTTAGGAGGAAATGCTTTTAGTTATGCATTTATAGGTAAAAAGGTGGACAAAAAAGAAAAGAGTACATCGAGCTATTCAGACTAAATGGTGGAACCTAAAAAGAAAGAAAAAGGTATATTTAAACATACAGTCCTTCAAGGAGAAGCTTAGAATTATGTTGGTACACCTTGTGATATGTGAAATAATATGACTATATATATTAGGAAAGTGGCGAAAGATGTGTTAGGTGAATCTAAGGGAAGTGTACCAGCACAAAAGGAAGCTTAGGGGTGGAGTGGAATGGTGCAAGAGAAAATCAAGGCAAAGAGGGCATGTTACAATTTATATTATGCTAAGAAGACTAGTGAAACTTTAGAGGCTTATAAGAAAGAAAACAAAGAAAAAAGCGAAAAAGACTGTCAGTGAAGTAAAAGCTAAAATTAGAGAGGATTTATATAAAAAGCTCAATTCAAAATAGGGTGAAAGAGATATTTTTAGGATAGTTAGGACTTGAGATAAGAATACTAAGGATCTTAATTTTGTTGAATGCATCAAAGGCAAGGATGAAAAAATTTTAGTGGCAAATGATAATATAAAAAATTAATAAAAATTTTATTTTTATAAACTTTTTAATGAAAATAAAAATGTTAGTATTAGTTTAGGAGAGTTAGCAAAATCAGAAAAGTATATAAACCACAATTTCAACCAACGTATTCAAAAGAATGAAGTCAAAAAGGCTCTTAAAGGTATGAAGGTTGATAAATCGGTAGGATCAAATAATATTCCTATAGAAGTTTTGAAAATCCTATGAGACAGGAATCACTTGGCTCACAAGACTATTTGATAAAATATGGAGAAACCAAAAGATGTCTAAGGAATGGAGAGTGAGTATCCTTATACCATATATAAGAACAAGGGAGACATTCAAAATTGTACAAATTATTAGGATATCAAGTTAATAAGTCATACTATGAAATTATGGGAAAGAATTATCGAATGTAGGTTAAGACAAGTATCGAGTACATCAGAGAATCAATTTGGATCCATGCCAGATAGATCTACTATTTAAGTTATTCACCTTTTGAAATGTCTTATGAAACATTTTAAAGCAAAAAAGAAAGAGCTTCATATAATATTTATTGATCTAGAAAAAACTTACGATAGGATATCAAGGGATGTTTTTTGGAGAACCTTGAAAAAAAACTGTATCTCATTGGCATACATAAACCTTATAAGAGACATGTATGATGGTACGAAAACATGTGTGAGTACTCATGAAGGAATGACAGACTTCTTTGAAGTTAATATTGGGTTACATCAATGATCAACTTTAAGTTCATACTTATTTATAATGGTGATTGATGAGTTAATAAAACATATTCAAGATGAAGTACCGTGGTGTATGTTATTTTCATATGACATTGTGTTAGTGGAGGAGTCCAAGAAAAAATTAATAGAAAATTAGAACTATGGAGAGAAACATTATAAAGTAAAGGCTTCTGACTTAGTAGAACAAAGACAAAATATATGGAATGTAAGTTTGATGATTTGGTTACTTCAAAGGACATAAAAATTAAAATTGACACACATTGCATCCCACAAAAGGAAGTTTTAAATACTTAAGATCAATTTTTTAGAGTAATGGAAGAATTAGTGGAGATGTTATGCATAGAATTAATGTAGGTTGGTTAAGATGGAGAGGCACATCAATTATTCTTTGTGACAAGAAGACATCATTAAAGTTAAAAGGTAAATATTATAGGGCAAAAGCTAGACCTTCCATATTTGGTGGTTTTGAGTGTTGGATAGTTAATCATCAACATGTACAAAGGTAAATATTTTAGAGCAATAACTAGACCTTCCATATTTGTTGGTTTTGAGTGTTGGATAGTTAATCATCAACATGTACAAAAGATGTTTATGGCATAAATGAAGATGTTGAGATGGATGAGTGGTCATATAAGGAAATACCATATAAATAATGAGGTTATTAGAAACAAATTGGGAGTGACACTAATAGAGGATAAAATGAGAGAATATTGTTTGGACATATAGAAACAAGATCAAAAGAAGTGCCTATAAGAAGGTATCAAAAGGTAGATTTTGAAAATATTAAAAGAGGTAGAGGACGAGCACAAAAGTGTTGGAAAAAAATAATAAAGAATGATCTAGCTTATTTGGAGTTAACTGCTAACGTGTCACGTGATAGGGATATGTGGAAACAAAGAATCCATATAGTCGACCCCGTCTAGTATGAGAAAAGGCTTAGTTGTTGTTTGAGCATTGAACCATTAAGATCCATTGTAGTACATACGCCAACAAAACCACATGCCTATAAGGTGAAATATCATCTCCAAGATACAAGCTCACATTGCCTTGAACCACAACGCGTCATACCTTTATGAATGTGATGATTTATATATGAGGTGGTATATTACATGACACCTTCATTCTTATTGCGAGATTCTATGCGTTGATATGGATACCTCCACTGCAAAAAAACAGCCTCAAGTACACTACCACTGATATTAGTATGACGACTTCCCACTGCAATACAATGATCAACACTCGAACTTTCAAGGGTAGGGATTCAAGAATGAGCTCTACACTTTGTGCTGATATAAGCATGTTTGACAGTGTTAAGCTTTGAAGATTGTTGGCACATCCATTCAAAAGAAAAGGGAGTTGCGGAAACATATAAATTCTTTCTTCGACAGAAAAAGGTTAAGAACAACACTTTCAGCACCCATGTTGAAGATAACAAGAGAAAGCCAGTCTTCGACTTCACGAGCATAAGTCACACCTGAATTGAATTCTAGACAAAAATAATCCAAGTTTTTAATAGGGAGTCAAGCACTTCCGGACTATTTGGATGAAATCTTCTGGAGAAAGTAGGCTCCTGCGTCAGAGTTATTTTTGGCAACAAAACCCATAGGCACTTCCACCTTGAAAGTACACGAGTTCTCACTACATCCTTATAAGGAAGGAAGGCGAAGATCTTGAAGATGAGATCATTTGGAAGACTGCTGACCCTATCAATATTTGCCATTTCAAGTGCCTGCATAGTGAGAAATTGAATTATCTTCTTTCCCCTTATCAGTGAGAATAACTGTTTGCTGTGGAGGACCAGTATAAAGAAAAGCTTATCAATTCGATATAGGAAAAAATTCTTAATACAATTGAAATTACATGAAAATTATTTTTGTTGTGTAGTTCTCATAGAGAAAGAACTTCTCCAGAGGTAATTCAACGTGTAAACAAGATTTGTGGTTCATTATTTGGTGAATAACATCAACATACGTATCCAATATTAAATGAATTGCTTTTTGAAACTTAGCAAATATGAACGTTCTATAAAACAAATCAATGAAACATGAGAACCTTCCACATACAAATTATATAAACTCAAGTTTACGCTAGTTTCTTGACCCAAATCAAATTAATCCTTATAACAGACGCAGCTCAAATGCAACTCATATCCTAGCACCTCTCTGAAGTAAGACTAGTTCTATTATATAATAACCCTTATCATAACAGACTCAAGTTTATTCTATCGTTCGTGATCAGGTTTGGTTCAGTTGTAAGCTTAATTTGGAACCAAATTGTGTGGTCATTCATAAATTTAGGAGAACCATTCCAGATCATCATCCGTGTCTTAAAAAAAAGAAGTAAACCACACCAAGGCAGGCTAAGTGATGATATGAAGGACCCTGTTAGGACATGGTTGGTATGCAACTAAGCTTGTCAAACTTCAAATTTGTGTTGGTTTTGTCTTTTCTTATACACGAAATCAACTTGAAGCTTCATTTACTGAAAATTCCTAATTTTAGATCAAGCACAAAAAATCCACAAACTGCATCTATTTTGAAGACACAGTTCCTTTCTTCTTTCATGAAACACGATACAACAAACACAAAGAGAACAATGGAAAAACTAGAAATTACTATGATCTATCCCAAAACACATTCTTTATGAACTCATAAGAAGAGGTAAGCAAATTATTCTCGTTGTCCATCGACCACACCTGAAGAGTTTGCCTTCCAACCACTTGATTTCCAGCCTTCTTGGCAGTATCCCTCAATTCAAGTTGGCCTAAAAGTTCTATTTGAGCCTTCACCATTTCTTCTTTAGAATTTTCTTCATCATAGTCTTCCTCATCTAAATCCATTATTTAAGAGTTCAGAGGTAGAACCTAGCAAATTATACTTCCCCTATTTCTTTTTTTTCTTCCTTTTCTAAAGTAGAATCATAAGTTTGTTTATCTTCAGGTCCCATAGAAGAGGGAGGTAGGGAACCTTGGCACGAATCACTGTCTGACAACTCATTGTTGCTTTGTATTACTTTTGGTAGGACAAACTAGGGTTTGACAAAACCATACCCATGACAACTAGGTCAGCAAACCTCAGTAGATGCGAGTTTTGGTATCAAGCTTATTACCTCTCTCTCTCCCGTCTATATGGGTCCTAAAGATGAACATGTCGCATCTTTTGTTTATCAAAGAAACTAACTTATCTACATAATTTCTAGTGTAATCATATCTATATCTCTAATATGTGAAGTCCTGTTCTCCCATAACCTTCTTCCACCCTGTTGAATTGAACACTATAAGAGAGGATGATTTGGCTATCCCATAACCATGACTACCAGTATGTTTGCTAGAGAACCTATTCGCTATTACCACCACTATCACTACCTTTTGAGAAAGGGATGAAATTTTTGACCAATAAACTTGATTTGTTAGATATTTCCTAGATTTTAGAAAGTCAATGGTTTCTTATTTTGTAAAATTTGGTATATAAATAAGCTAATTAATTGGGATTTTATTATATGGAAAGGTTATCATCTCTACAAAAGTTTCTAATCGTATTATTATTAGAATGTTTGGTAACCATAGGTATCAAAATTTTGTCGAGTTCCATTGTCCCCAAGAATGTAATTAAAAAATATTCTGATTTTATGAGATTTGATGTACATGTAAGGATATTTCACATTTAATTCCTTTCCTTATAGTGAGTTCGACAGTGAAGAAACCAAACACAAATGAGCAAAGAAAGATAACACCTTGCTTCAAACTAAACATAAATTGGCAAAACAGTAGAGGTGAGCATGTTGCATATCGACAAACTAGAAACTATTTCAAGTAGTAACCACTTCAAGATAGTGGTGGTCATAGAGGACAAAAAAAACTGTTATTGACAACCGACCATGAACATGGAGGAACATATAGTTAATGCTCTACTAACAGGATGGATTATTAATATTGAGAAAGCGAAAGGGAAGGGGAGCGCATACAAAAACATAATCTCAACACTATTAGGTTCTTTTCATTTTCGTCTATTGTGTTTCGGTTCCTACTTTAATCATAGACACTATTTCTTTGTTCTCGATCCCTTCCCATAAAATGGATAACTTTTTTTTACCTTATTAGACTTGGAAAGAATGAAAATAGTTCATGTAAAGCAAGATCAAAGGCATAATTGATGAGCTATATCCTTAGTTGCATGTCATTACAATCTAGTAAGGGTATCATATTCTGACTTTTTAATCAATCATGTCAAGTTTTTGGGTATACGTTACTTATATCCAATTAATGATAACATTTTATATTTTTCATCTTATTAAAAGAAACACATGGATATGGAGATTGATGAAGATAGATTCAATCAATAGTGTATTAGAATAGGTTGATGTATTATTCTTACTTAGGAGTTGTCGGACTAATGGACATAAAATCATCTTCTTTGTAATGTACATATAAATCTAGATTTTTGTACTATATAAACTTTTCATCTTTACACTATGTATATTTAAACAAAGCAATACAATACTTATTTTCTTTTATACATTTGTAATTGTTTGATTCATTATATATTGTCAATGTTTTAATGTATTATGCCTATTCTGGAATTGATAATAATTGTATTCAAACCATTTCGATAAAATCCGGAAATAGGTTGCAATCTGGCACTTATTTTGACTATTATGACTATTTATTCCTATAGTTTCTCACAATCAGAATAATAAAGAAAACAATCAGAATAGTCTATTATAGTTGTTCTGCTATATATTTATTCTGACTATTTTGTTTATTATGGTTGTTTTGCAGTTAATTTTGACTGTCCACAATAGTCGAAATAAGCTTTATTATAGTTTTAAGAGATAGTCGGAGTAAGCAAACAGAACAACTGAAATGTTATTGTACTTGAATTATTTTAGATGTTTCCTAACTAATTCCGACTGTCCGAACAGCCGGAGTAATGTTATTCCAACATCTTTTATTCTGAAAATGAAGTTCCATTTGTTTTTTTTATTGTAGTTGAATTATTTCTGATGTTTCCTAACTAATTCTGACCGTCCAAACAGCCGAAATAATGTTATTCCAACATATTTTGTTCTGGCAATGACAATTGTTTTTTTGTTCCGACTGTTGGAACAGGTGAAATAAGCAATTCCAACTATTTTTAACGGTTGGAATTGGCTCGAGAGCGACAATCTGAATTAATTGGAATTGTAGAGGTAATATATGAATGTAAGCACTTATATCATGGTTTTTGTTTGGCATGCATTTATTCAATAATATTCGAGCGCGATGTCGATGCTACATATATTCTAGCGCACTATTTCCCCAGCTAAAACATTTAGTTCAAGTTTCACTTGGGCTAATAATCTCACTGGGCAAATGTTTCTCTTTGAACAAAATGCAAAGCGTATAATATATCCTATTGAAACATCGCATCTGATTAATCCCAAAGTGCAACTCTTTTGTGAAATCTTTCAATGAAAACACATACATGAATAACCTTCGATCTGTCGCTAACATTGACAGGTTGAATGAGATCCGGACCGCAATTCGTATCATTTAAACTAGTAGTTGGAATACCCGATGTGACGCATTCTGGTAGGGCTGTATATTCATCTTGGTAACGTATATGTAATACCAAGCCCACCTTATACTTGATATAATCTACATAAATAGGACGATCAATTATCAGGAAATAGTTTTTATTGGCAGAATGGAGAGGCCAAGCCAAATGCACGCCCTTGGTATCGAACTCACGGTTCATCCCTTAGCCAGGTGACCTACTGCTCTTTGTGCGTTAGGAAGCACATTTTAAATAGATCAATAACATGGACACGAAACATGATTTTATCAATCATCTTCATTGAGGACTCTCTCTTTGCTATTAAAACTTCTTTTGTATATTGGAATAAAACCATCTAAAACATGACCATTAACTTACCAAGCCAAACATCCGATCTAGCCGATCTAGAAAATATTTTAAGATGAGGCTACTAGCCGACAAAATATTTCACGGTAGAGCGAACTTTGTGTCATTGCCCACACATTCAACTGTGGGCTAAATATATTTAACAAAGCCTATTATAGAAACACTGTCTGATCGGGTTGGGTTCGTAAACGGGTGAAGGATCCAAGTTCTAATCCTGCCCAAATGCACTACGATGGCAAAACCCTTGTTGTGGCAAAAACCATGATTTTCATAAGACCATAAGTTTAGGGGTAAAAATTTTGTATTGTGGATCGTGTTTGTGTCGTGCCATTTCATTTTCTTTTTCTTGCATGAACAAATTCAGGTACAACTTGTGTTTCCAAATCATTTTATGAACAATGATTTTCAGGCCGTGTTCATGTCAGGTTATCGTGTTTGTACTAGAAGACTGAATCTGTAAAGCTTATCCATGTCATATGACAACATCATTCCATGTCCGACCCCACTTAGTATGGGATAAGGCCTCGTTCTGGCTTTGGTTGAATTGCATCTTACTAGGGGTTGGTAATGCGAGGGAGCCATATATCAGCCCCTTACCCGTTTGCATGGTTTCATTTTGTTGAACTCATGGTAGGGACCTGGGAAACAAAGTACAATGGTCCTAAAAGTTTTGTGTTTCATTGCAAGTAGAATTGGTACCACTTAATTCCATAATCGTGAAAGGCAAGTGGTTGTCCCAACAAAAACAGAGGTGAGATTCTTTTCACGTGGAAATCCAGATGTCATACAGCACAAATTGTCTAGTACTATAAGTTCTTCTTTGCATCATTTATGGAACTACTGGAACTGGCACTACGGGTTGCACCATGCAAACGGGCTCACGCGGGTCTAGGCCTATAGTTCTAGTACCAGAGACCTGATACGATGAACTAACCACACCCTTAGAGAAAAAGATTCAAAGCCTGCAATTCTTTTGGGCTGATAATTTTTGTAAAATTATAATGAGAATATTCCTGACATGAGTCTCAATCACAAAAGTCTTACACTTTTAACAGAACAAGGGCCAGTAGAGGACCTTAGACACATCAAATGGATTTAGTCCACATCCTACTGACGGGTTTGTCGCACCATCCTTATCCGATGCAGCCTCTCACTAGGCAAGGCACGTGCCACTAATGTGTGCCAAAGGTATGGTCCATATAGCTAGATCCATAATCTACTCTTGGCCCGACTCGTAATCTTCTGGTAAAGAACTCGATCAGTCATTTTCTCTGCACCTCTAAAGAACCATGATCAAAACCGCACTGCTTATTGGTTACAATGAGTAGGCAGGTGCGCGTCTCCTGGATATTGAACTCACAACCTTCATCTTGTGAACCGAGTCCCCTGAGAGATTTACTTAAACAGACTTCATTGAAATTGTGATACTTTATGTGTTTATCATGACTAATTATATTTTTCTCTTGTGAATTCATAGCAGAAAAGTCTACGGAAGCTTCAAGGTATAAGGGAGATATGTTGTTAGTACATTACCATGTCTTGGATTCAAATCCAGATAACTATACAACAGTTATGAACATACCACAGTAAGGAGAGATGTCGGTAGATCTACAATGACCCGATTTGACAGCCAATTATGATGTGGATATGAATTCCAACTCTCTCTCTCTCTCCCTCTCTTAAAGTACACAGAGTCTTAACTCGGATCATGGTTGGGGTATTCCTGTCCCGTTTGGCTTGGTTCTAAGCTCCACCTCAAGCCAAACTCGGAGAACCAGTCTTAACCATTAAAGTAAAAAACTGAACCAAACCACACAATTCGCTCTCATGTGGTTGGGTTCTAAATATTTATCTAAGAAAACCTAAACGTCAGAATTCCTTGATATTACAATGAAAAATGAAAAGCATAAAAGTACACATTGTAAGTTAGAGAATATATACGAGAGGAAATAATTTCATTCTTGTGAAACTCTTGCATTAATTGAATATTGCTCAAGAAGTAGCAAACCCAGTTACCGAAGCAGAATACGGAGATCATGAATTGCATTAAGATTGTGTCGAAATCAGTCCTAGCCATAGGCCGACTGACCACAGTTGAGTTCTTTAAATTAACTGTATCATTTGGTTCTGTTCTAATGATTGCATTTCAACAAACCATGAACCAAACCATACAAATTTTTTTCGTTTCTAACTTAACTAGCTTGAGGCAACCATGCACATAGACACGGAAGTCCAACACGAAGACTCACGGCTTTTATTAGAAATAGAGCCAAAAGTTTTATGTTCATTGAAAGAAGCTTTCGGACGTACTCTAAATGCATAAAAAGTGTTCTTTCCAATGAGAAGAAGGTGCTCTTGAAAGATAGCAGTAGAACCCCATCAAACAATTATACTACAATACATACATACATACATACATATGTATGTATATACATATAAAATGATGAAGTGTATATATATATATATACAAACATACACACTAACACAAGGAAAGCTGAAAACATAATGGCATCCCGGAAAGTCTTCATGTTATACTCTCCAGTTGATTCCACCTAATGGGAAAGGAAAGGTCTGGTTATGGTTAAGAAGGCTAGTAAGAAATTGAAATATGCACACATACAAGTCGGGAAAAGCAAAGGGTTGAAGGCAACTTGACCTAATTAATATAGCTGAACTTAATCAACAAAGTTAAGCCTAGATCATTTCTTGAGAAGTCCATCATGTATTATTTACACAGAGACTAAAAAGAACAAAGGAAAAATAAAATTTTAAAGATCATGTGAAATGAAGAAAAGATAACCTTACGTTCAAAGACAGTAAAACATGTTCTTGTTTTTCGGAGTTAAGCGCTACTAGCTCAATGGCACTAAGAATCCGTGACCAACTTAGTCTGATAAAAATCTGGGTTTTGGTTTTGCCGACAAGAAAAAAGATGAAATCTTCTAATGTTTAACTAATGGCTTGGTTGGTTCAAGTGGTTCTGCACTTGCTCCCCTTAAACAAGGTCTTAAGCTCAAAGCAGATTGTTCGGAGTCCTCGCGAGCGGCCGGATACCGGTGGTTTAGACAAAAAGAAAGTTCTAATAATTTATTTATCTTTCCGGTCATTATCATAACGTGATATTTGCCATTATGTTGTTTTCCTTTCTTTTATTTTGCTAAATGTCTGTCATCCAAAGTGCTACATACACAAATGCAGACCGCGACCAGTTAAACAAGAAAATTTGGGATAAAAATAAATTTCACATTATCGTGATAACACTTTGGGACAAGTTGGTGACCCTCACATCCTCCAAGGGTAACTTAGGAGGGGGCATGAGAGGTGGTCCACCTTGCAGAAAAGATATTGTCAAGGCATGCGTCGTTGTCATCATCAAACCTCTATCTTATGCAGATTCGGTTCATAAATTATCATAGATCTCTGCCAAACTTCTTTTTCCTGAATTCATAGTTGCATATTGAGCCGTTGTGGAGGAAAGGAACTGTTTTGAGAGAGAGAGAACTATCTCTGACGTTGATGAAGTTACCAATGTATCATCCTTTGGATTGAAAACAGTAAAAGCTCCAGAGAAATGCTGACAAAATATAAATAGCAAGAATATAAATATTAAGGAAAGTAATATGTATATAATCTAACAAGGGAATCTTGAGAGAGAGAGAAAGAAACATCTCTGACATCCACGAAATTCACAACTGCACCATGCTTTTGATTGGAAACAGAAGTAAGGAGAATTACAGACAAAGTATAAACATAAACAATACGGGTATGAAGGTAAGGTAACATATAATATTAAGGTAACGTAACGTATATGGTTTAGCAAGGGAATCTTGGCCTCCTTAAATGACTACACTGACCTAGACGTTCTCCTTTAAAACTGTGCCCTCGGATATTAGAAAGAATTGAGTAATTAAGCTGGGACCCGACACACCATGTTGTGAGGGTCTGTTACTCCAATTACAAGTCTTACAGATATATTGAATGAACTTAACATATCTGATGTGAAACGGATTGTGTTGAGAGGACTAGTTAGAGAGAGTTGAGAAACACAGTGTGCGAGCACTTGAAAATGCTCATGCATACACTTGTGAAACCGAGTCCCACACACAAACACACACCATAACCGCCACACCAAGAAAATGGTGATAAGACCCGGTTTACTTGCCACCTATGAAGGATAAGAGTGAGAAAAACAAAACTAAGGAGCAAACAACCTACTTTTTCATTCTAGAATCTATCTACATATGCTCAGAACAAACCCTATGAGTTGAGTTAAAAAAACATTAATACCCTACAATTTACTAAGTGGATTGTTTTAATTCCCTGTGAATATGGGTTGTTTCCCTGCCTTTGCAGTTGAATGCATTAAAGAGCCTTGGAAACTACCAACTAGGAATTCTCAAGAAATTAGTGTCATCATGCAACATTAACTACTAGTTAAAACTACTCAAAAATTACAAAACAACTTAAAACATTATAGGAACTCTCGGTTAAAGTTTTGCATCACAAGTCCTTCTAATTAAAGTTTTAAATTGCATTAACTCTAGTTTCCCCTTGAACCTTCTATTGTTAGAGGACGCAAACTGCTTTCACACTAGGTAGGCTTGCCATGTTCCACTCGACCCAGGCTTCCATGACTAAGAGCAATGCCTCAATAGACTGGATAACTCGTGCACATGTGAGAGGTCCCTAGTAGTGGTTTGTGATATCATTTCTTGATACTTGTTTTCTATCATATCTCAAGGCTGATTAGGATTTGACCTCAAACCTGGATTGTTGGTATCTTCCTTATAAGGAGTAAGCTATGTGACATTAAAAGTATTAGAAACATTAAATTCTTTGGACAAATCCACTGTATAGACATTATCATTGATTTTGTCTAATATTTTAAATGGTCCCATTGCTCGAGGCATGGTTTGGATCGGTGTTTGCAGGGAAAATACTCTTTGTGCAAGTCTATCGAAACGAGGTTGTCACGTTTGAATGTAGCAGTCTGACGCTTCTTCTTAGCTTATTTCTTGTAGATCTCAATTTGTTTGTGAAAAGCTTGGCTTCGCTATGAGTACCCGAGTTGCATCAACTATGTCTTGCTCCAAAATGAGAGTTAAATCAAAGGGTGTTGTTGGATTGACACCATAAATGATTTTGAATGGAGATTGGCCGATGGTGCTATGAGTAGCCTGATTGTATGTGAATTCCACCTAGGGAAGTTGATCCTCCAAATCACACACATTATTTGATACGAAAACTCTAAGAAGAGTTGTGAGTATACAATTAACCACTTTGGTTTGGCCATTGGTCTATGGATGACATGTCATGCTAAACAATAGCTTGGTTCCCAGCCTTTTCGAAAGTGCCTTAAAAAATGGCTCATGGATTTGGAATACTATGAAGCCTTACTATTTCTTGAAAGAATAAATTTGCTATATAGAATCATCGGTCTTGTGGCATGATATGAAATGTGTCATCTTGGAGAACGTGTCCACAACCAAAATTGAATTCAAGTTTGAGGAAGCCCCAAAATGAACTTTCTACCTATAGGCACTACAAAGAAGTTAGGGTTTACAACTATAGAATATCAGGGGACACTTGCAAATTCCAATCTACCTACCCTACCGCCTCGTGGGAGTGCTACTGTAAGCGCCCTGTGGGAGTCAGGCTCTTTTGTAACGCTTATTTGAAGTCTACCTGCCTACCACCTATAAGCAACCAACAAGTGAACGCCCCACTAACACTATAGGCTAGGAGCCGGCACTCCGAGTAAGGCATGCGCGAGTAAGTGCTACTGTAAGGCGCCCACATGGTAGTACTCCCTATAGTGGTAGCGAGTAGCGGGGGTAGTGGGGTAGCGGGTAGTGGGAGTTAGGCTAACATCAACCCAAGGCCGATTAGGAATGGGAAGTTGCATGTAGAGACCCTAGTTGGTTTTCCTGCTTTTGGCAAGTTTGCAGTAATACACCTCTTAAGAATTCTATGAATCTCGGTGTATTCGAGACCAATAGAAGTGCTTCTTTAATAACTCAAATGTATTCCTTTCCCTGAAGTGTCCAGCTAGACCTCCACTATGGGCCTCTCTAATCAATAGTTCATGATGGAAACCCCTTGGTATGCACAACCAACCCTTTTGAAACAAGTATTCATCAATTTGATCATACAAATCTGTAACCTTTTCACAACTAATGACAACGATTGGAGGAAAATCAGGGTCTTAGGCATATTGTTATTTTAATACTTCAAACTCGAGCATTCGAGGTAAAAGAATGGAGATCAATGAGTGTCATTGCGATAGTGCGTCTGCAACTGTTTGCTTTTCCTTTCTTATATTGTAGGAAAAACTTTCTAGATACTCGACCCACTTGGCATGGCGCTTGCTCAGCTTTCCTTGGCCTTTGAGATGTTTAAGGGATTGAATCATGAATTCCTTGGATAACAAATAGTGTTGCCAGGTTTGTAGTGCTCTCACTAGTGCAAAGAACTCATTTTCATAGGTGGAGTAGTTCAAAGTGGCTCCTTTAAGTTTTTTGCTGAAAAAATGCTATAGGTTTTCCTTCCTGCATGAGCACGACCCTGATGCCCATGTTTAAAGCATCACACTCCACTTCAAAAGTTTTGCTAAAATGTGAAAGTGCAAAAATAGGAGTTGAACAAAGTCTAGTATTGATCTCATCAAAACTACATTGACATGAAGATGTCCAGTGAAATTCTTGCCCTTGCTTGGCATAGTTAGTTAAAGGAGAAACTATGCTGCTAAAATCGTTTATGAATCTCATATAAAACAAAGTCAATCCATGAAAACTTCGTACCTCAGGTCAGAACTGGGCCAATCTCGGATTGCTTTGATCTTCTCTGGATTAGTTTCAACTCCATGTTTTGAAGCAATGAATCTGAGGAACTCAACTTATGGTTGTGTGAAGCTCCACTTCTTTAGGTTACCACATAGGCATTGTACTTGCAACACTTCTAGAACCTTTCTTACATGAATCAAATGTTCTTCGATTCCTTTACCATAAACCAAAATATTATCGAAATAGACGACAACAAATTGGCCAATGAATTCACATAGAACCTGGTTCATGAGATGCATGAAGGTGTTGGGTGCATTTGTGAGTCCAAACGGTATTACCAGTCATTCGAACAAATCCAATTTTGGTTTAAATGTTGTCTTTCACTCATCTCCTTCTTAGATTCAAATTTGATGATAGTTGCTTTTCAAATCAATTTTGGAGAAGACTTGTGAACCATTAAGCTCATCCAACATGTCATCTAATTGCAGAATAGGGTGGAGATACTTGATGGTAATTTTGTTGATAGCTCAGCTATCAATACACATCCACATCGATCCATCCTTCTTGGGTACTAGCAGGGTTGAGGCTACACACAGACTCATGGATTCCTGAATGAACCTTTTACCGACCAGTTACTCGATTTGGCGTTGTAACTCCTTTGCTTCATTAGGGTTACAACGATAAGCCGGTTTGTTTGAAAATGATAAACCCGGAATTAAGTCAATGAGATGTTCTATGTCATGGATTGGTGGTAGTCCGTCTAGAAGCTCTTTAAGAAATATATATGCAAACTTGGTGAGTACCTGCTCAAATAGAGGTGGGTATGAACCTTGTGAGTTGGTTGTCTCCTCTTGCAAGTCAGCATGTAAACAACTCCATCCTCTTTTAAGACCCTCTCTAAGTCTCTTTTGAAAAGATACATGCTTTCCTTAGACGATGATACTTCTGAAAGTCTAGGTGCAAGAGTTATTTGAGTTGATAAGAATGCCAATGTGATCTTTTTGCCGTTTAACAAGAAGGTATACGTATTTCAGTACTTGTCATTTGTGGCCTTTCGATCAAAGTGTCATGGATGCCTCAATAAGAGATGACCAACACTCATAGGCACCATATCATCAAAGATAGTATCCTTATAGGATTTCTTGATAGTAAAAGAGATTGAGACTTGGTATTGCACTAGAATCTCTCCTTGCTCGTTGAGCCACCTTAGTTTGTAAGGACAATGGTATTTGCTAGTAGGTAGTTACAGCTTTCTACAACTTTCATAGAGGACACATTGGTGCAGCTTCCCCAACAATGATAAGTTAGCAAACCTTGTTGTTGATGGTACACCGAATCTACAAAAGAGCCTCCCGCTGTCTAAGATCCGGTGAAATTTGGGAATTCAAAATTCATCGAATGTCGAGCAACTCACCTTCATCGGCATACTCCACATGCTCAAAAATTTTGTCATTGTTGGGAGAAGCTTCATCTTCCTTTTGAGCTCCTCGGATGTATCGTGCAGAACCATTGTTCTTTTGTTTGGGCACTGCAAAGTGATGTGGCCATGCCTGAGACACTTAAAGCATTTAATGTCTCTACTGCATGAGCCAAACTTGGGGATTTCAGTCGACTACTTGGCTTTACTACTATCAAACTATCCGAAAGAGGCAAAGAATATCGTTTTGATCTCCATTATGACCTGATTGGTATTGGGGTCAGATTTGATAGGAAACGGTTTTGGAACAACCTTGTAAGGGTTTTTCTTCTGTTGTCTCTCAACTTTGAGTGCCAAGGTGACAACATCTTCAATGAACGTGAAAGGTTCTAGTACTATAATGTCGGCGATCTCTTTATTCAAACCACTAAAGAAATGAGCAATTGTTTGTTCTTTTGGTTCTTGAATCTCACACCGTAGCATGAGGGTCTCATATTCTTTGACATAATTCTTGACGCTAACTCCACTCTACCGTAAACTTTGTAACCTGAGTTATAGTTCTTGATATAACAATCAGGTACAAATCATTTACACATTATCTGCTTCATCACACCCCATATGACGATGTCACCTTATCCTTCTCTCCTTCACCGGTCCCGAAGCCTCTCCCACCACAGATTAGCATAGTTAGTGAACTCGAGTTTAGCCAACTTGGGTTAGAATGGTTCATTTCTTCTTCAAGCTCGCCATGATGAGATTGGTTGGATGGAGTTGCTTTGTGTTGTAGCAAGTTGTCAATGGTACGAGTGAGTTGCGCCCCCTGCACCTTCAACTCCTCTTGGTTTCACCCCCTCTTCAAAACTCACCATACAAATACGGTGATCAACTACCTTCTGTTTTTACTCAAGTGCACCATATCACTGCATTTCATCTTTTTCCTCTCAATCTCTCTCTCTCTCTCTCTCTCTCTCTATCTATCTATCTATCTATCTATCTATCTATCTATCTATCTATCTATATATATATATATATATATATATATATATATATATATATATATATAATGTAGAGAGAAGGGGTGATTGATTCATTGAATTGGATCTTTCTGACCCTAAACCGACCGAGCTTCTGCTGTGATGGACGGGTATTTTCCAGTACCATGAAAGAGAATTGGATGTTGAAGGGCAAGCGCCAGCCATTGCCTGCCATGGAAGGAGCCATGATAGACTTAACATGCCCACTCTGTCAGCAAAACCCTAAAAAACAAACAATGCCTCTTCTGATTCTCACTTTGCCCCTGTTGTACCACATGCATCCCTGCCACGCATACGTCATGAAATGCTCCTCTCTTTTGGTGCCCAAGAAAGCCTGGCCCTTTCTTTTCAGAGTTCCGATGCCCCTAATCAATACTTATCCTGCAGAACGGACTTGCATGTGGGGAGGGGGGAGAGAGTTTTGAATGTACTGTTTTACAAATAGCGCGCGCGCACACACACACACATATATATATATATAAAGAGAAGGAAAGAGGTTTAGAGAAGGAAATAGGTTTTTTGAGTGCACTGCCTTCTACGCACACTATAAATATATATATAGAGAGAAAGAGATATTATATTATATATAGAGAGAGAAAGACGGACAGGGAAGGACACCCGGAACGTTAGATTCCAAGCTTGGTGAGTGTGATCTAGACCGCGTTCCCACCCTTCACTGGGACCCTCTGCAGCCTATATTCCTCCCCCAGTTCTCACGCTTTAACGTTCCCGTTTGCACTTAAGAAACCATCTATCCCTTTATAGGATAGTTATCTCTCTCTCCCACTTTGCTTGCTTATTGTGGTTAGCTCAGCTCATTAGAGGTGGTCTTACTGGTCATGAGGTCTCGGCTTCAACCAATTCACTTTGTGAAATGAATCTTGCGAGGATCATAAGTTATTCACTGAGGGATTTGCTGAACCTTGTTCTTAAATAGACTTTGGAGAAGACGGAATAACTACAGACACATATATAAGTATGTATTTATGTATCATTTAGAAGTTGGGAAGTAAAAGAATATCTACGCACAAACAAAACGATGCCAGCTTAGGCGTCCAGTACCACCATTACTTATGGTCTCTCTGTCTTGATGTGCACCTATAAAATCGCTTAAATGCAAAACATACCCAATGTGCAATCATTGTTAAAATATGATAGTTGGACCATTTTTCAAAACATGACTATTCTTAACAATGATGAACCCTTGATATTTCTACATCTTATGGTTCATATATGCATATACCCCACACGCACAAACAAACAGTATGTGTGTGTATGTATTTGCGTATGTATATTGTAGGTACGTATGTGTGTTGAATCACTTCGTATCTGGTTTACTAATTTTTGGTTCAGTTGGAGCCCTTTTTCTCTCATACTCGAGAATTTGATATACGAAGACTCCATCTTCCTCCAGTTAATGTGAAGGTCTTTAAGGTACTAGAACAATTGACTTTGTAAAATCCCACAGGATCCCATGCCTAAATCATTCTCTTAATCTCTAAGTTATCATTAATGCTTGATCAATGTAATACCGAATGTGACGATCCCATTATCAGGAAGACATGCGCCTCTGATCCAACTGTTACTTGTAAATGAGGCCTATGTGCACCACTCTACTGACGTAGCTTCTGCTCCACAATATATACGAAACACTCAGTTAGCAGATGCTCAACGTGCTCATAGGGTCCTCATGGTTGGGGGACGGCCTATATCATGAGTTTTGGAGTTTTCTACCATCTAATTGTTTCCTAAAACTATTTTATGATGTTTAAAAAAGACTTATACAACAATAAAATATAAAATAAAACTTGAGATATTGATGGAAATCAAGTATCAACAAATGATATCACAAACCACTACTAGGGACCTCTCACATGTGCATGAGTTAACCTGTCTATGTCTATTGGGGCGTTGCTCCTAGCCATGGAAGCCTGGGCCAAGTGGAACATGGCGAGCCCACCTGGTGTGAAAGCAGTTTGCATCCTCCAACAACAGAAGATTCAAGAGGAAATTTGAGTTCATGTAATTCAAAGCTTTAATTAGAAGCATTGGTGATGCAAAACTTTGCCCCTAGAGTTCCCAGGACGTTTTAAGTTGTTTCGTCATTTTCTTAATAGTTTTAACTAGCAATTAATATTGCATGATGACATTAATTTCCTGAGAATTCTTAGCTGGTAGTTTCAAAGGCTCTTTAATGCATTCAACTGCAAAGCCTGAAAAACAACCCAAATTCACAGGAAATGAGAACAATCCACTTAGTAAATTATAGGGTACTAATGTTTTTCTTAACTCAACTTAGATGGTCTGTTCTAAGCATAAATAGACAGATTCAAGAATGAAAAAGTAGGTTGTTTGCTCCTGTTTTATTTCTCTCACTCTTATCCTGCATAGGTGGCGAGTGAATCGGACCTTATCACCATCTCCTTGGTGTGGGGGTTATAGTGGGTGTGTTTGTGCGTGAGACTTGGTTCCACAAGTGTATGAGTGAGCATTTTTAGGTGCCCGCACATAGGTTTCTCAACTCTCTCTAACTAGTTCAGTTCACACCCTCTCGACTCAATCTATTTCACATCAATTTGGTGCTTTCATTGACATTGAGGTGATAACAAATTAGAATGTTGTCCCTCAACCAGTGCCACATGGATTATCAATGGAGCAAGCCTAAATCATGGCGATGGAGTGAAACCAAGAGGAGTTGAAGGTGTAGGGGGCGCAACTCACTCATACCATTGACAACTTGCTACAACACAAAGCAACTCCATCCAACCAATCTCCTCATGGCGAGCTTGAAGAAGAAATGAACCATTCTAACCCAGGTTGGCTAAACTCGAGTTCACTAACTATGCTAATCTGTGGTGGGAGAGGCTTCGGGACCGGTGAAGGAGAGAAGGATAAGGCGACATCGTCATATGGGGTGTGATGAAGCAGATAATGTGTAAATGATTTGTACCTGATTGTTATATCAAGAACTATAACTCAGGTTACAAAGTTTACGGTAGAGTGGAGTTAAGTTTTTAGGGTTTTGCTGACAGAGTGGGCATGTTAAGTCTATCATGGCTCCTTCCATGGCAGGCAATGGCTGGCGCTTGCCCTTCAACATCCAATTCTCTTTCATGGTACTGGAAAATACCCGTCCATCACAGCAGAAGCTCGGTCGGTTTAGGGTCAGAAAGATCCAATTCAATGAATCAATCACCCCCCTCTCATATATATATATATATATATATATATATATATATATATATATATATATATAGATATATAGATAGATATAGAGAGAGAGAGAGAGAGAGAGAGAGAGAGAGAGAGAGAGAGAGAGAGAGAGAGAGAGAGAGAGAGAGATTGAGAGGAAAAAGATGAAATGCAGTGATATGGTGCAATTGAGTAAAAACAGAAGGTAGTTGATCACCGTATTTGTATGGTGAGTTTTGAAGAAAGATGCGGGGAATGAGTTTCAATTACACTGGATTGCACTCTGAGTTTACACATAACTTTTCGTGCGTACACAACTATGTACATATATTTCCATCAAGTTGAAACCAACTACTAAGCATAACCAAGTGTGCAAAACTACGTATACACATGCATCACCAAGAAGGTTGCACCTAGCAGTGTTCACGGTTCCATTTGGTTATGTTCCAGTCTCAATCTCGAACCGAACCATTAATTTCCGTTCTCAATTTTTTGAGAACCAAACAAACCATGATATGGTCAGAATCAAACCACGGTTTCAGTTTAGTTTGGTTTTAAGCCACGGTTCTACTTATTTAAGGGTTTTACCAAATATAATGTATTATGTCATCTGATTATTTGGATCCACGATTCATATTTTATATGTATATATATATAAATAAACTTGTCAAGATTTAAATCTATAAGTATATATATACTCACATTTTATATGTATACAATGTTATACAACTCATATGCATAAACTTATAAAGATTTATATCTACGTGTATATATATATATACACGTACATATAATTTATATGTATATAGTGTTATAAAACTCATTTACATAAACTTATAAAGATTTATATTTATATGTATATAAACTTTATATATATAATTGTTCAGTTCCAACATTGGAACCGACAACTGAACTGCCAAGTTTTTTTCCAGCAGAACCGAACCACCAGGCTTCTTAAACCAAACAGAACTGCAGGTTTATTTTGGTTCTGGCAATTCCATGAACATTCCTAGTTGCACCCAGTGCAGCAACTGAGACATTAGTTTCATCATTTTTTCAATTTGCTTCCTCTAAATCAAGTTCCGCGGACATGATTTATATAATTTGTTCAGTCAAATCACATGCCTTATATCATCATATTTTTTCGAATGAGTATACTTTCTTAATAGCTTTAAAACCTTTAAATTCAAACCTTTACAACGCACTGGAAAATTATATAACTATATCCTGACTTTTATTTTGAACAATTGCATCCAATACCATTGGCTTATAAAGAGCCTCACTAAAGAGGTTAACTAAAATATTTTATTTTCAAATTTATCTTTTGAGAGCACGAGTTGGAGCTTGCACTCCGAATGCCTGTAGCTTAACAAATATCCATGATGGTAGTTTTCTCTTAGTACATAGCGTGCTTTATAGCTAGGACCAAAACAATGGCATAAATAGTCTTCGTGGAGGAGGGGGATGGTCAAGAAAATTCAAACATGAAATTAATTATAGTCGTACTTGCATATCAAATTACATATATGTATGTGTGTATATATATAATTGTAGATATATAAGGAAGAGAGAGACCTACAAACTAGTTGTACACATAGATATGTATGCATGTATGTATGTATATACAAAAGGTGTCTTAGATTTGAATCACTTTACGGTACGTTAAATGCAAACTATAAAGGTACAACCATATATTTGATTCAAATCTCTACAACCTATCTAAAAGATCAAACGGTAGAAATATTGGTGAAAGATTATACAACAAAGGTATTATGGAGTTAAGAGTTAACTTGACTCATGTCTTAGAGGGGTTGACCACATGCCCCTTTGACTGACCATGAACCCTAAGAGCTTACTCAACTCAACACCGAGGATACACTTAAAGTGATTTAACTTTAGGTTGTATTGATGTAGGTGGTCAAAGATTTAGGACAATGACACTAAGTGTGAGGCTATTTCTCAAAATTTCACCAAAATGTCATCCACATAGACCTCAATAAGGTTATGAATTTGATCTTCGAAGATCATCATCATAACTCATTGATATATCGCTCTAGTGTTTTTTAGTCCAAAGGGCATCACTGTATAACAATAAGTATCCCAAGGAGTCATGAATGTAGGCTTATACTTTTCTTCAAGTGCAACATGATCTAATTGTATCACGAGTAACCATTCATAAAGGAGAATATTTCATGACATATCATACTATCAACAATTAAGTCGATATTTGATAGGGAAAAGTTGTCCTTAAGAGTGGCTTTATTTCAGTTTCTAAAATCAATGCAAACTAATATTTTTGAACTTTTTTACTACGACAATGTTAGACAGTTAATCAAAAGAGGCTATTGTCAGGATAAAAGTGACTTTGAGCATCTCTTGGAGACTTTCTTTAACTTGGAGTGTAGTGAGGATCGGTGAGAGGTAATGAAGTGTGTGTCTCTAGACCCATGTAGAAGGACAACTAGGATGAGATCCTAAGTCACTACAAGAGTCATAGCCTAAGTTGTGCCAACTGTGACAGATTGTAGGCTCTACACGTGAGGGTAAACCTTGAGGGTGGGTTTCAAGATCTTGAAAGAGAGAATATCCCATGCAATGGAATATCCTCTAAGTCTTCCTAAAACAAGCAAAGGTTAGATATTTGGGGCAAGACTGGAGGGGTGAATTATCAAGTGAAAGAACTTAGGTCAATTTGTATGATCAATAATAAGCACTTGAGAAGAGGGAGCAGAAATGGTAGGAGACTTTGTAGGACCTAGGCGTGGATCAGTCATAATAGATGGTGCAGCTTGAGTGGGGTGAGACAAAGAATGGGAGGTTAGAAGTGGGACCTTGTGCCCCAACAAAATAGATTGCATTATCTTTCTCTATAACTATTGCAGTTTGACTGTGTTATGAGATCTTCATGCATAAGTGGATGGCATGATTTTAATATCATAGATACAAGGATGACCTAAAAGGAGGTTGTATGATGATTCTAAATCCATAATGTAGAATTGAGTTTGGTGAACAATAAGACTTATCTCAATGGTGATGATAATTGTACCCCCATGAGTAAAAGTATGGTCATGATATCTTATAATTTAGATATCGGCAAGAGTGAGTTAGTCTTTAGGGATCCTCATCTAGAGGGTAACTTGAGAGGAGTGGATGTTGAGGCCTTTGACTCCATCTAGCAAACACCTACAAGATTATGGATCTAAGGCTTGATTGTATGGGAGTATGGATCTAGGTAGATCGTCATCTAAGAAGGTTAAGAGTTTATATTAGGATGGTGACACCTAATGGCTAAGGATTCTTGTGAGGTAGTTTCTAGAACCTTGACCTTTTTAAGGATGTGTTCTATCACCTTCTTGTATCTGGAGAGAGAATTTTATCAGTTTGAAGAGGGACATGTGGACTTGTCTTCAGGTCAAATGGTTCTTAAGGTCATAATGAGATCATCATTATTTACCATTGTCTTAGGTTAGTGTTGGAGCTCGGATCCTAATGAGCTCTTGTCTGACAGATCTAAGAGGGTTTCTAAGATGTTTGGGTTGATAGATCATGCTAGATCACATGATTTCTCCTATATGGGGAAGGGACGAAGATGAGGGATCATGGCTCCATGGTAATGGCCCTCATAGTATGGGAACAGGAACCTAAGGTCCCTGAGTATCAACAGTGGAACTCCTATGTGCTCGAATGACTATAGGGGCTCCAACTCTTACTAAGTTTATGGGAGAGAAGTACTTTAGACTCAGATGGCCTTAGGGTGAATACCCCAAGTTTGGAAGTGGACCATGAGTCTGATTCAAACAGGCTCGAGTAGGAGTCTTGGTGGGAGGTGCAAGATTGAAAGAATGGACTAGGAGGAGGAGTTGTTGATATTCTAGAGAAGAGTAACCCAGGTACAATGATGTCTCTGAGACACGATTCAGGTAGACCATATTCTTGAAAATCAAGAGCGGTGTCCAAAGTATAATATGAGGAACTAGGAAGATATGATGAAGTATAGTTTAAGGAACAAGGGAGTCCCCAAAGTATAATCTAGGGAACAAGGGAGAGTTGTTGGAGTATATTTTGGTGATCTTGGAGGATTTTTGAGAGTGTACTCTAGTAATCCAGGACGTAAAGGTTCAAGTGAATGTGTAGAAGATGGTGAATGAAAAGATGAATGTGAGCTAGAAGATTTTGACTTGTCTGATCTAGACTTCTTTGGAGTTGGGCATGTAAAGTGACACATGGTGACTTGGGTCCTATGGTATCGAGGAAAGGGTTCTTAAATACCCCTTGATCTTTGTTTTCCTCATTGGGTTCAAGCTCGTTTGAGACCTACAATTTTCCTTTATTAATCAGGTCTTGGACCTGATGTTTAAGGAATATGCATTCATTTGTATCATGTCTTGAGAGTCTGTAAAACTTATAATACCAATTCGGGTATTGCCTTTTCTAAACAGGATGAAGGTGAGCAAATGGAAGTATGATTAGTTCTTATTCTAAGAACCAGTTTCGGCCCTTCGGCGAAAAGAAGAGGGTAAAATTTCATTAAGAGGTTATCATAGGGAGTGAATTTTTTATCCGAGGTCTATGTGAGGTTTTGAAATGTCCTTGTCTCTAATTTCTTTTTGTTTTGAGATTTGGGTTCAAACTTAGGGGAACTGTAGGTTCAAATCTTGGAGGTTGCGAGCTCTAAGTGGAGGGGTCCTTTGGCTTATTACTGAATCTAGGTGGTTGGTCTTTGGCTTTATCTTTGTTGGTAATATGGATCATATGTTAGTTTTTGGCAAATTTGTGCCTAATAAAATCATCATAGACAACCTTTCTAAGATTGGATTCAAATAAGATAGCGTTTTTATGAGTTTCTTAAAGGAAGAAATCTCATGTAAGACTAGCATGGCTCAAAGATTTATGTGAAAGTTCTCAAGGATGATCATGATTACGCATATCTCATTAGAGAGTTGCTTGACTTGTTCTAAGAGAAGGTTGTTTATTGACTGCAATCCTTTCCACTTACATTCACATACCCACACAAAGAGAGATAATGGATTTTTTCTACTATTTTGCTTTCTGTTTGAGATTTCCAAGTTATAGAAAAAAGAAAAGTAAATGAGAAACCAATACAAGGAAAATTTAGAGACAAAAAATCGATCAATGAGCAAGAGGGAGGGTCTATTTAATGCATTATACTCATATTATCTCTTCATATGGATATGTTTGACTCTTTGGTTCATGATTCATGAAAGAAATTTGATGTAGGATTTTTGAAGGAGCAACTAGGAGATGACCTTGCTCTGGCTGCTATTATGAGCTCTTGTGTATTAAGTAGACTTCCTCTTGTATGTTCGACAACTCTTGCGTATTGCTTCTGTATTCTCTACTTATCTCCCTTTACGCTTGTCCTATATGTATCGATTCTCACCTTTGGGTGTAACGGAGAACAACTTCCTCCATTTGTTTGGTGTAACCGATATGGGACTTGTGTATCTTTGAATTTTATCATTGACTGGAATGAATTGTTTTCTTGGTGAATATGTGTCTCTTAATTATGGCTTATCTTGTGATTAAGTAAAAATTATTGTTCCCCACTGAAGCTTTTACAAACTTTGTTTTTAAGATTAATTTTAAGTGTTTTATAGCTAGTTTAAGGCATTCCTCTCCCTCCCTCTATCTCTATATGTACACACACTGACATACATAAGCATGATGCATGAATGGATGCATACTATATATATATATATATATATATATATATATATATATATATATATATACATGGTGCAAAAACATGTGTGAGGACTCATGAAGGAACGACAAACTTCTTTGAAGTTAATATTGGGTTACATCAAGGATCAACTTTAAGCCCATACTTATTTATAATGGTGATGGATGAGTTAACAAAACATATTAAAGATGAAGTACCTTGGTATATGTTATTTGCAGATGACATTGTATTAGTGGAGGAGTCTAAGGAAAAAGTTAATAGAAAATTGGAACTATGGAGAGAAACATTAGAAAGCAAAGGCCTCCGACTTAGTAGAACAAAGATAGAATATATGGAATGTAAGTTTGATCATTTGGTTACTTCAGAGGACAGAAATTAAAATAGGCACATATTGCATTCCTCAGAAGGAAAGTTTTAAATACCTAGGGTCAATTTTTCAGAGTGATGGAAGAATTGATGGATATGTTATGCATAGAATTAATGCTGGTTGGTTAAAATGGAGAGGAGCATCAGGTATTCTTTGTGATAAGAAGATACCATTAAAATTAAAAGGTAAATATTATAAAGCAGCAATTAGGCATGCCATGTTTTATGGTTCTGAGTGTTGAGCAGTTAATCATCAACATGTACAAAAGATGTCTGTGACAGAAATGAAGATGTTGAGATGGATGAGTGACCATACAAGAAAAGACCGTATACATAATGAGGTTTTTAGAAATAAAGTAGGAGTGGCACCAATAGAGGATAAAATGAGAGAACATCGTTTAAGATGGTTTGGACATATAGAAAGAAGATCAAAAGAAGAACCTGTAAGAAGATTAGAAAAACTAAATTTGGAAAGTATTAAAAGAGGTAGAGGACGACCACAAAAGTGTTGGAAAGAAACAATAAAGAACGATCTAGCTTATTGGGAGTTAACTGCTAACATGGCACAAGATAGGGATCTGTGGAAACAAAGAATCCATGTAGCCGACCCCGTCTAGTATGGGAAAAGGCTTAGTAGTAGTAGTAGTTGTTGTTGTTATATATATATATATATATATATATATATATATGTGTGTGTGTGTGTGTGTGTGTGTGTGTGTGTGTGGAGAGAGAGACTCTTGAACAAACATTAGTTCCTTTTATGAATGGTGATGGAATATTAGATAGCTTATCCACCAAATTAAAGCATGTAAGTCATACTAACTTGACTTCATAAAGTAGTTGAACTGTGAGTTCTATTTGTTTGAAAAACACATATCAGGAGTCATTGTCTGTGCCATTCTTTTATTGTTACGGCTACAGTTGCACCAACTTGGAGAATCCTGTCGTGTTCAGGTTGACCTAATCATGAACCTGGGCTAGCACATTCTGCATTGATCAATGGCTCCTAGATTGGTTATCAAATCAAGAACCAACTTCTCCAATTTGCATTGGCGAATTAGGTCAATTGGTTTTACATTTAAAAATTATATGATTAAACAGCCTATATTCCAGTGAGATAAAAGTGGACATTTTATGAATTGAATAATAGAGTAAGGCAGTGAATATTCTATAAATTTATTATTCTGTAAATATTACCTAGAACAGTAATTAGTAGTGACTTTGCAACAACAGTTAGCTAGAATTAGATTCAACTGTAGAACAAACTTCTCTACGCAGAATATTTCTTTTATGGTAGTTTGAATTTGGTTTATTTATTTCTTTTTTGTTCAAACCACCGACCCGAGAGCCCAAGTGCCTCAACTAACTGGTTAGAGCCGGGTCAGTCAACTATGCAGGTGCTCCCCAGAGCTGGTTTCCTCCATTACCAGGAGTCGAACTGAGACTTTGCCCAAGGGAAACAAGTGCCTAACCACTTGAACCAACTAAGCGTTGGTTGTTTGGTCTACTATTATGGAAAGAACAAGTTTGTTAGGTCTATGATTGCCCAACTTGAACATCTTATAAACCCAGACTGAGCCAGTCTGCAAACAAATGCTCACAGTTCAAGTTGATGAATTAACAGGTAATACACAACAAAAGCTCAGACTAGTCAAGTTGATGACGTACTATAAACTGATCAGTTATTCAGTTTATTGAACCAAAAAGAAATAAATTAATAATTGATCAATTTATTACTTTATTTCTTTTATAGTAGTTTGTATTTGTTTTTTTTATAGTAATAATTGATCACTTTATTAATTGTTAATTTAATTAACTGATCAAGCAATCCTACAAATAAACTAGGCATCGTGTGATGGTGTAACCAAAGAAAGTTATTCTTGGCGACTAACTTGACTGAAAAATAATGGTACCTCGAATTACACGACCTCTTACTCTCTCGGAATGGAGAGAGAGAGAGAGAGCACTATGACTATGGCTTGTAGTATGGAGTAAGGGAGGGAGATCCTAGCTTTCGATACCATATGAAATGTATACAAAGAATAGGTAATATGCACAGATACAGAGAGGCAGTAAAGATATTAAAAAATAAATGAATCCAATGATCTTTGACCAGTCCTAGATGCCAGAATAAACACCCTTAAATTCTTCATATTGCATTAAGCAAATGGATAAATGCCTGCCCCCTTTCACCGCACACACGAGAAAAGGAGAAACCAAAAATTCCTCTCTCTCTCTCTCTCTCTCTCTCTCTCTCTCTCTCTCTCTCTCTCTCTCTCTCTGTGTGTGTGTGTGTGTGTGTGTTGTGTGTGCGTGTTCCTGCAACACAACAGACCACGTGCTAGAGTTGAACACATGCACTGTGGGGATAGATAGCTCGATATGAGCGATGGCCAGTTAAAGTCAACAATGTCAAGGGGAGTTTAATTGGTGGGTTTGCCGGATTCCGATTGGGCCTTGACCAGCTGGCTCAGCACAATTTGGTAAGTTTGGCCGTTGGAGACCCAATCTTCAGTACTAAATAAACAACACGAAACACAAGGAGCAGAATGTGATGTGTTCCATCACATGGCGAGTGCTCGTTCATGGGGTCCCCATGGCCTCTCTTCTCCAAGACAATCCACATGGGCTTGGCACCTTGCTAACTGTGATGGATATCATCATCCTTCTTTGTCCTCCTCTCAACTCTTCTCCCCATAAATTTTTCTTTGCTTAGTTGTGGGTCTTCAAACACTAACCCAAGTTAAAGGAAACCCTAACCCTAAACATCGCTCAATACTAATTATACTGCAATATGGAGCTCAAACGCTGTCGAATCCAAAAGCGAAGCCTTTTCCATAGCAAGAGAAAGGCAAAGGTGGAGATCACAGGCGAAAAGGCTGAAAGTACCCTTATAGGTTTTGGCTCAAGTCATATCCAAGCATGCATTGCTTATCGATTGTAATTGACTAGTTGGTTCCTGCTTATGGCAACTTGATTTATGCTAGCATATGCACAATCCATGTTTGAGACACTAGTTCACAATTTTTCGTTTTTGTGGCGGAAGGAAGGACATGCAATTTCTCAAATATTTATTTATAAAGTACATTTTAAATATTATATTACAATATGGAGTTTGTAATATCATTAAACAGTTTGTGTCCATTCATGTGTCCGGGATGGTCACGAATGACATATCACGAAAATGGTACGATCAAGTGACATAGCTACCGCTCCTATAATATAATAGCCAGGTTTAAAAGAAAAGAAAGAGTTTACTAGATAAATCATCCCTAGCAACCTTAACGATAGAATTTGAGGCCACTAGAGTGTTTCTTGGGAGCTTTTTTAGAAACTCAAATCCCCAAATCTAAAGTCATTTTATTATTATATTAACCAAGCCAAACTACACCAACCCTAAATTTGAAGCCCAACTGAAGATTGCTTCTTGGGACTTACTAGTAGCATGCTGCCAGCTTGCTCCTGAAATCTATTTTTCTGAACTCAACAAACCCTAAACCTTTGAGGCACTTAATTACTAGCGCGTGATAGGAGAGCTCAATATAGAAAAAGAATAAGCAAATAGTGAGCTCAATATAGAGTATCGTCCTTTCATTCAATCATTAGATCAATAAGCAAAAGAATATATATATATAATACACACGCGCACACATATATATATATAAATGTAATGGTTAGCCGACTAGTCATCTAGTGGGCCATCTAAACCTAATAAAAGATCTCTCTCTCAATCGCGCACACAAAAACACACACTTAACACACCTTGGTTCAGATGCTCAATGTGGATGCAGACTCATAAGTAGTTCCTCCCGTAGCTAGCACATGGACACACGCACTGAACCAAATGCACTCAATAACATGACTTGCTTGCTCCATCCCGCCAAGAGACAGCTTTACCCATTAATAATGACTCCCACCAACTTCACAAGGCCACCTCAATCGTCCATTTGTTTCCCACACCATTCCGCATCTCAAACAAAAATCTGCTCCCCCCCCTCTCTCTCTTTATATATGTGTGTGTGTGTGTGTGTTTTCGCACTTATGTGAGTACACACATACACGACTCGTTGCTGACCCAATTTTGGTTCCTGTGATTATCAAACTTTTGGTGTATTGTCAAGGAGCCTCGACCTTCCAGCGTGCGAGTTATGTTCCTTTTGGAAAAAGTTCACAAATAGGATGGCAATATTGACAGGACTTATGCAATACTGACTCGAATAGGGTAGAGAACACTGAAACCCATCAGATTTGAGTATGGAGATAAGGTGGCCCTGTTCTATATATATAATATATATGTTCTGCTCTTGTCTCATATCCGTTGGAAAAAAGAGAACCCTATCATATCCCATTGACGTTCGGGTCTGAGCTGCGTAAGGTGTACCATCTCCAACCAGTCCCATTGTCATCAACCCAGAAAGAAAATGAACAAAAAGATAATAGTTTCATGCTGACACATACACATACATATATTTAAAGGAATGCTAGCTCCCTCGGATGTACGTGCTCTCTAATAATTGTTGTCAATCTTTTGATGTGCGATTGAGAACAACACAAATAAAACATTATTCTTGCAACACGGTAAGACACCTCATTTTCTATCGCTCATCAAGTCCGATCATACGGCTGTTGTTAGGAAGTATGTCTTTTAGGAGGACTCTATCACTCCTAATATGTGTGCGGGTGTGTGCACGTGCATGCCTGTGTGTGTATGAGGATCGTCTCCAGTATGCGGATAAAATGGTGTGTGTGCCTTGTGTGTTGAGTGAAGGGAGCACAAGTTGAAAGAGTGTGTGCGCGTGTGTTGGATCAAGCCACCCACAAATTTAAATGGTCTTTTATCTTTTGGCATGTCTACATCGACCCACAAATTAACTCAGTACTCACATAAGGGGACAGTGTCTTATGCGCTTGCATTTTCTCTTCGTGCGAAAATGCGAAGTTAGTCATTTAAGGCCTGGAAAGCCGCGTGTGGCTCTGTATTTTATTTGGTCTTACGGTGGCTTTAGCATTTTCCTATTGTTGTTTAAATTCTAGGCATGGCCCCTAATCCAAACCAAAATGGTCTTGGCAATTAATTGGATCTGGATAGCCTAGATGCGAATGCAGTGTATCAGGTCGGAACCCAATTCACCTCCAACTTGTGAGTCCCACCTCGCCAGGTGAGCTCATTCTGAAACTCTACATCCTTTTGATAATATTAGAGCCTAGTTTGTTAGTCTGCCCTTTGGATATGAACCCCAAACGGCCATGGCCCATGACAAACCTAATGCTTTCTTTAGCACGATTTTTAAGTATACACGGATGACTATCCAGGTGGACACGAAGACAGTGGAAACGCGTGGGTGGGCCTGGATCTGGGTTTGGGTCGGATCATGCGAGGATTATCTTCTAGGGTCATACCCACTGAAGCAAGTAGATAATGCAAGTCTTGTATTCACCAGTTAGGGCGTCACACTCAATACTCTGTTGCTGAGTGTGACATATATGTCCTTTAATGGGTTGTCATTCTGTAGGATCAAATAGAGCAAAGAACGGGGGAAAAGGAAAAGGTTAAAATTTAAAGCAAAAGAGCCAGGATTTAATGGTTTTCCGCTATTTTGGAATAGAGGAGGTATTTTATTAACTTAATATTTTAAATTAAATAGTTAAAATGTGTAAAGAAGAAATTCACTTTATTAAAGCTGTAGCGATACTGGCATATTTCAAGGCAATAATGGGCATTGTCTTGGCAATACTTGGGGCATAGTTTAGGTCCTCCTTTCATTTAATCATTTTGAGTGAGAATGATACGTACATAATTAGACACCAACCCTTCCGGTTCGGCTGGAACAGTGGACCGTAATTGATTCTGGTTTTGTTCGGTTCAGTTTACCGTTTGTAAAAGCTAGATCAGGATACAGATCTGGTTTGAATCAAGTACACAAAAAAAGGTTAAATGTTTTTGAAAAGAAGAACTAATAAAATGAAATAAAACCAACAATTTGAACCTTCTGTTCCAGTTTGGTTACTGTTTCAGGTCTAGTTAACTGTTCCAGTTTCAGCCCATTTCTTGCCTTCCTTGTCTCTGGTTCAAACAACTTGGCCGGTTTTGAACCGGCCATGTTTGTACCCAGTGGAGTTTTAGAAAATTGTATATGAAACTATGTGCAAATTTAAGATAAGAACTTCGTTGATACGTAGTCCAATCATATATTACAGTTAGGCTTTTCTGGTAAATATGCATAATGAGCCGAACTTCAGCTTAACATGCTGATAGAATTCCAGTCCATAAAGCTGGATCTCAAGCCAAGCTCAATTGAGCCCATTCATAATCCTGCTCAAGCTCAAATGAGGAACGTCAGCCGCAAAATCTACGTGGTAGGGAGTCCCTTGATCTGACCTCAAAGCTTGAACTTAAATTCGAGCATACCAACTCCTAGGTGAGTCGAGTCGAGTCGAGCTTGCCTATACCCACATTCAACTTAGGCTCAATCAAACCCTAGATTATCATGAGCTCGTCCACTGATAATCGTGACATTGTAGTGCAAGTCATAGAGTTAGGTTTCCTTAATGCGGTTTAGTAGACTAAAGTGGTGCGCGTTGATAATTTACCAAAACTTAGCCATCAAAATACTCAAAAACCTTCAATTGATTACTTGAAACATCTTTCTTTAAACATACATCAAAGTGTCTAAATATATTCAATCTCTTCCTCTCTGTGTATATAATGCTGTTATTGGGGGTGTCTAGTACTCTTGCTATTTTGTATGCTTGCTTATCCTTGAAAATCATAATTATTCATCTTATGAGATGCATGATTTGGTTTAAAAGCAAAAAAGCACACATGTAAACCGTATACACCTATAAACGTATGTGCATACTTTTTTTAATTTTTGGATTCAAAGATTTTGAAGGATATGGCGAGCATATAATATCACATGTGTATTGTGCTTTTCATATATATATATATATACATACATATATATATATATATATATATATATATGTATGTATATATATATATATATATGTATGTATACATATATATATATATGTATGTATATATATATATGTATGTATATGTACATACTTTTATATATATACATATATATATATGTATATATATATGTATATGTACATACTTTTATATATATACATATATATATGTATATGTACATACTTTTATATATATATATATATATATATATATATATATATATATATATATATATACATACTAATATATATTTTTCTTACTTTTTAGAAACATTAGTATAATAAGATTACAGTTTTATATATATAATGATAGCTTTTATTGGTTCTAGGTGTGATTAGGTTGATGCCTTAGCTCTCAATCTTTGTCATATCAGTAGTTATCTCTAGAAAAGCCACAGATACTAATATATATAAACCCTCTACATGTCCAACCATGTTGAGGTTGTTTACATGATTTTAGTGTATTTTAATTCTAACCAACTCTTTCTTCAATAGCCTCATCAGGAATTTGGTCTTTCTTTCTATACCCACATATCCACACCTTCATTTTTACTAGAGATTCGTTGATAATCAAGTGCTCGAATTGATTAGCATCATGAAAGATTGTGATCTTCTTGAATGGAAAGCATATGACTAAAATAGGTTGACACAGCCTATTTTGATTAGGTCCTCATAGCACTTGAAGTTAAAACATATACCTTATCCAACCGATCATGGCTCTCAAGCAGATCACAAAGGTGGACCGATAGCTTTTATTGGTGAACGAAATACTTTGTGATAAATTAATTTTAAACAAGTATAAAAAATCACTTAAAATTTTGAAATTAGTCCAAAACAAAATAGAAATAGAAAAATACCATGAGAGTTCTTTGTTTATTATCTTAATAATTATAAGTAGACAATAAAATCATTATCTACAGTAAATATTAATTTCGGATCGTTTAATATATGCGCAATCTAGTCTTCGAGAAGTTTATGCATTTATGCGTCTCTTCATAGTCTGTGTCCTGCAGGAGCCAGTCTGTCAGAAAGGAGCGGGTCCGGTATTGACTAAAAGTACCCGGATCTAACAAGATAGTCTTATAATGTGTTCAATGTATTACCCAAATCTGATTAAGATTGTAACTTTACATGGTTGCATGTGCCAAAATCGAAAGCTCGCAGTGGATCTACTTCTTGATGTCCAAATCCAGACATTGATCTGCCATGGGTTTAAATTAAATTTCTTCCTTGTGCACTCGGTAAGCCAACCATTGTTTGGATCAGCTTCTGAAGCCAAAAGATCCAGTTTTGAGGTGACCCATTCATGTTGTACGGTGTTGCACACATCCACTATGACAAAACCCAAGTAATCTGGGTCAATTTGGATCTGGATCTTATTAACCACTTCATATGACCCTGGTTCTACACCGCATCTTGTTCCCATTAAATACCCTTTCAACGGTGAATTAACCAGTACTCAGGCCATGTTGTTTGGCTGGGATCCAATTACATTGACACGAACCTTCAAAGGTTGTAAATCTCGGTTAGATTGGATCTCAACACTTCATCAATGTGGATCTCCAGTGAGACTAGATCAATTGTGCTCATGGCTGGAAGCATATTGACGGTCGAGTTGGATCCGGACCCAGACCCATCAGCACCATAGGAAATACAAAGTACTAATTTCAAACTCGTGTCATGACAACGTGAGCCTCAAAACTTACACACAAACATGTATATATATATATATATATATATATATATATATATATATATATATATATATATATATATATATATATATATATATATATATATATATATATATATATATATATTGGTTAGATCTTGCCACGGTGACACTTGTCCACTCATATTACTGTGATGATCAAAACTTTGTAAAATTTTGAAATTACATTTAAGACACCCAAAAATAATAGGTGGACTGAAGAGGGTAGGATCTAACTTTTATCTATCTATTTATTTATATATATAAAGAAAAAAAGAAAGTTGGAATTGTTAGACATCTCACACTAGACATTACTTTGATATCACCCTCGTTCATATGATCAATTGGATGGTGGACACGTCACATTTAATGTACTAACTGTATTAAATATTATTGACCCTTGTGTTACGTCAAATCGTTTATGTACTAATTACACAAATCATTTACTAGAGTATGGAATGAAAGAGTGTCTAATAACTATCAGTTTTCATATATATATATATATATATATATATATATATATATATATATACACACGCATCCATACATCATATCAGTCAATTTCAATGTCTCCGTATATTGGTGAAATATAAGCCAAAACTCCCTGAGCTCACGAGTAGCGGCACCAAAGAAGTTAAGGCCACTTACTCGGTCTCCCGTGAACCCTGTAAATGCCGTTCTATTAATCACCAACTTCCCTTCACCTCGAATATCCCTTTTAAATTCATATGATGGATGACCAACATCTCCCTAAAGCAGCGCTTCACGCTCGCCATTAGGGCTGGTAAATGAACCCAGCTGCTTCTGGTTTGGTTCGGTTCATTCTGTTCGTTGTCAGCTATGTAACACAAACCCACTTCCTTAGTCCAGGCTTGGAACCGATTAAAAATAAAAGGAGAGAACCGATTAAGGATGAAAGGAGAGTTGAGTATTCAAAATTGTCACAATAGCCTTGTCGGCTAGAGAGTTAACTCACAACTTGAAGGTCATGAGTTAGACGCTCAATGCGTGCGTGCATCTGGCAATTGTACCAAAAATTTTCAATTAACAGTATCAAATGTATTTCCCAGTAAATTGGCTATGCATGACTCCAACTCTGTGTATTAGACAAAATGAAGAACAAGTCGTACACACAGAGTTGGAGTTACGCATAGCCAATTTACTGTTGGTGCATTATTTTATGATCGACACAATGACGATGCGAAGAACAACTGTTGGTGCATTATTTTATGATCTTCTGCGTGCTCCAATTAGATGAAAAGCACGCAGGTGCTCTGTTCGTCCAATATTGAATATATGTTGGCACATGCATTGAGCTCATTCTGCCATGTGTGCACATGACCATCTCATATCATATATTTTTCCTTCATAAAATAATTAACAAACCCATCCATCAACCAAATACAACGACCTGCAGTTCCTTTTCTTATACATCACTCCTCCAAATGCATCTCCCATTACGAGCCTCAGCTACACCATTGGCACAGACCTTGATACCACTCTTTTCTGAGGATAGATTTATCCTCATCAACATTGAAGAGGAGAGTCACTCTTATTGATGCATGACATTTAAAAAAAGTTGTTATGGTGAGTAGCGGTGACGTTTAAGCAACCTCACCAAGTGATGCAGTAGAACCGAGTCGAACTTGAATGCAAGAAAGCTCGACTTGACTCATTAGCAAATGCTCGGCTGGAGCTCGCACTCGAGCTCAGCTCGCTAGGTTCATTTGAGCTTGTCCAGCCATATTGACTTGATTAATCTCAACCAGAGATCGAGCTTGGTGAGCCCGAATCTGACCGAGCTCATCAATATATATATATAATGAAATTGCCACCCCTACCAAGACGCCAAATACAATTTACGTCAATGTAAACCTTCAATTTATTGTCACGAAACATAGACCCTAACACATAGGAACTTGATTGGATGGATGATTTTATCAGGCATTTAAACTTGTAAATCTCAGATCTAATTAGAAGCACCCAGAGACAAGCTTAAATGGCAAGGTGCTCTGATGCAATTTCTGCTGGTGGGGAGTTCGAATCTTACGGGGTGCATATGTATTATGTGTTAGGCTTCGGCCTCCTCTTGTAAAAACAGGTCTGTTATTAGAAATAATCTTTTAATAATAATACATTTTTAAAAGTTTAGTGTATATTAAAGACAAGACCTTAATTCTGCCTCCCGAAGGGTGGTTTGGTAATATGCGAATGTGTGGAGCAGTAGGGAATCAAAGGAAAGAATCAATAAGATAAATGGGAACGAGATGGAGAATGTGTGAGGAAAAGAAAAGGGAAATGAGACACATGCACGATAAGTGGCCAGAAAATATTTAAGGAAGAATGGCTCCGGTGGTGGCTTGGTCGTCGGAGGACGCGAATGTGCAGAAGGGAATGGAGAGGCAGATGGGTTGTATGGCCGGATTCTTTCAAATCTTCGACCGGAATCAATTCCTATCCGGGAGGCGAGTTGCTTCTCCTAAGCGACTCCACTCAGCAGCTCAGTCTCCGGCCGGAATCGATCCGCCGACCAACTCGCCGTCCTCTGATTCTCCTCATCCAGTGGTGATCTCTCTCTCTCTCTCTCTCTCTCTCTCTCTCTCTCTCTCTCTCTCTCTCTCTCTCTCTCTCTCTCTCTCTCTCTCGGATTCGTGTTTTCTCATTTTGATTCGTCGGTTGCAGAAAATGCAGGGAGAGATGACGGTGGTGCAAGCCGGAGGTCAATCCAAGTCTCCGACATTCACGCCGGAGAACGCTCGAGCGCCGGTTGTTGTGTGCAGGGAGCTGCCAAAAGCCTCACCCGGCATAAAAGATCTCGTCCGCGACTCTGTCTTCCGGGACGCACCAAAAACGCCGGAGAAACCAAAGCTGTCAGTGGAAGCGGTCCCGGCGTCATGGAGACTCCGGGAGGCGCCGCGTCTGTCTCTTGACAGCCGAGCGATGGCTCTAAAGCAGTCCGGTGGCCTCTTTCCCCGGGAGATTCGAACCAGCGTCGTGCAGTCGGATTGCTCCGGCGATGAGGTGGAGGACGGTGAGCGGCAGCGAAGGTCGCCGAGCGTTGTGGCCCGATTGATGGGCCTTGATGCTCTGCCGGGCTCAACCGCTGCTGGCACCACTGACGTCTACCCCCGGGCAGAGCTCCGAAGATCGGCTTCGGAATCCCGCGCATCCAGGGAACTCTTCCCTAACGGGTGGAGGCCGGATGCAGAAGAGCCACTGAAACGGCAAAACAAAACGGAGTACAATGTGGAGATCATCATCCGGAAACCCTCCATTCCTCCGGTACGGGAGCCTTGGCGGTTGCCGCAGAGTAAGGGCTTCGAATCGGCAGAAATATTCCCGGTCGGCCGGCGTGTCGGCAATCTATACGGTGAAATCGAGAGGAGGCTCAAAATGAGAGGGATCGACGAGCCAGGGAAGGATCTCCAAGCACTCAAACAGATTCTAGAGGCTCTGCAACTCAAGGGTCTTCTTCACTCCGCAAAATCCGATATTGATGAGGTCCGGAGAAGCAGGAATTTTGTATTTGAAGATCGGAAACTAGTCGCCGCCGAATCGCCGATCATCGTCATGAAGCCGCTGAGCTATGTAAGACCTTCGTCGCCGCCTCCTGTGCATCGCAGTGGCCGAGTAGAAAGTCCGGGGAGGATGGGGAGTCCGAAGGGCCGCATTCTGCCGCCGGCAAGGAGGCAGACGGCGATTGAGGTCCTACCACCGGTGAAGCCAAGGAGGAGCCAGCCGAGTCCAGCACCGGTGAACGTTCGTGGCCTGCCGAAAGTTCGTACGCCACCGCCGCTACTGCCAAGGAGCCCGGGCCGAGGGAAAGACTCGGAGAGGAATTCTCCGAGGCAAATGCCATCTCCTCCCAGGGCAGCCACCGGAAGGCGCGCAGCGGTGGATCACCGTAGCAACGGGTCACCGGCGAACCGGAAGCGAATCGATCGGGAGTGCTTTCCGGCGGAGACTCCTGCCAAGGATGACGCTTTGTCAACCGTCTCGGAAAGCAGCAGGAGCACGTCGTCCGTGACCGATTTTGAGGTAAATCCTAAAGCTTGCAAATTTCAGAACTGGTGCAGAACTCATCAGGCGTTGTACGTAAGATGCTCAATCGGGCCAATTGAAAGTATCTTTCCAGGATTCCCGAACATCGGTTGTAAACGTAATTTTCGAAAATCTATTTTCAAGAGTTCTGATTTTCCTACATCCGATGAACAGGAAAGGCGGATCTGAAATTCCGAGGTTTTTTCTGAAACCGAAGGATTTCCGAATACAAGAAGAAAAGAATGAGTTGAACGCTATTCAGAAACTTTAGGACGGAAAATATCTAGTTTCCATGATGAAACATTATCCAGATTTTCTATTTTTATTGGTAAAGAAAGTTTTTAAAATTAGTTCTTTATGATTCTTCCTCCTCTCGAAATTTGATCTCATGAGAAGTTTGAATTATGATCTCGAAACTCTGGATCCCGTAAAGAAAATATCCGGAAATCCGAAAAACCAACGATTTCTGGAAACTTTCAGGCACAAAGATTGTCGACTCTGCGGAAAGATGAATTCATGGAAGGAAGAGTCCTTCTCGATCGTTGTGATAAACTCCTCCAGAGCATCGCCGAAGCGATCGAGCAGCCGAGCCCCGTCTCCGTTCTCGATGCCTCCTTCCACAACGAAGATGGCTCTCCTTCCCCCGTTATGAAGCGATCAATCGTCTTCGGAGGTAAATTCCGAGATAAAACAAGATGATCCTCCTTCATTTCGCGGTTTTCCCTCTCGAGATCTCGCATTTCTGATCTTTTAACCCATACTTTGCAGAAGATCAATTATCCGAGAACGACGATGGATTCGAGCTCCGACGGAATGCCGACGACGGGATCAATGAGGCCGATTTGGATGACTTCCGATACGTCTCCGACGTCATCATGGCATCCAGTCTGCTTCAGAACACGCAGGCGATCGGAAAGAGTTCGGGAGCAGCCTCGGCCGTGTTTTCTCTCCTCGAATCGCGTCGTAAACAAGGAGACTCGGAAAGGACACGTTCCACCCGCAGGCTGATCTTTGACACGGTGATGGAGATTCTGCAGCGGAGGAGGCAGAAGATGCTTGCTAGGGCTGGGGAGGCGTTCGTCACGGGCCAACGGCTGCTCCGCCAGATATGGTCAGAGCTCCAGTGCATTCGGCGGGCGGTGGTGGCAGAAGACGTCTGTGACGTGGTGAGTGGGGTGATTCGCAAGGACCTAGTTAATGCCGCAACAGGAGACGGTTGGAATGGTTGCCCAGCGGAGGCTGGGGAGGCCGTGCTCAACATCGAACGGCTGATATTCAAGGATCTGGTAGCGGAAACCATAAGGGAGCTGGCCTTTTCCGCCGATGGCAGTCCGAGGACAACCCGGCGGCAACTCTTATTCTAATAAAAAAAATGTCTGGGAAGTAAACGGATTCGACCAAATTCAACCTTAAAGACAGACGAGTTCGGTACAGTTTAACGCTGGACTGGCTTGATTTGGTTAAAGTGAGCTCGTGGTAAAAGCATTTATGGTTAATATCGCTAGACTCGGTCTGAGTAACTTTGGGTTGAGCTCAGTCTATAGACTGGGTTTGGTGGGCTCAGTTAATTAAATACTCGGAGGTCTCTCTGTATGTACAGAAAAGAGGTTTTCTTTGTATCGTTTTGATCTGATAGTCTGGATAAACACCGGTGTGAAGATCAACTAATCGGCGATGTTTTGAAGGGGAAATGAATTAATCGGGAGTGTCTGTCCATTACCGCGTTATTCGGTGTCTATTTACAAGAATGATTTCCTTTTATAATGAAGATCGGTGTGTTCAGAATTACGTCACTGGTTTGTGACATCCTGAAAGGTTGCGTTTGCATCTCTTGAATCAGGACTGTCCTGAAATCCACTTCCTTTTGGTTCATTCAACGCTCACGATTAGACACCACTACGAGTACTCATACAAGTTTTTACACCATCGTGCATATCTTTTATAAGATTTATGTATGTCAATGAGATACGTCTTTTTTCTAAGGTTCTTCAAAGAACATCTCTTTGTACTCTATCATAAGCCTTTTCTAGATCAATAAATATCATGTGAAGGTTTTTTTTTTTTGCTCTAAAATGTTCTACAAGACGTCGTAATAGGTAAATCACTTCAATTGTAGATCTCTCGGGCATGAATTCGAATTTGTTCTCTATTGTACTTATATTTGTCTCAACCTACGTACGATAATTCTTTCCCATAACTTCATAGTATGACTCATTAACTTGATTCTTCAATAATTCGCACAATTCTGAATATCTTGCTTGTTTTCGTATATGGGTATAAGTGTACTCGCTCTCCTTTCCTCATACATCTTTTGGGTAGGTGCTTCATATTTCATTAATAGTTTTTTAAGCCAAGTGACCCATCTCTCCTAGGATTTTTAATACCTCTACACGAATATTGTATGATCCTATAGATTTGTCAACCTTCATACATTTAAGAGTCTCTTTAAATTCATTCTTTTGAATACGCAGATAAAAATTGCGATTTATATACTTTTATAATTTAGCTAACTCTCATAAGCTAATAAAAAGCTTATAAAAATAAATTTTCATCTATTTTTGATATCATCATTTGTCACTAGAATCTTTTCATTCATGTGCATCCTAATAAAATCTGAAATCCAAATTGTGGCCGCCAATAATCCTTTGTGGACAAACCTTTCTAAATTCCTTTTATGAAGCAGTGGCCTCTCCTCTACTCCTATTCCGGTCTTCCCTCTCCATAAAGTATGTATGTATGTATTTCACAAGCGTCTACCTATGAAAGTGGATGGTGAAAATCGTGCAATCCTGTTCTTGGTGTTTATCGAACCCTTCATGTATAAGTACATTGAAGAATATATTTGAAAACTAAAATCGTAAGGGGAACGGAACAACTAAATATTATCCACAGTCCAATTGATTGATATAATGGTAAAAATTTGACTGAGCTTGCTGAGTCGTCTTGAACTCTTTATGATCTTTCAAGTTCATTAACCAAGTTACTTTACTCCTTTTGGTTTGCAACAAGAGTTTCATTGAAGATTTTAGATAGGAGCGGAAACAGAGAGGCTCCGCCTGGTTTGGGTTGCTCGTAAATCAGTTCTTGGTTTGAATAGGTTTGTTCAGTTGAGCTTATATGTATACACATGAAATACTAACCCTTCAGAATAATCATAGCCGACCCCATCTAGTATCGGAAAAGGCTTTGTCGTTGTTTCGTAATACGCTCAATTTTTCAAACTCTGCCGCTCTCTTTTACATCGGAAAAAAGCATGAAGTTGCATCATCTTCTTTTCTCGTTCAATTTCTTTCAATGTGCAGGTTAATTACAAGGAAAAAGAAGAAGAAAATTTTCCATTCCTAGATATTTTTAGCAAGATATTGGGGGCTCTCGTTACCATTACTAGAACAAACACGAAATGCATTTTTACATATCAGGTCAAACCAGAAATTTAGGTACTGTAAGTTGTACACAACATACCAATTCATTTATTGGGATTATAGTGAATATGTAATTAAACACAATTGCAGATGAGTTGGGAATCTTTTAAGCTCATCTTGTGGCCGCTATAGTGAATATGTAACTAGATGACCCCAAGCGGCCGCTGGTCGGTTTCTTCTACTCGATTTATAATATTAATTCTAGTTGTTAAGACCTCAGTAAAATGATCACTGGATTCAATGCAATCAGAGGCAAAACAAGAGCCTCCAAATATGCAATTGATTTCGACATTTTTGTTGATTTTTTTAACAATACAAAGTAATAATCTAAATTACGAAAAAAGTCTTTTGTGATGAAAATATCATCATATAAAAAATTATGTGATCGAGTTTACAAAACATTATACCTGTGTCTTTGACGCATTTATTTCATCATAATTGTATTTTCGACGTGAACCGTTCACTAATGGGAAACATTGAAGCGTTTGGCTGCAAATATTTAAGCTACAGAAACAAGAGAGAACACAGAAGGTCGGTCAATTGCTCACCGTCGGGAAATTGGCATCTCAAGATGCCATTGGCCTAATTGGCGAAGATCGTGAGTTGGTGGTGGTCAAGCAGAAAATAGGTCGCACATGTCCTCGCTGATCAGCCGGGTTGGATTTACCAGCGATTATTCGTTAATTAAGCTGAGCAGGCTGCCAATGTAAGAGACAACCTGATGATACAAAAAGTTCATCCTAAGTAACACGAAAAGAAATGGGTCGTGCTCAAATTGTTCGGTTTTCAACATGAATGGAAAATGACTCAAAACAACGATGTGGACGCTAAATTGCTGCCTCTGATTGTGGCAGAGAAATGCCTTATTCAGTTAGCATACTGACTTAACATACAAGGATTGGACCTCTCCTCCCTAACATTAAAGCAGACACTCGGTAGTCAAAATTATGCAGAACTCGGAGTAAACGATCGAATGTTCAATTTAAAGGGAAGAAATGTTTACAGTTTTCTTTTGCATTATTTAGTTGTGATTTGTATAATAAACCACGAGTGTAATCATGATTTTCTAGACCTGCAACTGCTCCACGGTTAATACAAAAATTACTAACAAGGAAATGCCGAGGAAGAAGATGATAAGCAATTAAACGTGTCCAAGTTCGAACATAACACTGAACTGAAATAACGACCAAGTTATGACACGATCTGGTCTGGATTCAAACTTGATCCGACCTATAATACTAAACCCTGTGAAACTGTAAGGCTCTATAAATTTTAATTATACGGCCCTGTACTTGAGCCCAAAACTGAATCAACATAAAATGGTTGTTGGACCTGGATTAGATCTTAGGAGTTCCACCGGACCCGACAAAGCCAATTCTGTAGCACCTTAGCCGTGACATGTTAGATCATGTAGAAATGGCCTTTCGTTGTTATGCTTGCGTGAAAAGTTTGAACGCTTGGTTAATCCCAAGATTTCTACATGGTGCTACTCTCTCTCTCTCTCTCTATATATATATATATATATGTGTGTGTGTGTGTGTGTGTGTGTGTCCAAACACACAACAAATATAGCAAATTGCTCCTGCATGGGGTGAGGCTGAAATGAGTCGAGTCAAATTCATCGTTGTTCGGTAGATTTTGTTTTTCAGCTGAGCTCAGATATTGGGTAAGAAGGACACCTCGCTGCGCCCATGAGTAGGTCAGCCACCAATCTGGTCGCTGTTATCGTGTCTTGTCTATCGAAATGTTTTCAGCTCGCGTTACAAAAACAAGTCGTGCATACCTAATTGTGTGAGTTGTACTAATTATCTATGTGTAGGTGATTAAACTTCTATGTGTAGGTAAACTTTTTGGTTTTTCTTTTCCCACGATTTTCATGTATAAGATACTGAAATTTGATAAAATGATCGAAAATATTTTGGACCAGTATTGGTATTGTGTCCGCAATACACCACTAAGAGAAACCCTAAATCATGTGAAACTAACGATGCAAGTGATAGATACAAATTCCCATCTTCAACTGATCGATCGTTAAGTAGGATTGAGGGAGTATCGTTAAGTGAGAAGGGGGCACCTAAACTGAGTTCCTCCTCAAGCCTTCCCATCGATTCCCTAAGTCCAAACAGTCAAAGGTAAGAAAATCACAAACAATAACTGAGAAAAGTAAGGAGTAAGAAATCCAAGTTCAAAATACGAAATGAAAAATATTAACCCGTCTATAGATGGTAACAATTTCGCAGCCTGAGATCATGAATCATGCTTCTCTGGCACCGTACAGTTCATCTTATATATATATATATATATATATGATACTGCTGGACCCAGTACGGCCTGGTCTGGTTCCACAGGTGGGTCTGGGTATTCTGGCCCAGGAAGCGAATCAGATTGGTTGGTTAGGGTTTGAATTCATATTGATGATCTCTTCGATGAATCAATGAGATCATGTTTGATTTCGGGGATTCATCAGCAACATTGCGAGGTCATGTGAAAGTGTTGCAAAGTCCATGAATGACACACTTATGTACTGTTTGTTCAGTATATAACAGTGGATAGCGTCATGTCAGTGTATTAAAGGGCGTTTGCAGCCGCAATTCAAGCTGGCATTGTTGACTTTATGGCATATGACATGCTTTCCATCATGTGATATCATGCATGGTCATGAGATCTACCAACTTTATGGTTTCACATGACATGATCATGATGACACACATTGGGCATCACGGACACGAAAGTTGGTGGCATTAAAACCTAGCCCTGAAATGGGTCCGGGTCCAGCCATTCAACACAAGCACTTGATGAAGCAGCACCTATTGCAGTTTATGTTTACTCTTGACCTAGGCGCGAATATAAATAAGGAAGTACTTGTAATGTAATCAATGTGGCACTGGCACATATAAAGTGTGTGGATTCCAATAGAAGGAAGAGCTGGTTTAGCAGATTCCTGTATTGAGTTCAATGAATTTCATAATGATCTATCAAAAGTGTGTCTCTGCTCATATTTGAAGGTACCAACAATGGTTTCTGTAGTCATACATGTATTTTGCTCGATCTGTTGATGGAGCCTGCAAAAGACGGGGGAAGAAAATCTGATGGTGATCTTTGAAACAAAGTAGCTACACCCAAAGAAATAAGAAATGAAAAGACTGGGTTTAATGTGGTTGATGATGATCTTTGATGGTTGATCGACTCTCTCATTTATCGTGGCCTGAATCACTTAAGATACTGGTGGATCGGCAGATTTTCCCTCTTTGGGTCACCTGTGACTTGCTTTCGACGTCCTTCTCTTGATTCTGCTTTTGCTTGGATTGGCGACTTTAAGCCCCCAGGTTTACCTGTGGATTCATCCCGGAACCCGGCCAATCTAGCTTCATATCCGATAGCTTCTCCAAGGTTATGGGCCTTGGATTGATCGCCGTACATGTCCGATCCATTGGCTAATCAGTTCTTCATCTCCCGAATACCATGTAGTTGTTGAATTCGACCTGATTCGATCTCCAATTGAAAATCTTTTGGTGCTAACAATGTCTAGTCCTCTTGAGAGATGTCCATGGATTCGAGTCTGTGCTTGAGGTCTCGAAATTAGAAATGCAATTATTTTTCGGTAGCCGCCTTCGAAACACTTGAAATATAAGTGGCTCATCTTAGTGATCTAAATGGATCTTTTTGGACTAGATATGGGCATTACCAAATCTGGCGAAATGGATATCAGGGTAATGCATTCCAGAGCCGGATTTGAGATATGAAAAACCATTTCCCAATATGCAAAAGGCACCCCCATATCAGATACCTGTCAAATTTATCAAGAAAACCAAAAACTGGATCCTTATCCAATTTGTAGCCAAAGGTCTCGGATGCTGAATTCGAACAGTTGGAACTCGGATTCGTAATGCATTAGGTTAGACACGTTAAGATAAAAATTTCCGCTAATACACGGTTCTGAGTTTTGAGTACTTCGTGACTTTTATGTTACAATAAAGTAAAAATTTGAGTATACCAATACGTGATCAACACCCTGTTCACATTTCAAAGCAATTTCACTGTAAAAGCATGCGATTTTAGGAACCACAATGCATATTACATTAACATTTATAAAGCAACAGCCACTTTTAAATCAGTTTAATTACACTCCACACATGCATGTGACCTCCATACGCAATATTAGTGACACGTATTACCTAGTTTGTGTTAATTAGATTAAGTTAGATTTGTTAATTAGATTAAGTTAGATTGTCTTGTCTTGCGTCACTTATTTGGGTCTTATTTGGATCACGTGTTGTTTTGGTATAGATTTGAAGTATGTAGTAATAGTTTAATGTAATTAGGGGTAGTTTAGTCAATTGAGTTAGATTAGTTATAAATTAGAGATTAGGACAAGTGGTGGAATATCTTGGAAGTGGAGAACGGCTGCTATGTCTGCCATGAGTCAGAGTTCTTGAGGCAGATTGGAGGAATACCTCCAATCTGCCAAATACTGTAAGTTGATTCATATATTCAGTCAATAATATTTCAATATTTGTTATTATGGTATCAAAGCCTACAAGGCCCTAAAATCTTCTTTTTTTTGTTAAGCCAAACATTTGCCCTAACCTTGGTTCGTGTAGCAAGTGATTGGAGAAAGATCGATCGGTATTTCAGAACATATTCAAAGGAAGTTCGAGTCAATCTTAATAATACGCAGATGACAAGTGTTGGGGCAGAGTTGTTGTTTTGGGAATCACGTTGGGAATCACATGAAACAGATTTTGTTCTTAATCAAGGTGCAGAGATTGTGGTCAGGTGCAGTGTTTATATTTTTGGTTGAAATCGGTGCAGTGGGGTCTGGTGCAGAGCTTATAATTTTGTTTGAAATCGGTACAGTTTTTTTTTTATATCATATTGTATCGTCATCAATTGAAGGGCTAGAAATCTTCAAACAACATAAGTCATATTGGTTGGAATCGGTGCAGATATTAAGGACGAGTCTAGTAAGTCATATAATATTTCAAACAGATCTTATTCAAGGATTGATCCTTCTTTTTGTTGAGAAATCAATTAGGGATTTTGAATTGCCGATCAACATAAGTTATTCAAGTTCAGCAACTGTCAATTCCCAGCCCATTGTTATGGTGCAACGAGACGAAGGGTGACCAGAATTATAGTTATAATTACGCAAAGGATGAAACGACAGGTTTATATCATTCCTTTGATTCAAAATTGTTTTGATAAAAATTCAGACTTGTAAGCTCTTGCAAGCTTCCGTATAAATGGCTGGCAAAGGGAAAGGAGTAGAAATGTCAATCCCTTCATCAGAACATACTTCAATGGATAAAGGAGAAATTTTTCAGATTACAACTACTAAGTTGGACGGCAGAAATTTTTTACAGTGATCCAGATCGATGGAACTTGCTATTATTGCAAGGGGGAGATGGACTCACTTAATGGGTGAAATTCTGTGTGTCCAGATTCACTAGATACACAATATTTTGTTTGGAGAAGGGAAGATGCTTTAATCTCTTCCTGGCTACTGCAATCACTAGATACACAATGTTGCGAAGGAATATGAAATATTAGAGAAAATCAAGAAATGTAAATAAGGGACACGGTCTATCGGTGAGTATTATGTAGATCTACGAGGACTTTGAGATGAACTCCTTTACTTTACTAATATAAAGTGTTCTTCGTGTCAAATGGAACGAAATGTAGAAATCGAAAAAATGAAGGTATTTTACTTATTATGGGGTGTTAATTCAGAGTTTGAGTCAATCAAACTCAACATCTTGGGCAGAGAAGAACTCCCTTCACTTGGTACACTATATTCTTTATTAATCAGAGAAGAAGACCGCAGACATCTTAAGAAGGATAGTTTTACTGTTCCAAATCAACGTGCACTCCAAACAAGAAGAGACAACACATATTATCGTGGAAGAGGTGGACAACAAGGTAGAGGACGTGGACGTGGAAGATTTAACTCTGATGATAAGGACAAAATTGTATGTTCTCACTACGGAAAATCAAGACATGCTAAAGAACATTGTTGGGAATTAAATGGAAGACTAGATTTTTACAGAAATCGAAACTATTCGGCTAACTCTGCAGAGACTCCTCCTCCTAGTGCAAATGGTATCCAAGAGATTATTAAAAGGATTGAAGGACTGGAAACAAAATTATCCGAACATTCTCAACCATCTTCTTCTCAGGCTTCTATAGTACAAGCAACTCATACTGCAAAGGGTAATAACTCATCCTCTTCTAATTCACGAAATTGGGTTATTGATTCAAGAGCCACGGATCACATAACAGAAGACTTATCATATTTTTCAGACTACAGATCTCTTAAAAAATAGGAGCCTATTAAATTGACAGATGGATCTTATTCTTATATGGTTGGACAAGAAAGTGTACCCATTAGTTTCTTAGTCTTGAAATCAGTTTATCATATCTCTAGTTTTCCTATAAATTTACTTTCAGTCAGTTCATTAACTCGTGCTATGAATTGTAGTGTAACCTTTGATTCTACTGGATGTATATTTCAAGATCTGAAGACGGAAAAAACCTTTAGTCATGGTAAACTACGAGGGAGATTATACATTTTGGAGGATCACTTGCAGCAAACAAAATCTTATAGTGCTTCAGCTCCAGAAGTTTAGGATGCAGAAATTCGACTATGGCATTGTCGACTTGGTCACTTACCAGTGTCAAAACTTTGATATATTTTACCTCATCTTAGAGTCGAGTCAAATAAATCACAATTTGAATGTGACATATGTCAGCTTGGGAAACATCACAGAACATCTTATCCTTTAAGTCACTTAAGAAGATCTAAACCTTTTGAACTCATTCATTCTAACATATGGGGTCCTAGTCTAGTTACTTCATTGTTTGGTCAAAAGTATTTTGTTTTCTTTATTGATGATTGTACTCGTCTTACGATTATTTATTTAATGAAATCAAAGCCTGAAGTTTTTGCTATTTTTTCAGTTGTGCATAAATTCATTCTTACCCAATTCAACACTTCAGTAAAAATTTTATGTTCTAGTAATGGGGGGAATACCTTTCCAAACAATTACAAGAGTATTTCCATACACATGGAATTATTCATCAAACTTCCTATTCCTATACTCCTCAGCAAAATGGTATTACTGAAAGAAAGAACCGTCTATTCTTAAGGTAGTCAAGACTCTATTACTCCAAAATAATGTCCCTAAATGTTATTGAAGAGAAGTTGTTCTTACTGCTGTTTACTTAATTAATAGGATGCCTAGTAATGTCCTCAAAGGTGAAAGTCTAATAAAAAGCCTTGACAAAATTTAATTTTTTTTTATATTGTTCCTTGAGTCTTCGGTTGCTCATATTTTGTATATGTTCATATACCTCATCGTGATAAATTGGATCCTAGATCTGTTAAGTATATTTTTTTGGGTTACTCAAATTCTCAAAAATGATATAAATGCTATGATCTCATTCTTAAGAAGTTATATATATCCATAGATGTTACATTCACTGAGTCTACTCCATATTATCCTTCCTAGGGAGAGTCAATCATATCCGAACATAGTTCTCCATGTGTCCTTCCTCTAGTTCCTGGTGAAGCAGAGAATGTTACAGATGATTATGAAGAAGTGGCAGATGCACCAAAAGAGACTTTGATGTATAAGAGAGGATCGAGGAAAATTGTTTATCTCCAAGAAGAGACTGCTCAACATCAACTTACCAAAGAGTTTTTCCCTGATTCAGATCCTCAATTGTAAGTAACGAAAGACTTGGAAATTCCTATTGCTCTTCCCAAAGGTAAGCGAACTTGTGCACGTTATCCAATTTTTGACTGTGTCTCATATTCAAACACTTCAGAGAATTATCATAAATTTGTTATGAATGCAGAGAAATATGAAATTCTCTCAAAGTTTGAAGAAGCAATTAAGTGTCCTTTATAGAAAACCATCATTGAAGAGAAATTGAATGCTCTTGTGAGGAATAATACATGGACCATCACTCAGCTACCACCTAACAGGAATATTGTAGGATGCAAATGGGTATTCACTATCAAATATAAGGCAGATAGAACTATTGAGAGATATAAAGCAAGATTAGTTGTTAAGGGGTATAGTCAGTCATATGGTATTGATTATACAGAAACATTTTCACCTGTAGCTAAACTTACTTCAATATGAATACTTCTCAGTATGGCAGCAAACTTGAAATGGGATCTTTGGCAGCTAGATGTAAAGAATGCTTTCTTACAAGGGGAGTTAAATAAAGAAGTATACATGGAACTACCTCAAGGAATGGATATAAAATTATCAAAGAATAAGGTATGTAAATTAAACAAAGCAATTTATGGGTTGAAATAGTCTCCAGGGGCTTGGTTTGAGAAATTTAGTACAGTAGTTTGTAATTTGGGATACAGTAGAAGCCTCAATGATCACACGATATTCTTCAAGAAAGGAACAAAGATCGCTATTTTTGTTGTCTATGCTGATGATATCATAGTTACAGGAGATGACTTTGAAGAAATATCCAAGTTGAAAATAAATCTTCACAAACTATTTGATCTTAAAGATTTAGATCGACTTCACTATTTTTTGGGTATAGAAGTGCTTTACTCCAACAGAGTCATCTATATAACTCAGCGGAAATATTTAATGGACCTTCTTGAAGAAACACATATGATGGAATGCAAACCAAGTGACACTCCTATGAAGATAAATAAAAAATTGTCCAGTGAAGACAGTGAAGAATTCAGAGACATTCACAGATATCATAAGTTGGTTGGAAAACTTATATATCTGACCATTACTTGTCCATATATTACTTATGCAGTTGGAATTATTAGTAGATATATGCATTCTCCCACCAGAAATCATATGAATGCAGTGTATAGAATTCTTAGATATCTGAAATCAACATCTGGTATGGGTTTGTTTTACTCTGAATCAAGTTCGAATCTTGTCATTGAACTTTATTCTGATGCAGACTGGGTTGGATCTCAAGATGACCGCAGGTCAACTACTGGATATGTTACATTACTTGGTGGAAACATTATATCATGAAAAAGCAAGAAGCAGACTGTTGTGTCTAGATCTACAGCTGAAGCTGAATACAGGGCAATAGCTCAAACAATGTGTGAAGGAAAATGTGTTTCTTCCTTAATCAGTGAACTCGAATATATTACTAATCATCTTATACCAGTGTATTGCGATAGCAGTGCTGCAATTCAAATGACCTCCAATCCATTATATCATGAGAGAACCAAACATATTGATATTGATTGTCATTTCATGAGAGAAAAGATAGTACACCAAGAGTTCAAATTGGAGTATGTTAAATCAGCACATCAGAAAGCTAATTTCTTGACTAAAGCAATTGCTAGCAAATAACTCAAAGACATATTACCCAAGTTGGGTGTTCTCAATATCTTTCACCCAACTTGAGGGAGAGTGTTAATTAGATTAAGTTAGATTTGTTAATTAGATTAAGTTAGATTTTGTCTTGTCTTGTGTCACTTATTTGGGTCTTATTTGGATCACGTGTTGTTTTGGTATAGATTTGAAGTATGTAGTAATAGTTTAATGTAATTAGGAGTAGTTTAGTCAATTGAGTTAGATTAGTTATAAATTAGAGATTAGGGCAAGTCGTGGAATATCTTGGAAGTGGAGAACGGCTGCTGTGTCTACCGTGAGTCAGAGTTCTTGAGGCAGATTGGAGGAATGCCTCCAATCTGTCAAATACTGTAAGTTGGTTCATATATTCAGTCAATAATATTTCAATATTTGTTATTAGTTTGGATAGTTAGAGTATACAGTGTCTAAACCAAGTCGTAGAAGTCGGCTAACTTTCCCTCCACAACAATAGTGAGCTCCATCCATGATGGACAAACCATGTTGACATTCTAAGGAAGAGTCAACAGAAAGAAACTCTTCTACAGCGGCCTCTACATGGAATACCCAAAAAACGCAAATCTCTAGAGATCCCATGACTAGTATTTTCACATAGTTACGTTTCCAAATTCTTCCTTATCATCACATAACCATGTCCACAGCTCAAATTACCTTCTTTAACCCTCTATCAATACTCGAACAATATTTCAAGTCATCAACTTACAAAAGTCCAACATAATTAGGAATGACTATGGAACATGCATATTCCAAAACATTTTAGAAGCGAAACATCAATATTTGAGTGTCAAATGAAACATTTATAGATTCAATTCAACTCGTACATTTAAAAACAAAGTAAAACTATTGTCTTACAAAGAAATACAAATCTGCCTACCTCATCGAAGCTTTAATGCCAAACCTTTGTATTGTAATCCTAATATTTTCACCTCAAACCACCTGAGTCTGTTGATAAAACAAGAATGAAATAGCAACCATATCAATAGACACTCAATTACAAGTCCGTTGGTTCAAACCATGTGCAAGTCAGACAGTAAACGACCCTAAAATTGAGAAAATACTATAACTGGATCATGTTTGGATCCCTGAATCCAAAAAAGAGAAGCTAGATCCAATCCTATTCATTGGATCTAGAATCCTAGACACAAGAGTAGTCGGGTGTGCATCCGATGCCACCCAACCTGAGCCTGAACCTAAACCAAATTGAGCCTACATGGGACCAATTGAAACCTCGACTGTATCTAAAGTGAACCTAAATCCAACCCTAACTTAGTGTCAAACCAGATTTGAATCTTCAGAACCATATCAACAAGCCACTCTACCGACTAGCAACACGACACAATACGAGTCAATGAGTAGGGTTGGACATGACACGATCACAGAGACATGATACATCCACAGTGTCCCAATGGTGCATGACAGATTCAGACGTCAACCGAAAGAACACGCAAAGCGCAACCGATTCGAGAGTGTTTCGTGCATTTTGGGGCTGTGGTAAGGGCCATACTGCTTGGACTCCCAACTTCTTATGAGTTAGTTCTCTCTCTCTTGCTTGCTTATTTGAGTTTTTCTCATTTAATGCTTTTGTTAGGGTTCATATATATTTGCTCATAGATTGTCCTGTTTGTCTTTGCACTTGGGGCTTAGGATTTATAGATGCTTTTTAGTATACGTTTTGAGAAGTACATCTTCTGTTTGTCTGTTTTGGTTAAAGTCACGGGGCCAAGGCACACTGAGCTGAAGTTTGTAAAGGACAACATTTTCATTTTTTCTTCCAGTAGTCAATTGAAAGGTTTTGGTGGATAGAAATTTCTTCCAGATTCCCTTTTTAATTTTTTTCATAAATTTCTATATTTTTATTGTTAGAAAAGGATAGAATTGTTTGGATATATATTTTTTATTTTGATTTCCCTTCTTGCTCATGCAGAAATCAAGTATACTATGTCAATGGATAAGTCTTGGATTAAGAAACCACGAAACATACCTGAATATGCAAATGTGTTAAACCAATTTATGAAAATTGCAATTCGATGCTGTCTATGTCCAAAGTATGGTTTTAGGAAGTGGCTAGTACACCTGTCCGGTTGCAGGTAAATCAGGACCAATGGTTCCAGATTGGCAGTTTTGGTTCCACCGAAACCAGGAACTAAAACCATACAGGACCCTTCTGATTCTAGCTCGGTTTCAGTTCCATTCATTCTAGGTTCTGCTTTCGATTTTAGTTTTAAAAAGTAAAAGCATTGAAATTTGTAAGGAATTAGATAAAAAGTATTTTGGGACTATCGATTTCAGTTTTGGTTCCATCCTATTGTAGGGTCATTCTAATTGCAGGTCAACCAATCGAGGCTTGTTGAAATTGGACAGTTCTAGTGTCAAGAGGGATATGTAGTTAAAATAACTTGACCTATAGTTTCTTTCCAAAAAAACTTGCAATGTTTGGTAGTGTCATGATGTAGAATCAAATGTAAATGAGTCAACAACATTAGTAGGAAACAAAATACATTTGGCTGAAGATACATTGTATCCCCAAAATAAGATGATGACCATAATCCATGATGCATTTTGGTTAACTGGAATTAAATGTAAATGAAGCTACTAAACCCTATTAACCTGCAAAATGGAGAAAGAGATTGAAACAAAGGGTCTCGCGATGTGCACAATCAAGAATATGTTGAGATTTCTGCTTTGCTTATAGATTGTAACGAAGAATTACATAAAGGGTGTATGAACTGTTTATTCTAGTGAAGTTATATCATATTAAGTGCTTGTGTAGAATCACTCATACAAAGTAATGATTATCATACTATCATTGCTGAAAGATGCCAATATAGTTAATTCATTCAATGAGGCAGCGGAAATCATCAACAAATACGGTCTTAATTATACCAAGATGTGTACATGTCAAAAGATTATATGTTATATTTGGGAGGAGGTGATGAAGGGTTACATGAATACACTAGATGTAAGACCTCTAGACAAAAGGCTAACACTAAGTAAAAGTAGCCAGCAAAGAGTTTATGTTACTTTTCTCTAATATCAAAGTTAAAAAGATTGTTCATGTCTTAATTATACTAAGATATGTACATGTCCAAAAGATTTTATGTTATACTGGGGAGAAGGTAATGAAGAGTTGCATCAATGCTTTAGATGTAAGGCCTCTGGGTAGAAAGCTAACACTAAGTAAAAGCAACAAGCAAAGATTGTATATTAGCTTTGTCTAATATCACAGGAGAGAAATCAAAATAGATCATTGAGACACCTTAGAGATTCTTAGACATGGAAGGCATTTGCTTTTTTCCATCCAGAAACTATTACGAGAAGCTTTATCACAACTCTAGTCAGCGGTTAGAATAAGTAGAACAACTGGAATAAACCTTTTTCCTACTACTATTGTGTATGAATTATTCCACCTAACTAGTTGTTTATTTCTGACTATTTTTTGTTAATTCTAGTTAACAGTCGGAATAAAATTATTCCTATACTTGTTATTCTAGTTGTTTATTTCCGACTATTTTTTGTTAATTCTAGTTAACAGTCGGAATAAAATTATTCCTATACTTGTTATTCTAGTTGTTTCTGACTATCAAAACAATCAAAATAAGACTCTTTTGAATAGTTGGAATTAGCCTGGGAACAATGATTACAATTAGTTATAATTATAGAGGTGTAGATTGTTACTAGTATTTTCTCAAAGTGACCAAGGATTTTCTTGAGAAGAAATTTGTGTATATCGCAAGACATTTAAGAAAATACTTGTGATGTCTTCATGTTTTCTTGATGACATGCAATATAAGATTAGTTGGAAGCTATTTGTGATATCTTCATGTTTTCTTGATGACATGCAATATAACATTAGTTGCAATATTAACACAATAACATGATAACGTTTCCATTACAAAAGTTCTTTACCTTGACGCCTTCGTTGGTAACTTTTATTGTTCAATTAGCATACAGCTAAGCTGAATGAATGATTTGGGGAACACTGATATTAATTAGAGCTGCAAGGTAATGTCCCTACCAATATTTTTTCTACTCTGTGTGTAGTAGTAAGCTAGCAATTCTTTCATGAATTATAAAGACTAAGGAACCGGTGGTTAAAAGAAGGAACTATCTTCAGAAAGGTCCAGTCAATCCTTTTGGATGATTCTTAAAGAATGATATAAGGGACTGCTACTGACTAAATGCCATGTGGTATTTGGTATATTACAGTCATTCGTGAAAGCAGCAACAAATAATTGGACAAATTGTTTACACCGCACAATCAGGATGGAAGTATCAGTGTTTGTTGTATGATACATCTGATTCACAACAATATGGTTATGAAGTCGATAGTGGATTTCTTGTTATTAGAGAAGTTTACTGTGATAGGCAATGTTACTAGTAGCAAAGATGTGCTTCAAAGCACAGCAGGTTCATGAAGTATGGAGGTGGATAAGTTTCAGAGTTTCGAAGTGTAAGTATAAAGATGAAATAACAAATGTAGTTCAAATATAATATCAATTCTTAAATCTTAGGCATACGTAGAAATAAGACAGGCTGTATTCCTTCACAACCTTAATTTGCAACCACAATTTTAGGTTTCTCTCTTAATTGTTCAAGTATGAAATTTGTCAAATATTTGAACTCCTAAGTTCCAAGCTATGCTGGTGAAGTGAAAGTTGCATGATTTCCAAATTGGAGCTGCATGTACCCTGAAGACCATGCTGAATTTGGCTTCCAAACAAGCTAATCAAATCAAGTTTATTTTCCTAAGACATTAAAATATAAGTTGATAAAATCCTGACATAAGGTCTCTAGAAGTTGATATCAATATCTAACCGAGGGCATAATGTTAACATGCTAAGTTGATTTTTATGTTCCTACATTTTTTGAAACATTGATGGAGATGTTACACACAATTAATGTATGTTGGTTAAAATGGAGATGTGCATCAAGTATTTTATGTGATAAGAAGATAAAAGTTGAAAGTTAAATATTATAGAGCATCAATTCGAGCCGCTACACTTTATGGTTCTGGCTGTTGGATAGTTAATTATCAATGTATATAAAAGATGTGGATGAGTGGTCACACAAAGAAATATGCATAATGAGGTTATTAGAAACAATTTAGGAGTGGAACCAATAGATGACAAATGAGGGAAAACCATTTAAGATGGTTTGGATACATAGAAAGATGACCAAAGGAAGCTCTGCTCTAGTAAGAAGGTTTGAGAAACTAGACTGTGAAAATGTTAAAAGAGGAAGAGGAAGACCATAAAAGTGTTGGAAAGAAACAATAAAGAATGATTTAGCCTATGCTGAGTTAACTGTTAGCATAGCACATGATCGAGCTTTATAAAAATGAAAAATTCATGTAGCCAACCCCATCTAGTACGGGAAAAGGCTTAGCCGTTGTTATTTGTTACATTTTTTGACACCAATGCTATATTCGGGTTGTAGAAAGGAAATAAAAACTCTAAAGAAGTTCTTTCTAAAACCACTTAAAAATTCCATTTCCTTGAAAGTCATACAAGTATTTGGATGGAACTGTGGAATTGAAGTCCAACTTTGCCAAAATGCATGCCTTAATTCTGTTGAGATATGTTTTCATTCTCAAATTTCATTAGGTTGATATGCTTAGAACGTTAGATGAACATAGCCTAGTTTGAATAATCAAACAGTCATGACCATTAAATTTCCATGGCGCACTTTATTGCTATGAAGCACTGCGTATATTGTCAAGTTAATAACATGTGGCATGTTGTTGTTAAGTGGAATATTATAGCAAGAACAACGGATATGCCTCTTGAACTTGCCAAGGCGCATCCCCTGACCAAGTTAAGGTGCAAGAACCTTCACTGTGACCAATTTTCAGTTAATGACATTTATGTACTCTTCTTCATTCATTCAGTTTAATTGTTCTCGCCTAATAAAGTTTTATAATGCCCGATATGAGCTAGTAGTGTTGGTCATAGAAATACTTATGATTTGTCACTGATCGTTGGTTATCATGCAACATAGGTACTGCTGACAACACCTACAACTCCAACAAAACCAATGAAAGCTATTGTTGAAGCTTCCCAGGGATTCATCTACTTGGTAAGTTCCTTCTCAATTCGAAATTTGAGTCGTTTGTGGTTCTATCTGCCTCCTTCCTGACTTAAATATTTCAATGTGCTTACTGTTTCTTGGTTCCTTTTGTATGACATGGTTCAAATACTCAAGAGGTGGATACTGGATCAACTACTCGAGAGTCCTCATGTACACTAAGATTATTTGTCAACTAGGATTGTTAATAAAGGAGAAAGTAAAGCACTTACAATAGGCTGAAACTACAGATGCTGTCAATGGCATTGTGATATCACAACGTACTTATGTGAAAACGCTGCATACTTTTCTTTCCTAAGATAGCAGCCTTTGAACCTCACAACGTAAGCGCAACTCTGTAGCGGCATATTTTGAATAAAGTAAAAAATGAAACTCCTATAGGTTGAAATAACGGATGTGTGCTCAGTGGCAATGATGTCATGGCATATATTTAAATGAAGAAGCTTTATACTTCATTTTTGTCGAGGTAGCTATCTTTGAACCTAACATCACCATTTGCAACACATGTAAGCTTGACATTTCATTTGTTTATTTGCTCCAGCATATGTACTATCCTCTCTCTCCCTCTCTCTTTCTCTCTCCCTCTCTCTCTCTCACTCTCATTTAGTTGTTCCTTTTCTTTTTATTAGTAAGCTCCATTAAGAAGATTATTTATGGTTTGACGTTAGCTTTTTTGTTTGAACCCAAACATCAATCTGATAATCAGAGGTGAATGTGAGCTCCACTGTCATGATGACCTTTGGTAACAAACAAAGCTAAAAATCGGATAATCAGAGGTGGGTGTGGAGCCTGTGGGCTTCACTGTCGTGATGACCTTTGGTAGCAAACGAAGGTTTGTTTAGCTAGGGGCTGGTTTGGTGATTGATAGTTGAGATATAATCCGATATGATGGATAATGAGGCTTCCATTGTGCATGAGTTACTTTACTGGACTTTAGGCAGGCCAGGCCATAGTTGGGTGAAAGTTTCAGACCATACCCTCACAGCGTCTTCAAGACTGACTCGTTCTCATGGTTGGATTATCTGATATTCTGGTGGTGCTTGCCTATTGCTTTCCTGACCCTTTTGGTGATGATTTCTTCAGGCAATAGACTTGAACTTTTCCAGTTGTGGCAGGGTTCTTGATTAGATTTTTAACTTCATATTGCATTTCCTTTTCTAGCCGACCCCGTCTAGTATGGGAAAAGGCTTAGTTGTTGTTGTATGCATTTCCTTTTCAAGGAACTTTAAACACTTGGACTAATTTAATTTATGTAAATGTAACCTATTTGCTTCATGAATTCCATCTGATTTTCGCTTCTTCAACTCAAATGGTCTACGTTCTTATGGCATATACCTCTGACTTTCTATCTGATCTTCTAGGTGAGTTCAACAGGTGTCAATGGTGCTCGTTCTTCAGTAAGCCTGAGTGTGCCGACTCTTCTGAATGATATAAAAGCGGTATTTTGTTTTTTGTCATTATCTAGACTTCAGCTTTGATTGTGCTCCTATTTGTGATGCTATGATATATCAATATCTCGATCATATTTCAATGTAAACATGATTTATGAGCAGTTCAGTTCTTTTATATTCAGATACTTCAGTGACATTGCTGAAAGTTCTCCCTGTCTCCCTTTTCTCCCCTTCTTTCTATGCGGCTCTCACTTTGACTTCCTCTATCCACTACCATATGAACCTAGTGTTCATTACACTTTCTGCTTTGAAGTAGAGCTCTGCTATAAAGGCTGGATTACTAGTAAACTTGTCTGGCTATCTTTTACATACTGGAGACTGGCACATGCTTCAAAACACTCTGTATAAGCTTGAACTCAAGTTATATGCTGATAGAAGCCATTATAGATGTGGTTTGTGGGCATGGATAAGATAAATTAGTGTAGTTACCAAGTCTCATGGGAAAGGTTGATGTCTCATAAATCAGTTTAAGCCACGGATCAAATTGAGCTGGATCATGTCATTGAAGGGTTTGTTGAAAATCTATTGGTAATATTGAACCTTGGGGTTCGTTCTGCTCTCATTTTCCTTACTCGTGATAATAGTAAGGAAGGTTGTTCATGGTGGTCTTTGTTTTCTTATTCATTACAATGATTGAATATGGATATTAAAGCTGTACGTATGACTCAGTCCTGGTTCCGGAACAAAACGAATCCACCATCTTGTTGTGCTCATATGCCTGTTTAGAGATTGCTTGATGCATGTTAACCCTAGGAATTTACGATGCTTTCTTGTTGGTCGCAGATATCAGGATGAGGTGTTGATGGAGTTATTGTGGGGAGTGCTATGGTTAAAGTATTGGCTGAAGCAAAATCTCCTGAGGAAGGACTGAAGAATCTTGAGACATTCACAAAGTCCTTAAAGGCATCTCTTCCGTAATCAATACAAGTTTTTGGTGCCCTAGCGAAACATCAAGTTATTATTTTTCAAGTTGTGTGGCCAATCACATCGGTGAGGAAGGTTGGTTTCGAAGCCTAGCAGATGTCTAAATTATACCAAGCTAGTTTAAGATACGCACATTGCAATTTTTCTTTCAATATAACCTCCCAGCTCTCTTTCCAGTGAATTATGATGCTTATCATGTCACATGAATCTGAAGGTGTCATGTAAGCGATAAATGGGTGGCATTCGCCTGGCTTAAGAAATCCACATTTGCACCACCATCTAAACATGTTCGAAACAAGCTGTCGGTAAATATACTGGTTCCTGCATCTGTTTGTCCATCTCTTTTCAGCAAGGCGTATATTTCTTTTAACAGAGTGGTTTACTTTCTCGTGTCACATAGACACTTCTACCAGGGTGCTGTACTTGTATCGGACATGCCGGGACTCGATTCTCCTGTGTCTAACTCAACGCCATCTATTTTAAATATTTTTCTTTGTCACCAAGTTACTAAAAGAAAATTGATCGATTCTTAATAGTTAATTAACCTGCACAAATGGTAATCTAGATTGTCAATTGTGTGTAATATGTCTCCCCACACTCATAAATTTTGATAATTGCAGGTTCAGCACTCACACTCCTGTCCCCACGTGCACAGATTATCCTTGATAACAAATTCGTGAATTATGCTCAGCCTCTAGTGAGCTACACCCTTTCTCTTTCTTTCCTTGACATCTTTGTACCGTCCCAGTTAGAGGTATATGTATATGTTTGGTGAGTTCCTGAATCAGCAGCTTCTCTGCATTTTCACCTACTTTAACGTTATTGTGAATTATACAAGCACCAAAGAAAGCACCTAACCTTTGGGGCATTCTTTGATATCAATCAGTCTGTCTCCCTCATCACCCTGCATGGCCTAATAATTATATATATAGAAAGAGGGAGAGAGAGATCATAGTCTATGTACACACCCCATTCATAATTAAATCTACTTTATCATTTCAATTATTTGATCTTTGAGACAATGATTGATTTAATAAAGCAAAAGGCAGTTAATGCAAAGTGTAGAACGGTGTGTTTCATTTTTAAATTCAATTCTCTACCATTGATCATGTGAATTGAATGGTGAAAATGTTTAAGTGGATTGGAGTATTAAATCTTCATGAAGATTTCAGTTCTATCTCTAAGGGTTGAGATATTTAAGGATTTTTTTAGCATGAATGAGAGTGCATAGACTATTCTCTCTCTATGGTTGGGTAAAATCCAGTTTAGACAGCCGGTCAATATAAACTTTTAAAAAAAAATCAACATTACGGATTCATGGCAGACCTATTGATGATGGGCAACTGGAGGTGGCCGTCTCACCCGAAATCACAAAAAGGAACCAAACATCGATACGATCAGTTGAATTTTTTTTAAAAGTTTATATTGACCGACTGTCTAAACTGGTTTTTACCCAACCAGACTTCACCTCAGTCCAGAATATATATATACATATACATATATACATATATATATATATACATATATATATATATACATATACATATATACATATATATATATATACATATACTGGATTGTATATATGAAGGTGTATATGCAGGTACAGAAGCAAAAGGGCATCTAAGCCAGGGTACCAAATTATCAACATCTAAATAGGTAAAGCTGACACCTTGAAATGTACAAGGTACGTGATAGTCATTCCTAACGTCATCCACAAGACCATGATGGAACTGGCAAATCTAAACCAAAAGTAAACCTTTTCCCATATAAGTAGTGTCAGCTACATGGATTCTCCATTGTGCCATTCTGCTCAATCTTGTGTCAGTCATTTAATAAGATACTTACGAAAAAGTGTAGTAGAATGAACAAAAACAAACCTGCAGAGGGCAATGTGGCAGTTTGAAGCATGAGAAATAAGAAGTATGATCAGTCCCAGAGCTGGATGAACAAAGAAAACCAGTGGAATTGAGAGGAATGCCACAGAAATGGTTGGATTTCCATGTAGGACACGGACAACCTGATTAAGAATATAAAAATATGAGAAAAGTGTTACGATTGTCTACTCAAGGACATCACCACATTTGCTGTCCTGCAATAGCACACAAATTTGGAGCCTTACATGGAGGCTAATGAGCTATGCTGATGTACTGAAGATGGAAGCACTCTTACAGAACATACATACAGACACGGACACATGCAAATGTTCACGCTCACAAACATATAACTGAAACTGAGACCAGACATTTTAGGGGTTCATGCAACAACATACTCATGAAATACAAAATTTGAGATCAGCATTATAATAATACTTGAGTTCGTGAAATGTCACATCTTTTGATACAAAAAACTTCTTTGAAATTGGATCATAACACCTATATCTTTTCTGAAATGGAGAATAACCGATAAATACATACTTCAATGCTCTAGAGTCGAGTTTGTATCTATTGTGATGATGCACATGTACATAGCAAACACACCCACAGACTCTAGGTGGTAAATTAAATAGTTTCTCATTAGGAAACAATACCTGAAAGGGTATCTTCCCTTTAAGAACAACCAAAGGGTGACCTGTTTATAAGATATATGGGCTGTAAGAATTGTTTCTCCCATAGATATTTTGGAGTAGAGCCTGCAATCATTAAAGTTCGAGTTACCTCCAAGATGCGCATGTTCTTCCTTTCTCCTACCCGATTCTGTTGTGGTGAATAAGCACATGATGTCTGATGTATAATCCCATGTTTCTCAAGTAGCTTTTCAACGCAGTTGATGTGAATTCATCTCTATTATCGGATCGAAAGACCTTGATTTTTGCTTGAAATTGCTTCTCAATAAACTTGTGGAACAATAGAAATATCATGCCAACCTCATCCTTAGATTTCAGCAAATAAAGGATAGTAAAGCATGAGTAATCATCTATAAAAGAAAAAATATCTATGTCGAGTAATGGCAGAAATTGGGCAAGGGTCTCATACATAAGAGTATATTAGATTAAAAGGATTTTGAGTTCGTGATACACTTGTAGGAAAAATAGTTCGAACATGCTTTCCTAATTGATATGCCTCACACTCAAGACTAGCACTCATAAAAAACTCTATTGATTTTGGTATTATGGCTTGAATCGTCTGAACTGGTGGATGTCCAAGACGTTGATGCCATAGTGTTAACTCTATCTCACTTTACGTAGAGAATGCATTAGCTACTATATCTTCGTGTTTTCCTCCATGTATGTAAAGTCCTCCACTCTTTCTATCAAATCCAACGATCCTTTTCGTCCTTTGTTCCTAAAATACACAAGAAAATACGAAGAAGTGTACAACATAGTTCATCCTTGAAGTTAATGCACTAATCGACAAGAGATTCATCAAAATATTTGGAACATAAAGAACAAAATCTAATACTAAGTGTTGTTCACAACTTTCCTCTTCCCTTACCGAGATAAAGGAATTATGAGCAATCTTTACTTTATCATGCAATTCGTCATAATCAAATAGCCTCTCTTTAAAATTTACCATGTGTTTCGATGCACCTGATCAATAACCTAACAAATATGTTGTGGAGATTCTAAATTAGAAATATTACCACTGAGCCCTGCTATATCACTCGGCATAGTAGCCATAGTAGCATGAATGCTATCCGATAAAGGTGGTGCAACAACTGTAGTCTCTGTAAGTCATCATTCTAGTCTCACTAAGATCATTTTAATTGCCTCACTTATATTTTTTGCTCCAATCTCCTAATTGCCTTCAAATATAGCTTCATTTTTCACATAGTTAGGACGATCAATTAATTTTCAGCATTGTTTCTTACTGTATCGTGGTTTGCCACAGTGTGTGCATTTTACAACTTCTCTGCCATCCATGGGGCTGTCTCCATGACTTCTACCCTTGAAGCTACCTCTCCCTCTCAATGGCTGGTTATAGCCTCTTCCAAGGAATGTTATTTTTTTCAGGGTTAGGAGTTTAGATCTTCTTATCTAATCAGCAATAAGTAGACAGTGCCTAGTGTGGGCATTTCCTCACTTGCTAGAATAGTATTCTTTACATTTTCATATTCAGATGAAACTCCTTTTAAAAGATCAAATACTTTACGTTTTTCAAATTCATTTGATCCTTCCTTTGTGCACTCCTTAAACTAAATCATTGTAAAATAAGATAGCTCATCCTAGAGGCTCCTTAATTCAATGTAATTTTTGCTAATAGGCTTTGGCCCCAACCTGCACTTCTAAATTTTTTAAAGGAGTTCATATTCCTTTATTATATTTTAATTTCGAGAATAAGCCTCTCTTGCAATTTCATTGGCAGTTTCGAGGTATAAGAACGATCTTCCAAAGTTAGGCATCATGTAATTAATTAGTCATGCTGCCACTAGGGCGGCTTCCCTCTCCCATCGTGGGTACTCAAGGTTAGGTCAGGACTTTCATTGTGTCTATTAAGTATTCGGTTTTCCCTTTAACTTTCACTCCAAATAAGAATCTTGACTATTCAAGATAGTTTTTCCTATCTAACTTTATATTTGTGATGACAAATGAGTCACCTCTATCAGCCATTCCTGACCGATCTGCCATGTTCTTGTATTTCTTTAAGAAAACAAGTTAGATCATACTTGTTTTATGGTTGAACGTGGAATAGAATGCGCAGAAGACATATCGGTTGAATAATAGTCCTTCTTTAACACCATGTTGATTGAAATCGAGCACCAAATCATCAAGGAAAAACAACAATAGTTAATGGAAGATGGAATGACAGCCTGCCCTACTTCTATGGAGTCAGGGGCTCCTATTTTATTCCCCTTTTCTAAATCTCACCAAATCATTAAGGAAAAACAACAATAGTTAATGGAAGATGGAATGACAGCCTGCCCTCCTTATATGGAGTCAGCGGCTCCTATTTTCTTCCCCTCTTCTAAATCTGACCTAATGACCAAGATTACACTTATATACACTTTATAACTTGAAAGACTATTCTACCCTTATTTGGTGTAAGCATAATGGATTTAACATAGCAATTTAAAAACCCTTGGGGGAGCATGGTGTTTAGATATATGTAACTGAATTTATAAAGGTGTGGGCCTGTCCAATACTAAGTGTGGCACCCTATTAGAAGTATTTATGTATATATGTATATGTATATATATCGTGAAGTTGCCGTAATTGATCTACCATGCAAATGTTCTCAATCACGGGAAGGACGTCGATATGAGGTGGATTATTGGCGAGGGCATAGGATGGCAGGGATAAGAGCTACGTAAGAGACCAGGTATGCATTTCCAATGCCTTAAGCGTACCATGAAAGGCAAAATTGGTCGGTGTCATTACACTTGAGCCTTCTGGGTTCCTTAGGGTGTATACGGTACAAGGTTTCACAAAAACTGGATCTTGATTTTTGGTACTCACAATTCCAGGTATTATTATACATTAAAAGCGAAACCTATCATTGGTGTTAAACTGTGGTGGTATAGGTCCAATTTGAGTCAATGAGCACCAAGAGAAGGATGGGCTACAAAAATTAGACCCAAGGGCTTCATGAAAACTCAAACACCTTCTCTCTTCTCTCTAGTATTGTTATCCCACCTCACATGAAAACCCAAGTATCGATGTCACTTGTATATCAAACATGGAACCATGGTTCCTCCTTAATTATAAGCTCATTTAAGTCTAGGCTCCAAGTTGTAGTACCAAGGTCCTATCACCACGAATGGAACACACCATTAGGTCAATCACCACAAACGAAACACACCATTAGGTCATTACATTTAAGAGGGAACCCAAATAAGACACAGGCTCAAGGGAAGAAGACCGCCCGAAGATCATGGGCAGATCAAGGCTGCTTGCTATTAAGATTTACGTACCTCTTATAAACCAAAAGTCAGGTAACATCATCAACCACATGGAGCTCGCATTTGGTTGCTGGTACAGTAGTGTCACCATTACATGTATTATACATGGTTTGGTTGCACAAAGATTAAAACATTTTTTAAGGCAAGTTCTTCAGTTGAAACCTATTCTAGGAGGGTTTCACAAATTACCGGTTTTGGGTCCCCAAAATCTTACAGAATTTTGGGTGTGTGTATCTACCGACAGGATAACACCACACGGCACCTGCAAACAGGATAACACCGTACGATAGACATGCATACAGCGGCATGTGTTAGGGTAACACCAACCAGTTACACAACACGGTAGACGACCACATACCGGCATGATTACACCACACGACGGACGACCACCTACCAGCAAGGTAACACACCAAAGGGCATACATGCATATACACAGGCAAGGTACCTAATGGCATACGGGCATCTACCGATAGGGTAACACTATATGGCAGATGAGCATATACCAGCAATGCAAGACCACATGGAAGACGAGAAGCTACAGGTAGGGTAAGACAACATGGAATACGAGCACCTACCAATACGGTAACTCCAAACTTTCAAGTTGAAAGCTATGCTGGGCGGCTCCAGAAGTTTGGAGCTACAGAGTTTCTATTGAAAATTTACCTAAAAGAGTTGGTATGAATTTCTAAATATTTGATACCATGATACCATATGATGGGGACATCAACTCTAACTGGTTGACTTTGAACTCGGGCACCAAAACAGGTTCAAATGACTTTATCCCAAACTCAACCATTGACTCGTGTTTCAATAATACAATGGGATGAGTTAAAGGGCTCATGATTAAATCCAAGACCTGTCTCACACCAAGATGGAACACTACCTTTCGTAATTTAACATATCTTCATCCAATTGAAGTTGAAGTCATCCATTTCTATTCTAGTGAAAAACCTAATGTAATTGAAGACGCTCCAACACATTCTGAAATTGTCATGAGTCAAGTCTATGAAAATTGCATTACTTGGCTTAAACCCAAGTAGTCTCAATATGTCAAGTCAAACCCACTTTTTTTCTTTATTTTTTACCTATAATAAGGCCCATATTGTTGGTCATATTTCCTTTGTTATTTTCAGTACCGGGGATGTGTTTAGTAAGTTTTGTAGAAAGGAAACCACAGTTAGTAGGCATTAAAAACTTTCCAAATCTCCAACATTAGGTTTCCTTGTACAAGGGATGTCCAATAAAGTCTATCCAACTCTACAAATACTCTCTTTAGATTGGTGTTGGAGGGCATCTTGTTCAGTCATTTTTAAGAAAATAAAAGTCCAGCAAGTTTAAGGCTCCTTTCCAAGGCCTTTTTGTCCCTTATTATTCTTATCTAAGTCTTGTGCGAGGCTTAGTGGGATGTTGTTGGCGTGATCCTTATCGTGGATTTGTGATGGATTGCTTCAACAAACCCAGCACACATCACCATATGTATTACCTATATACTACATATTGTATATTGTATATATATGTATTATATATACAGTTAATGATTAAAATAATTCAGGCTCAACAAATTCTATTTGTTCTCTTTGTCCTTGTGAGGCTTATTTCTGAGCACGAGTCATTGAGACGTGGATAAAAAAATCATTGGGATTATATCACACTATTTATTAGGGGAAAGAAACTTCATTACACTACACCACGACCAAGAAATCCAAGAGAAGAGCACAAGTGAGCCACTATGATTAACTATGTATAAGCGCTTCTGTTTTGTCCAACACAAAAAACCCTTGGAATCCACCAGAGCAAGAGTAAACTTCACAGATGCTGCATTTTTTTATCTCTGCTTTTCCTCTAACCAGCCCAAGGCTAAGGATGCCCCAAGCCGTGTTAGGCCAAGACCTCTCTCTTGCATTCATCAATAAGATCCTAACCCAAGTAACCCTTGCCTCCCATGCCATCCTCTTATCCCAACGAGTGCCCCACTCCAGCAAGAGTCTTAACCCTACCTCAGCCTCCCTCTCTCCCTCTTCATATGAGAGATAAACCTGAGCCAGGATCACATGGGGGTCTGATACGAAAGGGTTCTTACAGCAGCATTTCTGCAAGAGCTCGGCTGCTTTCTCATTTGCCTGACCTATTTCATAAACAACCTCCCAATACAAGTCCCTAGCCTCAATTTGATCCTCTGTCCGCAAAATCTTTGTGCAGTTCTCAAATATTGGTGGTACTACAAGATCCAGTTCTTCTATTCTCTCACTAAAGAACTCACCTTTTTCACCGTTGATCCTGTTAACACCTTCATCATGCCTACTATCTTCTTGACCATTGTTCTTGATCGCTATTGGGACCAGTTTTAACATTTTCAATTCCTTTATCATCTCCGTGATAGTTAGTGGCAGTACAATCTTTCCCTCGTTCTCTTTCCGTGATGAATAGGGTCTCTTCCCTTACTATGAGGTTGTAGAGGGCAGCCGTTGTGGAGATAGCATTTATCCACAGCCCTGGCTTCCCGTCTTCCGGCCAGATTGGGTTGAATCTGTCGACAGACAACTGGAACCTGCCATTCGTATTTCCACAAAGTGCGTCCTCCTATCCGAAGTATGTAAAGGGAAATTGGTCATTTTCATCTTGTAAAACGTTACGTTACGTACACACAACTTATAACGGAAAGCCCTAACGCGAAAACTAGAAAGATGAAGCCGTTTATACTATTGATACAACCTTCTTCTTCAAGAAACCCGGTTTTACTTTACAAAACTGTTACTGGATGAAATTACGAAAATACTCAGATATTTTTAAGCAAAAGATAATTTTGCCCATATATGATTGAAAATTCACAGTTTTGCTATTATGCAAAAAGATAGTACTACCCCTATCCTTTTAAGAAAATTAAAAAACAGGTTGAAGAGTATAATTACACTTCTACTCTCAATTAGTAATGAATTTTATAGAAAAATCAGGTACCTTTTTACTATTCCGTTAAAGTCTTTTTAAAATATTTCAAAATAGGAAAGAAGGACAAAATTCTTGGTTTGCCCTCAAGTTTTTGAGAAATTTTAGTGGCACAACATAAAGGAAAAAAATATTATTTCATCCCTTGGTTGGTTATAAAATAGAAGAATCAAGTTAAGAGTTTTTCTCAATTGATATCTAAGTATCAACTGAAATTAATCACATGTACTTGGAAATATTTTTAAATTATTACTTATATATTATTACAAATTGGTGTAGTCTACTAACACATATGGTTGGTTGTTTTATTTTTTTAGACTGTTCTATTGTTATTTTTGTCAAACAGACTAAAATGACTCCAAGATTTGTGTATCAAAGTTGGAAAAAATAGAAAAACTCAATGGTCTAAATTTTTTCAAATATGGGAAAGACGTATCCCTTTAGTACTTACACGTGTAAACTATGTTTTAAAGGAGACAGTTCTATGACTTATTCCAACTACAACGAAAGAGAAAAAAAGAAGCATACAAAAACATTCCTTAGAGATGATACGATAGCCAAAACTATAATGTTAAGCTATATGGATGATGACCTAATTAGGATATTTAAAGAATATGAGACTACAAAAGAGTTATTTGATTCAATAACAGCTAAATATAATACTACAACTAAACTATATGTTGAATTATTAATACAAAGTACAACTCCTACAAAATGAAAAAAGAAAATAATATAGTAGAACATATAAACCAAATATTAGTAATGGCAAGAGACTTAGCTGTAACAAAGTCGGTCATCCTCGAGGTTATGCAAATATCAACTATCTTGAATAGTCTTTTCCTTCATGAAATAAGGTTGTCACAACCTTGAGATTAGGAGGTAAAACAAACATTTCTAAATTACCCCTTAAACTAGTAATTGAACAATAACACATAAACAAAAATAAGGACAAGTTGTTAGTAGATCAAGAAGAGATTGGGACAAGCTCTAGGCCAAATGAGAAAAGAATAAACCAAACAAAAGATTTGGCAAGAATAACAAGAAAGGTGGTCAAACTTTTAAGAAATCACAAGAAACCTTTTCTCGGGTCAAGTGCTTCAACTATGAAAAAATGAGATAATACAAGAGAGATTATCGCAACAAAAAACTAGCGATGAAAACACCCAACAACACAGTCAATCGGAGAAGCTAAACATATCTATGTGGTCTCAGAATGCCTTTACATAGATCACCCAATATTTGGTTGGTGGATTGACTCTTGAGCAATAAGACATATCTCGAAGAACAAAGAATGGACTATGGACCTAAAGGAATATAAACCAGGAAAACATAAGATGTATACGGAAAATAACACATTTTCAGATGTCCTTGGTGTCGGGTCCTTTAGGATTCATGTACAAGACACACATGTTGTTTTAACTGATGTACTAATTGTGCCAACTATAAAACATAATTTGGTCACAGTCCCTACCTTGGTTAAAAAGGGTTTTAAAGTCAAGTTTGTCCCTATCAAGAAAATCATAGGGAAGCATGGAAGGATAATCTTCTAAGGATTCTTTGATATTGAACAAGGTTCAAATTAAATAAAAGAGAATGATCTACTTATATTGATTGTGCATTTAATGTTGACGTGAATGTATGACATAAACTCATAGGACATATAAGTCTGAAAAAGTAAAAAAAGTTATCGAACTTTGACTTATTGCTATGATTTCAGGAAAACACTTTTGATAAATGTAAAGCATGCATACAAGAGAAAATGATAAAAAAGATATTTTCTAAGGAAATAACAAGGGCAACAACCTTATTAGAGATCATTCACACTAATTTATGTGGACCTTTTAAGGTAAGATATTATCGTGAGAAAATATATTTTATAAACTGAAGATGCAACTCCATTAATCTCTCAGGTGACGAACTGAAGCACGATCAGATTTTGCCCATCAAAGTATTTGTCGCAGAAGTCAACTATTGTCATTAGAAGGAAGATGACGACAAGTCGGTGCCGCACCAAGACGTCCTCGTTGGTTCTGATGTGCTTCATCATGACACCCTCTACTAGAAGGACTGCCTAAAACTTCTTCATCCATGCAAGAAAGTGGTTGTCTTTTGATGCAGTTTCTATGCGATTATGTACCATGATTGAGGTTTCATCAGTATCATTTCTAACTAGAGGCCATGTGGCATCGATTCGGGTTGGGTCATGATTGTGACTCATATAGGTGTGACAAAGAGAGGGTTTGTGCGAGCGAGAAACCAGAGGCTCCCTGGTCTCTTGTTGCTTTTACCCTTCCATCTTAAGGTATAGACACTAAGGGGCAAAACCAAAATCTCCCTTGTTGTGGTGAGCTACCGACGTAGAGACTCTAATGATGGTTGGATTTCTTGCACCCAAAAAGGTACATTCTTTCTCTTCTCTTTTTCTTTTTGTGTATAAGTGTAGTGATTTGTTACATATATCCTATTATAGAAAGCCTCATATTTTGTGTTTGAATCATAAAATATGTATTTCTCTCATTTTTTATTTTTGTTTTGCAGAAAACTAAATACCTAGGGTCAATTTTTCAAAGTGATGGAAGAATTGATGGAGATGTTACACATAGAATTAATGCTGGTTGGTTAAAATGGAGAGGAGCATCAGGTATTCTTTGTGACAAGAAGATACCATTAAAATTAAAAGGTAAATATTATAGAGCAGCAGTTAGGCCTGCCATGTTTTATGGTTCTGAGTGTTGGGCAGTTAATCATCAACATGTACAAAAGATGTCTGTGACAGAAATGAAGATGTTGAGATGGATGAGTGGTCATACAAGAAAAGACCGTATACATAATGAGGTTATTAGAAACAAATTAGGAGTGGCACCAATAGAGGATAAAATGAGAGAACATCGTTTAAGATGGTTTGGACATATAGAAAGAAGATCAAAAGAAGAACCTGTAAGAAGGTTAGAAAACCTAAATTTGGAAAGTATTAAAAGAGGTAGAGGACGACCACAAAAGTGTTGGAAAGAAACAATAAAGAATGATCTAGCTTATTGGGAGTTAACTGCTAACATGGCACACGATAGAGATCTGTGGAAACAAAGAATCCATGTAGCCGACCCCGTCTAGTATGGGAAAAGGCTTAGTTGTTGTTGTTTGTTGTTGTTGTAGAAAACTAAAAGGAGTAGCAATCACTATGATGAACAAGATTGACGGATGTATGTCTATGGAGATCTCAAAACTGATGAAGGTGGTTTATTGGGTTACCAATAATGGTTAGAGGAGCACCCACACAAACAATAAAGATAAGTTTCTTATCACCTATTCATCTATTTGCTTAATGTAGATTATTGAAAAAAGAGTTTAAAAAAGTTGTTCTCGACTAGGAGAAAAAGAAGAAAAGAAGTTTATGAATCTTTTATCTATGCTCCCTTTGTGTTTATAAATAATATCTCTCTTACATCATGCTATTATGTTTCTAGAACAAGAATCATACTTGTAGATCTCGATGGACAACACATTGAGATAGTTGTGAATCGTCAAGAAAATGCTCTAATACTAATGAAAAAAGATTAAAACAAATTGAAGCCATAAAAAATAGAACAAATAAGAAATATTGCTCATGAACTCACTTCTCTTCGAGAAAGATTTCAGGCAGCGGGTGTTCAATACGATAGTTATTGCTCTTTTATGATCGATCTCGTATTTATATTTTTATTTATACATTCCCCTTTTATATATTTCCTTTTTTGGTTTTCTATTTCACTTTTGAGACTATGTGGCTCCATGTGTTCTACACTACTTATAAAAAATAAAAATAGTTTTGAGATCTCTTGATCATCAAGAGGGCCCTATCTTTTCAGATTTTGTAGGAGTACTCATGTAAGCCTAATGCAACCACTTTTATCTTACAAAGACATCATCTACTTATCTTTTCTGCTACGTATTCATGGTTTTTGCAGCATGTGCATGTTTGCAACTAATAGTAAGATGAACCTATTTCTTCCACTAACACACAAAGATTATTAGCTCTCTCATTATAATGCAAATAACCTTTATTATCACTTAAGCTTTATATTCTCCACATAAGGTATCTTAACTATGTCTAAGAATTTCTTTTTTTAGTTTGTCAATGAGCTTTCTTCTATGAATTTTCTCTTTCAAATAAAATTTTTTCATGGCACCTTTCCGAGCCTTCTTTTTTAAGCCTCTTCATAGTTTTGTGGCTCCGATAAGAATAAATTAATATTATAAGTTGGACTTTTCACTTCTCTTGGCTACCCATCTATGTAGTTCTCTAAAAGATGACTTTAAGGGGATATGTGTATGTAGACAAGTCCACCAGGGACCGGTTATGGTTTAGAAACTACTAGTTCTTAGGCGGTTCAAATTTTAATATCAAAACCGCCCTGAAATCAGTTGACTTATTTTTTTGAAAGGGCAGGTGTAAGTATCCTCTGTGAATTAAAACTCCCCACCAACAATAATGGTGGGAGAGCCTTGTTTTGTTGTTGAGCTAAGAAGAAGTTGGTGATAGTTTGGTTTTCCATGTTGTTTTTAAGCCCTTCCTTTCTTGGAATACAAGAGACGTAATGCACACTTTGGGAGTTGAACTCCCTACCAGAGTCAAGGATGTGTAGTACCTTACCTTTAAGTGAGTAGGACATTGATGATAAAGATTATCTAGAAAAATATTTAAACAATATCGACGGTTGGGAACACTCATTTCTCATTTTCATTCCAAGCCACTTTCTAAAAATTATGAACCATAATAAGAGGGTCAGTTTAAACGACCCTAAATTGGACGTGTCTATGCATGTGGATTGACTCACCCATTTCGGGTCAGTTTAAACGATCCTAAATTGGACGTGTCTATGCATGTGGATTGACTCACCCATTTCACTCTATATCTTTCTTGTGTATAGATATGGTTGAACCAGACCAAGAACCAATTGGAATCAGAACTGGTGAAATCATAACTAGATCTAGAATGGGAGATCACCCTGTTTAATGTCGATTCCACCCTCTATAGAACTCAACTAAGTTAGAGCTAGAATTGTTGGTTCCATATATTTAAATTTTTTTTTCAAAATTTCAAATTCTATGTGGTTTTGGTTAGTTCTGAGCAGTTTAGGGCTCAACGTGAAAACATAATTGGAGCCAGCGGATTTGAACTGGGACTAGAATCGACTCAGTTCCAGTTTGGAACTAATTCTTGGTTTCGGGAACTTAGGCGATCTCTTTGGGCCGTTTTACCTGCATCTATAGCTTGTAGTTTCTTTGATGTTTGTTTTTCAATAACTTAAATATGAATCTGCATCCAAGTTTGACAATTTCATCAAAGACCACACAATTAGGAATCTTCAATTCTTTCCTATGAAGAAAAATTGTTCTGCAATGTATTGGAATTGAATTTGAAATACAAGATTATTCATGGTTGATTTGGACTTCAATTGTGGTTTACAATGGGTTAACTTTCAAAACCTTTTCACTTTATGAGCAAAAGTAAGGTCAAAGTTCTATACACGATCCTCAAACAATACCAATGCAAACACTAGAACTTGTGAGGGTGCAACAACTCTCAAATATCATACATAAACTTAAGAACTAAGTGTTGTAATTTGAGGATCCCTCACAGAGTCATCCTTCTTGAACTTATAGGGGAATCACCTTGGAACTTGAAGGAAATGACCATGAAATTAGAAATTGGATCAAATCCACTATCCAATATCTCCTTGAACCTAAATCCAAAGTCCATTGATTTGATTATTCATACACAAAATAAAACTCAATGGAATATTTGCCTTATATATGTCAACAAAATCGCAACCTAAAAATGATCATGAATTAAGACAAAATTGGATTTGGTTTTGCTAGAATCACATATTCTCATCTCCATAACAAGTTAAATTGAATGATTTTCGGAGTGAAGAACCTTGGGAAAAGGGGTATCCCATTTATATTTATATATATCTTATAAGGAAAATGTATAATGGTGCACAAACATGTTTAGGGACTTGTGAAAGAATAATGGATTTCTTTGAGGTTAATATTGGATTACATCATGAATGAACTTTATGTCAATATCTATTTAGCTTGATTATTGACGAGTTAACAAAACATATTTACAATGAGGTATCGTTTTGTATGTTATCTATAGATGACATTGTGTTAGTGGACGAGTCTAAGGAAAAATAACTGGAAATAAAAATTATAGAGAGAAACATTGAAAATAAATACTTCTAACTTAGTAGAACTAAGACAAAATATATGAAATGTAGGTTTCATCGTTTGGTTATTATGTCATAGAAATTAAGATTACATTGCATCCCTCATAAGAAAAGTTTTTCGATACCTAGGTTCAACTTTACAGAGTGATGAGAAAATTGGAGATGTTATATATAGATTTAATGCAGATTGGTTAAAGTGAAGAGGTGCATCAAGTATTTTATGTGACAAGAATATACCATTAAAGTTGAAAAGTAAATATTATAGGGCAACAATTAGACTACTTATACTATATAGTTTTAAGTACTGGACTGTTAATCATTAAGATATGTGTGACAAAAATGAAGATGCTAAGATGAATGTGTGATCATACATGAAAGACCGTATATGTAATAAGGTTATTAGAAACAAATTGGGAGTGACAATAATAAATGAGAAATGAAGAAAATTTGTTTAAGAATATTTGGACACATGGAAATATGATCAAAAGAAGTTTCGGTGAAAAGGTGCGAGAAATTAAATTGTAAAGATGTTAAAAGAGGAAGGAGAAGACCACAAAAGTATTGAAAGGAAACAATAAAGAACGATCTAACTTATGTTGAGTTAACTATTAATATAGCACGTGATCAAGTTCTATGGAAACAAAGAATCCATGTAGTCGATCTCATCTACTATGAGAAAAGGCTTAATTGTTGTATTTCTGAAGTGAATTGAGTAAGTTTCTTACTTTTTGCTATTTGACAAACGTGGTAAGGAATAATCTGCTAATTCCTTTGGTCAATGTCTTGCAATGTACTCTTTAGTAACCTAAAGAAAGGAAAATTTAATCTCTAACACTTTTGTAATTAAATGCTTATACTATTTAGATAAATAAAATATGAATCTTCATATGAGAGATATTTGGAGTAGGGTTGGCACGGACTCTTTGAAATGAGGTCTCTCTATGCTGTCTCAAAGCATAAAAAGATGGGCCTAGCTTCCCTTGGATGTGGCTTGAGCAGTTGAATTTGATGACTTACCCTTGAATTTCACATAACATAGAGAACCTATACACCAAAATTCAAATTTTGATACGACAACAGAACGATTTCAGATCTAACTAATGGGAATAAGATCCAACTTGTATTTATTTAATTCCCAACATGATTGGTTGTTTTGGTCCGCTTGTGCTCTGCATCTATGGGTCCACCAATTTGGATTCTGGTTCCACATTAGGGGATGCTAGTTGGGTTTAATGCAAATCCAACCCATATCAAACCCATTAAGGTCAGGGTTTGGTAAAAACTAAACAGATCTATTTATCTATTTGGGTCCGATTTACAAGTTTCATTGATTTATGGAGCAGGAGAATTGTTGACGAAAAAAATTATACCTACCCAAATACAACCGGATTCAGACCCAGAAAATTCATTGCAAAACTTTTCAAAAACTATTATGTTTCTAGTATCCCATCATGGCCAACTCAGATTTGGCCCACCGGTTTGAACCAAAACCGAACCTGTCCGCAACCCGGCTGGTTTTGGGGCTGGCAAAGCTGAACCTAGGAATTCGTGGTTCAGATCGCTGGTTTGGGTTCCATTTTCTATTTTTTTGGATTTTTTTATCTTTTAGTTTTCAGTTGGTCTTTGGTTCAAACTGGAACAAGAACTGAAACTGAAAGCGGCGGCTGAAATCAGCCAGGTGCATTCTGTTCTTGGTTCTGGAGAAATCGCGGGTACCTGTATGTCCTGAAGCCGACACGGCCCCATGTCTGGTTAAGAGATGTTACTAGAGAAAGATTTGGTATGGTTTGCATGATGTAAGATTTGATAGGGCCTACTTCTTGGTCTAGACGGGCGTCCGGACCAAAAAGCCTGGGTTTGACCACAGACTCCGAGCCGGTGATACCCACCTTGGTTGTGTTTGTGAGAGTCTCTTGTGCAGCAAGACTCTCTCCCTCCCTTCTGTGATTTGCGTCGTCACTCCATGTCGTCCGAGACCTCCACCGCTGCGCAAAGGAGTCATGCAGTGCCTCTCTCTCTCTTTTCTCTCTCTCTCTTTATGTGTGTCTCTCCGTCTCTCTCTCTCAGGTTTTCCTATCTTTGGTAGGTTGATTTGTTGGATTTCGTAGATTGGAGTGGCGTCGAGTGCCTCAATCAGAACGCCTCCTATTCTCTTGTGAATGCGCTCAAACAAGTGATTTCTCTCTCTCTCTCTCTCTCTCTCTCTCTCTCTCTCTCTCTCTCTCTCTCTCTCTCTCTCTCTCTCTCATGCCCGATGTCCCTGTCAAATTGGGTACTGTTTTTATTTTTTGGCATCTGTTGGGAAGTAGGAATACAGGGAGGCTAATGAACTATATCTGGCGAGTGATGCGGACGAACAACTTCTGATCTATATCCCTTTCAAACAAGTCATCAAATTACACTCAATCATCATCAGAGGGCCAGAAGAGAACGGTATGGGAGTTCTTTTCATTGTTGGCCTTTTCTGGAATTCTTTTAGACCCCCTCCCCTCCTCTTCAGTAGTTTCTTTCTTTCCATATTTTGTCCCCTTGCCTTTCCTTGTTTTGGTCGTCTGTACTGAAGCTTAATCGATTAATTCATGGTGGTTTTCATCCATAGGAGGACTAATGGATCTTGAGATGCTTGTGTAAACGAGTGCAAGTTCCTTTGCTTCTTGATCCTCATTTAGATATGGCAATTTGATGATTCTCGTAAGTGTATCATATAATCCGTATTTTATGAACAATGAAATGCTGATGTCGTTCTCAAGTACCAATGTACTTGTTTCCTACCAAAACAGCTCACCGTTTTCATGGTTTTTCTTGATCCGTGCTCATTTCTGATCCGGAAGTTGAATTCAATGTCAATATGATGATGTTTTTTCGTGGTTCTTCCAGTCTCATAGTTTCCATGGTCTTTCACTCTCATAAAGCAGAATGTATCATGCAGCAATATTGCAAACCGTATCTTAGTTTACCGAACGGATGTGATTTAGTTGTATATTGCTCCTTGAAACAATACAAATACAATTGGTACATGCGTCACATTTGACGATTTATTGGTGTCTATACCGTATGCACATAGTATGCTACATGCGTCATTTCATTCTTTTCCGCTATACAGAATTCAATCTTTTTAAAAAAAATTCATTGACCCCCAAAGACATGAGAGTTGAGTTTGAAGCTCTTGCTCCTTCAAACCCCTCCCAACCTCTTCTTTTTGTTTTTCTCTCAAAATCAAACTTAAAATTGCAGATGTTCTGAAATCTAAGTCCCTCTTTCAAGCCTAGGCCAAGATGGGAAAAGATCTGTCAATATTGATCGTTGAAGGATCTTGGAGAAAAAACACAACGAAAGTTCTTTTTCTATTTTTCATTGCATTCTTGATTGATAAATACACAATTCTAGACTGATCATGGATCATGGTTTTTCTTGGCATATTCTACCTGTATCATGGCAAATCTTTAGGTCATTTAATTTGCTTTAAAAGTTGTGGCATGTACTGTTATGTGTCTCATTAACGGCCATCATGCTACTGGTTGATTGTCAGTACTTGCAACGATGATGCATGACACCCGTTATTTGTTTGAAGAAAGATAGAAGTTCCTAAAAGAGTCCCAAGAAAATCTCTTGTTCCCTAACTCTTGCCCACTTTTGTCTCTCCAATGGCACTTCTCTTCTTCAATAATGACTTTTGGTGGTGAATGACAAGACTCACCTTCCACTCCTTGTTTTCTCCTTCTTCAGCCTGAGGCTGTCCTTTCTCTCTTCTTTCTTCAACATCCACCACCTCTCCTCTTCTTTTTGTGATTTTTCTTATTTTTCTCATGCTTAAATAACAGCACGTATGCCTTTGGATTTGTATAATATGGGATTTATTTAGTGACGGATACTCTAAGCCTCTGTGTCATAGGATACACATGGTACAACATATAATAGGGAGGCCATTTGTGATACTGAGTTGTATAGCCCCTGTATCAACACATATTGTACCATGTGCATTGATACGTAGAGAACTGATGATCATGCAATGAGAATATTAATGTTTGTTTTGTTGTTGATGCATCCCTGCCAGTCTGGATCCCACACTGCAAATCAGATTCATATCGAACTTAGGGGGCTTACATAGCTGATACTGGACGCATATAGGATCCACATTGAGGATATGATCCATTCAGTTATTTTTTATGCCATTAACTTTCCCTATTTATTCAAATTTACTAATCGGATAAATTCCTAGTTTCAGTTGATATGTCATTTGAATAAGCCTTAGCAGTAAATATCTCTATTAGGATTTAGGGTTTCTCTATATAAAAGAACCCTCCTGGGCTCTGATGATGTGGAATTTGCAGCAATTTAGATTTTTGTTTATGGATTCTCCTACTTGATAGTTTTCTACTTATCTAATTCTTCCCTCATCCCTAAGATTATAGATCCCTTCTACCTTCTATGAACCTACTCATCTTCTTGTAGAACTTAACCTTATTAATTGGTTCCTCAGCAGTGAAACGAATTTCTGCAATGACCTGGCATCACTTCACTACTTGCAGCATATCTAGCGATCATAGTAAACCACCATTGTGCATGACCTTGACAAGTCATGTTTGTCTTCAGGATGGATGGCCAGGAAGCATGAGCAAAATTGCACTTATCACGTGAAGATTTTTATGGATTCGAACCCCAATGTAGGCTCATGTGGACAAATTATGCATATTGTTTCCTTTGTGTATTATATTTGATCTTTCTTCTATTTGCAGCTGACTATTTGCTTTTAACAAATATACTCTAAGCTTTGATTTTTCATTTTGTATTTATTACTTATCATATTGTCTCACATGATATTGCACCAAGTGTGCGTTCATACCTGATGTGATGTAGCCCCACACGGCAGAATCAAGGATTTGCACTCTAAAAATATGAATTGAATACAATGGGGTGGCAAATTTAGGGTGGAATATGTTGTGTTCCGTAGATTTGTATGGATGAATACGCTTTATTGAAGGAGAGAGATTAGGTTGAGGAATCTACACCAGTATTGTTTGTACCATATCATAGCGTGTATCGTGTATCGTGTATCGTTTTGCTCCACGAGAGTGTATCGTATCGTATCATTTTTTTTTAAATAGTTTAAAAATCAGAAAAATCCACGAAAAATCAAGGCAATTCTAAACAATTCCTATAATTCAAAAGTTGAGTAAACATTCATCATTCACCATTCAAATTTCAATGTATAAGCATTTAAGGCTTAAACAATACACCTTTATTTATAATTAAATCATTATATAAGTAGCAAAATTATAACTTTCATAATTGAAAAAAAAGAATTACATGTTGTAATCAAGATCATCAACTAAATAATCTTTATCTTCTCCTCATTGTGCAAGATATCACCACCTTCAGTAACAAAATCAATATCATTATCCCCTTGTTGATAGTGTTGCACTTCTTCCAAAAATATTATCATTTCCTTGTTGATATTGTTGTGCTCCTTTCAAATTGATCCATTAAAATCATCTTTCATAATTCACTCCTCTAAGATATCAAAATTATCAAGACTGGTTCTTGCAAGAATAATAAGTAAATACAAATTAAAACTAAAGTTCAAGATTAAAATCTTAATAAATTAAATCATTGAATTAAGTACTTAATTAGTAACTCTTTCTTAATTATCTCCATCGAAGTTATATGTTATAATAAATGAAAACCATGTTATTGAGTCGTTTATGTTCCAACCTATTGCATTTTTTTATATGGATATGTTCAATGACACTCTAATTTCTTTCACAACCAGTTGCACTATAGGTTTGGCTCAAAACCTTGATTGCAAAAGCTAGAATGATGCTAGTACTTGTTCTCGGGTTGCCAAAGCTATGAAGTACGAGATTGAGCAGGTATTAGAAGTTTCAAACGAGAGGAAGAGATTAAGGGTGAGAGAGATAGCAAAAATAGGCGGTTAAACGAGAGGAAGAGATTAAGGGTAAGAAAGAGGGCAAAAATAGGTGATTGGGATATATCTCAACCATTTAAAGATACTTCTAAAGTGATATATGAGGATGGATTTAGTATTGCTTCTGAGATGAAAGAAGAGATGAGTAGTAGCAATGGAGTTGACTCTTATTCCACTGGAAGCAGTATTGTTCGACGCGTATAGTATCGCATATCATTTTGGTCCCCGATATCATATCCTATCGTATTGGATATTAAAATTAGTAAAAATAAAAAATAAAAAATTTACAAAAAATCAGAAAAATAGAAAAAATCTTATAATTGCAAAGAATTCATATAATGCAAAGTTTAGTACATATTGATCATTCATCGTTCAACAATTGAAAAAAATTATATATTTTGAAGCAAAAAATGAAATACATTTATATTTACATATTGTAATAAGGATCATAAACTAAATAATCTTTATCTTCTCCTTACTGAAGATCCTCACCACCTTCTGCTTCAAAATCAAAATCTTTATCTCCTTGATGATGTTGTGCTCCTTCCAAATTAATCCATGCAATGTCTTCTTCGGTTAGGAGTGCATTTTCTTCGTTATCTTCCATAATCCACTCCTCTAATATATCAAAATTATCCAAACTTATTGGATCAAATTAGTTTTCTTCTCTATTTATCTTTTTTAATTGCCTAAAAGAAACAAAGAAAGAAAAGTAATTAGTAAATAACATTAACAATTGAAGTCAAACAAAATATTGAATTGAATCTTTAAGTAGTAACTAATACAAGATTACCTTGGCGAAGCCGAATGTTACAATAGATGAAAACTCTAAGTCTTTGAGTTCTTATGTTCCAACCTGTTGTGCTTTTTTGTATGGATGTGTTGAAAGACACTCCAATTCTTTCACAACCCATTACACTACAGGTTTGACTCAGAACTCTTATTGTAAAATCTCTAAGGTTTGGGCAATCACTTTCAAACCTATTCCACCAAACATCTGTAGAAAAAAAAAAGCATTAGAGACTTAATCCATAATAATATAAGATTTAAGAAACTTAAATACGAAGATAAACAATTTACCTAGACGCATATTAGTGCGATTGTGAATTGCTACAGGCAAACCTTCTTAGTTGCTTTATAGTTAGCTGCATTATCTGTAATGAATTGGACTACATTCTCTAGCCCAACCTCGCATATCACCTTATCAATTCACAACTACTCTTCAATGATGGAACCTTCCCAACTGCATTATCTTCACTGGTTCCAATAAGTTTATGAATTGGACTATCGGCAAACGTTTCAAACCTATTCTACCAAACGTACGTAGAAAAAGACAAACATTAGAGACTTAATCCATAATAATATAAGATTTAAGAAACTTAAATACGAAGAAAAATAATTTACCTGGGTGCATATTAGTGCGGTTGCGAATTGCTAAAAGCAAACATAAGTATCTGCTAACTCCTTCCCAACTGCTTTATAGTTAGCTGCATTATTAGTAATGAATTGGACTACGTTCCCTACCACAATCTCGCATATCACCTTATCAAATTCTCGCCTTAGGATCAATACAGTATGTCTCTCCTTTGACATGTCTAGAGATCTCAAAAACATAAGTCATTTAAGACAGTAGACAACAAAGTTTAACAAAGTCCTTCCTCACCTATCTGTCCATTCGTCTATCATGATAATTCATCCTGTCTCATTTGATGACTCTCTTAAAGTCGAACAATATTCTTGCACTTTAATGACACTCTTATGTAATAACTTTCCTCTCAACTTCTGATGAGAGGGCTTCTTGTATCTTGGACCAATATTAAGAATTGCATTTATTATTCTTGAAAATGAAAACTGTTTGCTTCATTAAATGGAATGCATGTATAATAAAACCATCTACCCACTACAAGGTCTGCTGGATCATGTAGTTGTTTTGAAGTCATAGTCAGTGTTGTCTGAAGCGTATCCTATCACGTATCGTTGGGCTCCACGATACGGGCGTATCGTATCGTAGCATAGCGTATCGTCCGTATCATACTTTAATATTAAAATAATGCAAAAATTAATTAAAAAATCAAGAAAAATTAGTAAAAATCTGAAAAAAATCAAGAAAAATTTGGTAATTGTTTTAAATTCATATAATGCAAAGTTTAGTATAGATTGAGCATTCAACATTGAGCTGTTAGGTGCTTGTGAGCTGCTACTACCAATATCTGTTCTAGTATCTGAAGGCAAACTATCAGTGAATCCAAATCCAGTAGCATTATCATCTTCTTCAAACATCTTCAAATCATCATTTTGTTATCTCCTTTCCTGTATACTCTCAATCATCTGCAGACATTGCCATTTAATAATACCTTGTGACAAACTTTTAACTCTCCTTGTGCATGGTGTAACTTCTTTCCTAGTCCCTATTAGGTGGTGTTTCAACCTTGAAATTCCACCACTAACCACCCTCTCACAAAATAAACATCTGATCTTTAATCTAGAACCCTTAACTGGTGTATCCCACTATCATGCCAGATAATCAGAACGAGAATGGGAGTCTCTAACACCCCTTCCTGCCATCTCAATTGAGTATACTTTAATTCAATCAAAAACCTGAAAATAAAAGCACTTCGTAAATCCCCAATCGTCAAATAACACTCAAATAGAGTGTCTCCCACTTAATGAATACAATAAAAATCATATCCACTCACTTAATTTCATATTTTGTCATTCAAAAACAGAAAAATACAAATAAACAAAGAAAACAACAAATAAAAAGGAAAAAATTAAGAAAAACACTAAAAATATACTTAAATCCGAAATAGGAGGCTTGCACGAACATCGTATACCACGTTTTTGGAGCCTTGAACACCAAGGAGGCGAAGAACGATTCTTAGGGAGCTTGGAGAGGTCTGAAGAGAGAGGAAACCCACAAAAATGTGGGTTTCGATTCGACAAGGGTCCCTGCCGTATCGTGCGATACGGCCCGTATCGCACGATAACCTTTAAATCACGATACACTTAGGTGTATCGTATCGTGGTGGCCATAGTAGCACGAATTCTAGGTTGAGCATCATGTGTAGTGCTAGGAGGAAAAAATAAATGTATACTAGAAGCTCTTCTTCTACTCCTTCACGAGCTTCCTCTTCTACCGCTTCCACTTGCAAAATCTTCAATAACCCTCTTTTTCCTGTTTGATTGTTGAGAACTACTACTACCAACCTTTGTTCTACCATTTAAAGGAATACTATCAGTCAATTCAATAATATTATCATCATCGTCTTCAAACATCCCTAAATCATCCTTCTCTTATCTCTTCTCATGTATGCTCTCAATCATCTGAAAACATTGTCATTTAATGCCTTCTGTCAAACTTCTAACTCTGCTCGTGCAAGGAGCAACTTCTTTCATAGTTCTTGCTAGGTGGTGTTTTTTAATCGTAAAATTCCACCACTAACCACTTTTTCACAAAACAAACATTTGATCTTCAATCTAGAACCCTCAACTACTATACCTCATTGCCATGCTAGATCATCAGACCAAGATTGGGAGTCCCTAACACCCCTTCTTGCCATCTCAATTGAGCACTTCAATTCAATAAAAAAATATGAAAATAAAAGCACTTCATAAATCCCCAGTCTTTACATAATACTCACATAGAGTGTCTCCCACTTCACGAATGCAATAAAAATCATATCCACACACTTCATAATGTCATATTTTGTCATTAAAAAAATATAAATAACACAAAAAAATAACAAATACAAAGAAAAAATCTCCAAAAAATGTAAAATGTATACCACAATCCGAGTTGGGGCTTCCATGAATGCCATAAAGCACTTTCTTTCAAGCCTTAAACACCAAGGATGGGGAGAGTACGTTGGAAAGCTGTGAACACACGAGAAGAGAAGCAAATGGAAGCCTTCAACCAGGGACCCTTTATCGTACGATACGAGCGATACATGTTGTATCATGCGATACTGTGCAGTATTGCACAATACGGCACAATAACTTGTTGGAAGCGATACAATTACCTGTATGGTATCGTGGCGTCCCACAATACGATATGTATCGTATCGTATCATACGAGGGATATTAGAGGAGGAGCAAGAGCCAGAGGTAGTGGGATGCCTTCATTTTTTCCCCCACGTACGACTCTTGAAACTCATTTAAGCATTAGATCAGTTATGACTTCAAATGAGGTAATTGAGAAAGTAGATTTGAAGTGTGCATAATTTCTTTTTATGAAAATTATCTTCCTTTCAATGTTGAGAACTCATTTTCTTTTTAAAGTACGGCAGATGCTATTGTCAGTGTGGGATCGGGTTATAGAGTCCCTATTAATCATACTTTTAGGGATACATTACTAAAAAAATGGGTTTATTGTTAATGCATGGAGTTCTGAATTTAGGGAGTCGTTGAAGGACACATATATTCTATTATGGTTGATGGTTGGACAAATGGTCAGTATAAGTCTTTGGTGAACTTCTTGGTCTATTGTTGTAAGAGAATATTGTTTTTGAAATCATTTGACTTATCTCGTATTGATAAAACTGCAGATAATTTACTTTAGTGTTGTTCGATGTGTAACTTATCATGTATCGTTTTGGTTCATGACACGTATTTTATCGCCCTGTATCGTAATTTAATAGTAAAAAATGATAAATTTTTTAAAAAGACTGGAAAAAATATGATAATTGCGAAGAATTCATATAATACAGAAATATAATACATATTCATCATTCATTGTTCAATAATTTAAAAAGGAATTACATATTTTAAAGCAATACATGACATCCTTACCTTAAAAAAAATAAATTTTTATAATCGAAAAAAATACATTTACACATTGTTATCAGGATCATCAAGTAAATAATCTTCATCTTCTCCTTGTTGAATATCCTCACCACCTTCTGCTTCTGCTTCAAAATCAAAATCTTCATTCCCTTGATGATATTGTTTGTTCGCTCCTTCCAAATTAATCAATGTAATGTCTTCTTCAGTTAGGAGTACATTTGCTTCATTATCTTCCATAATCCACTCCTCTAATATATGAAAATTATTTTGGATCAAATTAGTTTTCTTCCTTATTTAACTTATGTAATTGTCTGCAAGAAAGAAATATAAGTAATTAGTAAATAACATTAATAACTGAAGTCAAATAAAATATTGAATTGAATCTTTAAGTAATAACTAATATAATATTACCTCTATCGGAGCCACATGTTACAACAAATGGAAACTAAGTCATTGAAACACTTATGTTTCAACCTATTGAGCTTTTTTATGTGGATGTGTTAAAAAACACTCCAATTCCTTTCAAAATCCATTATACTACATATTTGGCTTAGAACTCTTACTGCAAAATCTCTAAGGTTTGAGCAATTACTTTAAAACCTATTCTACCAAACATCTGATAGAAAAAAAACAAAGATCAGTTACTTACTACATAATAAATATAAGATTTAAGAAACTTAAATATGGAAAACAATTCACTTGGGTGCATATTAGTGTGGTTGCGAATTGCTACAGGCAAGCCCATCAAGTGAAGAGCATTATCATAGATATCTATCTCTCGATGTATAGCATTTGCTCTACTCTCATCAGGGACTAATCTGTTTATACAATCATTGATAAACCTTTGTTTACCTCACCATCCCTTTTAAAGCTTGTTGAATACCTGAATGTTGAGTTTAGGTAATAAGTTATTGCATGAATAGGATGATGCAATTGTTTGTTACATTTGTTATTTATAATGTTTCACACGAGCATTTAATCCCTCTTTCTTCCATTGAAATTACTTCTAATGGCTTCTTTTGCTCTCAATGGCTAAATAAAGATAGCCCGTACATGATTTCTCCTTGCTATCAGCTAATCTCAAAACTTTTACTAAAGAACATGTAATATTCAATAGTCTAACACATGCATTCCAAAATATACTCCTAAAGACGGTATGAAATTTCATTTAGATTTCTGTTTCTTCTATTTTAAGGAAATTCTGCAAATTTTTGTCACTCATCTGAGAAGAACATTATTTTCAAGGCTTACTTTTGTTTCACAATGCTCTGTACATATAAGAAATTAATTGCAAATCGAGTTGTAATTATACGAAGGAGCTCTACACCATTTGTATATCATATATAATAAAAAAGCATGATTGTAGATAAATTTGGTGATATCTTGGTAACACTCAGTTGCTGCCTTTATATCATCATTCTTACCAATATCCTCAAGGATGAGATCTAAACAATGGGTTGTACATGGTGTCTAATAAAAAGTCACATAAGTATCTCCTAACTCATTCCCAGATGCTTTATAGTTACTTGTACTATCTATAACGAATTGGACTACATTCTTTAGCCCAACCTCGGATATCACCTTATCAAACTCTTGCTTAAGACATTTGTAATATGCCTCTCCTCTGACATATCTAAGGATTTGAAAAACATAAGTCATTTAGGACAATAGACAAGAAAGTTTAGCTGCCATAATAGTATATCCTGTCTCTTTTCATGACTCTTTCAAAGTGGAACAATACTCATGAACTTCAACAACAATCTTATCTAATAGTTTTCCTCTTAACTTTTGATAAGAAGGCATCTTATACCTTGAACCAATATTAGCAATTGTATCAGTCATTGCTTGAAAATAAAAATTGTTTGCTGCATTAAATGTAATGCATACATCATAAAACCATCTACCTACTGCAAGGTTTGTCTACTTATGCAATTACTTTGAAGTCATAATATAACGAATTTCAGGTTGTATACTATATGTAGTGTTAGGAGAGAAAACTGATTGTATGCTAGAGTAAGCTCTTCCTCTACTTCATCTTCTACCACTTTCACTTGTAACATCTTCGACAACTCTCTTTTTCCTGGTTTGTAGTCGAGAACTACTACTACCAACCTCTGTCATACCATTAGAAGGAATACTATCACCCAATCCAACAACATCATCATCCTCTTCTTCAAACATCTCTAAATCATCCTTCTGTTGTCTTCTCTAAAGTATGCTCTTAATTATTTGTATACATTGTCATTTAATGGCTCCTGACAATTTCTTAACTCTACCCGTGCAAGGAACAACCTTTTTTTAATCCCTATTAAGTCATCTTTCAATCATGAAATTTCACCACTAACCACCTTCTTAGAAAACAAACATTTTATCTTCAATCTGTTTCCCTCAACTGGTGTATCACTGTCATGCCGGATCATCAGACCGAGATTGAGAGTCCCTAATACCCTTCCTACCATCTCAATTGTATACATTAATCTAATAAAAAACCTTAAAATAAAAGCATTTTATAAATCTCCAATCTTCACTTAACACTCAAATAGAGTGTCTCTCACTTCACAAATACAATAAAAACCATATTCACGCATTTCATAACTTCATATATTATCATTCAAAAAAAGAATAACACAAATAACACAAAAAAATAAATACAAAGAAAAAAATTCTAAAAAATACAAAAAATATACCACAACCGAGTTGGGAGCCTTGCAAACGTCGTAGAGCACCTTAAGAGCTTTGAACATCTTGAGAGCCATCGGAGACCAACTTGGGAGACTCCAACAAACCTCAGAAACCAGTTGAAACGTGGGTTTCTATTCAGCTAGGGACCTTTTATAAGGTTCCCTTATCGTATCACTCGTATCGTACGATACGGGCAATACAGGCTATATCGCACGATACAACCCGATAACTTACTACAAGTGATACACAAGGGTGTATCGTATCGTGGAGCTCTACGATACGGATAACACTTATTTACTCCTTATTTTTGAGAAAGTTGTTGAGGATATAAGTTTTTTAAATATTATTCAATTCATTATTGATAATGTCGTAAATTTTAGAACAGATGTTTAAATGCTCGAGGCGAATCATCGATCCTTACTATGAACTTCAGGTATTACATTGCATAAACTTAATGCTTGATGATTTGAGTGCAATGGATGAAATAAGAGGGAGGGATTATAGATGCATGCAAAAATGTCATAAAGTTTATTTATAATCATTTTTGTGTATTGCATTTGACTTGATCTATACAAGTGGAAGGGAATTAATTAGGACTTCATTCACAAGATTTGTTACAAATGTCATTGCTGTACAAAGTCTTGTCATACAGAAAATGCATTGGAAAAAATATTTACATATGATGAATGAGACTCTATTACTCTATTAGTTGGTCTAGAAAGAGGGAGGGAATTATAGTGGTAGACATTGTTTTCAATGCTGATTTTTTAGAAAATTGTAGCAAATTTTTGAGGATGATTGTACTATTAGTTAAGGTAATAAAGATGGTGGACATCAAAGATAGGCCTGCTATTCCTTATATATATATATATATATATATATATATATATATATATATATATATATATATATATATATATATATATATATATATATATATATATATATATATATATATATATATATATATATATATATATGACGCACTTAAACAGAAGCCACAAAACCCGTAGAAACGTGTGGTTTTGTTCGGGTCTAAGTCACACAGACACTTCTAAGGGGTGAAGTGTCGACCTCGACATTTGTGCGACACCGACACCGTGTTGGTGCGGCATGGCCACAAACAACAACAACAACAACAACAACAACAACTAAGCCTTTTCCCATACTAGACGGGGTCGGCTACATGGATTCTTTGTTTCCACAGATCCCTATCGTGTGCCATGTTAGCAGTTAACTCCCAATAAGCTAGATCATTCTTTATTGTTTCTTTCCAACACTTTTGTGGTCGTCCTCTATCTCTTTTAATACTTTCCAAATTTAGTTTTTCTAACCTTTTTACAGGTTCTTCTTTTGATCTTCTTTCTATATGTCCAAACCATCTTAAACGATGTTCTCTCATTTTATCCTCTATTGGTGTCATTCCTAATTTGTTTCTAATAACCTCATTATGTATACAGTCTTTTCTTGTATGACCACTCATCCATCTCAACATCTTCATTTCTGTCACAGACATCTTTTGTACATGTTGATGATTAACTGCCCAACACTCAGAACCATAAAACATGGCAGGCCTAATTGCTGCTCTATAATATTTACCTTTTAATTTTAATGGTATCTTCTTATCACAAAGAATACCTGATGCTCCTCTCCATTTTAACCAACCAGCATTAATTCTATGTGTAACATCTCCATAAATTCTTTCATCACTTTGAAAAATTGACCCTAGGTATTTGAAACTTTCCTTTTGGGGAATGCAATGTGTGTCAATTTTAATTTCTATGTCCTCTGAAGTAGCCAAATGATCAAACTTACATTCCATATATTCTGTCTTTGTTCTACTAAGTCGGAGGCCTTTGTTTTCTAATGTTTCTCTCCATAGTTCCAATTTTCTATTAACTTTTTCCTTAGACTCCTCCACTAATACAATGTCATCTGCAAATAACATACACCAAGGTACTTCATCTTGAATATGTTTTGTTAACTCATCCATCACCATTATAAATAAGTATGGACTTAAAGTTGATCCTTGATGTAACCCAATATTAACTTCAAAGAAGTCTATCGTTCCTTCATGAGTCCTCACACATGTTTTTGCACCATCATACATGTCTCTTATAAGGTTAATATATGTCAATGGGATACCTCTTTTTTCCAAAGTTCTCCAAAAAACCTCCCTCGGTATCCTATCATAAGCTTTTTCTAGATCAATAAATATCATGTGAAGGTCTTTCTTTTTTGCTCTAAAATGTTCCATAAGACGTCTCAAAAGGTGAATCGCTTCAATAGTAGATCTACCTGTCATAAATCCAAATTGGTTCTCTGTTGTACTTGATACTTGTCTTAACCTACGTTCGATAATTCTTTCCCATAATTTCATAGTATGACTCATTAACTTGATACCTCGATAATTCGCACAATTTTGAATGTCTCCCTTGTTCTTATATACGGGTATAAGTGTATTTGCTCTCCATTCCTCGGGTATCTTTTGGTTTTTCCATATTTTATTAAATAGTCTTGTGAGGCAAGTGATTCCTATTTCTCCTAGTATTTTCCAAACTTCTATAGGAATATTATCTGGTCCTACCGATTTACCACTCTTCATATGTTTAAGAGCCTCTTTGTCTTCATTCTTTTGAATACGTCGGTAGAAATTGTGGTTTATATACTTTTTTGACTTGGCTAAATCTCCTAAACTAATATTAACATCTTTATTTTCATTAAAAAGATTATAAAAATAGTTTTTCCATCTATTTCTTATATCATCATTTGCCACTAGAATTTTTTCATCCTCGTCTTTGATGCATCTAACATAATTAAGATCTTTAGTTTTCTTATCTCTAGCCCTAGCTATCCTAAAAATATCTCTTTCACCCTCTTTTGAGTTGAGTTTTTTATATAAGTCCTCCCAAATCTTAGTTTTTGCTTCACTAACGGCTTTTTTTGCTTCCTTCTTTGCTTTCTTATAAGCTTCTAAAGTTTCACTAGTTTTCTTAGCATAATGTAATTTGTAACATGCCCTCTTTGCCTTGATTTTATTTTGTACTACTTCACTCCACCACCAAGCTTCTTTTTGTGCCTGTACACCTCCCTTAGATACCCCTAACACATCTTTCGCCACTTTCCTAATATGTATAGCCATATTGTTCCACATATTACATGGTGTGCCAACATAATTCCAAACATCTCCTTGAAGGACTTTCTGTTTAAATATATCTTCTTTCTCGCTTTTGAGGTTCCACCATTTAGTTTGAATAGCTCGATGCACTCTTTTCTTCTTTGTCCATTTTTTTATTTGTAAATCCATAACTAAAAGTCAATGTTGGGTGGTTAAGCTTTCTCCTGGAATTACCTTACAATCTTTACAACACGCTCTATCTTTTTTTCTAGAAATAAAGTAATCAATTTGTGTTTGTGATAAGCCACTCTTATAAGTAATTAAATGTTCATCTCGTTTTTTGAAGATTGTATTGACTATAAAGAGATCAAATGACATAGCAAAATTTAAAATCTCCCTACCTTCCTCGTTTATATCCCCATAACCAAAGTTTCCATGAATCCCTTGATATCCTAATGCCTCTTTACCGACATGTCCATTTAAATCTCCTCCTAAACAAATCATCTCCCTTTGTGGAATCTTTTGAAACACCTTATCTAACTCTTCCCAAAAAACTGTCTTTATACTATCTTCTAGTCCTACTTGGGGTGCGTAAGCACAAACTATATTCAAAACCTCTGCTCCTAACACTAATTTCAATGTCATGATTCAGTCACCATATCGTTGTATGTCTACTACACTCTCCTTTAAATCTTTATTTATGATAATACCTACTCCGTTTCGGGCCTTTTCTTTACCTGAGTACCATAATTTAAAACCTGTATCAAAGGCTAGTATGCAAATTAAAACAAAATTGTGCTCATATGCCATGTGGAAAAGCTGGCATATTTTGAGCATATGTAAATAAATAATGGCCTTAAAATAGGGCATTACTATGTGCACACTTCTTTTACTATCCACCTATCTCCAATTTACTAAATATCAAAATTATCTTCCATATAAATACTCTTTCCGCTGTCATTTCATTCCAATATTTCTCTCCCCTCCTTTCCCACTCATGTCTTGCATTTGATTGAAGACCCAATGAGCAATTTTCATGCCTCCACATTTTGAATATGTATCAATAAAACCATTAAACACGGACAACGTGTATTCTCTCTTGATTGGAAAAACATGCAAAGACCTACACAACGTTAAAGATGAAGTATGGCAAAGGACTGAAAACAAGTTTAACAAGCTCACAAATTTAGGCTCCGTACCCTCACTCAATATCCTCCTAAACAAAGCCAAGGCTTCCGTAGAGTTGGCATCCTTAACTTGATATAATCACATTCCAAGCAAAAACATCTCTATCAAGCATCCTATCAAACACTTGCTATGCAACACTGACCATGTCGAATCTGTAATACATAGCCACTAGTGCAGTTGTTATGAACATATCGGAAAACAAACCTCTTATTAGAATCTCATTGTCTGTTCACGGTGCACTCCTTCAAAACAAACGTAAATGTGTACTTATCGTGCTTTATGGTGCCACCAGACACCAATTTTATGAACACTTCCAATGCTTCCATGATGGGAGTCTCTCCCAGCCACAGAAGCGCGACTCGGACATGTCTCTCTCAATGGGAGAGATGTGGCTCGGGCGCGTTTCTTTTCTAGGGATACTCTAATTTTCTATTTTCAATTCCTATTGAAAAATCAATTCAAAGTCAATCAAAACATTTAGAAAACCGAAAAACAAAAACCAAATCAATAACATTTTTGTCCTTTTTTCTTTGTTTTCTTCTTTGTTTTAATTCTTCATTTGTTTTTACGGATTTCAATTCATTTTTTACTTAAAATAGTTGTAGATCAAATAATAGGTTGTTGGAGTAAGCCGGGAAGCAAAAAAATGGAAGGAAGACAGCTTGAAGCATACTCACCTATGAAGAGAGAGAAGGCCTTGCTTTTTGTTCAAAGGACATTTTCATAATTACTGAAAATGACAAGGAATACTTTGATATAAGTGATAAAAGAGTATGTATATAGTAAAAATGTGTGCTTATATCAATTCTACTAAAATACTCTTATAATTCATAATTCAGCATGCTCCAGCTAGTAGCTTCATATAGAAATTCTTTGCATAGGACTCCTTGGGTAACGCATAAAATACGATCCTCCTCAACAATTTCAAAATCATATTTTATGATTTCATTAGAACATTTTTGAGGGCCTTTCTCTTTTAATTACGATTACTGAAAAAAAACAATTCAGAAAATCAGCTACCATAATGCCAAATAGTCATACTCTGTCAAAGAAGATTGAAAAAGGAAGGTCATATTCATTTAATTTCCTTCAAAAAAGAAATTTAAAAAGAAAAAAGTCAGTGTTATTGGGTCCAATATTAAGTTTTTTTCTTCATGAACAAAAATAATCTTAGCCCAGGGAGTGGTATTTAAAGGTGACATCGACACTAATATCGTGCAAATCCAAAACCAAAGCAAATCAAGCCAAACTTTTCTGAGTCGGCTATCATTGAGCTTCATCTAACGTCATATAATTATTTAATCCTAAAATAAAATAGTAATTTATATTTTACACATTTTACTATGGCTTGAATCTACGTATTTGTATCCTATTATTGTTATGCTTTTATGGTGTTTTGTTACATTTTATCGAATATAAACTCTGTATTACTACCGTATAAATGTAATTGTCACTCGTAAATTGGACACTAAAACTACCTTAACTATGGGTCCGTTTCAGTTCCGCATCACTCAATACACAAACACGAAACACAATTTTCACCATCATGTTATAATTTATAATCATTATCATAAGATGATATATTTAAAATATCAAAGCCCGAGAAAAGACTTACTTCTATATCCAATTCACTGAGGACATATCCGAACACAACGCAAAATTGCTATTGATTAACACCAAAGAAAACTTGTAAAAGTACAATCCATAAAGTCTTTATATGTGTCTACCAAAAGTAGCAAAAACAACGCGTTCGTGTTCCATCTCTGACAAGACGAAATGACACAGCTTAAACACAAACCATTCATTCGGAACCAGGTACACTTAATAAAAAAAATTATGTACAAATTATAGACATTTTGTAGGCTAAAGAGATGGAATAGAAAACTACAAGAAACCCATCACAACCATTTGATTTTAGAGATAAACGATTGAGGTGATAAAAGATAAAATATTTAACGTAAATATAATATATAAGAAATATTTACTTTTTAATTCAAATGATGAATCTTATGGTTTTGTATTATTGTGGGTTCTCTAAATCTCTCTCTATCTCTTACATATATATATACATTTTCCGGTCAAGTTAATATTTGTCCTCCTTATTTCATAAGGATTGTTTATAATTTTTTTAATTTTTTATTTTTAAAAGTAATTCTTAAAAAATTAAAATACAAGATGATATAGCTGTATCGTAATTCACAATGATGACTAGAAACAACACTGGTTTAACGAAGAAAGAGAGCTTGAAAATAAGTTCTCTTTCAAGTTTAGGGGTTTAAACACCCCGTCCCTTCAATAGAATGTTTTAAACCAAAAAATGCATTTATTGTACAATACGGGCGAACATAGACGGGTATAGCCCGATACTCTGTATATGTAATTTTATACTATATATGGGACCAATATTCGATAGTATCGTACAGTTACGATACAATATTTACAGTATGGTTTTCACTTTTCAGAAGGCAACAACAAGAGTTTTGTGTTATGAAATAAGGAACAATCCTAGACAAGTGAAAAAGAAGAAGCAAAAGGGGACGGCACAAGTACGACCCGAAATTTTCGTGCTTACGTCCACCCGAAGTAACGAAAGAAAGCACTCAGGTTAGGGTTGAACCGTTTCCAAAAACTAACACAACCTGGCGTAAGAAATTGCTGGCAACATAATAAAAAGCCGATGTGAACACGACTCAAGAAGTATGTGCCGGTTTCCGTTCAATTATAAAAAGAAAAAGTAGGGTTGTATTCAAGTTAGCTTAGTTTTTAACACGAAGTAGCATACAGGATTAGCTCATCTGGCAGGGCTATCTCACTCCCACATGGCTAGTGATGAATTCGATTCCTTTGGCATGCATGAGTGTGTGTGCTTTAGGCTTTCGCCCTCCACTGAACCGATCCCACCCGAACAAACTGAAGATTTGTGAAGGTAATTGAACTTAACTGAACCAAAATTTGTAGGTTCGTTTAGTGAGTTCACCGATTTGAATTGTAGATTTGGTTCCTTGCTATTTTGTGCTAAACTCTAAAATGAACAACCGGTTAATGAAAATAACAAGCAATCTCTAAATAAGAGTGTCAAGGTTATCACATAAGATGGACTAAGATTTCGGTTACTTGGTTAGTTCGGTTTTGGATATATGTGGAAGCCAAACCGAAAACCGAAAACCGAATTACCTAAAACAAATTAATCGAATGGAATCGAAAACTTGAGTTTGGTTCGAGTCTTTTATTCGGTTATCACCAAATAATGCTCATCTCTACTCTAAGCAACAAACAATAGTAGCATGTTGCATATGAGGTTGGTAAACAAGTGAAACAATCAAACAATCCTCCTTGATTGCTCGGTTCATTTTCTATATGAATGAGGTGAGCTAACTGCTAATTGAATATCGTTTTCCTGAATGTGCTCACAAACTGACCATAACTAAGTTCATAGAGAAGATTTCATTAAATGCCCAGTGTTGTACATGGCCTTCCAAATAAAAACGTGTCCATTCAAGTGGGTTCGTCCAGGTGATAGGTTGAGAAAGTGAACCAACCACGAACAAACCATGTTGCTGCTCATATAATCGTGGTGTGCCTCCATCATCGTGTGATGCATCATTTGAACTGCTGAACTGGACTAGACCCAGTGAGCCAAACTCCAGCTGATGTTGTGCTTGGGTATAGCCGACACCATGCTTATGAGGATATAACATCACCACTAAAGGAACACCAGGGTCTGTCATAGTGGAGTAAAATTTCCACATCTACAACTATATTCAAGCGGCAATGTAGTGGAACTAACGTTTTTACCCACACCCGTCCATGATGTTGGAACCCTCTCTGCAATTGATTCACTACATTCGAGCGAAAATGTAGTGGCCCTTGCTTACTTTTCACTGCATTCGGGCTCTATAGCGCGTCGCTAATAGCGGACGCCCCAACACAATGCTCATAATTTGTGTAATCTATGTTATAAAAATCCGACAAAGTTTTACACAGTCTGTCGAAAGCCTAACACAACCTTCCTCCTTTATCTAGGCTTGAGACCAGCCATGCAAGGGTGATTCCTTAAATGTTGGATCTTATATTTTTAAATTTTTCTCTAAGACATGATGAATAAGAAAAAATATTGATTATCCAAATATTCTTGAAACTCATCTATTTTTTTAAAACTTGTCAAAACTTCGAAGTTAATTTCACAATTTAGAAAATTCATTGTAATAATCTCTAATGTTGAAGTTTTTGTGCTTGAGCATTATCATCATTTCCATTAAATCGATTTAGAAAACGAAATCATCATGACAATCAATTTTATTCAAATATTCTCAAGTTTCAAAAGTATTTTCGAAAATATTGATTTTATTTCTAGATTTATCATCTACATTTGGGCAAATGATCTAAGTGATCTTTGCATTCATTTTTTAAATATTTTTAAATGTTGTTTATATTTTTCTTGAGCTTTGATTATTTCGTCTTCATCAAGTCCATCATAAACAAAATAGGTTCTCTAATACTACCATCAATATAATGTCAATAGTCTTTAAACAAAAAATATTTTTCATTGTTCTTACCAACTTTGATAGCAATTTGAGTCAAGCAAACACCTAAACACTTCAATTTTGCCTTCCAATTATTTAAAAAAAAAATTGGGGGATTATCTTAACCTTTGAATAGCAAAGGTAAGAAGACAAACTTGTTTCAAGTGAAACATGTTTCTCAATGCAATCATGTCTGATAATATTCTTTTGCGTAGGCTCTAATACCATGTAAACAAACGATTCTTTAATCGACTCGAGGAATCTCAATCAATCATCAATTACACAAACCAAGAGTCACCAAGAAACCAATTCACCAAATGCTTGGTATTTTAATTTTTAATACAAGTTAAATACCAAAATAATCAAGAAGTCAAAACAAGTGCCAAAATACTACAAAACATCATGCTTTATTAATATTAAAATTGCTCTATTTATAGAGCATAATACATAATGTACAACAAGAAGAGAGAGAAGGAAAAAGGTAGGTGTTGAAGGCTTCCCCAATGGCTACTTGAACTAGCCGTTGGGGGCCAACAATGAGCCACCAATGGCTAGATGGGACTAGCACTTCTAACTGACCATGACCCTAGTCATCGGGCCCATTAGCCCAAGACCAACAGGCCCTAGTGGCCCGTCTCCTATTACATTTATTCTTTAACAACACGATTTACTTTGTGGATGTTTGAAAAGATTTCAGTATCACGTATAAATTATGCTTTACTTTGATTCTTCTCGAGTGAGATGATCAAATATTTTATAGGGTCCACACTTTGAGAGAGAACCCGCACCCGACCCGGGTGAACCCTGAGCATGATCCCGTTTTGCTAGTCAATCATGTTCGGGTCACTTGTACCCGAAATGAACGACATGAAGACACGATTGGCCGCACGTAGAATAATTTAAGAGAGGGCGGCTGCTAATTATTAAATTATTAATATAAGGGAGTACTCCAAGTCTCCGACTCTTGGGGTGCTCACCTAGGGTAGAAATGGCATTCAGGCAATAACGACGGACAATCGGGGAGGGGAACAGGCTCCTAAGCTATATAATCGCCCTGGGGGATTTTCTCCCCTCCCGTTTTTGCGCTGACGGATTTTTCTCGTTCCGATTCCGGAGACGACGACGACGGCGGAGAGAGAAGATGAATCAGAGAGAAGGGAATGTGGGAGGGATGGATAGGGTTTGCTCGGTGGAGGATATCGCCGATTCGTACTGGACCGAAAACCCTAGCGGTCTGAACCGGAATTCCTCCGAGTTGTTACTGCAGAGATTCTACCAAGAGGACTCTCCCGCCGCCTCCTCTTCCTCCCCGCATACCGACGCCTTCTTTACCTCCTCCGTCGGAGTTCGCGCTAACGGAGGAGTAGGCGGAGCCGCTGCGAACGGTACGTACGAGCGGGAGAAGCCGGCGGCAGGGGCGCCGGGTGTTTCTCCTCCGATGGACACGCTGTTGTACCAAGCGATTCTGAAGCAGCGTCTGGATCTGGCCTGCGCCGCGGTGTCTCTTGCCAGGGTGCGTTTCATTTCAATTCTGTTTCATTTTTTTTGCGTCCGATTTTCATTTTTGCTGGAGGTGATTTTCTCTTTGCGGTTAATAGTCAAATCCCTTAGTCTCATTTATTTCCTGAAATTTTGTCGTCAAATGAAGAAAATATTGCCCGGACCGAGTCATTGAGGGCTTTGGTTTCGTTGTCTTGTTGTTTTTGTTTGTTTTTTTGGGGCATTTTGGGTTCTTACGCTGGTGTTTTATGGTTATGCGCCTCACTAGAGGATTTTGCTTGTTTTAAGGGTGTTTGAATGAGATTATTGTCCTTTTTAGGTATTTGGAAGGTGTGTATAAGGCCTTTTGTCTGTGAATTAGTTGATTTTTTATGTGTTCTGGATTTTGCGATCTTTTGGACGACCTTTCCTATGGCTTTGTAGTCCTTTTGCTTTGCATGTTATTATTTTCATTTCCCTTCTAATTAATTGGTACCGGATTCGTTGCTTTGAGAGTTATGGTTTAAAGTATCATGTTGGATCCTGATCTATCTGAAGATCTTATGAAAGTACCCTTTCAGGTTGAGCACGCCTTCATGTTCTACCTTGGAACAATGCCTTTTTTCTTTTAATATATGCAGCGTCATCATTTCAGCGTCTTTGGCTATGCTCTTCATCTTATTTTTTGAAATGTTGATTTCTGTAGTATATTTCGTCAAGGTGCGTCTACTAAATTATATGGAAAACAAAGTGCAAAGTATGTTGCTTCCCGTGTTTGTTGACTTCTGATGAAATCTTCTGCATGACTCAGACGAGTGTTCATTGTAGTTGTTGATCAGCTCTGGATTACCCATAATTTTCACATGTAAGGCTTGGTTACTATTGTACCCATTATAGATGAACTATGAATTCGCCCTTTGCAAATGAACAAACTTGTTGAATTAGCATCTGTGCTGTGCAAAACAATGTCTGAAAGGCTTTTGACATTTGACAGGCATCAGGTGTAAAGTCACATGAGAGTTCTCTGGCTGTTAATGGGCACCAGGATTCAGAAGAACCAGAATTCTGTTCTCAGTCTTCTGCTAAAGGTAGAGCCTTTTGTACAATAACTAGTTACCTATACACCCAATTAGTTGTGCTTGCGTTTTAATTGTTTTTAGGTGTAAAGATGTATAACAAGATGCCCGATGTTGAAGGTTCAACCGTTCAAGTAGGTTTTGGCTCTATTCATGGAGAAATTGTGCTCAATGAAGGGCTGTTTGGCAAGGTAGAGCCCGTAGTCATAGTTGATAATTGTTTCTCTATTCCTCCACGTGATGGATATGTTAAGCGAGGAGCTTCTTTCCATAAAATCTCCGGGACCTGGTCCGTAAGGGATACAAAATGTGTTGAGAAAGCAGTATAATATTATTGCTATTGGTAGGAAATGTAATGATGCAAAAGATACAGTATATTCTTTTCTTGAAGAAAAAAGGACAAAGAGATACTATGTCTAGATGATTTGGTTTCTCTAAAGAGAAGGAAAAATGAAGACTTAGTAGGACAGGAAAAAATGTAACATGGTACACAATGCTTGTTAAAACAAGTCAACATGTGTCCTTGTTGGGATTTTCCTAGAGATAATATCTTAGCATCCATTGTATTTTGAAGATCTTAAAGTACTTAATTTGTTAAGCTGCCCAAATCTACCTGCTTAGTACTGGACTGTTTTATGTAGTTAATAGAGCGCTATATACCCTTGTTGTTGGTGGGGAGTCCGACTCCCAGGGGGAGTGCATGTGTGTGTTGGGTTTCGGCCTCCTTTTGTAAATAAGAAAATGTGAGTCTTAGTCTCTTGTTTTTCTTTTTTCATTCTTCTGTTCTCTTTCCTTTTTTCTTCTTGTTTTCCCCTAATTATCCCACTAAGTCACCATGCCTTATCTTCATTATGCTTTCTGAAATAGTTTCATACTAAATGCTGCCTTGGTACATATTCTTTTTGAATGAAGCTACTTCAAGTCCTTATTTTTTTCACTTTACTACACTACGACAAGTTTTGCTTGCTAGAGGGGAAGAGATTTTGACCCTTGCTGCATTAATTTCTTAATTTTGTTAAATATGTGAATTCTTAAGGTGCGTTGACATTGTTCATGTTTTATTCCTTTTGATGCAAGCAAGTGCGGAAGTGCAAGTATGCATCTTGAGATTTTATATTTTGTTACCTTAATTTCATTGTCCCTTTTACTTTTTTCATTGATTTGTTTCTTACTTTCAATTTCTGAATGTCTCCAATTGATCTTATCGAAAACTCTGACCAACCATAAGATATGGAATCATCATTAGTAGCAACTAGTGTAGTTGGAAATTGTCCATGTTGTCCAATTGATTCTATTGTACATTCTTTAATTGTTTAATTTGTTCTGCTATTATATTTGCATAGAAATGTTTGTTTAGATTGATTCATAATTATGATTATTGTGGATATATGTTTCTTTTTATTTTAAAAAATAGATAACTCATTATATATTAATTTTTTAATAAGATGGTACCACCAAATCCGTTATATCCTTGCTATATCTGCGCTACCGCTATATTTGAGGCCATCACTAACAGCGCACTAACCACTATTGATAACACAGGGACAATTACATCCTTCTTATGCTAGGTCCTACTGTTGTAAAATATTAGACAATTGAAGGTTGCTCTGTGCATCAGGTATTTCATTTGAGGTTTCTCTTTTAAGGATTTATGCAGGCCCCTCAAGGAGTCAAGATAATGGAGTTGTTGGCCCTGTTGGCATTCCGTCCTTGCCTCTGCTTCAGAAAAACCAAATTCCTCAAGTTAAAGTAACTAGAAGTGGGTCCTCAAGAGAACAATCAGATGATGATGAACTTGAAGAGGAGACTGAGGTGAATGAGAAAATGGATCTTGGTGATGCAAAACGAATGCGAAGGTAATGATCTCCTTAGTGTTGAGAGGATCGATTGGATGTAGTCAAAGTCTATAATTGTCTATGACCAACTGTTATGTTTTTTGTTTTGTTTTTAAAGGTTCTTATATTTTCAATTCATTAATGACATATTTGTAATATGCCTATGCTGGAAGGTAGGGAGATTTTGAATTTTGCTATGTCATTTGATCTCTTTATAGTCAATACAATCTTCAAAAAACGAGATGAACATTTAATTACTTATAAGAGTGGCTTATCACAAACACAAATTGATTACTTTATTTGTAGAAAAAAAGATAGAGCGTGTTGTAAAGATTGTAAGGTAATTCCAGGAGAAAGCTTAACCACCCAACATCGACTTTTAGTTATGGATTTACAAATAAAAAAATGGACAAAGAAGAAAAGAGTGCATCGAGCTATTCGGACTAAATGGTGGAACCTCAAAAGCGAGAAAGAAGATATATTTAAACAGAAAGTCCTTCAAGGAGATGTTTGGAATTATGTTGGCACACCCTGTGATATGTGGAACAATATGGCTATACATATTAGGAAAGTGGCGAAAGATGTGTTAGGGGTATCTAAGGGAGGTGTACCGGCACAAAAAGAAGCTTGGTGGTGGAGTGAAGTAGTACAAAATAAAATCAAGGCAAAGAGGGCATGTTACAAATTATATTATGCTAAGAAAACTAGTGAAACTTTAGAAGCTTATAAGAAAGCAAAGAAGGAAGCAAAAAAGGCCGTTAGTGAAGCAAAAACTAAGATTTGGGAGGACTTATATAAAAAACTCAACTCAAAAGAGGGTGAAAGAGATATTTTTAGGATAGCTAGGGCAAGAGATAAGAAAACTAAAGATCTTAATTATGTTAGATGCATCAAAGACGAGGATGAAAAAATTCTAGTGGCAAATGATGATATAAGAAATAGATGGAAAAACTATTTTTATAATCTTTTCAATAAAAATAAAGATGTTAGTATCAGTGTTGTCCGTATCGCACCGTATCGTACGATACGGTGCGATACGTATCGTATCGTGGGCCACCACGATACGATACGGGCCCCCGTATCGCAGGTGCGGGCGTATCGCAATCGTGCGATACGGCCCGTATCGTGCGACACGGCCCATCGCCCGTATCGTACGATACGGGCGATACGCCCTGGACCCTTATAAAGGGTCCCGGGCCGAGGGAACCCCCGCGATTTTTCGCGGGTTTCCTCTCTCTTTTGATTCTTCAAGCTCCCTAAGAGTCGGTTTTCGCCTCCTTGGTGTTCAAAGCTCTAAAATCGTGCCCTACGGTGTCCGTCCAAGCCTCCAAACTCGGATTTAGGTATATTTTTAATGTTTTTTTCCTTTTTTTCCTTTATATTTATTGTTTTTTGTGTTATTTCGGGTTTTTTTTTTGAATGACAAAATATGAAGTTATTAAGTGTGTGTATACGATTTTTATTGCATTCATGAAGTGGGAGACACTCGATTTGAGTGTTATTTGAAGATTGGGGGATTTACGAAGTGCTTTTATTTTCAGGTTTTTTTTTTGAATTAAAGTACTCCATTGAGATGGCAGGAAGGGGTGGTAGAGACTCTCATTCAAAGTCTGATGATCCGGCATGGCAGTGGGGTATACCAGTTGAGGGTTCAAGGTTAAAAATCAGATGTTTATTTTGTGAAAAGGTGGTTAGTGGTGGAATTTCAAGGTTGAAACACCACCTAGCAGGAACCAGGAAAGAAGTTGCTCCATGCACAGGCAGAGTTAGAAGTGTGCCAGAAGGTATTAAATGGCAATGCTTGCAGATGATTGAGAGCATACAGGAAAGGAGATAACAAAAGGATGATTTCCAGATGTGTGAAGAAGCTGATGATGCTACTGCCACTGGAGTTGGATTCACTGATAGTTTGCCTTCAGATGCTAGAACAGATATTGGTAGTAGCAGTTCGCGAGCACCTAGCAGAGGAAAGAGGGTTGCATCTGAAGACTTTGGAGGTGGCAGAAGAGGAAGTTCAGGAAGGAGTAGAGGAAGAGCTTCTTCTTCTAGCATACATTCGTTCTTTCCTCCTTCCACTACACCTGGTGCTCAGCCAGGAATTCGTGCTGCTATGGCTTCAGAACAACTGCACGATCAAGCAGACCTTGCAGTGGGCAGATGGTTTTATGATACATGCATTCCATTTAATGCAGCAAACAGTTTTCATTTTCAAGCAATGGCAGATGCAATTGCTAACATTGGTCCAGGATACAGGATGCCCTCTTATCAGAAGTTGAGAGGGAAGATATTAGATCAGACCGTGATTGAAGTGCAGCAATACTGTTCGACTTTGAGACAATCGTGGAAGGAAACAGGATGCACTATCATGGCAGATGGATGGACCGATAGGCGAGGAAGGACATTGCTAAACTTTCTTGTATATTGTCCTAAAGGACTCATGTTTTTGAGATCTCTAGATATGTCAGAGGAGAGGCACACTGCAGAGATCCTACGAGAGGAATTTGATAAGGTTATACAAGAGGTTGGGCTAGAAAATGTAGTTCAATTGATTACAGATAATGCAGCTAACTACAAAGCAGCCGGAAAGGAGTTAGCTGATATTTATGGGACTTTCTACTGGACACCATGTGCAGCCCATTGTTTAGATCTCATCCTCGAGGACATCGGTGAGATGGATGAAATAAAGGCAGCAACTGAGTGTTGCCAAGATATTACAAAATTTATTTACAACCATGCATTTGTTTTATGTATGATGAGGAGATACACAGAAGGTGCAGAGCTTCTTCGCACAGCTGCAACTCGGTTTGCAATGAGTGGCAACAATTTGCAGAGTTGCCACAAAACAGAAGGAACAGAAAGTTAAATGAGATTGCAGAAACGGTTTTTAGAAGTTCATTTTGGAATGCATGTATCAGATTATTGAAAATTACTTGTCCTTTAGTGAAAGTTTTGAGATTGGCTGACAGCGAGGAGAAACCATCTATGGGCTACCTTTATGAATCCATGGACAGGGCAAAAGAAGCAATCAGAAATAACTTTAATGGAAAAAAAAAGAGATTATGTGCCCGTGTGGAAAATAATTGATAGTAGATGGAATAAACAATTGCATCAGCCTATTCATGCAGCAGCCTACTATCTAAACCCATCATTGAGGTACTCAGCAACCTTCAAAAGGGACGGTGAGGTTAATCGAGGAATCATTGAATGCATCGACAGATTAGTCCCTGATGAGAGCATAGTAGATGCGATACATCGAGAGATGGAGATATATGATAATGCTCTTCACTTGATGGGTTTGCCTGTTGCAATTCGCAACCGCTCTACGATGCGTCCAGGTACATTGTTTATTTTGATATTTAAGTTCCATCTTACATTACTGTGGATTATTATGTCTCTAATGTTTATATTTTCTTTACAGATGTTTGGTGGAACAGGTTTGGAAGTGATTGTCCAAACCTTAGAGATTTTGCAGTTAGAGTCTTAAGCCAAACCTGTAGTGCAACAGGTTGTGAAAGAAATTGGAGTGTTTTTGAACACATCCATACAAAAAGCGCAACAGGTTGGAACACAAAAGGCTTAATGATTTGGTTTATATTCGTTGTAACATGCGCCTTCGTGAAAGGTAATGTTGTATTACTTTCAAATTTTCAATTCGATATTATTTAACTTCAGTTTTGAATTGTTAATATTACTTACTAATTGTTTATCTTTGTTTGTGTCGTAGGCAATTAAAAAAAGTAAATAGAGAAGAAAGTCAGTTCGATCCAATAAGTTTGGATAATTTTGATATATTAGAAGATTGGGTTATGGAAGACACTGAAGAAAATGCCCTCCTAACAGAAGAAGACGTTGCCTGGATTAATTTGGAAGGAGCGCAACAACATTATGGAGATGAAGAATTTGATTTTGAAGAAGAAGGTGTGGGCGTGGCTGATGATGATGAGGATCTGCAACAAGGAGAAGATGAAGATTATTTAGTTGATGATCCTGATTACAATTTGTAAAATGTAACATTATATGTAACTGTAGTGTACTGTAAAGTGTAAACTATGTCTGTATTTTATTTTTTGGATTCAAAATATATAAATTTGGATGCAATTGTTCAATGTTGAATGCTCAATCTGTACTAAACTTACATTATATGAATTTAAAGCAATTATCAGATTTTTCCTGATTTTTTCTTGATTTTTTTTTATTTTTTTCGATTTTTTATTAATTTTTAATTATTTTTACATTATTTTAATATTAAAGTACGATACGATACGATACGATACGATACGCCCGTATCGTGGAGCCCAGCGATACACGATACGATACGCGTCAGACAACACTGGTTAGTATTAGTTTAGGAGATTTAGCTAAGTCAGAAAGTATATAAACCACAATTTCTACCGACGTATTCAAAAGAATGAAGTCAAAGAGGCTCTTAAACATATGAAGGGTGGTAAATCGATAGGACCAGATAATATTCCTATAGAAGTTTGGAAAATACTAGGAGAAATAGGAATCACTTGGCTCACAAGACTATTTAATGAAATATAGAAAAACCAAAAGATGCTCAAGGAATGGAGAGCAAGGACACTTATACCCATATATAAGAACAAGGGAGACATTCAAAATTGTGTGAATTATCGATGTATCAAGTTAATGAGTCATACTATGAAATTATGGGAAAGAATTATCGAACATAGGTTAATACAAGTATCAAGTACAGCAGAGAACCAATTTGGATTCATGCTAGGCATATCTACTATTGAAGCGATTCACCTTTTGAGACGTCTTATGGAACATTTTAGAGCAAAAAAGAAAGACCTTCACATGATATTTATTGATCTAGAAAAAGCTTATTATAGGGTACCGAGGGAGGTTCTTTGGAGAATTTTGGGAAAAATAGGTATCCCATTGACATATATTAACCTTATAAGAGACATGTATGTTGGTGCAAAAACATGTGTGAGGACTCATGAAGGAACGATAGACTTCTTTGAAGTTAATATTGGGTTACATCAAGGATCAACTTTAAGTCCATACTTATTTATAATGGTGATGGATGAGTTAACAAAACATATTCAAGATGAAGTACCTTGGTGTATGTTATTTGCAGATGACATTGTATTAGTGGAGGAGTCTAAGGAAAAAGCTAATACAAAATTGGAACCATGGAGAGAAACATTAGAGAGCAAAGGCCTACGACTTAGTAGAAGAAAGACAAAATATATGAAATGTAAGTTTGATCATTTGGTTACTTCAGAGGACATAGAAATTAAAATTGGCACACATTGCATTCCTCAAAAGGAAAGTTTTAAATATCTAGGGTCAATTTTTCAGGAGATGTTACACATAGAATTAATGTTGGTTGGTTAAAATGGAGAGGAGCATCCGGTATTCTTTGTGATAAGAATAAACCATTAAAATTAAAAGGTAAATATTATAGAGCAGCAATTAGGCCTGCCATGTTTTATGGTTATGAGTGTTGGGCAGTTAATCATCAACATGTACAAAAGATGTCTGTGACAGAAATGAAGATGTTGAGATGGATGAGTGGTCATACAAGAAAAGACCGTATACATAATGAGGTTATTATAAACAAATTAGGAGTGACACCAATAGAGGATAAAATGAGAGAACATCGTTTAAGATGGTTTGGACATATAGAAAGAAGATCAAAAGAAGAACTTGTAAGAAGGTTAGAAAAACTAAATTTGGAAAGTATTAAAAGAGGTAGAGGACGACCACAAAAGTGTTGGAAAGAAACAATAAAGAATGATCTAGCTTATTGGGAGTTAACTGCGAACATGGCACACGATAGGGATTTGTGGAAACAAAGAATCCATGTAGCCAACCCCGTCTAGTATGGGAAAAGGCTTAGTTGTTGTAGTTGTTGTTTGTAGTGCCTTAACCCTAAAGAGAACAAAATTAATAAAAGAGAGAGAGGGGTTGTTGATACAACACAAGAGGTTGATCAACAACCTATGATTCTACTCCTCAATGTTGTGCTTAATCAAGTATGATTGTTGTGAAATTAACATGATATCAGACGATTAATGGTATAGAATCAAGGTATGTGGCAGTGTGAGGCTGACCACAACACAGTGCACAACTGATTGGCATTGAGGTGTAAGAACAATCAATTCTTTTGTCTTATATTCAAGGGTTGCGTTGAGTGTGATAGCCTGCACAATGTGATTAAGGGGGAGATGAAAGAAAAATATAAGGAAATAGATGTTTATAACAAGAGGCAGAATATTAAAATGAAAGGTGAATATTTTTGGATGACCAAAATTACATAGAATGGTCCAAATAAGTTGAGTTAGCAGCAAGATAAAGAGAAAAAATAGGTTTCTTTATAGGTAATCAAGAAACACCCTTTGAAAGCAACATGCTTACGAAAAATGGGCAAAAGATAATACCCTAATAAGCTCTTGGTTAACCCTATCAATGATTCCCTCTATTGGAAAACTTTTATGAAAATTGGAAGTTACGACAGAGACATTAAAAATATAGCCAAAGAATATAAAATAATGAAAAAATTATAAGATATAAATGGGGAGACAAGACTATCATAGAATATTATGGACAACTAAGGTATCTATAAAACTGGCATCTATTTGAAAATAAGTGTATCAACTCTATCAAAGATAAAAATGGAGAAGCAGAAAAAAGTATTTGATTTCTTATGGAGAGTATCATCGTACTATGATATTTTAAAAAGCAATATTGTTAAAAGTGTGGGCTCCAATATGTGATAAATGTACTGTCGTACGATAGGGTACAATATGGTGCACACATTTTTTTTGATTTATTTTTGTTTAAAATATATTAATAAATTTAGTTTATGAAAAATTGAAATTATCGAATACTAAAATATCTAATTCTAACACAATCAAGATCAATATTGATTAAACAAAATTGAATAAAAATGCTTGATTCGAATCAACAATCTTAAGAAAATTAGAAATGATCACTAAGTAAGAGAGGTTAGAGAATGAATTTGTAAAACTTCCATCATAATTAATTATTAGATACAAAGTACAAAGTTAGGAAGTATGTATGAACTACATGAAATTAAGCTACTGAATGAAAGTCTAAAACCATAAATTCTAATAGAACCATCATTTACCCAAATATGAAAATTACGATAATTAGTCATTGATTTGTCATTTGTTATACAAAACGTAGATCATAATCAACAAAAGCATTATAATCATTATAGTCAAGGTCGCCATCATGAACAGCATCATCTCCCTCTTCCTCCTTTGTAATTGGGACTTCCAATCCAATAGCTTCTACGTCATTATCTCCAATTTCTGCCCCTACTTCTGCTTCCATTGTCCTCCAGCTTTCATCATCTAAATTGATAGGAGGTTCCTCCTCTTTGACACAATCATCAAGAATATCAATATTTTCAAAACTCAACGGGTCATATGACACCTTCCTTGTCCTTCTTTCATCTCTTTCCATTTGTCTAAAAAGAAAAAAAATACAACTGTAAGATAACATTAAGAACTAATAAGCAATAGACATTTTTAAATACTTAAATCAAGTTATCTTTGTCTTAACTTCATATTGTATGATATATAAACCAAATCACGAAAACGAGTGTGCTCCAATATGTTTCTCTTCTTCATGTGAATGCATTCAAAACAACTCCAATTTCTTTCACATTCATTAGAACTACACGTTTGGCTTAATATACGTTGAACAAACCTCAACAAATTTGGTGCATCTACACTAAAGCGAGCCCCATCATTCATCTAAAATAAAATACAATAATAAAAAATACTTAAAGTCAATCAATTTACAGTCAAATGAAATAATTGATAACTTATCAAATATCAATAAAAACAAATCATACCTAGCTGCATTTAGGAGCGGAGTATTGCAATTGGCCTTCTGAAGCAGTGTTGTCTGACGCGTATCGTATCGTGTATCGCTGGGCTCCACGATACGGGCGTATCGTATCGTATCGTATCGTATCGTATCGTATCGTACTTTAATATTAAAATAATGTAAAAATAATTAAAAATTAATAAAAAATCGAAAAAAAATCAAGAAAAAATCAGGAAAAATCTGATAATTGCTTTAAATTCATATAATGTAAGTTTAGTACAGATTGAGCATTCAACATTGAACAATTGCATCCAAATTTATATATTTTGAATCCAAAAAATAAAATACAGACATAGTTTACACTTTACAGTACACTACAGTCTACAGTTACATATAATGTTACATTTTACAAATTGTAATCAGGATCATCAACTAAATAATCTTCATCTTCTCCTTGTTGCAGATCCTCATCATCATCAGCCACGCCCACACCTTCTTCTTCAAAATCAAATTCTTCATCTCCATAATGTTGTTGCGCTCCTTCCAAATTAATCCAGGCAACGTCTTCTTCTGTTAGGAGGGCATTTTCTTCAGTGTCTTCCATAACCCAATCTTCTAATATATCAAAATTATCCAAACTTATTGGATCGAACTGACTTTCTTCTCTATTTACTTTTTTTAATTGCCTACGACACAAACAAAGATAAACAATTAGTAAGTAATATTAACAATTCAAAACTGAAGTTAAATAATATCGAATTGAAAATTTGAAAGTAATACAACATTACCTTTCACGAAGGCGCATGTTACAACGAATATAAACCAAATCATTAAGCCTTTTGTGTTCCAACCTGTTGCGCTTTTTTGTATGGATGTGTTCAAAAACACTCCAATTTCTTTCACAACCTGTTGCACTACAGGTTTGGCTTAAGACTCTAACTGCAAAATCTCTAAGGTTTGGACAATCACTTCCAAACCTGTTCCACCAAACATCTGTAAAGAAAATATAAACATTAGAGACATAATAATCCACAGTAATGTAAGATGGAACTTAAATATCAAAATAAACAATGTACCTGGACGCATCGTAGAGCGGTTGCGAATTGCAACAGGCAAACCCATCAAGTGAAGAGCATTATCATATATCTCCATCTCTCGATGTATCGCATCTACTATGCTCTCATCAGGGACTAATCTGTCGATGCATTCAATGATTCCTCGATTAACCTCACCGTCCCTTTTGAAGGTTGCTGAGTACCTCAATGATGGGTTTAGATAGTAGGCTGCTGCATGAATAGGCTGATGCAATTGTTTATTCCATCTACTATCAATTATTTTCCACACGGGCACATAATCTCTTTTTTTTCCATTAAAGTTATTTCTGATTGCTTCTTTTGCCCTGTCCATGGATTCATAAAGGTAGCCCATAGATGGTTTCTCCTCGCTGTCAGCCAATCTCAAAACTTTCACTAAAGGACAAGTAATTTTCAATAATCTGATACATGCATTCCAAAATGAACTTCTAAAAACCGTTTCTGCAATCTCATTTAACTTTCTGTTCCTTCTGTTTTGTGGCAACTCTGCAAATTGTTGCCACTCATCTGAGGAGAACATTCTCTTTAAAGCTTGCTTCTGTCTCACAATACTCTGTACAGATAAGAAGTTTGTTGCGAACCGAGTTGCAGCTGTGCGAAGAAGCTCTGCACCTTCTGTGTATCTCCTCATCATACATAAAATAAATGCATGGTTGTAAATAAATTTTGTAATATCTTGGCAACACTCAGTTGCTGCCTTTATTTCATCCATCTCACCGATGTCCTCGAGGATGAGATCTAAACAATGGGTTGCACATGGTGTCCAGTAGAAAGTCCCATAAATATCAGCTAACTCCTTTCCGGCTGCTTTGTAGTTAGCTGCATTATCTGTAATCAATTGGACTACATTTTCTAGCCCAACCTCTTGTATAACCTTATCAAATTCCTCTCGTAGGATCTCTGCAGTGTGCCTCTCCTCTGACATATCTAGAGATCTCAAAAACATGAGTCCTTTAGGACAATATACAAGAAAGTTTAGCAATGTCCTTCTTCGCCTATCGGTCCATCCATCTGCCATGATAGTGCATCCTGTTTCCTTCCACGATTGTCTCAAAGTCGAACAGTATTGCTGCACTTCAATCACGGTCTGATCTAATATCTTCCCTCTCAACTTCTGATAAGAGGGCATCCTGTATCCTGGACCAATGTTAGCAATTGCATCTGCCATTGCTTGAAAATGAAAACTGTTTGCTGCATTAAATGGAATGCATGTATCATAAAACCATCTGCCCACTGCAAGGTCTGCTTGATCGTGCAGTTGTTCTGAAGCCATAGCAGCACGAATTCCTGGCTGAGCACCAGGTGTAGTGGAAGGAGGAAAGAACGAATGTATGCTAGAAGAAGAAGCTCTTCCTCTACTCCTTCCTGAACTTCCTCTTCTGCCACCTCCAAAGTCTTCAGATGCAACCCTCTTTCCTCTGCTAGGTGCTCGCGAACTGCTACTACCAATATCTGTTCTAGCATCTGAAGGCAAACTATCAGTGAATCCAACTCCAGTGGCAGTAGCATCATCAGCTTCTTCACACATCTGGAAATCATCCTTTTGTTGTCTCCTTTCCTGTATGCTCTCAATCATCTGCAAGCATTGCCATTTAATACCTTCTGGCACACTTCTAACTCTGCCTGTGCATGGAGCAACTTCTTTCCTGGTTCCTGCTAGGTGGTGTTTCAACCTTGAAATTCCACCACTAACCACCTTTTCACAAAATAAACATCTGATTTTTAACCTTGAACCCTCAACTGGTATACCCCACTGCCATGCCGGATCATCAGACTTTGAATGAGAGTCTCTACCACCCCTTCCTGCCATCTCAATGGAGTACTTTAATTCAAACAAAAACCTGAAAATAAAAGCACTTCGTAAATCCCCCAATCTTCAAATAACACTCAAATCGAGTGTCTCCCACTTCATGAATGCAATAAAAATCGTATACACACACTTAATAACTTCATATTTTGTCATTCAAAAAAAAAAACCCGAAATAACACAAAAAACAATAAATATAAAGGAAAAAAAGGAAAAAAACATTAAAAATATACCTAAATCCGAGTTTGGAGGCTTGGACGAACACCGTAGGGCACGATTTTAGAGCTTTGAACACCAAGGAGGCGAAAACCGACTCTTAGGGAGCTTGAAGAACCCAAAGGAGAGAGGAAACCCGCGAAAAATCGCGGGTTTCCCTCGGCCCGGGACCCTTTATAAGGGTCCCAGGGCGTATCGCCCGTATCGTACGATACGGGCGATACGCACCGTATCGTGCGATACGGGCCGTATCGCACGATACGGTGCGATACGCCCGCACCTGCGATACGGGGGCCCGTATCGTATCGTGGTGGCCCACGATACGATACGTATCGCACCGTATCGTACGATACGGTGCGATACGGACAACACTGTTCTGAAGTCTCCAACATGATGTATATACTTGCTTAACTCTAAATGGATATTGCATCGAATAAATGAATCTTGCAAAAGATCAATTGGATTTAATATCTCCTTTTTAACTTCTTTTTAGGAGCAAATCTAATTTAAGGAAATAAACATTCGCATGCAAATCATGATGCATTTGTCAGTTCCATCGTGCATCAATACACTTCCAAAGCTTTTTCAATACTAATCATTTGCAGTCAAGGTTTGCTTCTATTTTCAATTTGGTCTTATCCATTGCATCATATATAAAAGGCATAGCAACCCTATCTTCACTGTCTATCATTCTCATTACATTAACCGAAGGTACAGTCGTCCTTAAAAACTTACTGCAATTTTCCCAAAAGTTAGCATTAAAAATATCATTTACATCAATCACTTCCCTTTTTCTCGATCATTTAATAGAGCTCCATTTATCAGATGCAAACATCGTTTTCAATGCATTTTTATTGTCCCCTTAATTTCATCCATTGCACTTAAATCCTCAAGCATTAGGTCCATGAAAGGTGCAACATATGGGATCTACATTAAATATAAATGGTTAAACTCAAGCATCTTACCAGAAATTTGCAGCAACATTTGTAACACCCATTTCCTTAACGACTTCTTAAAAAATGAGGAGTAAATTATCCATAGTTTTATCGATATGGGACAAGTCATATGATTTCAAAAACAATATCCTCTTAGGACAATAAACCAAAAAGTTTACTAATGATTTATGTTGACCGTCCAACCATCATCTATAATGGAATAACCCGAAAACTTTCATGACTCCCTAAATTCAGAACTTCATTCATGTCGAATATCAACCCAATTTTGGAAGATAATTTTTGTAAAAAAATTCAGCACACATCGTATCTATTTTGTGAATTATCTCCTTCGAAGCCATAACCGATCTTATGCTTTGAGTTCTAGGAGTCATAAGTGAGGAAAAAATGAATGCTCTTACTTCCTCTACCTCATCTACTACCCCTCGTAGTCATTGGGTGAGTAGAGCTCTGACAGTGGAATAAGAACCAACTCCACTGCTACTACCCCATAACCTACACTCTTTCCCTTAGCTTGTCCTTTTCTTACCTCCTCGGCTGACTCTTCTTCCTCTTTGGCCGTACAATGAAATTTTATACCATACATCTCTCTAGCAACCTCTTCAAATTATTGAGTCTTAGACATCCCAACTGCCTATTTCTGTCCTTTCTTACAACTATAATTTTTTCTCTCCTTTCTAACCTCTAATAGTTGTGCAATTTCATACTTTATTATTTCGAGCACCCAAAGACAAGCACTAGCATCCTTATTGATTCCCGCAAAATGGTGCATTATATGAGAAATACCACCATGCCTAACTTTATTATAAAAAATATACTTATTCACTAGCCTATTACCTTTGTACATTGGAGTGTAATACTTTCAGGCTAGATCGACTCGATCGAAAGCCTAAGTAGAGAGGAGATAAACAATAAGAAATAAACTTTTAAAGGGACAAGAATTACAAAATCTATGAAAACTACGGTTTTTTCAAGTTAAAAATCGGGTGGAATGACAAGAAGGAGATTGTCATGGATTTGACAAGAACCCTAAAAATGGGGAAAGGGATTGAGTGAAAAAACTCGATAATCCCCAAAGAATAGTCACTCGCCGTTACTGCTTGCTCCGCTCCTTTCCTGTCGTAGCTGGAGCTCGCGCTAGCGCACTGACTTTCGTAAGTCAGCAGGCTAGGCTACCGACCCTAGGCTTCTTATCTTCTAACTAAGTATGTTCTTAGAAGTTACTTATCGGGAAGAGGAAGTATAAGTTACGTGGAAGAGAAGTAGGTTCTGATATCTCTTAAAGTCAGAGGCTTAACAACGTTTTAGTGCCTTCATGCTTAGAGATTTCTCCACAAAACAAAGGATTAGAGTGAAATAGGGTTTGAGATTAAAAAATAAATTTGGAAAACTCGGATCCTGAGTTTTATACCCAAAAAAATCAGCATAGACTCGTACGATACATACAGTATCGTACTATACAACACGATGAATTGCACATTACGGTACACGTGCCTGTATTGTGTTGTACTATCATATGATATATGATAAAATCGTATCATACAATACAAAATGATATATTCTGCCTTTGTTCTACTAAGTCAAAAGCCTTTACTTTTTAATGTTTTTTTTCATAGTTTCAATTTTCTATTAACTTATTTCTTAGGCTCCTCTACTAATACACCAAACATATAAGATGAAGTACCTTGGTGTATGTTATTTGCATATGACATTGTGTTAGTGGAGGAGTCTAAGGAAAAAGTTAATAAAAAATTAGAACTATGGAGAGAAACATTAGAAAGTAAAGGCTTCCAACTTAGTAGAACAAAGACAAAATATATGGGATGTAAGTTTGATCATTTGGTTACTTCAGAGGATATAAAAATTAAAATTGGTACACATTGCATCCCCAAAAGGAAAGTTTTAAATACCTAGGGTCAATTTTTTAAAGTGATGAAGAATTAATGGAGATGTTACGCATAGAATTAATGGTGGTTGGTTAAAATGGAGAGGAGCATAAGGTATTCTTTATGATAAGAAGATACCATTAAAGTTAAAAGGTAAATATTATAGAGCAACAATTATGGTTTTGAGTGTTGGGTAGTTAATCATCAATATGTAAAAAAGATGTCTCTTATAGAAATGAAGATGTTGAGATGGATGAGTGGTCATAAAAGAAAAGATAGTATACATAATGAGGTTATTAGAAACACATTAGGAGTGACACCAATAGAGGATAAAATGAGAGAATATTGTTTAAGATGGTTTGGACATATAGAAAGAAGATCAAAAGAAGAACCTCTAAGAAGGAATGAAAAACTAGATTTTGAAAGTATTAAAAGAGGTAGAGGACGACCACAAAAGTGTTGGAAAGAAACAATAAAGAATGAGTTAACTGCTAACATAGCACATGATAAGGCTGTGGAAACAAAGAATCCATGTAGCCGACCCTGTCTAGTATGAAAAAAGGCTTAGTTGTTGTTTGTTGGTAAACAACAATATACTGAGGAGATGAACTACCATCTTTGGGTACTGTATATTCACTATTAATGAGAGAAGAAGACATCTATTTAGAGGTTAGTGACAAAACAATATTTATCGGTAGGTGAGTTCCACGTAGTGGAAGAAGAAGACGAGCCGCCTTCCAAGGAGACGAAAAGGACAAGCTAAAATGCACTCATTATGGAAAAAATAGGCATACAATAGAACAATGTTGGGATCTAGTCGGTAAACCTCCTTAATTTAAAAACAAAGCTTGTGTTTCATGTGCTTGATAAAAGAAGACTGAAGAAGGGGGAAATTCATCCCTTGCACTTCTCATGAAAAGGTTAGAAGGGATAGAGGGCCGACTCAACAACATGGCAAGCACATCTATTGACCAACAATCATCAAGTGTTGCTGTAATGTCAAGAAAAAAGACCTCTAACTATGAATTTGGTAACATATGTTCTTATGGGCTTTGTGTTTAGATAATTGATTCAGGGGCTTCAGATCATATGGTAGGAAGTAGTCATGGTATATATGAATATGAATATGAAAAACTATATACTAATGAACATGTTTGACTGACATATGATTCTTATATTCTAGTAGTTGGAAAAAGAAAGTTCAAATTAATGTTTGAAAATGTTATACTTGTTTTGCATATGCTTGATATTCCAGTAAATTTATTATATGTTAGTTCTTTGGTGAAAAACTCAATATACTCAGTAACATTTGTGCTCTCAGGCCGTGTGTTTCAGGACCTGAAGACAGGAGAAACCTTTGAACGTGGTAGTACCAAGAAGGGGCTAGATATTTTGGAAAAAAGTTTCACCTATTCAAGCACATGGTGTTATGGCCGATAGTGAACTCAAAGATCTATCTCTATGGTATAGTAGATTAGGACATTTACCTTTATCTAAATTGAGAGTTGTCCTACCTGATATATGTAGGATTCTAGGAAAAATTAATCTTGAATGTGATGTTTGTCAACGTGCTAAACATGTTAGAAACTCCTTTCATAAAGGTGACTTTAGAGAGATAAAACCGTTTGAAATAGTTCATTATGATGTATGGAGTCCATGTTCTACTTTGGCGGTTATTGATTACTGACACTATCATTTTTATTGATTTACAACAATAAGTCAAAGAATGAGGTAGAATTTTTATTTCCTTCATTTCGTAAGTTTGTTGAAAATCAATTTCAAACTCAAATAAAGATTCTCAGGTTTGATAAAGGGGGTGAGTTTGTCTTCTATTGTTAAGAATTATTTGATGGGTAAGGTAATTATTCACCAAACCACATACAAATTCTCCTTAACAAAATGGAGTGATCGACATATTTTGGAAGTTGTAAGAACTTTGGCCTTGGGATCTTATGTACCTAAATACATGTGGGGAGAAAGAGTTCTTAGATGCTTTATTCTACTAACAAAGCTTTTCATGTTCAACTTAGGGTATTTTGATGTGTGTGTTATGTGCATATTCACTTTGAGATGAGAGATAAACTTGATCCCAGATCTATTAAGTGTGCATTTATTGGATACACCCATTCTAGAAAGGATACCGTTGTTATGATCCATGTAATAAGAAATTCTATACTAATATGGATGTATTTTTTGACGAATGTGGCTCTACGATGGAGGGGGAGAATAAAATGACCGTTGAAGAATCATGATAGGTCATGCCAGTAATTCCAGATTACGATACTAAAGTAGAAACTGAAGATCATGTGAGGAGTGGTGAGACAAGCAACAAGTCAGAAACACAAATAAAGAATTATGTAAGAGATGAAAGAATAATAATTCTACCAATAAAAGAAACTATCACAACTGAAGAAGTTACACTCTCGTAGGTCTTTGATAGGTCGATATAAAAGAGGAAGAGTATGATTTGAATCACCCCATTGCACTACACAAAGGTAAGAGAGCATGTGCATATCTTATCAGTAAGAATACTTCTCTTGAGAATACTTCCTCTAGTTATAAATCGTTTGCCATAAATGTGAATTCTATTTATATTTTAGAGAATTTTGAGGATGTTAATAAATATGTTGAGTGATAGCTAGGTATGAAACAAGAACTTGAGGCCTTGGAAAGGAATCAAACATGGGATATAGTGGACTTACCACCAAGAAGGAAGACATTGGGTTGTAATAGGTTTACACCATTAAAGTAAAACATATGGAAGCATCAATAGATACATAGCGAGACTGGTAGGAAAGGACTACAACCAGGTCTATGGCTTGGACTATAATGAGACCTTTGCACTAGTAGCAAAACTTACTACTGTCCAAGTGATTATTAGTATGACAACTAGTAAAAATTGAAAACTCTGGTAGTTAGTTGTTAAAAACACTTTTTTGTCGAAAAACCTACCATATGAGATATATATGAAGTTACCTCCAGGACTTAGAAACAAATAGGGAAGATCGAAGGTGTGTAAGTTGAAGAAAGCCTTATATTGTTTGAATCAATCCCCTAGGGCCTCGTTTAAGAGATTCAGACCTTAGGGAGTTATAAGCCTTGGTTATTATCAGAATTCAAATGATCATACATTGTTTATAAATCATGGTAAAGGAATTTCTATTCTTGTAGTATATGTTGATGACATTATAATTACAGGTGATGATATCAAGGAGATTGAAGAGCTAAAAAAATTTCATAAGTTATTCAATTTGAAATATTTAGGAAGACTTCACTATTTTCTGGGTATTGAAGTGTATATTCTTAACTTAGAGAAAATATACCTTGGATACGTTGAAGCAGACTTTACCAGATGCCACTCTGGGGAGCGAGTGCACGGCATACACGTTAATGGCTGGTCCCTTAAGCCCAATGAACTTTACTCTGGAAGGTTGCTTCCTTTCTCTTAATTATATTCATAGCTCAGCTGCTGACATTTTTCAGTTGATCAGCTGCTATAATATGTTAGAATGCAGATTTGTTTTCGCAAGATGGCATTAGCTTTAATTGTTTAGATGTTGGTGACTAGCCAACTGTTGAGCTGCTGACAAATGAAGTTGTCCTTTGATCTTTCTGTAGAATTACTTTCACGCTGAACTGAGCTATTAGAAATGAAAGTGTCTTCACTCGAAACCGGTTGAGGGTTCAAATGAAATAGAGAAAAGAAAAGAAAAGAAAAAGGAATCAGTGGTTCACTAAACTAAATTATGTATTTGTTTCAGGATGATCTCAAATAGAGAGTCTGCAAGGCGTTCACGAAGAAGAAAACAAGCTCATCTAGGTGAGCTTGAGAAACAGGTTTTTCTCTTCCCATCTCTCTGCCATTTTATTTCTGAGAAATTTAATTGTGGTAATCACTTCTTTCAAATGTAATTATCAGGTATCACAGTTGAGGGTCGAGAACTCATCATTGCAGAAGCGACTTACAGGTATTAGCCAGAAGTCCAATGAGGCGGCCGTAGATAATAGAATTTTAAAAGCAGATGTTGAAACATTGAGAACAAAGGCAAGTTCTATTGTGACTAGGATGAATTCATGATGCCGCCTCTTGTTTAGGTCATCGTTTGTTCGTTGGGATCAAAGGCTTGAGATTGAATTTGTTGAGATCAGATTTCTTGGTAGGTGTTTCATCCTTGGCCTTAATGGCTGTCATGTGTATTCCTCAGGTCAAGATGGCTGAAGAGACCATGAAGCGAGTTACTGGTGTGGGGTCCGGACCTCTGTTTCAGACAATGTTGGACATGTCATCGGCAAACATGCAATTCTCCGGCAGCCCATCAGATAACACAGCAGATCCTGTTATGCCTGTGCAAGATGAGTCAAAACACTTCTATCAGCCGGTCCATGTTCAGGGGTTGAATAATGGCGTCTCAGACATCAATAATGGGTGGGAAAATCTTCATGGTTTGATAGGCAAGACTGAAAGCGCGGCATCTCTACTGCGGGTCGCAAGCCTGGAGCACTTGCAGAAGCGGATTCATGGAGGTCCAAGTGCAGGTCCACTCGTCCCTCAGAATGGTGGCTGGAGTCCAGAAAACACCAACTTAGTGAATGACAGTGGTAAGCCAAGCAAAACATACGCAGTGTGAGCAGAGGAATGTTTTATTCATTTGCAGATGACTAATGAAAAGAAACTATTTCTGATTCTTTATTCAGTTGATACACGCTGTTTGTGGATCTAGTTGAAATGCAAATGTTTTCTTAGAGGTATTTATCTATCGAAATGGTTGAGGAGGGTCTATTTAGGACTGTTTCGTGGGAGAGTCAGGCCCATGCAATTGCTAATGTCACTCTAAGTTGAGCTTGTTTTGTGATTTCGTTGTTACATGGCCACTATACGTGGAGCAGATGGACAAGATAGAAACTGTCTGGCGATCCTCCTGGTGATGAACTGACAGTTACCTCGAACCAACACTGGCTCGTTTTCTTTAGCGAGGACAGGGACAAGAGAGAAAAGCCTTCTATACGTTGGCAAGAGCCAAGAGGGGCCTACTGGTCTACCTTAGCAGGACTGGCTTCCCTCGAGTGCAGGTTCTGACGACATTGTATTCTTGAATTTGAAAGTTTATTGATACATCTGTATTGAAACCCATTCATCTATTAATTGCGTGAAAAGGTACAGTTTTTTTTCATAAATGTTTGAATGGAAGGAACTGGATGAAGAAGCATCACATATTTTGACATATATCAAGGATGGAATAAAAGTAAAAGAAAATCGGTTGATTGGATGAAGGGGTCGCCTCTACCTTCTATTGGTGGACAAGATCTATTAACAGTTGGAATTGGTTTCCCACTCTCTCCGTGGGAGCTACTAGAAGTAGTAAACGCCTTTGGCACTTGACTTCGACACTGATTCACACTCCTCCCCTTTGTGAGGGAGGGTTGCTGATCACCTTTATGTCTGCACTAAATTATTTGCGTTTCCAGCATGGTGTTTCCTCTTCATATATACTCCAACTTTTAGTAGCAGCCACAACTCTAATTTTTTCCAGAATGCTGATTTCTTCTTGTAAAAGTATCCCCCACTCCTTCCATCAGAAATGAATGTCGTCATTGATGCGAAAATCCCATCTTGGGAGCGGGCAGAGATTGAAATTGGTCGTTTGCTCACTAGTTTTAAGAGATCATATGTATTCTTTTTGCAATTTTTACAAAGCTCTAGTTTTAAGAGGCAAGAATATGTACGAAGAATGAGTCGCTTCATAAATGCCGTGCCTTTTAAAGGTGCACAGAAGCCCTTTGGTATTTCTCCACTTTTTGGAGGAGTATTTTCCCTGAATCGAAAGAAAAATTGAGTTCAGTGACTAGCAAATAAGCTCATGCTTTCTACGTAAACAACCTTCGAGGATGTTGCACCTAGAATTTCTTTTATATATATATATATATATATATATATATATATATATATATATATATATATATATATATAGAGAGAGAGAGAGAGAGAGAGAGAGAGAGAGAGAAGGAAACCGATTGAAATAGAGAACCACAAGAAACCCATCATCTCTACCATTGAATTGAAATCAACTGTAGTGATTTTAATTAAAAGTATCATTGTACTTTTATATTTTATATATTTTATTTTTTATCATATCAGTCACTCATCTTAAAGATCGAACAATTGTGATGGGTTTTTTGTAGTTCTTTATTTTGATGAGTTCCCTAAATTTAGACTCTCTTTATATACACCAACAACAATAACAAAACCTTTTTCCATATTAGATGTGGTAGACTATATAGATTATTTGCTTCCATAGATAATGATCATGTTCATGCTAACAATTAACTCAACAAAAACTAGATAATTTTTTATTATTTTCTTCCAACACTTTTGTGATCTTTCTCCTTTTTTTTTATATTTTGACAATTTAGTTTCTCGCACCCTCATATCGGAGCTTCCTTTGGTCATCTTTATACATGTTTGAACCATTTTAAATGATTTCCTCTCATTTTATCATTTATTGGTGTCACTCTTAGTTTCTTTCTAATAATTTCAATATGTATACAGTCTTCACTTGCGTGACCACTCATTGATCTCAATATCTTAATTTATGTCATGCATATCTTTTGTACATATTGATAACTATTCAACACTCATAACCATTTACCTTTTAACTTTAATTATATCTTTTTTATATAAAATATCTAATGCACCTCTCCATTTTAACTAACCTACATTAATTATATATATGTGAAGTTTGGACCGAATCGGGTCCAACAGACCTGATCCTATCCATTCGGGTCCCACGTGGAACCTGATACTTGGAGTGGCAAACAAGAGCTCTGTAAACTCCAGTTATGGTCATGACGACCACCTCTCGCAAACAAGGAAGGCGGTGCCGCTCACGTTTATAAGAGAGAGGGAGAGAAAGAGAGAGAAGAAAGAGAGCTAGAGACATGGGCGATGGAGAAGGGTAGGGGATTGCCAGAAAATGGTCGATTGAAGGGACAACGGCCAAGTCCTTTTGCAAAATGGCCAAGGTATAGGAACCACCCTTTTTCACACGTTTTAAAGGTGAAATCGCGGAAAACTATTAGGTTTCTGACGATATTTTGGGAAAAAAGGGTCAACAAACCCTTTTCTTGTCTTTTCTGGTGAAACCACCGGTGGTCAATGGTTGCCACTACAGGAAAATAGTCTGCTGCTAGTGGCAAACCTGTTGGCTATGGTGGAAGGGAATAAATCGTCCAAAAATGCCGATTTTGGTAGTCGAACTGGTGGTTGGCGGGTGGACCGACACAACGTGGCATGTCGTGTCGGTTTGGATGACACTGAACATGACACCGAGATAGTGTCCTTGTAGAGACACGGTTCCAGATTCGGGTATACATGAACCAAGATCCGTTTTAAACAAATTTGGATCTGACCTATTTTATTGGATCCAAACAAGACTATATGGATCCAGATTAGGTTTTTTAGGCTTTTCAGACTCATTTGAGATCCAATTTCGACGTGATTTTAACTATTGAGTTTTTATTTGAATATAGAATAATATTATATTTTTATCATGATTTAAGGATTAAATTGAGGTGATTAAGGGGGAGTTATCACTATTATAATTGGATTTGCATGGAGACGTTAGGTAGGTGGATGTGTTCTCTTTTCAGTTATGTGCTACATGTAGTTTTAATTGCTTTCATATGATATATGAGATTGCGAAATATTTATTAATGCTGTTAAATGAGTATATATGTATTGACTTATGAAATAGTCTTTTAAAATGCTTTCATGACTATATGGATGCATGACATGAGTGTACTTGTGTGTGAGTAAACCACTTGATAGGTATGGATCTATCTTTCACAATGGTATGAGACGTTGATGGATTATAGATGAATATATCTATTAGTGTTAGCTCGTTGATTGCCATTATATGCGAGTGAAATACTATTAGTATAGATTTATTTTCCACGACAGTGTATGACATTAATGGATTATAGATGAACATATTGGATAGTCCTAACTTGTGGATCTGTTGAGTTGTGTTAGCTATTTCGTTGGTTAAGCTAGTTTGCACTTATAGTTGCCATGAACAACTCATATCGGTTACGACATGCCTAAGTTGGGGATAAGTGAAACTAGTTGTTGATAATAGAGAGTTTATGTATAGTAGAATGAATTTGATACATATATGAACATGTGATTTGATATAGATAAATTATTTTGACATAACTGAATATATGCAATTGATGTGGATGTGGATGTGGATGTAGATGTGTGGACCCTAAGAGATGACTCAGTGGATGTTACTGTGGATATGGGATGTGACTTTGGAGATATTGTTGTGATTATATGATTGAATGCATGACTCTATTAGTGGGGCATCCAAATACTTTTGTCTTGTGGAGCTGAGGGGTTGCACTTGGTGGACCCTTGTGAGGCATCAAAATTCTAGGCTCAACATGCTGAGAGCGTTGTCGGAGGTCATGTGGCTGGATAAGAGTATGGTGCGGGTAACTCCTATGGCGTGATAGTGGTTTGTTATACTATAGCATGATATCGAAACTAAGTTGTATATTGATGAGTGCTTGAGTATGCATACATGTTTGGTAATTGTATTGATTTTGTTAGATGATATATTTTCTCAACGCTTGGTTTGAAATGATGCATGTCTCTAGTATGAGTACTTATGGAAAGACCACATCCATCTATGAGCATAGTATAATGCCCAAATTTTATTTTATATGAATTTCAGGTTATAGATAGCAGAGATACTGAGCACGTGGGACGTTAAAGTAGGACTTTGTCTTACGCTGCTAGATGGTAGGAATTGATAGGATCCTTGTAGTTTTGAATTTCTTTTGTTGTACCAATGCCTTATTGGATCTTAAATTGTTTATAAATAAATAAACTTTGGATGTGTCTTTCATTGCACGGGTTATGCTGCCTTCATATTTGTTAATGGTTCATGAGTATCAACCACGTAGCATGGACATGCCTTATGTCATGTTGGTCGACACTTGTGGGATATTACAATAATCTTCATGAATTTTTCTGTCACTGTTAAAACTTAAGCATTTAAAACTTTTCTTATGAAGGATACAATGTGTATAAATCTTATTTTATATTATCTGAAGTAACCAAATAATCAAATTTGCATTCCACATATTTTATCTTTGTTCTACTAAGTCAAAAGCATTTACTTTCTAATAATTTTCTATAAACTTTTCCTTTAGACTCGTCAACTTACATAATGCCATTCATAAATAATATGCACCAAGGTACTACATCTTCAATATATTTTGCTAACTTATTAGCAACCACTATAAATAAATATGAACTTAAAGTTGACCCTTGATGTAGTCTAGTATTAACTTCAAAAAATGTATTTATTTTTCATGAGTCCTTACATGTGTACCATCATAAATGTTTCCTATAAGATTGATGTATGCCAATAAGATACCTCTTTTCCAAGGTTCTCCAAATAATATCTCTTGGTACCATATCGTAAGCTTTTTCTAAATTAATAAATACTATGTAAAGATTCTTTTTTGTTCTAAAATATTTTATACAACGTCTCAATTTGTGAATAGCCTCAACAATAGATCTTTATGGTATCAATTCAAATTAGCTGTCTATTTTACTTGATACTTGTCTAGACTTATGTTTAATAATTTTTTTCTATAATTTTGTAGTATGGCTTATTAGCTTGATACCATCATAATTCGTACAATTATAAATGTGTCTATTGTTATTGTATATGGGTATAATTGTATTTATCCTTCATTCTCGAGGCATCTTTTGATTTCTTCATATTTCATTACATAATCTTGTATGCCAAGTAATACCAGTCTCTCTTAGGATTTTTCATACTTCTATCGAAATATTACTTAATCATATAAATTTATCAATCTTTATAAGTTTAAGAGTCTCTTTTAATTTATTACTTTGAGTATGTCGGTAGAAACTGTGATTTATATATTCTTTTGATTTGATTAGTTCTCTTAAACTAACATTAGCATTTATACTTTTGTTAAAAAGCTTATAAAAATAATTTTTTATCTAGTTTTGAAATCATCACTTGTCACTAGAATCTTAAAATCCTCAACTTTGATATATCTAATAAAAATAATATTTTTAATTTTCTTATCTCTATCCTTAACTATCTTAAAAATACATCTTTCACTGTCTTGTGAATATATCTTTGATATAAATCATTTTAAAATTTAGTTTTTGTTTCACTGACAGTTCTTCTCACTTCATTCGTTATTCCTTTATAAGTCTCTTAAGTTTCATTGGTCTTGTTGGTATAATGATATTTGTAGCATTGTCTTCTTCATCTTAATTTAATCTTGCACCACTTCACTCCACCACAAAACTTTCTTTTTCGTTGTTACACATTTTTTAGATTTATCTAAAATGTTATTTTCTACTTTCCTAATATGTATAACCATATTATTCTATATATGAGAAGGTATACCAATATAATTTCAAGCATCATCTTCAAGAACTTTTTGTATAATTATATCTTTTTTCTCATTTTTGAAGTTCCATCGTTTCGTCTGAGTTTGTGTACTTTCTTACAATAAAATCCATAATTAAAAGTTGATGTTGAGTAGTTAAGCTTTTTCTTTAAATTATCTTGTAATCCTTATAATATGATCCATTTTCTATCCTACAAGACAAATAATCAATTTGTGTTTACAACAAATCACTCTTATAAGTAATTAAATGTTTATCTCATTTTCTAACAATTGTATTGGTTATAAAGAGATCATATGTTATAACAAAATTTAAAATTTACTTACCTTTCTCATTTAAATCCTTAAAACTATAGTTTTCATGAATACATTGATATCCTAATATCTTTTTATCCACATATCCATTTAGATCTCCTCTCAAACAAAGCATCTCTTTTTATGAAATTCTTTGAATTACCTTATATAACTCTCCCAAAAATTTCTTGTTTATATTATCTTTTAGTTCTACTTGAAGTGTATAAGCACAAACTATATTTAAAGCCTCTATTCCTAATGCTAATTTCACTATCATAATTAGGTTCTCGTGTCATTGTATCTACAACTTTAAATCTTCATTTATAATAATACGAACTCTATTTTGAGCATTTTCTCTTGAGTACGATAATTTAAAACCTTTATTATCAATCTCTTTTTCTTTTTCTCCAACCTACTTTGTCTCTTGTAAATATAGAATGTGAATATTTCTCTTAATTATAGTATTTACCACCTTCATTAGCTAGCTTCTTTACTCCCACATCCGTATAGGTGAGGAGACACTTTTTGTAATTTATTCACTATATTCAAATGATAGTGTAACGGGCCTATTTTTTACCGGTACACGTCTATAATATGGGAACCCTTCTTGTAATTGATTCACTATATTTGTATCAAGATGTAGAAGTTTTGCTTATTTTTCATTATATTCATACTCAATAGTGCATAACTAAGAGAGAATGTCGTAACAAAGTGTTCATAATGTCTAGAATCTATGATAGATAAATCTAATAAAATTTTATGCTAATTATCGCAAGTCTAACACAATCCTCCCCCTTTATCTACCTATCATAGAAGCTGTCAACTCTTGCTTGATCAAAAGTATGATAATAATAACATTGTTCTTTTTCATTTTTCCAAAATTCTTAAGGTTTTTACATTATACTTATACTACCGAAAAATAATGAGTGAATATCTTAAAGGTGGGCCGATCTAATTTTTTATATATAATATATATAGAAAAACTGGGAGTTATTAGATACCTTTCTATATTAGATTCTACTAAATAATTTAAGTCATTTGTCAACATCGATAAAAAGATCAATGTCATTTAATACACATGAGTATATTAAATGCAACACAAGATGAGTATCTTGATTACTACCTTATGATTGATCATGAATGTGATGATAAAGCAATATCTAATTTAAGAGGTTGTCTAAGAGCTCTCACTCTCTCTATACACACTGTGTGTGTGCATGAGAGATATTTGGGTTCTCAAGAAATCAAATTACAATTACTCTCGGGACTTGTCTACATCATGGAAACCTGCAATAGATCCACATCCTAATTGCAACAAGAAAAAGAAGGATCCACATCTTAATAATCGGAACCTCAAAAGGGGGAGATAAGGTCTTCGGTCCTGCTAAAAGTTGAGAACCAGAACCGATCGATGTGCCATCTTCCTTCCTCGTTTGCGTCATTAAGTAAATAGACTTCAGGCAGCTTCGTAAATTGTCATCAGTGGCCTGCCCAATAAAGTGGAACCCTAATACCCATTTACATTTTCTTTCACACACACACAGAGGTGAAGTTTCTTAAGCAGAACAAGGCGGTGATTGTCCTTCAGGGTCGCTATGCAGGCCGGAAGGCGGTAATCGTTCGTCCATTCGAAGAAGGAACGCGTGACCGTCCCTACGGGCACTGCCTAGCCGCCGGCGTCGTGAAGTACCCAAGCAAGGTGATTCGCAAGGACCCTGCGAAGAAGACGGCGAAGAAATCGCGCGTGAAGGTGTCCGTGAAGCTCGTCAACTACAACCACATCATGCCCACCCGGTACACCCTCGACGTCGACCTCAAGGATGTCATTACCGTTGACGCCCTCCAATCGCGGGACAAGAAGGTGGCTGTCGCGAAGGAGGCAAAGGCTCGGTTCGAAGAGAGGTTCAAGTCGGGGAAGAACCGGTGGTTCTTCACCAATCTCCGATTTTGAAGGCGCGATTCCGTATTTCGCTTGCTTGCTCTTCTTTCTTAGTAATTTTGGTCTGTGATGAGATCTGAATGACGGATTTTGATGAACATTTGTCGTTCTTTTCATCTTTATTTTATACTTAGAGACTTCGTGTGTTTTCTAGATTTTGCATAATTCTTATGTTGGATATCATGATATCTAGAAATGTTGGTACTTGCATTTATGTTACTTTTGTGGGAGGCTGGTTAGGCCTTCCCATCGGCCGCTAGGGTAAGACCGAAACAGGCGTGGTTGGAGGGACATGGTCTTGAAGCAGAACCACGTTTAGGTACGGTCGAGAATTGCCAACCACTATGGGGGGAAAATATAACGAATTGATACTGGCTTTTGTGGAATGTGAAGGTTGGATTTTACAATGGTCGTCGAGTCTTTGATCTTCAGTGATAGATGTCGATTTACCGAGTTTAGTTCAGTGGAGAATTCTAAATGTGTTTGAACTGATGAAGATGCATGACTTTGGTTGTCCATGAGGATATTTGATTTGATAAGTAGGGCCCTTAAGGAGTTCACGAAATAAAGGTGTCGGGTGCTAGCTACATTGCTGTGGTAACTGCAAGATTCAATGTATTCTTCCGGGGATGCTTAGATTAGATGAGCAAGAAATGGCAGTATACCCAAACATATTTGATTCATACCCTAATCGATCATATGCTTCTTTAGAGATGGAGAATATGTGCCTGTTTTAGCACGCAAATGGATGCATTCAGAGGCTGCAGACCAGAGATATACACATGCAATGACTGTTTAATTGGTTTGATAGGTGGGTGTAGGCTCTTCTCACCCTTTAGCCTCGAGTATCTTAGTCGGGAGAAAAAAGGAAGTTAATGAACCTGTGAGTCGTGCCTTAATGCAACGAACACAGCTCCATGGTGACTCTGTTGAGTGATTCTGGCAGCTCCAATCTGAAAATGGTCTTTCGATGAGAACATGAAGCGCGATGCACGGCAAGTCACAGCTAGTAAGGGGGCTATTGAGACTGGTCGAGGAAGAGTTCTTGATTTCCAAAATATGCGGTTGATCAAGATTCTAATTATTCTCTTTTAGCCTCAAAAGTCCCTATTTTGTGTACCAAGAAAGTACATGGGCTATTGATGTGATGATTTGAGATATACATTAGTATGAATCAAGTTGTTTATCTGTATAGGCGCTTTCATCCCTTCACCAATGACAAGAACTAGATCCGGTAGGGATGAGAAACATGAGTTTGTCACGTGTATGATTTCGGATGGTACCTATGCCTTAAAACCCATGGGTCCTTTTGTTACCTCTTTCCTTACCGTGTAAATCTCTCTTATACTTACTCGAGTTAGCCATGTAGCCCTATGGGCCTCATTCTCATGAAACTGTGAGGTATTCTAGCTAGGCTCACCTATAAATAGGCTTCAAATCGAAGTGTCTGATGCAAATCGACTGCCTTTTTGGACGAGAATTTGGTGAGGTAAGTTGCCGATATGAAACCTTGACGATTTCTGCACGAATCTAAGTAAGGCGAACGAGAATGTCGCCAAAATCCGTGTTGACCTATCATTCTGAGATAGATCTGAACGTATACCAACACGATTACGAGTGGATCGTCAAGGTTGAAGGAAAATCATTAGTGAAGATGATCAAAGTGAAGCGATCAGAGAAGGATCACTCAATCATCGTGTTGTGTGGAGAGATCTATAGTTGCAGAAGAACTGCCCCACCCTCCTGGCTATCCTTAAGAATGAAAAAGAGGATGAAATAATGGGCGAACAGGTGTCACCCGAGATCGAAGGGGTGTTGACTGAGTACAAGGACATGATGCCTGTGGAATTGCCTAAAAGATTGCTTTCGAGACGGGTGACCGACCAAGAGATTGAGTTGAAGCCCAAGGCTAAGGCTTCGTACAAGGCCCGCATACCGCATGAGCCCTCCCAAGTTAGAGGAGCTCTGGATACAACTGGGAGAGCTCCTGAATTTAGATGGTATGTTGCACGTGTGGATTATCGGACCTTGACTATGGTCATGATAAGAGATCGATACCCTCTTCTCCTAGTGGCTGACCTCTTTGATTGGTTAGGAGGAGTGCAATGGCTCAGTAAGTTAGACCTTAGGTCGGGGTATTATCAAGTGCACATAGCAGGGATGAGGCCAAAACGGCTATAGTGATTTGATACAAACCGTATGAGTTTTGGGTGATGCCCTTGGGCTAACCAATGCACTCACAATGTTTTATCGCCTCATGAATAAGGTCCTAAATGGGTACATCAACAAGTTTGTGGTGGTCTACCTAGATGACATTGTCATCTACAATCGAAGCTTAGAGGAGCACGCCTGACACCTCTTTCTTGTGTTTGAGAGACTACGCGAACACTCTCTCTACATAAAGAGGGAGAAGTGCGAGTTTGCGAAAACTCGGATCACTTTCTTGGGTCATATAATTGGCGGATATGCATCAACCCCCAAAAGTGTGTGCCATCGAAGGATGGGAGGCACCCCCATACGGTGAGTGAGTTATGGAGCTTTCTTGGCCTAGTAAACTACTACTAGAAGCTCATTAGGCACTTCTCAAAGATGACAACTCCACTCATTGAGCTTTCGAAGAAGGGCTCCCCTTGGTCGTGGACTTCAAAGTGTGCCGAGGCCTTTGAAGCCCTCAAGTCAGTCGTAGTATGTAAGGAGCCGATACTTCGCCTCCCCAACTTTACACGACCTTTCGTTGTGAGTACGAATAAGTGACTTAGCATTAGGAGTCATTCTCACACAATGACATCTCATAGCTTTTGAGAGCTTAAAGCTCAAAGAGGTCAAAACTCAATACCATGCTTATGAAAGAGAGTTGTTGGTCATGTTGCATTGTCTTTAACTTTGGAGAGTCTATCTTTTAGGCTCACACTTTTTGATAGTCACAGATAATGTGGCTAACACCTTCCTCAAAAACCAAAAGAAACTCATTCTAAGGCAAGCAAGGTGACTTGAGTTGCTTGAAGAGTATGATTTTGAGTAGGTGTATAGGCCAGATGAACTTAGTCAAAAGTGCTCCTAAGAAGTCTTGTGTGTCATGACTTGACTTGAAAGAGATATGCTGCAAAAAGCCAAGCAACATGCCAAAGAAGATCCTTCGTACATCTACAAATGAGAACAAGCCTTAGCAAGCTTGATAGAAAAATACAAGGTTCAAGATGGACTTGTGTGGACCAAGAACAAATAGGTACTAGTCCCCGATGCCGGAGGATTAATGCAGGGATTGATGTATGAGATCCACTATGTAGAGTATGCTGGACACCCTAAGAGTTGAGAGAATTGTCGCCCTCTTGGTACACGGTTATTATTGGTCTTGGATGGCTTGCGATGTGGCCGAGTATGTGCACACATATCCTATATGCCATCAAGATAAGGTGGAGTGCACGCATCCCGTTGGGTTACTACAATCTCGTCCAATTTTGGTCAAACCTTGTGGAGCATTGTCCAAGGATTTCATTTCGGGACTATCTCGAGTTAGATGGTTTCGAAATGATTCTTGTTGTAGTCGATCGATTCTCTAAATATGGCGTCTTCATAGCTGCACCTCGATAGTATAGTGCTAAGGAGATGGTGTACTTGTTTTAATGCCATGTGGTGAAGTACTTTAGCATATCAGAAGAGATAGTGAATGACTCTGATGTGCGCTTCACAAGCAAATTTTGGGTGGAGATGTTTCAATTGTTTGGAACCCAGCTATCACTCTCAAAATGATGTCCAAACCAAGAAATTAAATTCTATATTCGAAGAGTACCTATGACACTATGTGACAACAAGTCAAAAAAATTGGGTTGCTCTACTCAAAATGGTGTAGTTTAGCTATAATTCACACCGAAGTTCGTCTACTTGAATAAGCCCCTTTGAGCTCACTTTGTTTTGGCAGCCGCATGGACTACTAGAGTTAATACAAGGCAACATGAATGAGAGTTGCCCAACTGTTCTCCATTAGATACAAGAGAGGCATGTCTTGTATGAGGAGGTCAAAAACTCCCTCACTCGAGCACAAGCCAAGATGTTTGAGTATACAAATAAGCACCGGTGAGCGGTGAAATTTTAGGTAGAAGATTGTGTATGACTTTTGGATGCCTAAGTACATTTGAAAGCAAGTCCACAAGGGCAGTGATATGGGGTAGAAACCAAAATATAACGGTCTTTTTGAGGTTAAGCAATTAGTTGGACAAGTGGCTTAGTCATTGGAGTTACTCAATCGACTCAAGTTGCATCCTATGTTTTACATTTCACAGCTGAAACTTTATCATGAGGACTTTCAATGACTAGAGAGCTGGCTCCGACACTTGGTCACAGAGGACATTGTTGTAGTTGAGGACGTGTTAGCCCGACGACAGACGCAATAACTAGTGCAATGGATATGAAGAGGCTCAAAAAATGATTCATAGGTTTCCAACACACAACGAGCATTTACTACATGCCTACCATGAGACCTCGAACACCAGTCTCAGTTTAGCTAGAGGAGAGTTGTCACAGGTATGATTTCGGGTGGTGATTATACCCGAAAACCTCTCGTGGGTCCTTTTGTTAACCCCTCTTTCCTTACTATGTAAACCTCCCTTATGCATACCCAAGTTAGCCGTGTAGCCCTATGGGCCCTGCTCTCATGTAATCGTGAGGCTAGGCTCTCTAGTGAGGTCTAGAACCTTCTTGTGTAAAGCACTCAACTCCACCCTTGCCTATAAATAGATGTGATATACAAGGCTTAGGGAGCTAGCTAGTTAAAGAGTGAGTGATCTCTTGTAAACCTTACTCATTGGCTTCAATAAACCTTCTTTCCTTTTCTTTTTTATTTCGCTTCTCCCTCTCAGCCTGATGTGTGTGAGTGAGTGCCAAGAGACCTCGTCAGTGAGAGTGTCTCGCCTCTTAAAGGAGTACTAGGAAACAAAGTTAGAAGAGTGGTTGCACTCCTCTTTTCCTCACGTGATAAGTGTGATTGAGTAGGAGAGGATTCTACTGCCATCATCGAGTATAAATCTCTTCCTAGAGTGATCTAAATCGCATCTCAAAGAAGCTTGGTGATAGAGTCTGGTTTAGTTTACATAGGCCAATGTAAAGTATTAGTTGGTTAAAATTATATCGATAGAGTAAGGTTTGATCTATTTTTCTTTTCTTAACTAAACCACACATTTGAAAGCCCACAATGACCCGACTAGTCCGACTTCATCCAGGTCGGCCCATAATGGAGGTAAAGATCTCCCGATGCTGGTTTTCTCTACACTTAGAACTCGAAATCTTGCTTGAGGGGAACAAATGCCGAACCAGCGTTTGGTGGTCTTTTATGTTATTTATTGAACTGATCACTTGGACACTCCTAGATATACCAGACAAACGATGGAAGACAGGACCGTTTCAACATAAACCATCTATTCTTTTTTTGGAATTTCTCTTCTTCTATGTTTTGTTGCCTAGAGCGCATGTACTAAATTATGTGATTGAACGTGCAAATAAGATCTCTTTAGAACCAAGCTTTCCCGCACTTAGTGGGAAAGGCTTCAAGGGTATTTAGTTGAGAAACTTGATTCTCCTGAAGACAAACAGCACCATTTCTCTACAAAATCTTGGTCAAAGATAGAACCTACATAATCATAACAAAATCATAAATACGTTGAAAGGCAGCTCCTTTATTGTATAAAATGGTCTCGCTCTTCCAAAGTTAAGCATGAGGATCAACTTATTCCTAATCTTGCCTTTTCATATTCTCCACATGCTAGGTTAGGGAACCTACCTTTTCCTCTTTCATCAATGAGTAGAAAATGAGTCTTAGCAAAATAAAGATGTTGAGATGTGTACGTGAACACTTGAAATATCTCTTCTGATTAAGAGGACAAATATGTAATGAAGCGATTAGAGGAAAAGTTGAGTGACCCGAACAGAAGACAGAATTAGATAAACATGCCTAAGGTGATTTAGACACGTCTACAGGGTGTTTGCATCCTACAATGAGATAACGGGCTGGGGATCGTGTTTTTTTACCCGCAACGGGGACATGCCTCTGCCACTGAGTTCGTGGATGAAGCAGCCTCATGCCGCTTCATCCAAGAATTCAAACAGGTAGAAGTATGCCAAATGATAAAAATAAAACACTGTTACCTTTGAGTTAAATGCATATATGACACTTGATCGTGCACAACGAAATAAAGAATTCGCTTAAGCCAACCCTGTCTAATGTGGGAGAAGGCTTAATTTAGGGTTTGGTTTGGTCTGATTGGTAACTTACAATTATCTCATTCGGAATTGGAAGGAACACAACTTGCCACGAGGTCAAACTTGTTCCATTCAACGGATGTCTGGACCCAATATGATGACCTGTGCAATGTTTTTCTACGGTTATCATAATTCCTTATGGCTGAAACAAACACCATTATTCATAATTTGCGAGGTCCTAATATTCAAATATTTGCTACTAGTTCTAAGATGCTTCCAAAGTGCGAGTAGATTTCCTTTTGTTCATCAGGACAATGGTCATTTTATTGTGATGCTACCTCTACGAACAAGTCTACATGACATTTTATTTAAAATGACAATCCTCTCCAATCTATAGGTAATACACCTTTATCTCCAAAGATCTGAAAGAATCACTTAGAAGCCATCCTTGAAGAAAGAGCAGCAAAATATATATTAGACCAGTTCCTTAAGAAGGAACCCACAATCCTTGTTAGGTTATATCATGTCAGTTGAAGACGTCCGGGATGCTCCGTCAAATCTCGTACGCACACGCATACAAACAAGAAACCTGCTCAAAAGCTTCCAGCTTTCGGTAATTCATGCCAACACAAAAAACAAGCAGGCATGTGCAATAGGTCAGTCAAAAGCATTTAATGGAACTGTTAAGAGCGTACTATCATATATTAAGAATGTCGTCAAATACATCCTCCCATGCACAAAAGCATTAAACCTAGTGTGCCAGAAGGGAAAGCACGTCCTTGTGCTTCAAGATACCAAGTTCCATTGTCAGCAGTTAACAGATAAGCACATCAGATTACCAAGCTACAACTTCAATCATTACATGGATTCCTAGGAAATGCAACAGAAATGACGGACATGCACTTCATAGAGCACGAGTCTCACTAAGACTACAGAAAGAAAGAAGAGATCATATGGAAACATACATTGTAACTCAGACACCAAAGGATGGATCATTCTTTAGAAGACTTGTTGATCAGTGACTTGTGAATATGAGGGATAACGCCACCTCCAGCTATGGTGCCCTTAATCAAGGTATCGAGTTCTTCATCTCCTCTGATCGCAAGTTGAAGATGACGTGGTGTTATGCGCTTTACTTTAAGATCTTTGCTAGCATTACCTGCCAATTCCAGCACTTCAGCCGTCAGGTACTCCAAGATGGCTGCTGAATATACAGCAGCAGTAGCACCAACCCTTCCATTGGCAGCAATGCGGGACTTCAGCATTCTATGGATGCGACCAACTGGAAACTGTTTCCAAAGATTAAAAAAAGACACGCTGATGATAGAATTCCATTTCAAAGCAACTAAGGCACATAAAGGACAATAACCCTCGACAGTTAATCAAGCTGGGGTCGCTACTAAGCTCAGTTACTTACATTACAGATGCAACTGTAATGTTGCACCTCAGTGAGATGGAGCTTTTCGATCAAGAATTATCCATAGTTGAATTTAATCTTCACAGCATTTCATCTAATAATTCGAGAACAAACTTTTAAAATGTAAGGCATATCTGTTGGAACAAGAAATGCTAAAGCTGCAACAGAATGCAGATGGGAAACTACATGTTGGCATCATTTCATGCTGAACTATGGGCATGTCTGCAACATCAAGTTCATGGTTGCCGCCATTTGGGCTTGTGACTGGTTCCCAGATGCTCGGAGTCAGGGATTCAAAACCTGTTCTCTGAATCCTTCAACGAAGTACTCCAGATTCCAGAACACAGCTTAAATGGATCACACAACTCACTTAAACCTTTTATACTATCTTTGATCCTTTCAAACAAATCTTGGCATAATGTTTATAGTCCAAACTTCTTTCCAGGTTCCCACATAAAAACATGATAGACTCCTTTTATGCAGAAATCTGCTGGAGACGAGTTCCAGAATCATCATGCGTAACATGCTCACATGCTTGGCCGAGAGAAAAGATTTGCACAACACTAGTGATGAATTTGCCAAAAGAAACAGTCCTAATATGTCTTAGCAATGAAAGCGCAGAACTGGTTGAAATCCAGCTTACAAAGAAGTGCTTTTCTTAGCAACAGATATTGATCCATACTTTGTTATTCATCGTCTAAATTTTATCTCCCTCATTAACTGCACACTCAAGCTATACCACATACAGATTTCTGCGTCTGTGCCTTCATACGTTGATCAAGCCTACACTTCAAACTGTTTTGAGAAGCAATAAGACCAAGTGGCCTACACTTCCAACTGTCTTGAGAGGCAATAAGGACCAAGTGCCACTATCCATATGCACACACAGACACTTTTACTATTCCTGTACCTTCAGAAGTTTTAACAGATTTGCAGTCTCTTAATTTTCCGAAGAAACATGAGACTATCAAGATGACTGCTTTAAATATTGGAAAATACAATTAAAAATGTGTACTAAATATCTTCCAGTATGCACCACTAATAATATGTGGCATATTGTAAGATACACTCCATTGTGAGAGATAAGTGGTAGAAAACCATAATAATCCATCATATTGGATCCTTTTCCCAATACAAGCTGAAGCCCTATAGTGCAATATGAGAAAGACGCTTTATACGACTTGTTATGAAGCACAACCATCCCAATATCATCATCCCATCAGCCATTGTAAACCAGTAGCTGCAGTAGGATCCATTGTTATTAATGGTTCATTGGGAGCTCTGTCCTGTGCACACCCAAGTACTGTAATTCAACACATGTTTTTCTACTAATATAAAAGAATACATCATTTCGCAGAACTTTCAGCAAGTGCAATACCTGTTTAACTTAACCAAGCATCCGCCTTCAGTTGGTTAACGGATAACTTGATGTGTGCCGGGTTTGTTAAGCAATCTGCCATGAATCCACGATAAAGATCACGCCAACAACTCGTCGCTAAGCCTCGCACAAGACTTAGATAAGAGGAACAAGAGACAAAAAAGGTCTTGGGAAGGAACCCTACTTGAAACTTGCAAGACTTATTATATCAAGAATGGCTGAACAAGATGTCCTCCAACACCAGCCCAAAGGATTACTTATAGGATTGAAGATGCCTTATTGGACATGCCTTGAGATTTGAAAAGTTTTCAATGCCCACCGACTATGGTTTCCTTTCTACGAAACTTGAACACATCCCTAATACTGAAAATAACAAAGTAAATATCTGACCAACAATATGAGCCTTATTATAGGTAAGAAATAAAGAAAAAACGTGGGTTTGACTTGACATATTGAGATTGCTTGGATTTAAGTCAAGTAATGCAATTTACATAAACTTGACTCATGACAATTTTAGAATGTGTGGAAGCATCTTTAATTGCATCAAGTTCTTCACCCGAGCAATGGATGGTAACTTCAATTTGATGAAGGCAAATTAAATTACGAAAAGTAGAGTTCCATCCTTGTGTGATGGGTCATGGGTCCTTCAAGTCGTCCCATGTATTATTGGAACACGAGCCAATGGTTGCATTTGGACTAAAGTCATTTGAACTTGGTTTGGTGCTCGGGTTCAAAATCAACTAGTTAGAGTCTCGATGTTCTCATCATTCTCTCTTGGTTCGAAAGGACCCGAGAGTAGAAGCACCTGGTACATAGTGTCCTCAAAGTACATAGATAAGTCACGTACATTGAAGGTTGGTGAGATATTTTCATAGTGAGATGGTAGCTCCAACATATATTTATTATCATTGATCTTGGCGAGCACCTTGAATGGTCCATCAACTCTAGGCATGAGCTTTGAAGTGCATTTGTGAGAAAACAACTCCTTTCGCAAGTAAACCCAAACAAGGTCACCGAGGTTGAAGTCAATATGTTTGTGATTCTGGTTGGCCTTCTCCTCAATTTGTGTATATCTCACCTCGATGTTTCGCCTAATCTTAGCATAAAAATGTTGTATTCTTTTTACTAACTTACTTGCATTATCATTCACATGCTTATTAGTAGACAAAGAAATCAAATCAAGAAGAGTGTGTGGATTTACCCCATACGTAGCTTCAAAGAGAGTATGACCAATACTATTAACCGAAAAGTTGTATGCAAATTCTTTCCATGGAAGAAACTCCTCCCATGTCTTAGTGTTCTTGGGAAGCACAATATGAAGAAGAGCAACAAGTGTATGGTTCACAACCTTGATTCACCCATCAGTTTGTGAGTGGTAGCACCGTAGCAGTTTGGTCCCAAGGCACTTCCAAAGAGTCTTTTAAAAGTAGCTCAAGAACTTGGAATCTGAATATGATACAATACTCCTCGGTACTTTATGAAGACAAACGACCTCTTTAAAGAAGAGATTGGCCACATGCATTGCATCATCCGCCTTCTGACAAACTATAATGTGAGTCATCTTTAAGAACCGATCAGCGACAACGAAAATAGAATCTTTAACATGAGCGATTCGGGGCAACCCAAGAATGAAATCCATGCGAATGTCCTCCCATGCAGTGTTGTCTGACGCATATCGTATCGTGTATCGCTAGGCTCCACAATACGGGCGAATCGTATCATACTTTAATATTAAAAAAATAGAAAAATATTTAAAAATCAAGAAAAATTAGTAAAAATTTTAAAAATCTAAAAAAATTAGGAAAAATCTGGTAATTGCTTTAATTCATATAATGCAAAGTTTAGTACATATTGAGCATTCAACATTGAACAATTTCATTCAAATTTACATATTTTGAAGCAAAAAATGAAATACATTTACATTTTACATATTATAAATTTGTATATAGATCATTAACTAAATAATCTTCATCTTCTCCTTGATGAAGATTCAAAGTTTCTCATCACCTTCTACTTCAAAATCAAAATCTTCATGTCCTTGATGATGTTGCACTTCTTTCAAATTAATCCATACAATGTCTTCTTCGGTTAGGAGTGCATTTTCTTCATTATCTTCCATAATCCACTCATCTAATATATCAAAATTAACAAACTCCTATCTTTGTACATGTAGTTGTCATATTTGCTAATTTTCATATGTGAGCAAAACGACGAGCTTCATTTCTTTGATTATTGAGTCTATAACACCTCAGTGATGTGATATTGTTACTTGATGATATCCCCTTTTTTTCTTAGTGGAGACTAACTATTTAACTAATGCTTGAGCTCCATTTCTCACTTCACAGACTGAGTTAAGTAATCATGTTAAACTCAATGGAAGTCGTGTAAGGTGAACCCTAAAATAGTGAAGTTGTGAAATGCCTACTCAATGAACCGAGACAACCAAATTGTTCTTCATTGTTTGCGATTTCATGAAATTAAAAACTGATAGCAGAAATATACCTAAAAGTTGGCAACAGAAAGGGAAATGATTTTGTCACAATTTTTATTTGTTCATAAATTATTCTTATTCAATAAATGAAATTATAAACCCGAATTTACATGTTACATACACAACTTACAATCCCAAACAAGCATATCGGAGGATGCCTTGGAGAGAAGTGAAGAGAGGCCAGAAACCTGCAAAAAAAAATGAAAAAAATAAATAATTTTTTTTTGGGTGTATCGCTCGTATCATAGAATACGACATGATAACCTATATCATACGATATAGGTTACCATATCATGGCTTCGAACAATACGATACATATGCGATACAGATAACACTCCTCCCATGGCTTATTAGGAATGAGAAGTGGTTTGTATAAGTCATGCATGGTCGGCTCATGGCATTTAGCCTTCTTACATGCTATGCATCGCTCTATGATCTTGTGCACATCTTTCCTAAGACTTGACCAAAAGAAGTGCTCCTTAAGAGTCTCTAAAGTCTTCTTTTCTCCAAAATGACCAACAAGACCTCCATTATGTGCCTCACGAACTAGCAATTCCCAAAGAATGGATTCTCAAAGTATACAAAGTCTCCCATAATGAAAAAGGAAGCCGTCTTACTTGAAGCAACACGCATATGCCTGCTCCTGAGTTAGGTAGGGAATGAAATCCAAGTATTATGCATAGATCTTTCAAAACTCAAAACCTAAAAATTTGGCAATAAGTACCAAAAGCAAAGTATGCTTCCAAGAAAGAACATTGACTACGGTGTTCATGCTTCCTCTCTTGTGCTTTGTAACATAGGAAAAGACTTTCAGGTATTCAACCCATTTAACATGCCTCTTGTCAAGCTTTCCTTGACTTTGAATATATCAAAGTGCTTCTTGATCCATGTGGATGACAAACTTTTCTATAATAGGTAATGTTGGCATGTTTGGAGTGTTCTAATTAAGGCATGAAATTCCTTGTCATATATAGAATAATTCAAACATGCACCTTTCTAACTTCTCACTAAAATAGGCAACAGGCTTGCCTTCTGGCATGAGGACAACACCAAATGCATCACACTCCATTTCAAATGTCTTATTGAAGTCAAAAAGAGAAAGGATAGGTGTTGAAACACATGCACTCCTTAATGATCTCAAAACTCTTTTGGGTAGAAAACCCCAATGAAAGCCTTCGAGCTTCATGAAATCGATGAGTGGGGTCGTGATAGTATTGAAGTCTTTGATAAAGCATCAATAGAATGAGCCCAAGCAATGGAAACTATGTACATCACTCAACTTCATAAAAACTCCTTGAACCCTAGAATCTTCGCTAGCTCAATGCGTTTCAGAACAAGCGCAATCACTGCCATATGCAGAGTCCAGTTTGCTTACTTCTCCTCCTCGATGCCCTATCCTCTGCAATACGAGCTCATCGCCTCTCCTCCCGTCCATCCACACCCTTTGTTGTGTCAATCTTCCAGATCCAATGCAAGCAAGGATGCCATGTATTCTTCTTTTGGTCTAGAGTCTGTCGCAGGTCTGGTGGACAAGTTGAAGAGGAAGTACTACCTCAAGCGGAGGAAGAGTATGTACAACAACACCGATTCAAACGATGATGAAGGCCGCAACAAGGATGAATTCGAGATAAGGCCCAAGATCGTTGAGTTCCCAACTATGCATGCTAGGGAGGAGAAATTATATCTGCATAACATAGAATGGGTTAGAAACAAAAAGCATTTTTAGGTGCAATCAACACACCCAAAAAACAACCTTCGACACAATGACCATATTGAAGGTGACCGACACCATGTCAATGCTCCACCGACACGGTGTCAATATCGCAGCCGTGTCAGTGCTAACACCTCACCTCCTAGAAGTGTCTATGTGACAAAGCTTGCTACTACAACATAAAACACAAGCACGTGCATGCATACACACATACGACAATGTGGGATGATGGTTAGAAGCAACATTTACTCCATATCTACTTCCTTGATTTCTTTTAAAACAAGATCTCAAAATTGAGAGGGCATGGTGCAACAAAGAAGACAATTACTTGATTGTGAACTTTTATGAGCAATAGCCACCTAAGAGTAAAAGTTAGCAGGATATTCACACAATGAATTCAGTACAAAAGGTTCATCTCAGTGTTGTCCGACGCGTATCGTATCGCGTATCGTTGGGCTCCATGATACGGGCGTATCGTATCGTATCGTATCGTATCGTATCGTATCGTATCGTACTTTAATATTAAAAAACTATAAAAATTATTTAAAAAATCAATAAAATTAGTAAAAATCCGAAAAAAATCAAGAAAATTCTGGAAAATTTTGAAAAAATCTGGTAATTGCTTTAAATTCATATAATGCAAAGTTTAGCACAAATTGAACATTTAATATTGAACAATTGCATCCAAAATTATATATTTTGAATCAAAAAATGAAATACATTTATATTTTACATATTGTAAATTTGTATCAGGATCATTAACTAAATAATCTTCATCTTCTCCTTGATGATGTTGTTGTACTTCAAATTAATTCATGCAATGTCTTCTTCAGTTAGGACTTAGGAGTGCATTTTCTTCGTTATCTTCCATAATTCACTCATGTAATATATCAAAATTAACAAACTGCTATCTTTGTACATGTAGTCATATTTACTAATTTTCATATGTGAGCAAAACAAAGAGCTCCATTTCTTTGATTATTGAGTCTATGACACCTTAATGATGTTATATTATTACTTGATAATGTCCCCTTTTTCTCTTATTGGAGACTAGCTTTTTAACTAATGCATGAGCTTCATTTCTCACTTCACAGACTGAGTTAAGCCTCACACACATTGATCATGTTCAACTCAATGGAAGTCATGTAACGTGAATCTTAAAATAGTGAAGTTGTGAAATCCCTACTCAATGAACCGAGAGAATTAAATGTTTTTAATTGTTTACGATCTTATGAAATTAGAAACTGTTAGCAAAAATATACCTAAAAGTTGTAACAAAAAGGGAAATGACTTTGTCATAATTTTTTTTTTATACATTATTTTTATTAAATAAATGAAATTATAAACCCAAATTATAAGCATATTGGAGGATGCCTTTAAGGGAAGTGAAGAGAGGGAAAGAGAGGGCAGAAACATGCAAAAAAAATTTGAAAAAAAAAAATTTTTTGAAAAAAAAAAATTTGAAAAAAAAAATTTTGAAAAAAAAAAAATTTTGGGCGTATCGCCCGTATCGTACGATACAGTATCGTATCGTGGCTTCCCACGATATACGATACGTACGGTGCGATACGGATAACACTGGTTCATCTCATAAGGAAATCTTATGCACAATCTATCCTACCAATAATTGTATTGATTTAAATAAAAGTATAACCACATTGATCTTGACAACCTTTCCTATAAACACATTAACATTTACTATTACTTTCAGAGACCAAAAAGATCCATCACTCTCTTTTAAAGAGAATATCCTTTGTACTTGGAATCAAGGGATCCAAAAATTGAGAAGGCATGATGCAACAAAGAAGAAAATTACTTGATTATGAACTTCTATAAGCAAAAGCCACCTAACATTAAAAGTTAGCAGGACATTCACACAATCAATTCAGTACAAAAGGTTCGTCTTATAAGGAAATCTTATGCAAATCTATCCTACCAATAACTGTATTGATTTAAATAAAAGTATAACCACATTGATCTTGGCAACCTTCCCTATAAACACATTAAAATTTGCTATTACTTTCGGAGACCGAAAAGATCCATCACTCTCTTTTAAAGAGAATATCCTTTGTACTTGGAATCAAGGGATCCAAAAAGGTTTCCATTCAAAGATTTTACTGGTAGAAAAGGATGCTTGATCTACATGTAATGTCTCAAAGGATCAATGCTTTTAAAGGTTAACTCACAGAAATCATCTCCAACAATAGGTACTTATTCAAATCAAACAATAGAATTAAAAGGTCTTTTCTAATACAAACTGAACCAACAAGACTCCACCACTACAAAAGTTGGGAGAATCAACAAACCCCCACCTAAGGAGGCTAACCCAAGAGCTCCAAAGGTACTCAATTCAACATTTGAATGGTCTTGCTAGAGTCAGAATGTTAATCCTATTTCTATATGAAGATTGAAGGATAGATCCAGACCCACGCATACAGAGAGTAAGCCACAAAATTACTTCTGCAACCCCCAACTCAAAGGGACTCCAACAGCACGATTCTAACTCTGCATCGTATTCTAGGTCCGGAACAAGATCAATCATCTTTATCTATGAGCCAACCAAAGAAGGACCGGCTATGGACACAGAATTAGTAGTGGAGAAACTACTGCAAATTCATAGATTCAGAACAATTGGTCAGATCAGCCCAAGGACTAAAAGTAGAGAGCCAAAAAGGAATAGTGACATGAATAACCACGAGTTCCAACGGGAACGATCTGCAATCTATTCAAACAGAAAAGGAAAGACAAAGCTTTTTATTTCTAAAAGAGAACTGGATCTCGATATCAAATAAATTAATTAGGTTGTTCCAGACGTCAAAGCTGCCAAGATAATCGGGTTTGGAATGTTGTTGCCATTCCAAACTCAAGTAAGATGCGAACCGTTGAAAGGATGCTCCAAAGCAGCTAACGGAGAGTTTAGAAACCTTCACAAGCATCACCTTAGGAATACTAACCCAACTCCTAGTTGGTCTAACTGTAACCATGAGGTTCACGGGAAAGACGCGATTCATCTAGTAAGTAGAAAATCTTCTTCCTCTGATTTACCTCCCTCAACAAGAACGCATTTTTTGGTCACAAGAGTCCCATAACTGGAAACAAACTAGTGACGGAACACAACCCTTCCAAACCGTCACCAACAACTCAAGTTCAACCATGTCTAAAAGAAACTGAATTTCATTAACAAACGACGAGATAAATAGACGCCAAACTGCCAATCAACAACATAAGGGGAATTCCCCCGAAGAAGGAAGAAGGCAAGAGAATATCGACCTGCAAGCCCGCGCGAGAAGAACGAGAAACAGGCTTCCTTTTGTCTTTGTCCTTGTTGGCCGCAGAGTTCTTGCTCGTCAACAGCCCCTTCGCTCCTTTCCCTGACATCGTTCCCTAAAATTTCAGAAGTACAAAAGAGAACAGAATAGAAGTGTAAAATTTCGAGCACAAAGAGAGAGAGAGAGAGAGGGATCTTCCCCCACAATCAAACTTTCCAAAGACAAGGAGTCGGAACCCCCAGAACGTATCTCCACCAAACCATCCAAAGAAAACTCTCCGTTTTCTCTCAACCAGAGAGGAAAGGCTACAAGACACCAACCAAACGATCATAAAGAGGAAAGACCAGAAACCTGATCGAAATCTCTCAAAAGCCAACAGATGAGAAATACACCGATAAAGACCTGCGGATCAATGACAAGAAAGCCAGAGAGAGAGATCGAAATCGGGGTTGAGCTATATATGGTCTGGAATTAGAGAAAAAGACGGGTCCCAGGGAGTAGATGATAAACCGACTCTGTTATTTACGATTTTGCCATGAATTTGGCGGGTCACCAGGATTTCTTGTTCCCTCCTCTCTTTTTTTCTGTTTCAAAATTTCGCTGTACGGGACTTATCTCGAGAATTTTAACTTGAGAGGTTATTCCGGAGAGATTGGAGAAGGTAAACAAAGCATCTAAGATATCATCTTCAACAAATAGAGCCTGCCAAAAAAAGTGATCGTAGCAACCTCGATGAGTAATTGCACAAAGAGCCATAGCTCACCTGACTAGGCATACTCGCAAGTTGAAGGTCATTAGTTCGACATCGTGGGCGTGGATATGATTTTGCCTTCCCTAATGTACCCAAGAAAAACTCAATGAGCAATTTGGTCATCCTCCTCGAAGTAGCTCGCTAATAATACGTAAGGGATATAACTGGTAAGGGTCTGCCTAACTCCACTTCTCTTTTGAAAAAAAAAGTCACATCTAAGTATGAAGAAATCTCAATCCAATTGCCCTGTTTGTGAAGAACCTTATTCCTCGCAAGGTAATTTGTTGGTTAAACCCCATTTTCGTTTTCCTTATCTACTCATTTATGTATTGCAAACTATGTGAGAAGGCGAATGCAGAAGTTGTTTTGCAACATCTAAGGATTCGCTTAACGATAACTAGTTTCTCCATCAAGACATCGACATACTTTTCTACAGTGGCATTCTATTTTGTTTCAGAACTAGTGGATGAATGTTGACATACAAATGTAGGTCCAAGGTTTGTATAGTATATTATCATTTACTAGTGATTTTTTAAAGCCGGAATCATCCTTTGCAACATGCAGTTTTCCATTGGAGTGAAGCCATTCACTATGGTCTTTGCAATTTAACCTGAACAAATTGAAAAACCTTTTGGTTGACATTGGAACTTAGAATAAGAATAAGAATGGAAGAAAGGATATAGTCCTGATATTTAAGAAAAATCTTCACTAATTGACAACCCTGCAAATCTTTCTCACTTCCCCATGATTTCCAGTCAACACTTACACTTCTCCCATCTTGATAAAGAACAAATTGCTGCTCACACAACTGAGCATTATTAGCGTAGGCGATTACGCAGCTCCTGGTGTTGGCATTTGTGAGCAGTGTGGCATAAGAGGGGAATGAATAGTCCCTTGTCCTGCAGGAGACCCACTTAATATTTGTTGTTCAAAACTGTAGGAGTATAAGAATCCATGAACTCAAGGTTGGTTGTCATATTCCTTGGGCATGTTTGCCAGAGCTGTTGTGCATAGCTAGGGTCAAGATAAAGAGGTGAACTTGGATTAAGTGTACTGAACTACCTCTGGGTCAGAGACAGGCAATGTGCAACACCAATGGAATGGGCACCTAAAAGAAAAAAATATAATATTGTGTGTATAATAATGTTTTATCCTTGACATTGGAACTTAGAATAAGAATGCTCTGAAATATCATACCATCAACTTTAGCACCAATTCCTTTGGTTGTTTTTGTTCTACACAAAGGACCACTATGATATTTACCTTTCAACTTTAATGGTATCTTCTTAACACATAAAGCACCTTATACTCATCTCCATTTTAAGCAACCACGTAACATCTCCATCAATTTTTCCACAACTCTAAAAAATTAATCCTAGGTATTTAAAATTTTTCTTGTGAGGGATACAATATGTGTCAATCTTAATTTATGTATCCTTTGAAGTACCCAAATAATCAAAAACTTACATTATATATTTTGTCTTTATTCTACTAAGTTAGAAGGCTTTACTTTTTAATGTTTCTCTTCATAGTTGAAATTTTTTATTAACTTTTTCCTTAGACTCATCCACTAACACAATGTCATCTGCAAATAACATACACCAAGGTACTTTATCGGTCCTAAGCTCAAATAAAGGAAAAGAGTTGTGTTAGGCTTCCGATATCCAGCGTAAAACTTTATCAGACTTATCTATCATGAATTCTACATATATATACTTATTTATTATTTTTTTTAACCAAATTAAACAAGAAGAAGAGAATGTTGTAATGGATTAGCAATAGACTTTGACAAAGGCATAATTATAAACTGTTCCATAGCAAATTAGCCACTAAAAATGGGAAGAAATTTTGCAACAGAATTGCAATGGAATATCAAGGGATTGGCCATCAATTTGTAACAGAAATACTTTGTTGGTAATTTGCTACCAATATTATGCAACGACTAAAATTTATTGCTTATCCACTGTAGTTCCTTTCTAAAATGTTTTGTAAGGGAACAACCACAAAAATTTTGATGGCTAATTCAGCCCACTGGTGGGAGGTTCTAAGTAGGGTCAAAATCGCCATAGAGAGCAAAAAGAGAGATTGAAAACTCAAGAGACTTAGAGGGAAAGGAAAAGGGATGTAGGCTAGGGTGAATGCGGGAGAGAGGAAGGAGAATGGGGAAAGTCTTGCTAAATGACCAACAATGGCATGACCTTTAATGGACCGCTAGGGCTTGCACAAAAGATTATATTTGATGAGTAGTAATGGCCATTTACCAGCCTATCATTGAGGATAGACTTCTTGAACACATGCCTAATAGGGTCTAAGTTAGAGACAACTCGATCCTCACAAGATAACATATAGTTACGCAACTTTTGGGTTGCCCGTATTGAAGTTAGACATGCATTCACTAATTGGTTATACTTTTGCTTATATCTAACCAGTTGAGCAGTTCACAACTAAGTTAGATAAAGATTTTTATGGCCTATAATTGACTTGTAGGCATCTAAGTTAGAACACATTGGAGGGTTGTAGATGTGAAAATTTCACTTCAAGCCTATGTAGGGACTTGAAATAAACTCTTCAAAACTACTTCTTTGCGCGAGCATGCCAGTTAGTTTCCAAAAACTAGCAAAAGTTTAAAATCTGACTTTGGCGATTGTGGCTAAGCGAGATCTTTTCACTTTAGGCCTTTTTGAACCGATGTTCAAGGGTCAACCTAAGCGCTTTGAGGATTTGTAGGTGAGATTTCAAATTCACTTCAAAAGAAACCCGAGAAAATGTGAACCAACTCGTGCACCAAGTGTTTTTGGAAGTTAAGTCTTTATCAAGTTCTGAAAAACAGAATCTGGTTCTATTCAGAGCTTACTTTTTTATTTTATTTCAGTATCTTCTAAATTTTCAAAAATCATAAAAATTTAACAGTGATCAGACACCTCTGTGGATCTTCCAAAACTAGTTTTGTCTTGTTTTGGGGAGCTATGGTGATCCAAAATTAAATTGAGGAAGTGTCTCTACTTAGACACTCATAATTGTTTTGTCACAGAAATATAGAGACCCAAAAAAATATTTATGTCTCAGTACAAAGAGCTCCGATTTTCATGAACTTGATTTTATTGGAAAGCTATGGATGTTAACTTTCTAATGAACCAAGTTTCACTGAATTTGGATAACTACAGACAAAGTTATGGGATTATTACCTAGGCTCTGTTGCAAGAAAACAATTTTGCAGAAACGTTTCTAGATTTTTTCCGATCTTACACACATTTTATTATGTAGTTGGACTATCCTAAAATTCTTGAAACTTTTATTACAAGTGGGCTTGTGTGTGTAGTTAAAGTATACCAAATTTTAAGTTGATCGGAGGAGAAGTTTAGCAATGAAAAATAAAGCAATCAACATATACAAGAATGTTGAAATCAGATTTTCTGGTTTTTACAACATACATGATGCAAACTCACCCGAATTTAAATTGCATCAACACAACATCCCAATGTAAATTTGCTGAAGGAAAATGAATGAAAATATATAGATTAGCTTAATCATTGAGGGGATTAGGAGTTATAAGATTTTTATAACATATAGAGAGGTAGAATCAAGAATACAAACAATTAGAGTGCATAAGCAAGAATAAAAAATTGCAGCACATCTACTTCTTATTACATCATGGAGGAGACAAAGCTCCATTAATACAACCCCTTTTGAATTGAATGTTAATAAGAGAATAGAGATGAATAATGGATAAGGAATACTTACTTGATTACCTCCAAGAATCGGATTACAAATGAAGCACCCGACCCTCACCTTCCTCTTTCTTTTCTCTCTTCTTTTCTCACTCTTACTCTCTAATCTTGCAGCACTTGCCTACATTTCTACACTCCCTATCTCTCTCTCCACTCTTCCCTAGAGGAGACTCATGAAATGCCTCAGCCAAGGATGCCAAGATGACCACTCAATGTTGGAAATCGTCCCCCTTGGCCTCTATTTATAAGCCAAGGGGGTCCTTCTTCTAGGTCTTTCTTTGGGGTGGGTGCTCAATGGCCCAAAACTCAGCCCATAACTTGGTCTTCACGTGGCCTTGTTGTCCCATTTGATCAAGGCTAGACCAACCAATGCAGCTCCAAGTGGGCCGGTTAGGTCTTGGCTCGACCCACCTATGAGCTTGATCCCATCTCCTAGGCTAGGATGGGTATACTCAAGGGAAAAGATGGGCTAACTGAGATGAGTTCGGTCAAGGATAGGTAAAGGGGATTTCAATTGTAGTTTAGCCAAAGAATGTAGGGTGGATATGGCTAAGGTGAGTCCAATTCGGTCTAGTTAAGATTACTTGATTAGAGCTAGGCCATGAGTCATGGTTAACCTAGGTCAATCGAGTTTAAGCTTTGGTCAAGTTCAACTAGGTTAGGTTGGTGAGGCTACCCACTTGACTTGATATTTGATGAAGACGTGTCTTAACTTTGTTTGATCCACTTCCTTGATCCATGGCTTAATTTACACGAACTTGGTCCTGGCTTAAAACAGGCTATGCTCAACCATCGCCTTGATCTTCGCTCCCATCTTGATTTGTTTTTATCCTCTGGGCTTCATTCCTTCAGCTTTAATTTGAACATCTTTAACTTTGAAATTTTTATTTTAAAGAATTAAAATTTTCATTTTAAAGTACAGATTTAAAAACAAGTTGGTTTTCAAAATTGGGAGTGAGAATGTTTTTCAAAATTCATTTAGGGTGTTTACAAGGGTGGATGCATGTGAATAAATCTGATCATAGACAATCATCATCAAAACATGGTAGTGCATCGCTTTTGCTTTCTTGAGCCTAAAGGGCATTACCGAATAACAATGAGTGCTCTAAGGTGCTGTGAATGTGACTAAGTCACATAGAGGTGCATCGGCAGCAAGAAGGGTGATAATATGGAAGGCTCTTTTGTGATGGCAATGGAGGTTTCAATGAAAAAAAAATGGATGGTTTTGATGGGTCAATGCTATGAGGTAGGGTGAGATGGTGGTTTCCAACAAGGTCAAGTGGTGATGGTGGTAGAGATAGATATGTGGAGGTTTCAAATGGCGATTTCAAGCAATAGGTAGGGTACTACGATGTAGGGTGAAATGAAGATGGGGTTTTAAGTGAAAGGCTCAAGACGACAGCCCAAGCTTTGACTAACATGATCTTAGTAGTGGAAAAGGGGTTTCCAATAGGTAGTGAATTCTCACTTACACATAGAGAGAGAGAGAGAGAGTGAAAGAGATAAGATCAATATTAATCTATCTTTTCCTTTTCAACATGACTAAAGGTTGCGAGGAAAGAAATATATTGGTATACTTTCTTGCATACTTTTCCTCGAAGGGGTCAAGGAGATCTACTCATGCCTATTCAAGAGGTAAGCCATTTCCATTTATACATGAATTTATTTATTTTATCTTTTAATTGCATTTTAACTAGAAACTATTTACAAAGGCAACACTTGATATACTCTAGATAAGAGATCACACATGGGGGCACACATCTCCCTCCCTCCTTTAATCACATGTTGCTTAACAAAACCTAAAAGAAAGACATATATTTATAATGAGGTCTTTTAACTCGAAAGATCAATATACCCTATACTAAACACATTTAATAAAGATACATTAAATAGGAAGAAATCAAAGTAGAAGACAACAAGAGCAAATCTATAGTCTTAAAATTTGATAATTCTTCTCAATACACCCCTTAAGTTGGGAGAAAGATGTTCACAACATCCAACTTGCTTAAAGATATTTCCAAACTCCTTTTGTTAACAGCTTTTGTGAGAAAATTTGCACTTTGCTCTACAAACTTAATATATTTATTTTTGAATACTTTATTTGACACATTTTTTCGTATGAAGTGACACTTGATCTCAATATGTTTAGTTCATTCATGATAAACTGGATTTGAAGCAATTTGAATAGTGGTTTTGCTATCACAATATAAATATATAACAAATATTGTCGTAATTCTCAATTCATACAAGAAGGACATTAACCATAGTACTTCACACATCTCTTGAGCAATTGCTGTATACTAAGCTTTCTCACTAAACCATACTACAACCAATTGTTTTTTACTTTTCCATGAAACAATATTACCCAAATTAATGCAATATACGAGTATTGAATTTTCTATCATCAAGAGATCTCACTCAATCTTCATCTAAATACACTTCAATATTAAGATGCCCAGAATTAGTATGAAAAAGACCAAGCCTAAGAGTAGTCTTTAGATAGCTCAATATATGATAGACGACATCCATATGTGTTTTTGTCGGTGCATTCATGAATCACTAACCAAACTAACATCATGAGCAATGTTAGGATAAATAATAGTCAAGTAAATTAATTTTCCAACCAATCTTTGATACCTACCCACATCCCCATACTTGACATCATCTTCAAGATGTAGTTTATGGTTCACTTCCAATGGAATATCACTATTCTTGCAATCTGTCGTATTTGTATTATGTAGTAAATCCATAGTATACTTCTTTTGAATAAGAAATACACCTTATTTGAGTATAAAACTTTAATTCCCAATAAATAGTGTAGTTTGCGCAAGTCCTTTAAATCAAAGATTTGATAATATCATCTATATAGATAATGAGAATGACTATTTTTTTGTCTTTTTTAATGAATAAGGTATGATCATTTACACTCCTCTATTATCCCAAACTACTAATGTCTTTTCTGAATTTTCAAACCAAGCTCTAAGAGATTGCTTGAGTCCATAGATAGCTTTATGTGGTTTACATACCTTTTCCTAAGTTGCTCCTTGATATCGAATCTAGGAGGTAATTCCATATAAACCTCTTCATTAAGATTTTTCTACACAAATGTATTCTTTACATCAAGTTACTACATATCCCAACCTCTTTGTGCTCCAAGTCTTAACATAACTCTGTTGGAGGTAAGTTTTGCCAATGAAGCAAATGTTTCATTATAGTCAATTCCATACGATTGACTATAGTTTTTGGCTACAAGGCTTACTTTATATCATTTGAGATTTCCATCGCTTTGAATTTGATAGTATAAACCCATTTACAGTCCACCGGTTTCTTGCCAAGAGGTAAATCAACAATAGTCCAAGTATTGTTCTTTGTTAGAGCATCCAACTCAACTTCCGTAGCATTTCTCCACTGAAGGCACTGATTTGCTTCCTCAATATTTTTAGGTACATGATGAAACTTACATTTATAACAAAATTCTAATAACTTTCAAAAGTAGATTCATCAAGGAAGGGGTTGTAGAAGTTAAAATAGGATATTTGGCACCAAAATAAGTTATACCTACAAAGCATTTGTAAAATAATTGTTTTATCCTATAAGAATAAAATATTTTAAAGAAAAAATAAAACAAACAAGTTTAAAACATGAAGAAAGGAGCATGATCTCAGAAGACTCATGTTTGGCGATGGCTCAAGCCCAAGCGAAAAACACATCAAGTAGAAAGTCTAAAATACCTCTTATCAAGAAAGATCTTACGCCAAGTGATCCTACACCCATGAGAAGGTTAAAGCAGTTCAAGAAGGTTAAAGAGATCAACCCATAGAGAAATGATAAAAGTGCCACCGTCGACCACTAAGTGCATCACCGTCTGCCACCAAAAGCCCCACCACCGCACGCGCGGTGACCACGCACAACACACGTGTTGGCACAGGCGGCACCCATGCTCGTGTGCATGGTGCCCACAACCAATGTCCATGATGGCACGCACGCACAACGCCCTATGCTAATTTCGGATATGTTCTTTAGGTTTATTTTTTTACTTTAAATAGTGAAATTCATTAAAACAAGATACTAAAAAGCTTCGGAAAATGCTCTTAATCCACAATGAAGCGGCGATCACTCATAGTAGTGAAAGAGTAGGAAACTTGTTCCATACAAGTTTCCGGCACCATAATTCCGCATCGGAATCATATCAGGCCACCAGAGCCAACACTTGTATCAGTCGTGCAGCACACTTTATTTTGTATTACAAGCCAGGAGCCTTTCCAATGCATTTGATTTGATAAAGTTTAGTGATTGTATTAATTTGTTTTTCTAAGACTGTACTTGTAAATTGTAGGAAGCGTTCTTTAGAAACGTCAAACAAGAAACTGCATTCCTTCGTACGCTTTCATGGCAGAGAATGAGAGGGACAGAAGCATCAGCAGCGGCAATGAGAATCAAAATCGAAGTAAAAGGCTGCAGGCAAAGGGAAGATGGAGATTAAGAGGATTGCAAATGAAAAAGCCCGGCAAGTTTGCTTCTCCAAGAGGCGTCAAGGCCTCTTCAAGAAGGCCTGTGAGCTTGTAACCCTTTGCGGGGGTGATATCGCCATCGTCATCTTCGTTCCCGCTGGGAACACCTTCACCTACTCCAACTCCTTCGTCGACAACGTCCTCGACCGGTATGTTCATCTCGATGAACACCAACAGATCAATGCCAAGAAGAGGCATCTCATTTGCAGTGAAGAGGATAGTCACGACTTTGATTTCACTTCCGATGACCTCGCGGCCATAGCCCGTAAAATGTCGAGTGTTCCCAACACCATTTGTGAAAACCGTGCAAAATCCTGTTGGTTTGATGATCACAAAACTAACCATGATTCCTCTACCTTAATGCCCAGCTCCAGCTTTGATGACTTGGTTCATGTTTCTAGTTCTAATTCCTATTCTGATCTTGGTTCCATGAATGCTGATACGAGCCGCCGCCTTCAGGATGATTATTATTATGATACCAATTGTTACGACACCAAACTTGATTCCATTACATTCACACCTAGTTGCATTGTTTCTAATTCTCACCCTGTTCCTAATGACTCTTCTTATTTCAGTGGCGATGGTCATTGCACTGATTCTGGTCTTGGTTCCATAATTGACCGGACGAGCAGCCTTGAAGATGATTATTACTGTGATTACCTTATGAATGATCACATGGATCCCTTTTTACCCTTTGGAGTTCTCTCAGTTCTCTACTATGTGCAGCGGGTTTGTCAAGGTTCTGTATCTATGTATACCTAACCATTTGAAGATACATATTCCTGAGCATCTGGAGATCTTGGCCCGACTTTCTTTGGGGGCAATGATGATGATGTGTTTACTTTTATGAATTATTTTGTTGCTTTGGTCTTTTTAGCCACGTGGTCTGATGTCAAAGTCCTTTCAACGTTTTCTCAAGTGTCATTCATGTTCTGCCATTGATAAATTTAATGTACTGATTGTGATTTTAGTTAATACAACTTTCTTTTTCTTTTCTCTGTCGGAGATGTAATTCAGATTTTTTGGAGCAGCCCTTATTTGGTGAGGTTGCCTCATATTACCAGCCCTTCTTATTGGTTGACGGGTTGGATTACTTTTGGTCTGGGTCGAAATCTGACCAGATTTTTGTTTCAAATAAGGTGACGAACTCAAAAGCCGTGACAGATCGTCGCAATATCTTAACCATGACTGTCCACCATCTCTTTCCCATTGCCTAACTCTGCCAAGTTTTTGGTTAAGCTTCTCTTTTGCGCTATGGGGAGGTTGAAGCTACATCACGCTCCTGGTTATCGTGTTTCATGCTTGATATCCTCTATTGGTACCACTCTTAACATCTCATCAATTTTTTCATCACTCTGATTCCTTATGAGAGATACAATGTGTCTCAATCTTAATTTCTATATCCTCTAAAGTAATTAAATGATCAAACTTATGTTTCAAATATTTTGTCTTTGTTCTATTAAGTCAAAAGTCTTTACTTTCAAATGTTTCTCTTCATAGTCTCAATTTTGTATTAACTTTTTCTTTAGACTCATCTACTAACACAATATCAAATGCAAATAACTTATACCAAGGTACTTCATCTTAAATATGTTTTGTTAACTCACCAAGTACCAATATAAATAAATATGGACTTAAAGTTGATCCTTGATATAACCCAATATTAACTTCAAAGAAGTTTGTCATTCGTTCATGAGTCCTCACACATGTTTGTGTACCATCATACTATAAGAAAAGCATACGCAGGTATGTTGATATCATGTAAGAAAAACATACACATGTATGTTGAAATGAATGAAACGATTTTATTGTAGGAATCTCTCAAAAGGGAGGAATAATGAAATCAAGCCATCAAAGATGAGATATACGTAGAATGAAAGGGGTTTATATAGAGAATGAACTTCAACGGAATCCCTCCAAAGAATTGTATTACTAGTTGTTGGAGGGTGTCCAACGACTAGAAATATAGTCATTAGATACCTAGCCACCCGATAAACAAAAAACAAAATTATATTTCATATTGCATTACTTTTAACCCCACATCTCAAATTGATGGAACTATCACCGAAAGTTTGCTAACTAAAAATTGAAATTATGAAGATGAGGGGACTTATAGTTTGTATTTAGTCTTGTAACACTCCAATGCTTTTCTTTTCATTTCTTTGCTAAGGTTCATATCTTTATTTTAATACCTGCAACAAAACTTTTAGAATAAAACCTCAATGAAAGTATTAAGATCCTATAACTAGAATAATATAAACTTGAAACCTAAGTTCCTAATTTTAAAAACATAAAGCAAGATCCTAAGATTTTAAAGAAGTTTTCGAATTATTTTACTAAAAATATAAGAATTTTTTTTAATGAAAAATATTGCTCACCTAAGTAAGATTGTCTAATATGACAAATAAGTTCATAAGTCACAACAAACTCATCGCATTACAAAAGGCCAAGGTATATTAATATGTTAAACACACACCAACTAAGCTTAAGGCAAAACTAAAACCAACAAGCTTTAAGACTAAGTTCAAACTCGAGCTTTAATGTTAAACTCGAACCATCCATAAATAAGCTTTAAGGTTAATATGAAACATGAACTTTAAGGCTAAACTCAAACCATCCATAAATAAGCTTTAAGGATAAGCTGAAACCCGAGTTTTGTGCAGAGCTTGAACCATCCATAAACCATCACATCAAAAGTTTTTGAATTATTTTACTAAAAATATAAGATTTTTTTTTAATGAAAAATATTGATCACCTAAGTAAGATTGTCTAATATGACAAATAAGTTCATGAGTCACAACAAACTCATCGCATTACAAAAGGCAAGGTATATTAATATGTTAAACAAACACCAACTAAGCTTAAGGCAGAACTAAAACCAACAAGCTTTAAGACTAAGTTCAAACTCGAGCTTTAATGTTAAACTCGAACCATCCATAAATAAGCTTTAAGGTTAAAATGAAACACGAGCTTTAAGGCTAAACTCAAACCATCCGTAAATAAGCTTTAAGGATAAGCTAAAACTCGAGTTTTAATGCAGAGCTTGAACCATCCATAAACCATCACATCAAAAGTTTTCGAACTATTTTACTAAAAATATAAGAATTTTTTTTAATGAAAAATATTGATCACCTAAGTAAGATTGTCTAATATGACAAATAAGTTCATGAGTCACAACAAACTCATCGCATTACAAAAGGCCAAGATATATTAATATGTTAAACAAACACCAACTAAGCTTAAGGCAGAACTAAAACCAACAAGCTTTAAGACTAAGTTCAAACTCGAGCTTTAATGTTAAACTCGAACCATCCATAAATAAGCTTTAAGGTTAAGATGAAAGACGAGCTTTAAGGCTAAACTCAAACCATCCGTAAATAAGCTTTAAGGATAAGCTGAAACCCGAGTTTTGATGCAGAGCTTGAACCATCCATAAACCATCACATCAAAAGTTTTCGAACTATTTTACTAAAAATATAAGAATTTTTTTTAATGAAAAATATTGATCACCTAAGTAAGATTGTCTAATATGACAAATAAGTTCATGAGTCACAACAAACTCATCGCATTACAAAAGGCCAAGGTATATTAATATATTAAACAAACACCAACTAAGCTTAAGGCATAACTAAAACCAACAAGCTTTAAGACTAAGTTCAAACTCGAGCTTTAATGTTAAACTCGAACCATCCATAAATAAGCTTTAAGGATAAGCTGAAACCCGAGTTTTAATGCAGAGCTTGAACCATCCATAAACCATCACATCAAAACACCAATGCTCTTAAATAACTCACAAGGCCAAACATGACTCGGTGAATCCAAGGATAATAAAAGAATATTAAGAATCCAAGATGATCAATATGTAGTATTAAATATATGAATAAATTATAGCAATGTTTTAAAGTCAATTTGAATATTTTTTTTAACACAAAACAGTTCATCTCACAAAAATACAACATTTGACAAAATATATTTGTATTGTCCTCGAATTTTTTGACTAATAATAAGATATAAAAGTCATGCATGCCCTTTTGAAAAATAATTACCTATATTAAGCACAACAAAGTTATCAATATAAGCTACTCACAAGCACAAGATATCAAATAACAATAAGTGCATCTTTAAACATTAACCAATCTCCAATCAAGACAATAACATCCTAGAAGCATCTTAAAACAAAGGCCTTCAACAAATGGCTAACAATTGTGACATGTAGTCACAACACAGAGATCTTAATCACATAAAGATGCAACTTATTGTCTAACAAATAATACAATCTCGTAAATGAGATACCAAATAATCGATCCAACAAATATTAAAAACAAGTTGGAAAGAACGCACATGAGTTGCTTCTGTTCGAATGTTGAAAGAAAGGGTCCATTGACAAACCCAGTTACCAAGCGACCTCGAGTCTCTCCCTAGTGATATCATACAGTGCTAGCCAACTAAATGGGCTCCAGGCCATCTTTGTCACAGAAGGGATCTAGAGCCGGGTATGACCTGATCTAGGACTCGACTTGTCACCTTGATCTACAACTTAAACACACTGCTTGCATTCTACGTGGACAACAGGGCCCATATCATGGCTTAAAGTCAAGCTCCTGCATGACGAAAGCATATATGCCATCGATTGATGGCGACAGTGGTTTTCTTTCCATAGAACACGAACTGACCAGTGAACATGCCCTCAATGGAGACGAAGAGCTTCTTCTGGTGCTTGTATCATAATGGATGGTGAAAGGTAATGCAAGCGAGAGAAGCACTCCTCGGATCATGAATGATCTCTGTCACTATCCCCTTCAGGTACCCATTTCACTCCCTAAAGTCTAGCGACTGGAACCTCAATTTTCTTGATTGAGAACGGCCGGAAGTTGAAGGTGGACGCCAGGATGCCAAGGATGTCGATAAGGTTTTGCCTGCTCTCAATGGGAACTCAACGGAAAGCTGACTGGAATGGCTTTCCGTGTACCCACCATGTATGTCTCCGTCGTGGATCTCACCGTAGGTTGGAGAAGGGTGCCATGTACGACCAAATCAAAGCTGCGATCAAGGAGGAGTCCGAAGGGAAGTTGAAGGTGCTGACTGGTATGGGTCACATCAGATGATGGCAGCCATCCTTATTGCCCTACTGGCAACTTGCTCGTTAGCAAATTCAAGCAGAATCTTCCTGAGACGAACAAAGCTCGGGATGTGCTCTAGTATGATTTGCAGCAACAAATGTTAGCAGCAGGGACTCCTCGTGGCTACTTGTTGCTTCATGCCTTTCCTCTAGTTCACCTTGCTCGTCCTTGATGATAGCAACACGAACCAAGACATTGTTGTACAGATGCAAAACACGCATTTGTTTGGTACGATTTTACAACATAAACAGAATGCGGTAACAATCGTTTTACATACTCAATAACATGACTTTTGTTGAATGCATTTCTATATAACGCCACCGCTTCTAGCTGAGTCTATTGCCATCCAGCTGCTCTCAACAGACGTGCACACTTTGATACCATGTAAGAAAAGCATATGTAGGTATGTTGATACTATGTAAGAAAAGCATACGCAAGTATGTTGGAATGGATGAAGCGATTTTATCGTAGGAACCTATCAAAAGAGAGGAATAATGAAATCAAGTCATCAAAGCTCAGTTAGTATGTACAATGAAAGGGGTTTATATAGAGAATAAAGTTCAGAACCCCTCCGAACAACTAGATTACTAGCTGTTGGAGGGTGTCTAATAACTAAAAATCTAGTCGTTGGAGAACTGTTCACACTAATGGCTTGACCTAGCCTTGGCCCGTATGGACCCGATTACAAAAAAGAAACAAAAAATTACATTTCATACATTGTATTACTTTTAACACATACATGTCTCTTATAAGATTTATATATGTTAATTAGGTACCTCTCTTTTCCAAGATTCTCCAAAAAAACATGTCTTAGTACCCTATCATAAGCTTTTTCTATATCAATGAATACCTTGTGAGGTTCTTTTTTTGCTCTAAAATGTTTTATAAGACGTCTCAATATGTAAATAACTTTAATAAATCTTAGTACCATATCGTAAGCTTTTTCTAGATCAATAAATACCTTATGAAGGTTCTTTTTTGTTCTAAAATGTTTCATAAGACGTCTCACTTTAATAGTAGATATACTCGGCATAAATCCAAATTGGTTCTTTGTTGTACTCGATACTTGTCTTAACCTATGTTCAATAATTCTTTCTTATAATTTTATGGTAAGTCTCATTAACTTGATACTTCGATAATTCACACAATTCTAGATGCCTCCTTTGTTCTTGTATATTGGTAAGTGTACTCCCTCCATTCCTCATGCATCTTTTGATTTCTTTATATTTCATTAAATAGTTTTATGAACCAAGTGATCCCCATCTCTGCCCGAATTTTCTATACCTGTATAGGAATATTGTCTAGTCCTACAAATTTACTAACATTCATATGTTTAAGAGTCTTTTTGACTTAATTCTTTTGAATATATCAGTAAAAATTATAATTTATATACTTTTCTAATTTGGTTAACTCTCCTAAACTAATACTAACTCTGTATTCTTGTTAAAAAGTTATAGAAATAATTTTTTCATATAGTTTTGATATTTTCATTTGTCACTAGAATTTTCTTAATCTCATCTTTGATACATTTAACAAAAGTAAGATCTTTAGTTTTCTTATTTCTAGCCTTAACTGTCCTAAAAAATATCTCTTTCACATTCTTTTCGATTAAGCTTTTTATATAATTCTTTTCAAATTTTGGCTTTTGCTATATTAACATTTTTTCGCTTGTTTCTTTGCTTTCTTATAAGTCTCTCAAGTTTCACTAGTCTTTTTGGCATAATACAATTTGTAAGATATCTTTTTTGTCTTAATTTTGTCTTACACTACTTCACTCCACCACCAAGCTTTTTCTTTTGCTGGTACGCCTCTTTTAGATTCACCGAACACATCTTTTATCACTTTCTTAATATACATAACCATATTGTTTTGCATATTAGAAGGGTATACCTAAATAAATCGAAGCATCTCCTTCAGGAACTTTCTGTTTAAATATATCTTCTTTCTCACTTTTGAGGTTTCACCATTTAGTTTGAAAATCTATATGCACTTTTCTTTTGTGTCAACTTTTCTATCACAAAATTCATAACTAAAAGTCAATGTTGGGTAGTTAAGCTTTCTCCTAGAATTATCTTGCAATCTTTACAACACGATCTATCATTTTTCTTACAAATAAAATAATCAATTTGTGTTTATGACAAAGCACTCTTATAAGTAATTAAATGTTCATATCGTTTTTTGAAGATTGTGTTGGCTATAAAAATTTCATATGTCATAATAAAATTTAAAATCTCCCTGCCTTCCTCACTTAAATCCTCAAAACCATAGTTTTCATGAATACTTCTATATCCTAATACCTCTTTAACAACATTTCAATTTAAGTCTCCTCTCAATCTAAACATCTCTTTTTATGGAATTTATTGAATTACCTTATCTAACTCCTCCCCAAATACCTTCTTTATATTATCTTTTAGTTGTACTTGGGATGCACATGAACAAACTATATTCAAAGCCTTTACTCCTAACACTAATTTCACCGTCATAATTCGGTCCCATATCATTGTATATTCACTACACTTTCCTTTAAATCTTCATTTATAATAATACCAGCTCCATTTTGAGCCTCTCCCTTTCCTTATAACCATAATTTAAAACGTTTCTTCTCAATCTCCTTTGCTTTTTTTCCAACTCACTTTGTCTCTTGCAAACATAAGATGTGAATCTTTCTCCTAATCATAGTATCTACCACCTCCATTAGCTTGTCGGTCAATGTTCTAATATTCTAAATAGCAATACAAATCTTATTATCTAGGACTAGGTTACTTATCCCTCACGTTCGTTAATGCTGAAAATGTGGAGGCCCTCTTTACAATTTGTTAACTAGATTGGGATAACAATGTAGGGAGACTAACTCTTTACCTTTACCTATTTATGATTGCAATTGCTTCACTACATCCGGCCGAATATATAAGGTGGTGTGTCATTAAGAGGGAATGCCCTAATGTAATGCTCATAATTTGTAGAATCTATGATAGATAAATTTGACAAAGTTTTATGTTGGTTGTCGAAAGTATAATGCAACCCTCCTCTTTTATTTGGGCTTGGGACTATCCATGCAAGGGTGATTCCTTACATGGGTGGAGTTTAATCACTAACTTTTGTAAAATCATGAGAAATTTTGTTAACATCAGATGTTGGCCAATTACTGTGATGTAGTTTTGAAGACACAACTTCTTTACCACATGTAAGATCATTCTTATTTTTCAGGCAACTCTCATCAATAAGGATAGTCTTTGATCATTGTTTGTTAGGAAATTATCTTCTAGACACTTTTATTTATGTTAATGCATATCTCTTTGTATTTTCGTTTCTCATTGAGATGCATAACCAATCTTTCATGATTGTAAATGTTATTCAATAGAGAAAAGTCCAACGAGTTGTGCCAAACACTGGAGAACTCTGAAGTCTCAAAATGAACTGCATCAGAGATGACGAATGTATTGTACCATTCCATGATGCTCCTTGCAAATAACGGTGTTAAGATACAGGAGGTTCTCAGAATCCTCAAAGAGCGGTTCACCCAATTAGGGATTGAGGAGAAGAGCAATAGAAAATTAGGCCAGTGAAGGTCTGGGTTTGCAAACTGTTGTATGATTTGTTTGGCGTATTTTTTCATGTACCATCAAGAGAACTGCAACATGGCTGGTCAGACTTTCAAGTCAATTCAAGAGTTCTTAAGGTGCAAAAGCTATTTGTTCTTTCTTTTTTTTCTTTCTTTTAGAATCTAATGAAAATAAAGATGATTTATTGTCTTCTTCGAACTGAGCACCAGTTGTACAATTCATATAATTTCCAATATATATCATAAAATCCTGTAGATGTAAGGCTTTTATACAACTGAAAAGATCCTATTTAAGCTCAATGAATAACATTTGTTGTTTCCTAGTCCTGGCATAAAACTAGGTGTAGTTAGTAGCTCCACAAAATTCTTTAAATTATCCAATTCTCTGGAGTTCAATGGTGAAATAGAGTTATATGAAGTCTATACCATGTAGGTGTAATCAAATTCATGCTTGAATAGCTTCACAATGACCTCAATGGTATCCATGAAGTGTCTTAAACACTTCTCCACAAATGAAAAACACAACATAACTTAAAAAAACACAACTTTATTCCTTGATAGTGGCCTTAAAGGTTTGATTTATTACACAACACAAATGTGCTTTTATAGGTAGATATTTGAGAGATAGAGCAACAATACTTAAGAGTAAGTAGCCAGTTGTTGGGTTGGTTGTCTATCCCCAATGGCTAGTTGGGAGACAAATGATTGTCCAATGGCTAGTAATACTAGACTTGGAGTACTAGGGCCAATGATGGCCCTGTCAGTTCTGGCCCTTGTGGCCTAGTTCCAATATACTAACAGGGGCCCTATTGGCCCTGATCCTATTATATGTTTTAACACCCCTCCTCAAACTGACAGTAGAATAATTGATAGTTTGCTAGACAATGCTTGAAATTAAGGTGCTAAAATCGACTTAGCGAAGATTTATGCAAGTTGATACTTGTAGATACTCTTCACGAATATAATAGCAGTTCATCTCTATATGTTTTGTGCGCTCATAAAATGTATTGTTTTGTGCAATATACATTGTACTCTTATTGTCACAATACATCTGAGGTGCAACTTCAAGGTTAACATGTAGATCGCTCAAGAGTTGGTAAGCCATGTCAATTTTGTAGTGGTGGTTGCCATCGCTGTGTATTCAACCTCTATAAATGAGAGTGATACCTTTTGCTATTTCTTGCACTTTCATGATATGAGAGAGTCACCTAAAAACATACAAAAACTTGTGATGGAGTGTTTGTCATTGACATCACCTCCCCAATCTTCATTAGTATAAACAATTAGAATTAAAGGAATAGAAGAAAAAACTCTCCTATCAATTGTGTTTTTGACATATCTGATAATTTTCATTATAGTCCTCATATGAGTTATCGTTGGAGCATGTTGAAATTGACTTACAAGAACTGTGTGTGATATGTTAAGATGAGTGATTGTCAAATACGTAAAGGTCCCAATTATTTGCCTGTAAGGAGTAAGGTTTACTAGTGCTTCTCCATATGTAAGTCTCAATTTCTTATTCAACATCTCCGGTGTTTCAATTATCATGTCAGCAATGATTCTTCATATGCGGACAATATTTGTAGCAAATTTGGTTTGAGATAAGAATGTACCTATGTTGTCTCAAGTTACCTCTATACTCAAGAAGTAACGCAATATGCCAAGATCTTTCATTTCAAACTCTTTTTCAAGAGTTGTCTTTATATCATGCATACCCTCATCATCGTCTATAGTGATGAGCATATCATCCACATAAAGGAAAAGTATCACAATACCTACAACAAACTTTCAACAAATAACACAGTGTCAATATAGGATGTAATAAACCCGTGGTCAGACATAAACTCATTAATTTTGTCGAACTATGCTTTTAGAGCTTATTTAAGACCATAAATAGTTTTTCTAAGATGAAAAACTTGATTGGTTAACACATTAAGACTGTGGGGTTTCATGTTAATCTCTTCTTTAAGCGACTCATTTAAGAAAGTATATTGAATGTCCATTTGAACTATATCTCATTTTCTAATTGTACTTAATGCAATTTGTATCCTAACAATTATTATTTTAGGTACAAGAGCAAAGGTTTCTTAATAGTCTATGACATATTCTTGAGAATATCATTTCTACCAGACGATGCTGGTATCTTTCTAGGGTTTCATCACTTCTAGTTTTGATTTTATAAATCCACTTGCATCCTATGGACTTCTTAGTATTGTGTCGGCTAACTATTTCCCATATTTGAGCTTTGTTCAGGGCCTCTAATTTAGTGTTCATGGCCTCAATCCATTCTTGAGATTTTTGAGCTTCTATTGAAGTCTTGGGTTCCTTAATAGCTATTAGATTTGTCACAAGAGCTCTATGAGTTGAAGAGGTGTCATAAGATACAAATTTTTCTTGGGGTCTAGATTCTTTGTTGGACCTTCTCAAGGGGGATCAACAGTTGGAGAATTCCTTCTAGTATAGTATTGATCATAGTATGAAATAATATGTCTAGATTAGGATAACTCAGTATCATCAGTTACCCTCTCCTCCTCTTCTATTAAATTAATCTCATCATCAAGCATATCCTTCAAAAAGTGATTTCTTTTTAATAGAAGAGGTGATAGCATCATTCTCAAAGTAAAATTCATTTTCAAGAAATTTTACATAAGGCTTGGTTTGATCGATTTGAAAAATTCATGCATTTGCATAATTTTACAACTTGCTATACTAACATTGCCTTGTTTGTATGTAAAACTGAATCATGTATTGTTATTTTACTTTTGTATGTGGATGATATGATTATCATAGGGAGTGATGAAGCAGGGATTACACTTAGGACTTCTTAATTACTTCTTAGGCATTGAAATTACTAAAAACCATTATGAGTATTTTATGTCTCAGACAAAATTTGCAACTGATATCGTTGAAAGGTCTGGCCTCACAGATAACAAAATAGTAGACATACCAAAAGTTCTAGGTACCAAGTTAAGATCTACTGATGGTGAGAAATTAGTTGATCCCACCCCATACCGACAACTCGGTGCTCTTACCTATTTTACTATTACCATACTAGATATTTCTCATGCAGTTCATACAGCTAGTCAATTTCAGCAGGCACCAACTTCTGTTCATATGAGTGTTGTTTTACGCATCATTAGATATGTTAGAAATACTTCTAACAAGGGGGTTCTCTTAACTTCTTCTTCGTCTTTTGATTTATCTGTATATACGGATGTTGATTGGGGTAGAGATGTCAACAATAGACACTCTACGACTGGTTTTTGTATTTTTCTAGGTGAATCCCTTATCTCTTGGAAGTGTAAGAAGCAACAGAAAGTATCACTCTCATTTACTGAAGCTGAATATCGAGTCATGGCTACAGCTGCAATGAAGATTTCCTGAATTACAGCTATTCTAGGGGACATAGGAGTTACTTTGCCACATCCTGCAACTATGTATTGTGACAACAAAAGCGTCATGTATATTGCATCCAATAACACAATCCATGAAAGGACGAAGCACATTGAAATGGACTGTCATTTTGTTCGTGAAGAATTTTTAAATAAGAAGATAATTTTGTGTTATGTCACTTCAGAGATGCAACTAGTTGATTTCTTCACCAAGTCTCTCTCAGCTACTCGTTTTCAGTTTTTGTTGGACAAACTATCAGTATATACACCGCCAGTTTGAGGGGGGTGTTAATGTAATAGGGTGGCATGGGCCATTAGGGCCCGTGCAACACCCACTTGATGTGACATAATTTGTCATCTTTTCAGTCATAACACCTATAGCCTTTTTTATTTATGTCATATCCCACAAACACACATTCTATTACACGAGAAAAAAAATTATCTTCTTTGTTGGTAAACACAAAACACTTGCATCCAAACACTTTTAGGTGTGAATAACAAGGGGGTTTTTAAATAGATTTTTGTGAGTGATATATTTTGTAAAAGAGGTACAATCATTCTATTTATTAAGTAGACAGACATTATAACAACTTCTACCCATAGGTTCTTTGGGACCTTACTAGCGATGACAGTGTCCTAGTAGTTTCCATGATGTGTCAATGTTTTCATTGTGCCACACCATTCTGCTTGGGATTTTGGTATAAGAAGTTTGATGAATTATGCATTTTCCTTCTAAATAAATTTCAAATTCTTTTGACATAAACTCTCCCCAAAGTAAGATCTAAAAACTTTGATCTTTAAATTGAATTGCGTTTTTACCAAATTGAATTACAAAGTTTTTAAAGACCTCAAATTTTGTTTTCAATAAGTACATCCAAGTAAATCTAGTAAAATCATGAATGAAAACTACATAGTATGTTACTCCACCCTTAGAAATGCATAGTGCATGTCCCTAGACATTTGAGTGAACTAACTCAAAAGTTTTATAATTGCACTTCTTTGGAAACGAAAGATGTTTCATTTTTTCGAAATGATAATCATTGCAAGAGAATTCATCAGCTTTCTTAATTCCAATTGAAGAACAATTATATATTTGATTAACATTTAGATGACATAATCTTTTGTGCCATAGAAATCCATGACATAAAGTTCTACTTTCCTATGGTTATGCCCAACCACGTTCTTCAAGAAGCAATCCTATACAATGCAACCCTTAGATGAAAACATGACTACTTACTTACTATCAGTTTTAGGACCCAACTAATTTTTGAAACAAAAAACTCTTTGTTTTGAAGATCTCTAGTTTTATCAATATTAACTTAGTCTCGTCAATAGTAAACATGCAAAAATTAGGGGTTTTTTTCAAACAAATTTTTAAAAGATTTTCTTCACATGTCATATGGAAGGACGCACCCAAATCTAGAAGCCAAGATATACCTTTTACTCCTTAGGAGGTGGAGCATACCACACTAATAGAGGGCTTCTTCCTTAGTTGTTCCTCTAGTTGTTTCATCTTGCCTTAAAGTTTTTGAAGCTGTAGTCTTTGATTTTCTCCCCACTAGCAAATGCAATCCTCCTCTTTAACTTTGGACAATTGTTATGTACATGCCCTGGTTCTCTGCAATAAAAGCAAGTTATCTCGTAGTTAGATCCATCTTTGCTTGAACTGTGGAGCATGATAGGGTCGATTGTTTGTCCTTGGTCTAGAGGCAGCATGTACAACATCCTTTTGTTGTTTTGCTTCTTTAAATATGGTTTCTGGCATTAGCAAGGCAGCTAGAACTTCCCTTGAGGAGAATGGTTTACGATGAATAAGGCTTCACCTAACCCCTTTGAATTCTTCTCTCATACTTCAAAGAAATTGATATACAAAGTCCTCATTTTGTTTATACTATCTTGAGTCAAGACATTGTGTAAACTTTTTCATAGTCACGAAGTTGATTTTAAATATTTGCAAATTTCATGTAGTATTCATTTACGTTCTTGTCATTTTGGCGTAATGACATAAGTTTGTCTCTCAATGTCATTCGGTGATGCACATCACTCTAAACATGCACTCTTTTCAAATAATGTCATGCTTCTTTGGCATTGGTGAAGTCCGCTAAAGTATCTCTTACATATTCACTAACATTATTCATTAGGATCTATATAATAATTCTATTATCTTTCATATTCCTCTTTTTGTTCTAGACTTTAATCAATAGAAGGTTCGATTTTTGTTCCTCTAGCATAATCTCAATTTTTTGAAATATAGATAATTTTTCATGTTTGTTAGGTGAAAACTAAAACCCTTGTCTTCCATTTTCAAGAAATTGAAACAAATCAATAAACACTCTTACTTGAAATAAGGAGTAGTCAACCCTTGGCATGCTTCCCAAAGTAGTCAATGAATCAACACTTTTGATTAGGATATGATACCATGTAATCAAATTCATGCTTGAATAGCCTCACAATGACCTCAAAGGTCTCCACGAAGTGTCTCAAACACTTCTCTACAATTCAGTCCAAAAATGAAAAACACAACACAACTCAAAAAAACAACTTTATTTCTTGACAGTAGCCTCAAAGGCTTGATTTATTACACAATACTAATGTGATTTTATAGGCAGATATTTGAGAGATAGAGCAGCAATACAAAAGAGTAAACAGCCAGTCATTGGGCTAGTTGTCTATCCCCAACGACTAGTTGGGAGATAAATGATTTCCAACGGCTAGTATTCCGTTGGAGTACCAGAGCCAGCGATGGCCCTGGCAGTCCTGGTCCGAACCCACTAACAGGGGCCCCTATTGGCCTTGGTCCTATTAGATGTTTTAGCAGTAGGTACCCAAGTATTCCTGGCTCTCTTGAATAATGATTTCTTGATAGGGTCATGAGAATCAACCTGAATCAACTGATTTTTCTGCAGATTAAACCTTAGCAGTTTCCTTAACGATTTAAGTTTCATCTTTCTTGATATCTTTTATCTTGACCATACGGATTCAGACTGGTTTGATTCAATTCAGATGAGTCTTAGATTCTTTCTAATATCTAGATTTAAATCTGTTGCTGACCACATTGTTTCTCGTGTTCATGTATCTCTTCGACTGTCAGTCTTCATATCTCCTGAACCTTTCTTGGATTGCCAAGTAACTCACAAGAGATTCACAAGCAATGTTGTCTTTGGGAAGGATTTATAGAAGTCACTGTAAAGTTGACAAACTAAAACAAATATAATTGGAAGAAAATTTTGCAAAATTCTTGAAAAGCGCTAAATAAAAGGAATCAACCTTAGTCGTCGGCTTTTGTCATTTTCATAATGAATCGGCTGATTCAAATGGATTAGATTCGATTCTGTGGGTTTCGATCCAAGTTTGGCCAATTAGTCGATTCTTTGGTAAGTACTGTCGATGGCTAGGAGATATTTATATTACAGGTAAAATGAAAAATCTTTCCTCATCTACATACACACACACACACATATATATATATCCTCGAATATAGGTTGGGAATATGCTTGATCTTTATGTGCACGTCATTTTCTTTTATATAATGGAATTTGCAGATTTATCCAAAAACAAGAAATTGAAACGTGGACAACAGATATTGGGGAATATAAGATGGGGTTTAAATGGGTCCAAGATATCCATGTCTCTGTGATGCAGAGCCAAAAATTCCCATGAATTATTTCAAGATAGAAAAACAAATAATTATGCTTAAAAAGAAGTGCCCGCTTCTATCACCCTACTGCACCTAATACTGCAAACGCCAAGCACCTCTTCTGCTCTCTCGTACCAATGGCCTCCATTTCAGCAAGCAGCATAACTGCATCCTTTGCACGACCCAATCTTGTGCAAAGAGGCAAAGTTGGGCTTGCATCACACTCATCACTTGTCCTAGGCACATCTCTCTCTCTCTCTCTCTCTCTCACACACACACACACACAGACAGTTGATCTGAAGGACAAATTTGCACTACTTGAGGAAAGATGTCGTGTTGTTCAATTTCAAACCATCTGCTAGAGGTTGTGACAATACGAATAATCCACTTTCAGGGTTGGGGTTTTATTGTTCCTACTCGATTGCAAGCTCTCAATTCTATGAAAACTCCCTTCCGAGAACCCTTCATCTGAGCTGCCCCTGGGGTCCGAATCAAATGTCATTTTTTCTTTCTCTTGCCTTGATCGTATCTCCTTTTGTCCCTAAGTCGAGCAGTCAAGCTATATATATATATATAAAGAGAGAGAGAGAGAGAGACTCATGCATAAAAAAAAATAAAAATTATACTCTGTACTTTTTAAAAAGCAACTTCTACTTTTTTTCAAGTTGAAGTTAGATCATTTATCTCTCTAATCAAATGACCAGCATGGATGGTCATGTATGGAAGTCTACCAACTGAATATGTGAATTGTGAAAATCCTGCTATCAGGTATACCATCCAGGAGGGGCAAGGTGCAGTGCTCAGTAGATGAGAAGCCAGCTGCAGGCAATACCACAAGCATGGGTTCATTTTCGATCGTTGTTGCCCACATAGCAAGTATGTCAAGCCCAGCTCTGGCTCTTGTGGATGAGAGGATGAGCACAGAAGGCACAGGCCTGAGCCTGGGCTTCAGCAACAACCTCCTTGGCTGGATCCTAGTGGGTGTGTTTGGCCTCATTTGGGCCCTCTACTTCGTTTACACCTCTACACTCGAAGAGGATGAAGATTCTGGGCTGTCACTTTGAGTCCCATCAATGGAAAACTGTAATTCGTTCATTGAGGATTAGACTCTTATTGTTTCTTGTGTACACAGTGTGGCCTAATATAGATTTAGTTATTGATCTTAGTTTTCTCTCTTGTTCTCTTTCTTTTCCCAACTCAATTGGGTCCACTTAGGGATTTTTTTCTTCTTTTTTGAAGGCCAAACTGTTGAAGGGAGTCTCAGAATTAATCAAGGAAGATCCAAAACTCTGATTCTCTGCCTTCTATAAACGAGGGACTAATTTAAAGCAACTTGAATAAGGCATTCTCATGTTCATGTCAATTTGGGACCGTATTCAAAAAAAGGATCTGATTGAAGACACAGCTCATGATATGTCTTCAACATACGATGCATAAATAAGAAGCCAAAACCTGTACTGTACGCAGTCAGCCATGATCCGTTCTGGCTAAACCGGAATCTGTACTGTGTACCATGGCCGGATGAGCAAAATGCTATTAATCAACAAGAACAAAAATCTCGTGGAGTCAAATCAATGCATCCCTGAAGTATATAAAAGGGAAGACCATCTCAGTGCGTGAACCACAAATTTTGGCAGCTGGCGGACAACAACAACAACTAAGCCTTTTCCCATACTAGACTGGCAGCTGGCGGGACAGACATCTAAATATAATTTCTTCTTCAAATTCATTAAAAGTTCACAGCGGTGGTAGCCCAAACTATCAGCTGTCTGCTCGAGTAGCACCCTGTTTTTGTTCTCCACAGACCGTATTTTGTTCTGGAGAGGGGATCGAACAGAAAGGCAACAGAAGGTAAACAGTCAAGGCAGTTTACATTCTAATGAAAGAACTAACTTTTATTCTCGAGGAAAAATTTAGTTCCCCATGTCAATTGGAATGTCAAGTTTCCCTTGTTACAAAGAAACAACATTAGCCCCTCGCCGACAATGCGCACCTTTAATGCTGGTAGAAGCAGAAGGCTTCGTATTTAGCTAAGATTGATACAGACAACCTGCTATTATCCCCAATTGGTACAAGAGTCAAGGCAATTGGTTACATCAGTTTTCTCCTCGGGGAAAGCTAGGGTCACAGCCTCTTCAGAGGGAATGAACTAATCAAAACTTGATTCTGCATTTGGGACGCAAGATCAACTTCCTTGTGTCTTCATCACAAGACTGAAACTGCAATGTAACTCGTAACATCAAAATCCACTAGAAATAGAAATAAATGAAACAGATGAATTTCTAACGTGCAAAATTAGACTAGCTATGATATAAGCCCTTACATGCTGGATGCCAAACTGGGGAACCTGAACCCTTTTGGACCCATTAGCCAGACGCTTCGATTGAAAGGGACTGGTTAAACCAGCAAAATCATTGAAAACCTGCAGGCAAAAATAGCATTTGCATGCTTAATGATCACAAATTCGATGAATACTCGATGCATAGTGGACAAAGCTAAAGAACACAGTCTCTAAAGAAAATGACTCTTTGAGTTGTCATCTGTCAAATCTTTAATTTGAAAGAAGAAATCAACAAATCCCCTTTTTATCCCATATATACAACAAGGACATTCCTGAAAATGAACTTGAGAACCATGCTATGTAGCCAGTGAACTCAAGATAATCAGCACGAGTCACCAGATAGTGACAACTTGACTGAGCTTCCATAAACGAAAGTTGGATGAAACATAACAAAATCCTCTCCAAAGCATTTAAAATGAGAAGCTAATCAAGCATTTCACAGAGATCCCAATGTCAAACCGTATGAGGCAAAGAACGGAAGCTGTAAAATTCGCAAGCTTCAACGGTTTAACATGATATCTAAATTGGAGGTGGTTCCTAGAGACTCACTCGCATATTACAGGTATAAGCAAGTACCTGATTTCGTATTTCACCAATCAGCTTCCTCTGGCACCCAGAAGCATGGACCACTTTCAACTTGGGGCACTGGAGAAGAAGATCCTCTATAGTGGCATGCGAAACAGAGTTGGTGAAAATTTATCACCACAGAAACCGTCATCAATTTAACCATCACTTCAGTAAGGTACCTGGTTGTAGATTGGGGCATGAATTGACATTTAGATCACAAAGCTCCGGACAGTTCAGGTACAAAGCCTACATTAAAAAGAACAATCAGAATCCCAAGAAAAGATTAAAAAATGGTTATTCCTTAAATTTTGATGTGTAAATGACATACATCTAAACCAGAGCAACCCCATAGGCTCAGTTTCTTTATTCGAGTGTTTTATTATTAGCTTTTGGCATATAGGCTGCATTTTAGCGGTTGGGCTCTGCTGATAGCCATGTTCAGACTCATTCTTTTCTGACAGCATTCCTTTTCCACCGAGAGCATCATCATCAGAATAGGGATCCGTTATTGCCATCCCACAATCTATAAGCTGTAGGAGTGGCAACTGAGCTGCGGCAAATTGAATACCACCTGAAATCAAGAAAACAATTTTACACATAAAAATGATAATAAACCAAGTATGGACCAGGAGTTGGCCCAAGGCTCCAGCTGATTAACTTATAATTCATAGAAAATGCAACTTGGCAGTTTATAAGCTAGATTTGAAACAACGAAACAGATCTTGGTAGAGTATCTTACAGCTAGGAGGAGCAAATAGCAGAAGTAACTCGAGTAACAAATATAACCTGAGTGCAAAAAATAAAAAAGGACAATTAAGTAGGAAAGATCTTTACTGGAGGTGATGTTGGGACATAGTGCCAGTAGAAGTCTCGATAGATTTTTCTGAAACACATTGCATATCATTCCGATGCCATTGTCTGTAATGCTCGATCTGAAAAATGAGATTTAAATCAATCTACATCCAAGTTCGAAAGATAAGGTCAACTTTGCTGCAGAAACCCGCTAATGGGATTATGTTTTTTTTCATTTAAACGAAAAACCTATTCCTTTTTATGAACAAGAAGAATAGCAAAACGTACCCACTAAGATCCAACAACTCTAGGATGCTATAACTTGATGCAATGGCAGCTACTGATGCATCTGTAATTTCTTTTCCAAGTAACAGAGAAAGCATGCGCAGACTCCTGCATTAACAAGCATTGCCTCATAGAGGTTATAGCTAGAAATCAAAAAACACATCAGGAAGCAAATATAAACAAGACCATAAAGGACAAATTACATGAAGAAATGCATACAAGTGCATGTCGCACAAATACTTGAACTCTGACAACATGGCAGAACTATTAGAGCATCATTTTCAGAAAATCAAGTAGCTACTAGAAAAAGATAGAGCAAAACAAATGTTCTTTCCTTTAACTATGGAAGCACATATTGAAATGGATATCAATTGTACCCAGAATATGACAAAACATATCAGCATGAAACATTGTTCAACTATTGTGCGCAGTTCCATTTGCCATGAAATCCAAGTTAGATCCAGGACAAGAAGGACAAAGGACAAAGGACAGCTTCTCCCAAGATTCTCTCCCATGCTGCACAAATCTGTGGAATCACTTGTATTGCGGATAAAATCAAGGGCAAGCTCTTTCAGGCTAGGAACGTTTAAGACCTACAAATTTGAGAAAAAACAACTGAACATCGACATTGAATTTGTCAAATTCTTTAGGATAGAGAAGTATTGACATACTATTAGTTAAAAACACAGAATTACCGTTTCACTCAAAGAGTAGAGATCTGATAACCAGAGGGTTATAAGGCTTGATGAACACAAGGTGAGCTGGCCAAGATTTGAACAACCCTCAATCTTTAGAACAGTAAGGCACTTGGATTCTGCTACAAAACAACCAAGTTCATCCCTGAAAGTTTGACATAATTCGGGAATGAAGAACAACTAGGAAGTTCTAGCCTTAAAATAAAATAAGCCATTGATTTTAGCCATGGCATAAGCAATAAACCAACAAGCAGGATAGAGAATATCAACCTAAAAAAAAATAGATCATATCAATATGATGCTCTTAACTCCGCCCATGTAAGGGATCACCCTTGCATTGATGGTCCCAAGCCGGATAAAGGAGGAGGGTTGTGTTAGGCTTCCGACAGCCAGCGTAAAACTTTGTCGGGTTTTTATACCATAAATTACACAAATTATGAGCATTGTTTTGGGGCGTTCCTGCGTAACGACGCGCTGCAGAGCCCGAATGCAGTGATAAGTAAGCAAGGACCACTACGTTTTCACCCGGATGTAGTGAATCAATTACAGAGAGGGTTCCTTGGATGGGTGTGGGTAAAAAAGTTAATCTTGCTACATTGCTGCCCGAATGTAGTGAATAATTTACAGAGAGGAGGGTCTCCACATTTTCAATATGAACGAATGCGGGGGATAAGAAAGCTAGTCCTAGATAATAAGATTCGTATTGGTTCTTAGAATATCGGAACATTATCCGGTAAGCTAATGGAGGTGGTAGATACTATGATTCGGAGAAAGATTCATATTCTATGTTTATGAGAGACAAAGTAGGTTGGAGAAAAAGCAAAGTGGAATAATATGGCTATACATATTAGAAAAATGACAAAAGATGTGTTACATGAATCTAAGGGAGGTGTACTGGCACAAAAAGAAGCTTGGTGGTGGAGTGAAGTAGTGCAAAATAAAATCAAGGCAAAGAGGGCATGTTACAAATTACATTATGCTAAGAAAACTAATGAAACTTTAGAGACTTATAAGAAAGCAAAGAAGGAAGTAAAAAAGGGCGTCAATGAAGCAAAAGCTAAAATTTAGGAGGATTTATATAAAAAGCTCAACTCAAAAGTGGGTGAAAGAGATATTTGTAGGATAGCTAGGGCTAGAGATAAGAAAACTAAAGATCTTAATTCTGTTAGATGCATCAAATACGAGCATGAAAAAATTCTAGTGGCAAATAATGATATAAGAAATAGATTAAAAAACTATTTTTATAAGCTTTTTAATGAAAATAAAGATGTTAGTATTAACTTAGGATTGTTATCCAAATCAGAAAAGTATATAAACCATAATTTTTACCGACGTATCTAAAAGAATGAAGTCAAAGAGGCTCTTAAACATATGAAGGTTGGTAAAGCGGTAGGACCACACAATATTCCTATAGAAGTTTGGAAAGTCTTAAGAGAAACAAAAATCACTTGGCTCACGAGACTATTTAACAAAATATGGAGAAACCAAAAGATGCCTAAGGAATAGAGAGTGAGTACACTTACACCTATAAGAATAAGGAAGACATTCAGAATTGTGTGAATTATCAGGGTATCAAGTTAATAAGTCATACTATGAAATTTTGGTAAAGAATTATCAAACGTAGGTTAAAACAAATATCGAGTATAACAAAAAACCAATTTGGATTCATGCTAGGCAGATCTACCATTGAAGCAATTCACCTTTTGAGATGTCTTATGAAACATTTTAGAACAAAAAAGAAAGACCTTCACATCAGTGTTGTCTGACGCGTATCGTATCACATATCGCTGAGCTCCATGATACGGGTGTATCATATCGTATCATACTTTAATATTTAAAATATATAAAAATATTTAAAAAATCAAGAAAACTTAGTACAAAATAAAAAAAATCAAGAAAAATCTGGTAATTGCTTTAAATTTATATAATACAAATTTTAGTACAGATTGAGCATTCAACATTGAACAATTGCATCCAAATTTATATATTTTGAATAAAAAAAAAGAAATACATTTACATTTTACAAATTGTAATCAGGATCATCAACTAAATAATCTTCATCTTCCCCTTTGTGAAGATCCTCATCATCATCAACAACAACACCTTCTGCTTGGAAATCAAAATGATGAGTTCCATGAGTGGAAGGCAGAGTACCTGCAAGCATTGGCCACAAGCAGCTTGATCGCGGGGTCCTACCGGACCACAGAATGCAGTCCAGCCATACTTTTGGCGCCAAGCCAGTGGCTTGTTGGCGTCCCAAGTGGAGCAGAATGCACTCACAGCCATAAGGTCCCAGTTGTTCTATGCCGGGTTGTAGTAGTGGTCGGTGGCTCTGGCAGTGGTTGCCTCGCTCACCGCCAACCCAGTAGCCAAGGCCGCTGCACACACCAAACAAGCCAGTTTGTGATCCATGGAGCTAATTGTACCACAATGCAAGTGTCAATGGTATGATGATCTAACGTGGATTGCTTGCACCTATTTATAGTTTGTGTCCCTTGTTTGATTCTCAAAAATAGCATTGAACTTTTCCGTCAGCTAAAGAAATTAGGTCTTTGAAATGTATAAGTTTTGCATGAAGGCCTTCTTTGGGAGTTCCAAATTCCAATATCGTGTTGTTGAAGCACAGGAACGTATTCAAATATGATAATTTTTGTACCCCATCTTTTTGCTAAAAAAAAGCGTTCTTCATCAAATTAGTAGGTTCTTTAATGGTGTGAACAATGATTCACTGAGAAAACTTATTCTTCACAAGGAGAAATGGCATCGAGGGAGGGTCTGATCTAGGGTTTGGAGCAAAGATAGAAGAACGAGAAAAAAGGTTTTATATTGTAGCTTCATCTAATTCAAACCATCCAAATTAGATCTAACAGCTCAAATAAAGAGTTCCTTCATAAGGGGGGTTCGTATTTGAGAAGCCCTATATAGGTTGGATATGCTCACCAATGATTCATATTTGACTATTGTTTTTTTTGGAGACATAAATATAATAACATTGTCTTCCATTTTTTCTTTAAAATCCCTTTTTTTAAATTACATTAATATCATAAAAAAAGAGTAGACGTGAGTGAAAATGTCAGAAATGAGTATGATCCATCTCTCTCTCTCTCTATATACTTACATGGTTAAAAGCACCAGCGTTTATAGATCCACAAGGACCGCACCGGTTTATAAGGCAGGTCAGCCCATTGGGAAAGCTCTCTCAGATCTCCTTTTCTGATTCACGAGACTCGAATTTAAGACAATGATATGGGGGATCAACTCACACCTTGATGGTCATGAGTTCGGCCTCCTTACTGTACTAAAATAAAAAAGGGATTCAAAGTTGAGACCTTGCTGAAGGAGAACTAAGTATTGGATCCGAACCAATATAGCTTTGTTCCATCTAATGCACTCATCTACATGCTAAGGTCAAACGCTCACAAAAATGAAAACTAAAACGAAACCTTTTCCCGTACTGAATGAGGTCGACTACATAAATCGATCGTTGCCTTGGCGCTTCATCTTGTGTCATATTAGCTTTTTAAATAAATAAAAAATCGTATTCTTTTGTTATATCACTTGGGAGGCATCTTTCGTCTCTTTCAATATTCAAACAAGTGGCGTCTGGTGAAAGGTAGAGTGTGGACACTTGGCCTAGACCCAGTAAACGGCTCTGATATGGATCCCAAAGGACAGTAATACCAAGTATATATATATATATATATATATATATATATATATATATATATATATATATATATATATATATATATATATATATATCACTTTAAACTATCAGAAATGATTAAGTGTAGTGAATAGGTAAGGCTCTCACGAAGAGCCGCTCCTGCTAATACAAAAGGGGTAGCCTTTTCATCGAGCGAGAAAGATCCTGTTACATGACGTAATAGCTATTGTAAGCGTCTTGTAAATGGTTGCACCCACACCATGGGACGGTAGTCGGGTTGAAGGCTATGGAACATTATTAGAACAACAAAAAATAAAGAGCCTTCTATCTATTTGATAGAAAAAATATAGAGAGAGGGATCTAGATTAAGGCACCTTACCTACACTATAGGTAGGCGGTTAGACCTATAGTAGGAGTTACACTATAGGGGCCGCCTCGTCGGAGTTTTGAAAGTCAATCTCATAGGAGATCACTGTGATGCTCATGAAGCGGGAAGGACGCAACAACCTTTTGTGTTAGTGGGGTAGTATCACAATTAAGCGAGTAAACTATAGGGCCACCCCATGGGAGTCAAGCGACTACCACTACCCATGGTAGGCCCACCTATAATTCTCCATGGGTTTACCATTGCTACTGTAAGCATTTCATGGGCTTACTAATGCTATTGTAAGTGCCCCATGTCATTACCCATATGTCAGAAATGTGAATATGGACTTTTGAAGCGCCCAGTGATAGCGATGACTATATCCCATTGCCTCCTCAACATGCAGTGGAATAATCTTTATTGGAACAATCTATCTTCCTTCTAATGCCTCACGGCCATCATGTCCCCACGTGGAGAAGAGTTTCCTTTTAGATGCTCCTACTTGGTCCTAGTTAGTGAAGTCTCGCAAGTACATGCGCACACATAAACACGTAGAAATGGAAAAGGAAGAAGAAAAATTCAATCTTTGCTATGTAAAGGTGGAAACCATCTTCTCTTATAATAGCTCAATAAGAGTTTAAATAATAAAATCCTATCAAGTGCAAATAGACCCAAACCAAATGACATACTAAATGATCCAAAACTAGATCCAAATGACATTAAATGAAATCCAAATAATCTATATTCTCTAAATATCCTAATGTTGATCACATACAACCACATATTACATAACCAAAGTAAATACAAAAACCTTAAATAAAACTACTTAAAGATGCACCCAAGGCTCAAGCCCAATGCGTGCACCGTTTGTATCATGCTCAACACCTAGAATTAGCTATGTAGCAGCTCCCCCTCGGCCTTGAGGTCCCATTAAGTGAATTCAATCATAGTAACTACTCAAACTAAGTCGAGCTCCACCTCCAACTGCATGCTTCCAACCTTCAAAATGTCAACTTGCTACCCAGACATAAGGATATTCATTTGTGCACAATGTACCAACATCCACTCGAGGAACTAGCGACCACCATGACCACCTTGTTATTGAGTCCCGTTCGGTCTATGACATCACCGAAGTTGACTAGTCTCAAGCCGCACCACTAGTCACTCTGTAGCAGTACCTCCAAGGTCTCCTATGTGCAACTATCATCTTCCTAGTGTGCAATGTGCCCAACACCACACCACATGTGTATCACATGCTATACCTCTAGCGCCTGCACTCACTCCCCCGACTAGGCCTAACACTTGAATAGGTTGTTACACCTGCAACAGACATCCAACCTCATATAGACGCATGTGTCCCTTTCACACTCACCCCCACCTAGAACCAACATCCCTAAGATGGCAAGTCTCTTTGTAATCTAAATCAAGGCATGATGATGTCATTCTCAATTAGGGATGACGTACAAGCGAGTAGGGGCTCCACCTAACCCCGCCCCACACAACTATTTTTCTTACTTGTTCTGCCCCGCCCCGCAGGTCTCGAAGTTTATGCTCCGCACCCACCCCACAGTCACCTCAGTCAACTCACCCCATAATTATCAAGAAGTGCAATATTGCATAAACTGAAAAGCTAGAAACATAATTTGAAATCCTCCTTTTGGCATCAAAAAATTCTTTTATTGCTAACATAAAAATTAATATAAAAGAAGTACCTCTTCAGTTTTCGAGATGAATTATACAAACCTTCCATAAGCATATTCTAAACATATTTAGAGAAGAGCACAACGTTAATAAGAGATCAACAACTTTAGATAAATTGGCGTAACCACATACTCAATTGACAAGAATGAAAATTTACTGCTACCTTTCTTCTCATAAGAAGATCTTCATCCTATCTTTCTTCATGGGTTTTGTTACTATATTTCTTCCATAGGTTTTGCCAGAACTTGTAGATGTACGATTTGCAGAGGACTCACGAATGGAGAAGTTCTTCTCACAAGTGTTTTTATGAAAGATGGTAACAGTAAAATGTAACTTGCCATCATATTAGAAAACTAAATGTCACCCATAGTTAAATCATGCTCTCTAACAAAATTCTTCTGCCCTTTTTGAAAGGTCATACCTTCATTTCCCTTCAACAATTCAATTTCCCAATATCTATCAAGGTACTCTTTTACTATACTTGTTCCCAAATCTCTATTTGTTAGATGACTCAAAAATATAGACGGTGATGATGATTGAGGGACAATGGTGCAATGTTGAAAAAAATACAAAGGGGTGCTCTAATGCATGCAACCGACATAGGGATGGAGGTTGGACCATTGGAGGCAAAAGACTTGGTGTCACAACTATATATATAGTTCGGGGCATGTATACTACAAACTGACTTTGATCCGTCAAATGAGCTACAAACTTACTTTGACCTGTCTCACATCTCATTTGACCTATGCCCCACCCCATTGTAGGGTGAGTTTTTAGACCTAAAGACCCGCCCCATGAGGAGTGGGTCAAAGAAGATAGCTACAGGTCAGGTCCCAATTGTCATCCCTATCCTCAACATTGTAAATAATCTACCAACTGATGCACTATTCAAACCCACACAAAAGATGAACCCTAGCTACTTCTCGTTCATGTATATGACTCCTCTAATATGTGGTACAACTACCAATATGTGAGAGAGTAAGAAATCATACTCAAGGATAAGTGGATACGAATCAAACTCTATCACTACTAAGTCAAGCTCCCATGACTAATATCCAACCCAGAGTCGGCATGCTCTTGTGATCCCATCACTCTTTTGCATGCTAAATTCACCATCTTCACCTACTGACTCGAAGTTGCGACTACCAAGCCCATAAAACATGCAATGGTGGGTGATACCAACAAATGTGTTGTCCCATAATCTACTAAGGTATGAATAACATGTCGACCTACCTGAACCTTCATGCACATGGCTACTAGATGTGGCTTGACTCTTACTTGTATGTCACTCAAGAAGTGATAAGAGACCAATCCAATCTCACCAAGATCCTCATAATTGTATCTAAGTGACTCTACATGTAAAGAGGTCACCTGAGCAATGTGCTCATCATCATCAAACTAATGCTCCTTATCCTCAGCTATCAATGTAGCAAGCTTAGTCTTTTTGGGACACTCCCACATCAAATATGACCCTTGACAAATAAAGTAAGGCTCACACTACTTCCATCAACTACTTGCTAGAGGAGGCTTTTGGCCACCTAAAGAAGTACGCGGTTATTGGCTTGAAGATATAGTTGATTGACCCGCTCTTGCCCTTTGCATGGGTTGCTCCTCCATCCGTGTGTCTCAAGTCCACAAAGGACTCTGCTGCCGTCATAGCCTCTAACACACTCATTGGGTTCTGTTGTTCCAATTTAGTTTGAGCCTATGGCTGCAAACCATTCTTAAAGTGGTATAGTTTATCCACCTCTGATATATCTTTACCTCCAACAATAAGCTACTGAATTTCTTTACATAATCATGGATAGATTCAATCTATCTCAACTGTCGAAGAAGATCTTGTCCATAATGACTACTGTTGGTCAGTAAGAATTGCTTTCGTAACTCTACCTTCAGCTCAACTTACGAAGAGATGATGAGCTCACGACCTTACACTTGTGCCAAAGTCTGGTGCGTCCTCCATGAAGGCTTCACATTCCCTCACAAGAAAAAGGCAACAACCACAAGTTGCTCAACATCAGAGACTCAAGCTCTTGAAAATACTTCTCCATATCCCAAATAGGGTTTGACACCTTCACCTTGCATGCAGGATTATGATGGATGATGACCAAGAGATGCAACTCCACTCGTACTAGCAACACTTGCATGAAAATCTGAAGTAAGAGTCGATGGTGGTGGAGTTGGTAGAGCCGTCATCATCACGGCTATAATGTTTGTCATATTAGTATATCATGCTCAATCCTTATATATTCAACCATCTCCATCCGTTGAGAAATCTACTCAATCAAAGCCTCCACATTGGCCATACGGTTAGTAGGGGGTTGGTCCTCTCAATTATTACTAGAATCCGTGAGTACACCTCAAGCTATCACCACATGAGGTGTGTGCATCAAATAAATCTCCTATCTAAAAACAAATAAATTTGTAATACAAATTTTATTCTATAAGACAACTTTAACAAAACCAAATATGAATTTGATAATCACATCCAATCCCCTCCAAACCATGGTTGATCATGCCCTTTAAGTGGTTGTTTTCACCAAAAATACATGAACCAAAATTGATGAACTTCGAACAATACCAGACCGAATCTGCCACTCTAGATGTGGCTTGGCAATACTCCGAAGAATCATGATTTCTCAGCAATCCAGAATTTGATTTGAGCTGAATATATTTTTGTGAGTCTGTGAAAAGTCGTACAACTCTGCAAAATTTTACTAAAAAATTCACATAGACTAGTCTGCAATGAATTTCACAAAATCGAGTCCCAGATGTAGAATAAATTCAATCAAACTATAACCAATCCGATGGATAGACCTACTCCTTCAGCTTTCACCATGTCATGTCTAAGTTAACACTTTTCACCATCTTTCTAGGTTGCTTTACCTTTTATATAACCACCAAGCAATCAACAATACCTCATGACAATTAGTTAGATGTGGTAGGAAAAAATATACCCATGAAAACATTTGAGCCTCGAAATATTACAACCAGTTCCCAAACTTCCACTAATCATCTTCTACCACCAAAACTACTTCTTTGGGTACCACACGTAGAGCAATATAGGGTTTGAAAACAGTCCCTAAAAGTGCTCGATGATGATGAGAACTATATTTGATTGCCTCAATCCGTTCCTTCCGAACATGTAATAGAATAATCTTTGTTGGAACAATCTCTCTTGTT